>JAJHZJ010000305.1:177004-1377004 GCA_023548195.1 Bettongia penicillata ogilbyi
CACTGAAGAAAATGATTTCTTAAAAATTAGAATTGAAGAGGGGCAGCACCAAGATGGTGGAGTAGAAGGATGACCTGTAAGAGCTCTCCCCTTACAACCCATAAAATACCTGTAATAAATGATTAAACAAATTCTAGAGCACCAGAAGCCACAAAACAACACAGTGAAAGAGATTTTCAGTCCAAGGCAGCCTAGAAATCTGACAGTAAAGGTCTATCTCACCAGACCCAGAGTGGAGCGCATCCCAGCCTTCACTGTGCTTATGGAAGGGACACGACAAGAGCAGGCTTCAGGGTGCTACCAGCAAAAGCTGCACTTCCCAGATTACTCAAACCACAAATGGATAAGGCAGCTTCAAAGGTCAGAGAGTAAGCTCTTTCATCTGGGCGAGAAGGGAGCAGGGTCCTCCTGCCCTAACCCTGGCCCCAGTTCACCCCAGATGGTGGCAGGATCCATTTTTGGAGCCCTTGGCCTAAAGACCCTGGGGGAAATTGAGCTACTGGTCTGAGTCCCAGCCCTGAGTGGCAGCCCTGGGATGAGGAGGAGCACTGGCCTGGTGGAGCTGGTGGAGGCCCTGAAGAGGGAGTTCTACCAGAAGATCCTGGGCAGAAAAGCTGGTGGTAGCTCCCAGAGCAGAGTGCAGGCCAGGAGAGGAGTATGCTCCTCTCCCTTGATTGTGGTACCTTACAGGAACTGAGAACTTATAGGTCCCCAGATAATACCCTCCTCTTGACAAAGGACTCAAAACTCAAGTAACTGGCTGGGAAAATGCCCAAAAAAAGGGGGAAAAATAAGCCTATAGAAGCTTGCTTTCTTGGTGAACAGGTATTTTCTTCCACCCTTTTGAATGAGGAAGAGCAATGCATAACATCAGAGGAAGACATAAAAGTCTGAAACCTCCAAAATAAATATGCAATGGTCTCAGGTCATGAAACAGCTCAAAAAGGATTTTGAAAATCAAGTAAAAGAGGTGGAGGAAAAATTGGGAAGAGAAATGAAAGCAATGCAAGAAAATCATGAAAAGCGAGTCAACAGCTTGCTAAAGGAGATCCAAAAAATGCTGAAGAAAATAACACTTTAAAAAACAGACTAACTCAAATGAAAAAGAGGCCCAAAAAGCCAATGAGGAGAAGAATGCTTAAAAAACAGAATTAGTCAAATGAAAAAGGAGGTTCAAAATTTCACTAAAGAACATAGCTCTTTAAAAATTAGATTGGAGCAGATGGAAGCTAATGACTTTATGAGAAACCAAGAAATTACAAAACAAAACCGAAAGAATGAAAAAAATAGATGACAATGTGAAATGTCTCCTTAGAAAATGGGAGTGGGGGATAATAGAAGGGAGGGCAAATGGAAGGAGAGAGTAATTAGAAGCAAACACTTTAGGGGAGGGACAAGGTCTAAAGAGAGAATCGAATAAATAGGGGACAGGATAGGATGGAGGAAATATAGTTAGTCTTTCACAACATGCTTACTATGGAAATCTTTAGCAAAACTACACATATATAGCCTATATCGAATTGCTTGCCTTCTCATTGGGGATGGGTGTGGAGGGAGGAAAAGAAAGAAGTTGAAATTCAAAGTATAAGGAATGAATGTTGAGAATTGGTTTTGCATGCAGCCAGGAAACAAGAAATAAAGATAGTTGTGTATAAAAATCTGTCTTGCCCGACAAGAAAAGAGAGAAGATGGGGATAAGGGGAGGGAGGGGTGTGATAGAAGGGAGGACAGACTGGGGAAGGAGCAATCATAATGCATGGTATTTTGGGAAGGAAGTGGGGAGAAGTGGGGAAAAAATTTGAAATTCAAAATCTTGTGGAAATGACTGGTGAAAATTAAAAATAAATGAATAAATTTACATTAAAGAAGAAAAGAAAAAAATTAAAATCAAATAAATGGAAACAAATGACTATGAGACATCAAGAAACAATAAAAAAAATTCAAAAAAGCAAAAACAGAAGAAAATGGAAATTATTCATTGGAAAAACAACTGACTTGGGAAATAGATCCAAGAGAGATAATATAAGAATTATTGGACTACCTGGAAGTCATGATGCTCAGGCTCTATTCCCCTTCCACAAAAAACCTGGACAACATCTTTCAAGAGGTTATCAAAGAAAACTTCTTTGAAATACTAGAACCACCAATTAATGCCTGAAAGAGATACCAAAATGAAAACTCCCAGGAACATCATAACCAAATTTCATAGTTCTCAGAGCATGGATCAAGTATTGCAATGAGCCAAAAAATTAAAAAAGAATTCAAATATTGTGGAGGTACAGTCAATATGACACAGGATTTGATAGCTTCTACATTAAAGAATCAGAGGAATTTGAATATGTGTTTCAGAAGGCAGAGTTGTTTGGATTCCAACCAAGAATCACCTACACATCAAACTTGAATATATATTTTTAGGGGGAAAATGGATACTTAATGAAATAGAGAACTTTCAAACATTCCTAACTAAAAAAATAGAGCTAAATAAAAAAAAATTGACCTCCAAATATAATACTCAAGGGAAACATAAAAAAGTAAAAAAAATAAACAAGAGAAAATATAAGAAATTCAAAATGGTTGAACTATTTATATTTCTATATGGTAAGATATTTGTAATTCTTAACAAGTTTATTACAAGTAGAACAATTAGAAGAAGTATATACAGACAGAGGATGTGGATAGAAGGTGAATGATGGGATGATTCCTGCCCCCCCCCACAAAAAAAGACAAAATAAAAGAGGAAGAAAAAATTACACTGGAGGAATTGGGTGAGATTTAATGGAATAAATTATTCCACATAAAAGTGGACTGCAAGAGCTATTATAATGGATGGAAAGAAAGGAAGGGGAGGATGAGCAAAGCTTAAAACTTATTCTCATCAAAATTGGTTCAAAGAGGGAATAATATACACACTCAGTTTGGTATGGAAATCCCTCTTACCTAAGGAAGTTAAAAGTGGCAGGGATATTAGATGGTGGACTGATAAAAGGGAAGGTATAGGGAAATCAGTGATCAAAAGTTAAACACTTGGGAGGAAAGAAAGGGTGGGAAGAGATAAATAAGCTCAACATAATATAGTTATCATAACTATAAATGTGAATGGGTTGAACTTACCCATAAAATTGGAAAGCAGAATGGATTAAAATCCAGAAACCTACAATATGTTGTTTAAAAGAAATACATGTGAAGCAGAGAGATACACATAGCATTAAGGTAAGAGGCTAGAAAGAAATATATTGTGGTTCATTTGAAGCAAAGAAATACTGGTAGTAATCATGATCTAAGACAAAGCAAAAGCAAAAATAGATCTAATTAAAAGAGATAAAGAAGGAAAGGATATTTTGTTGATAGGTACCATAAACAAGGAAGTCATATCAATACTAAATATAAATGCACAAAATGGTATATAGCATCTAAATTCTTGAAGAAGTTGAATGAGGTATAGGAGAAAATACATAATAAAACTATATTAGTGGGGAACCTCAACTTTTCCTTCTCAGAACAGAATCTCACCAAAAAAGAAAAAAGAAAGAAGTTAAGGAGGTGAATAAAATGTTAGAAAATTTAGGTATCGTAGGTATCTGGAGAATATTGAATGGGAATAGAAAGAAATATGCTTTTTTCTCAGCACCTACACAAAAATTGACCTTGATTTAGGATATAACACCCTCACAACCAAATGCAGAAAAGCAGAAATAGTAAAACATCTGTTTCAGATTGCAATGCAATAAAAACTATATTGAATAACGGACAATGGAAAGGAGGATAAAAATTTAATTGGAAATTAAATAATCTAATCTTAAGGAACAAGTAGGACAAAGAACAAGTCATAGAAATAACTGATAATTTCACTAAAGAAAAAGACAAAGATGAGACAACATATGAAAATTTATAGGATTCAGTCAAAGCAGTGTTTAGGGGAAATCTTTTTCTCTCTAATTACTTACATCAATAAAATAGAGAAAAAGCAGATCAATGAATTGGGCATACATTTAAAAAAACAGAAGAAGAACAAATGAGAAATCCCTAATTAAACACCATATTTGAAATCCTGAAAATCAAAGGAGAGATTAATAAAATTGAAAGTAATAAAAAACATTGAATTAATATAAAATAAGCCAGTTTTATGAAAACACCTAAAAAATAGGTACAAGATAGGTTAATTTGATTTTGAACAAAGAAAAGAAGAAAAAAATTACTAGGATCAAAAAGTGAAAGGGGTGAACTCACCACCAATGAAAAGGAAATTAAGACTAATATTAGGAGCCATTTTGCCCAATTACATGCAAATATATTTGACAATTTAAATGAAATGCATGAATATCTACAAAAAATATAAATTACCCAGATTAACAGAAGAAATGAAATACCTAGATAACTCAATCAAAAATAAACTGAGCAAGTCATCAATGAACTTCTTAAGAAAAAATTCCCAAAACCAGATGGATTAATGAGTGAATTCTACCAAACATTTTTAAAAAAATTAATTGCAAAGTAATATATACTTTTTGGAAAAATGGAAGAAGTAATCCTGCCAAATTACTTTTTTCACACAAACTGGTGTTGATACTCAAATTAGGAAGAGCCAAAACAGAAGAAGAAAATTGTAGAGCAATTTCTCTAATGAATATTGTTGCAAAATTTGTAAATAAAATACTACCAAAGAGATTACAGCAGTATATCACAGTATATAACCCAGTACAATTTCACCAAGAATGCAGGGCTAGTACAATATTCAGAAAACTATCAGTAAAATTGACCACATCAGTAAGAAAACTGAAAGAAGTAATGATTATCTCAGTAGATTTAGAAAAAATGGTTTTTGACAAAATATAGCTCCCATTGCTATTAAAAACATTAGAGAGTATAGGAATAAATGGAGCTTACTTTAAAAAGAAAAGTAATATTTATCTAAAACCATGAGCAAGCATTATCTGTAATAGGAATAAGCTAGAAACCTACCCAATATAATCAGCGGTGAAGTAAGGATGCCCATTACTACCTATATTATTCAATATAGTGCTAGTAATATTAGCTATGGCAATAAGAGAATAAAAAGAAATTTTAAAAAAATAGAATAGACAATGAGGAAAAAATATTACTCTTTGAAGACAATATAATACTATACTTGGAAAATCCTAGAGAATCAATTTTAAAAACTACTTGAAATTATTAATAACTTCAGCAAAGTTACTGGATACCAACTAAGCCCACATAAACCATCAGCATTTCTATATATTACCAATAAAGTACAGCAGCAAGAAATAGAGAAATTCCATTGAAAATAACTGTAGACAACAAAAAGTACTTGGGAGTTTACCTGCCAAGATAAATCCAGAAACTATATGAACACAAACATAAAACACTTTTCACGCAAATAAAATTAAATCTAAATAATTGGGGAAATATTAATTGCTCTTGGTTAGGGTGAGTCAACATAATAAAAATGACAATTCTACCTAAATTAATATATGTATTTTATGCCACATCAATCAAGGAAAGTAAGGATTCAAATTGAAGGAGACATTGTAGGAGACAATGTGCTTTCCAGTGCTAAGATTCAGCAAGCAAGTCATGCCTTGAGCTTGGCATAATAACAACCTTTTATGCTCACCCTCTGGATGATCTCAGTCCAAGCAAAATCTCAGAATTGCTTCGCACTAGCATCAGGAGAACTTTGAGCTTGGACAAGCACCTGTAGTGCCCATATTACAGTCATGAAGTATTCAAACTTGTGAAATTGTTTCTCTTATCCCTCATTGTTAGTGCTACAACGCATTGTACAGTCATTGGTATAAGTATTGAGATTTCCCCACACTGCCTTGCACTCCCACATACACTAGGAGTGTTGCTCCAGCACATGTGAACTTGCTTGAAGTCCATTTTCCTCACTCCGAAATTAATTAAACTTCAATTTGAATCCTTACTCTCCTGTCCCTAGCCTGCTTTGTTCAGTTCCAACCACCCAAAGATTACAGACTAGTTATTCTCCAATTTGATACCACCAATCACCTTCTGAATGAAATACCAAAAGGAAATGTCCCAGGAATATACTAACCAAATTCCAGAGCTACTAGGTCAAGGAAGAAATCTTGCAAACAGCAGAAAGAAATAATTCAAATATTATGGATTCCAGTCAGGATTACACAAGATTTAGCAGTTTTCATTTTAAAAGAGAAGAGGGCTTAAACTATGATATCCTGGAAGGCAAAGGAACTAGGATTACAATCAAGAGTAACCAACCCAAGATTCTTCAGGGGGAAAAAATGAATATTTAATGACAGAGAGCATTCCCTATAAAAAGACCATAGCTGAATAGAAAATTTGATATTTAAACAGAAGACTCAAGAGAATGATAAAATGGTAAGCATGAAAGAGTAATTGTAAGAGGCTCAATAAAATTAAACTATATGAGAAAATGATATATGTAATTCCTAAGAAGTTTATTTTTACTAGAGCAGTTAGAAAGAGTCTACCTGGATAACAGGTCATGGGGTATGAGTTATTTATATTGGGATAATCTCAAAAAAATGCAATGAAGGGGTGAGAAAAAGGAAATGTACTGGAAGAAGGGAAAGGAAGAGGTAAAATGGGTAATTATTTTTTTTCTCACATAAAAGAGACTTACAATGAAGAGCTTCTATAGTGACACACAAACATATGTATGTGGATATGTGTGTGGGTATATGTATACATACATATATATGAGTGTGTTTGTGTATGTGTGTATGCGAATACTTGGTGGAGTATAGATATGTATATTACACAATTGAAGGGGAAGGGGATGAGAGATAAGCATGGGTAGGGTGGGAATGATAAAAGGGAAGGCAGATTAAGGGAGTCAGGAGTCAGAAGCAAAACAGACTTTTGAGATATGACAGGATAAAAAAGAGTGAGAGAAGAATAAATACAGTTAGAAATCATACCTGTAAATGTGAATGGGATAAGCTAGCCCATAAAAGAGAAGCAGATAGTAGAATGGATGAGAAATCAGAATTTAGCAGTATGTTGCATACAAGAGACACACTTGAAACAGAAACTCACACAGAATTAAAATAAAGAGCTGGGACAGCATCTATTAGGTTTCAGCTAATGTAAAAAAAAGGCAGGGGTAGCAATTGTGATCTCAAACAAACAAAGGCAAAAATAGACTAATTAAAAAAGATACTCAGGGAAATTATGTTTGACTAAAAGATATTATAGACAATGAAATAATACCCAAAAAAAGTTTACAATAAATTTTTCTGATAAAGGTCTCACTTCTCAAATATATTGGGAGCTGAGTAAAATTTATAAAAATAAGTCAGTCCACAATTAATCAATTCTCAAAGAATATGAAAAGCAGATGAAAAAATGTTCTAGACAACTATTAAATAAAGGCAAATTAAAACAACTCTGAGGTCCTGTCTCACATCTATCAGAAATGACAAATGCTGCAAGAGTATACTAGTAAACTGTTGGTGGAATTGTAAAGTGGTCCAACCATTATAGAGAACAATCAGGAACTATGCCCGCAGGGCTCTTAAACTGTTAATACTTTTTATCCAGTAGTAACACTTCGGGGTTTGTATCCTAAAGAGATCAGAGAAAAAAAAAGACATACCTTCAAAAATAATTATAGCAGCTCTTTTTGCCTAAGCAAAGAATTAAAATTGAGGGGATGCTCATCAACTGGGAAATGGCTTAACAAGCTGTGACATATGATTGTGATAGAGTACTATTTTGCTATAAGAAGTCAAAAAGGGGATGGTTTCAGAACTAAGAACTAAGAGCTCATTGTGTACAATAACCACAATGTTATGATGACAATCAACTGTAAAATACCTGGCTACTCTGATCAATACAATCACCAAAGACAATTTCAAAGGATTCATGCTAAAAAAAATGCTATCCCACCTCCAGAGAGAGAATTGATGATCTCTGAGTGCACACTGAAATACAATTTTCTTTCTTTTTTGTTTTGTTTAACAATATAGCTAATATGGAAATGTTTTGCATGATTTTACATGTATAAATAATATCATGGTGTTTGCCTTCTCATTGCTTGTAGGAGGATCCAGAAGAAGAGAGAGAAACTGGAATTCAAAATGTAACAAAAAATCTCAAAATAATAAATTACAAATTTTAAAACTCAATGAGCTGATATTAAGTGACTAGCTATAGCCTTTTCAATTCTATAAATCTACTGCCTGAATATTTTAGGTCTTCTGTCATTGAGTTTTAAAAAATGAATACCCTTTATTACACTATGGATTGTAACATTGTATAGTAGTAGGATGAATTTCTTATATTACAAGTCTTTTTTTTTAATTTACATACTATCTGGACATTTCAGCATCTCTAAGTCCTTACCTTTTCAGCTATTAAAATTTAGTGAAATATTCACCATGCCAAACACATGAAAATTTATCTTATCCTGAATATGTAAACCATATCTAGAAAGCATCATAAGATTTAAATCAGAGGAAAAATTGGAAGTAATTTTGTCTAAACTACCCCCTGCCTCGTGTTATCATGTAAGGAACTGAATGGGAGATGTTAAATTACATGCCTAAATGACTATTTTTTTATTATTATTAATTAATTTATTTGATTTTTACATTCATTTTCACAAATTTTTGGGTTCCAAATTTTCTCCCCTTTTATCCCCTCCCCCCACCCCAATACCCCAAGCAATCTAATTTTCCCTATCTCCAATCTGCCCTCTCTTCTGTCATCTCTCCCTTCTCTTGTCTCCATCTTCTCTTTTCTCCTGTAGAGCCAGATGACTTTCTATTCCTCATTAACTGTATGTCTTCTTTCCTAGTTGCAACAACAATACTAAACAGTTGTTCCTAAAACTTTGAGTTCCAAATTCTCCTCATCCCTCCCTCCCCACCCATTCCCTTTGGGACAGCAGGCAATTCAATATAGGCCATATCTGTGTAGTTTTGCCAATGACCTCCCTGATAGTCGTGTTGTGTAAGACTAACTGGATTACCATCCCTCCCAACCTGCCCCTCATTGTTTCTCTTCTGTCTTTTGATCCTGTCCCTCCCCAAGTGTTGAATTCAAATTGCTCCCTCCTCCCTTTGCCCTCCCTTCCATCATCCCCCCCCCCCCCGCAATATCTCTTTCTCCCCCACTTTCTTATACTGTAAGATAGGTTTTCATACCAAAATGAGTGTGCATTTCACTCCTTCGTTTAGTCAAATGTGATGAGGGTAAACTTCTTGTTTTTTGTTTGTTTTTTTTTTTTTTCTCAGCTCTCCTCTTTTTCCCTCCACTAAGAAAAACTCCTACCTGCCTCTTAAATGACATATAGTTACCCCCTTCCCTTTCCCTCCCCCTACATTTCTCTCTCACCATTTACCCTAGTTTCTTTTAAGGTATGGTCCCATCCTATTCAGTTCAATCTGTGCTCTCTATCTCTGTATGTGTGTGCATGTGTGTATGTGTGTGCATGCGTGTACATGTGTATGTGTGGTCCCACCAACTACCCAGATACTGAAAAGTTTTAAGAGTTACAAATATTGTCTTTCCATGTAGGAATGTAAACAGTTCACTCGTGGTAAGTCCCTTAAGACTTCTCTTTGCTGTTTGCTTTTTTATGCTTCTTCTCATTCTTATGTTTGAAAGTCAAATTTTCTTTTCAGCTCTGGTTTTTTCATCAAGAATGATTGAAAGTCCTCTGTTTCATTGAAAGACCATATTTTCCCTTGAAGTATTATACTCAGTTTAGCTGGGTAGGTGATTCTTGGTTTGAGTCCTAGTTCCTTTGCCTTCTGGAATATCCTATTCCACGCCCTTCGATCCCTTAATGTAGAAGCTGCTAGATCTTGGGTTATCCTGATTGTATTTCCACAGTACTGGAATTGTTTCTTTCTAGCTGCTTGTAAGATTTTTTCCTTGAGCTGGGAGTTCTGGAATTTGGCCACAATGTTCCTAGGAGTTTCTCTTTTTGGATCTCTTTCAGGTGGTGATCGATGGATTCTTTCAATACTTATTTTGCCCTCTGGTTCTAGAATGTCAGGGCAGTTTTCCTTGATAATTTCATGGAAGATGATGTCTAGGCTCTTTTTTTGATCATGAGTTTCAGGTAGTCCCATAATTTTTAAATTGTCTCTCCTGGATCTATTTTCCAGGTCAGTTGTTTTTCCCATGAGATATTTCACATTCTCTTCCATTTTTTCATTCTTTTGGTTTTGTTTGGTGATTTCTTGGTTTCTCATAAAGTCATTAGACTCCATCTGTTCCATTCTAATTTTGAGAGAACTATTAAATTCAGTGAGCTTTTGAGCCTCTTTTTCCATTTGGCTCATTCTGCTTTTGAAACCATTCTTCTCCTCATTGGCTTTTTGAACCTCCTTTGCCAATTGGGTGAGCCTATTTTTCAAGGTGTTAATTTCCTCAGCATTTTTTTGGGTCTCCTTTACCAAGGTATTGACCTGTTTTTCATACTTTTGTTGCATCTCTGATATTTCTCTTCCCAGTTTTTCCTCCACCTGTCTAACTTGCTTTTCAAAATCCTTTTTGAGCTCTTCCAGGGCCTGAGCCCACCCACCACCCCCCTGGGGTGTCTGGGGTACTGAGGCCCCGTCCTCCACGTCTTTCCCTGACGGCAAGGATACGCCCTCATCATCAGATCCAAAGGTCGGGATCATTTGCATTTGTTGGAAAAAACTCTCTAAAGTCTTATTTTTCTTCCCTTTTCTAGGCATTTTCCCAGCCAGTTACTTGACTTCTGAGATTCCTTTCCACCCCCGCCTGGATCCGCCCAGCTAGTGCTTGGCCTCTGAGATTTAAATGGGCTTTCCTCCTGCCGGCTGTCAATCAGTGAGCTTTAGTTCAGGTGCTGGGGTGGGGCCAGGGCTGCCTCCGAGACTCTGATCCCTGGGGGGGGGGGGGGGCTTTATGCAGAGACTCTCAGGAATGGAGCGGGTGGGGGCGGGGTGGGGGGGCCCGCCTCCCAATCTCAGCTCCCCTGGGGGTCCCGAGCAGAAGCCTTCAGCAACAGAGCGGGGTGGGGGCAGGGCCGTCTCCCAGGTTTTATGCGGAAATCTTCCGTAATGAAGATCCTGCCTGCCGCTGGGGGATTCCTGAGTCCCGGGCAGCTGCCGCCTCAGCCGCCGCCCACACCTCTGCCGCCGCCGCTTCCTGCCCCCGTCCCTGCCGCCGCCACTTCCTCCCGAGGGGGCCCGAGTCACGGAGACGCCCCGCTTCCCCTCTCCTTCAGCCCGGCCTCTCTCACTGACCTGTCGCTTCTGTGGGCGGAGGGGCTTTCCTGGTTGCTGGAGTTTCTGTCTCTGAAGCCTGCTGGGATCAGCTTCTCTGCGGCCCCGGCCAGGGCAGCGCTGGGGGTCGGGTTTACTTTCCGGGGCGCGCCGGACCCTGGGGACGGGTCTTCAGGGCTCCCCGGAACGGAAATCTCTTCCACTCTGCTTCTGCACACCCAGAAGTTATGGGGGACTCTTTTTACATTAATTCTATGGGCTTTGGTTTCGGAGCTCGTAAACGTGCGTCCTTCTACTCCGCCATCTTGGCTCCGCCCCCTAAATGACTATTAAGAAACTTTATGACACAGCTGGGATTTGAACCCATGAGCTGTCATCCTAAAATAGCACTGTTTCCACTATATAATACTATTTCATTGATTTTAAACTTGAAAATCAATAAAAAATTGGCATCATATTTATAAAGGATTATTATTGTACCATAAGTAACATAAGAAATGCAGAGAACAAAAACAAAACATGTGAAATGACACAAAGTAAAATAAGCAGAACCAGGAAAACAACTTGCACAATGACTACACAAAATGAGAAAACACTAAAAAATCAGTTGAATGCTATGTAATTATAACAATTAAAAGAAATGAGTAAATGTACTCCTCATCTTCCTTGGAGAGATGGGGGACTATGTGCACAGAATTTCACATATTTTTCCAACTGTGGTCACTGAGTCAATTTATTTTGCTTGACTGATTTTCTTTGTCACAAGGGAAGACTCACTTTTTGAAGAGGGGTGGAATGTTCGGGCTAGAGTACTTCCAGAAATGACTGTGATATAATGATATAAAAACACAGAGTAAAAAGAAAAAAGTAACACAAAATGGAAGACTTAGCACTGAAGAGAACATGGTTTCTCATTTATGTAACTTATTTCATCTGGCAGGTATAAAACGCTTAACAATTGTTACGGTCCTCAGCTGACACAACTATTAATGCTTCACTTCACTTTTAGAAAACTCTCAGACCACAGAACTCTTAACATTCTTGATCGCTGGTATAGGTCTACAGTACTCCTGCCTCACTAGCATTTCTTTTCCATGGCTTAACTGAATTCAATATTCAGATGCAACAATGTCACACTCCCCATCCATACCCCCACAATCTTCCCCTATTCAATAAGCTCCACTGGCTCCCTATTAGTTCCAGGAACAAATATAAAATCCCTTCTTTAAATTTTAAGGCTATTAATAACCAAGCCCTTTTCTCCCTTTCCAGTCTTCTTATGCCATAGTGCCCTCCATCTTCTCTAAGAATCAGTGACACTGGCCTCCTTGCTGATTTTCTCACACAACACTCTATCTTCTTACTCCTAGTATTTTCACTGGCTGCCCTCATGCCTGGAATACTCTCCCTCCTCACCTCCATCTTTTGCCTCTCTGGGTTTCCAAGTCTCAACTAAAATTCTACCCTTTTTTCTGTAAGATGCATCTCCAAGTCTCCCTTTATGTTAGTGTCTTCCATTTGAATTTACCTCCAATTTATCCCTGTATGTATCTTGCTCATACATTTTTGATAGCATGTTTTCTTCCCAATTCAAAGAATTGGAGTCAAGGATTGTTTTTGCTTTCCCTTATATTCTCAGGTTCACTGTCATGTCTACCAGAAAATAAGTACTTAGTAAATACTAGCTGATTGACTCATGCAAAATTCAGGATGGGTTCAGGACTACTAAAAAATGCCAGCTAAAACACAGAAGTTATTACCCAATTCCAAGTCAAAATCCATGGGCACATTCCTCTTGTTTGTAGGTAAAACTTTTACTGAAATCACTGCAAACATGAAAATCACAAAAGGAAGGAATTTAAGAAAGCAAGATAATCATAAAATGACTGTTCAATTACACAGGAATCACTCACCTCATCATAAATTCCTGTATGTTATTTTTAAGCCTGTAATTGTAACACTATAAATAGCAATTTCCTTCTTTTTGTTAGATGACTCCAAACCCTAATGAACAATAAGCTTCCTTATAATGTTAACAAATGCATAGGTGATTTAGCCTCCCTTATCACCTCCTACTGTGCTTTTGGCAAATTATATATACTATTAGTCTTTTTATTGCTGAGATATTTATCTCTACTCTAACACATCATTAAGTCTTCATGTACTTTTGGATCTTTCCAAAAGACCCCATTTCATTTATTTGTCAAATCCATTCAGGTAATAAGCAGTATTAAAATAAATAGAGTTTTAAAATAGAACTTCTACCTAGGCTATTATACAGATTAGATAAACAGTACTGCCAGGGAAAATAAAAGCAATGCAAGTCTCATTGTTAAATTTAGCTTCATTTCCCAAACTTCCTATTTTTTCATTCCTTTAAGCTGCTTAGCACCTTGAGAGTTCATTGACTTGAGGTACAAAGTTTTGTTACATTTAGCATTTCCCTGTTATCACTCAAATTTCCCCAAGAGACATTTCTTATTGTCTGTTTGGCTCTTATGCCTATTCCACATTGCTCTAGGTAATTCCTGGATGATAGTTTATATTCCAATATAGCAGACTAAAACTTGAGAAATCTTGAGATTAAAAAGATAGAATTGCCTATTATATCCTGAAGTCCAAGGAACAATGGTAATAGGGCATACCAGGATTTTCTTGACAGATAGGTTTCTGGTCTACAGAAGTAATAGACAAGATATCAGTTTTAGTGCTCCAGTTTATTATAAAATCAATTTCATGAGTTCTTTCCCCCATAACTGCCCTTTATTCTCTTCTGTTCCTATTTGATCCTGTAGTTGAGACTTAAAGGAAGTTAAGTATCCTAACAGGTGGAGGTGAGGACAAATGAAATTCTGGATGTGCAGTTTAATCTTCATGAAATCTAAGTAGATTTCAACTCATTCCTTCCCTTCCTAAGGAGGCTAGATGACAATACATAGAGTGGTACAGTTGAAGTCAGGAAGACCTGATTCTAAATCCTTCCTGAGATACTTACTAGCTACATGATTCTGGGAAAGTCATGTAACCTCCCTCAGGCTCAGTTTCATCATCTGTAAAATGGGAAAAATAATAACAAAATTGTTGAAAGGACCAAGGGAAGTAAAACATAAAAAAGTGTTTTGCAAACTTTAAAATGCTAAATAAAGGCTGCCCATTGATATTTCAAATGAATATATCATAGATAGTTTAAGATTAAGATAAACATTTACACAATTCTCAATATTGCAAATTGTGAACAAGGAATACATTTTCTATGTCTTTTATAGTCCACAGTACACAGTGCATAACATATAATCGACACTCCAGGAATATGTACTCACTCAATTCCAATGCTTTCTCTCCTATTTATCCTACATATAACTTGCTTTGTATTGATGTTTGCATGCTGTCCTCCCCATTGGACTGTGAGTTCCTTGAGGGTAATGTCTTTTGCCTCTTTGTACATTCCCAGAGCTTAGCATAGTGCTTGGTACATAATAGGCAATTAATACGTGTTTATTGACTGATTAATTGATTACAAAAGATATTCAAGAATTTTATAATGGTACAAAAGTAACATTTAGTTATGATGTTTTCAAAAAAAGTTCATATTTTATTCAGATACAATACCACTATGTATTACCATATCATAAATGGAGCAACATATAACTGAAAGAATTCTCCACAAATCTGATGGATCTGTAATCTCATTGATTTGGATATTCCCTCCAACCATGAAGATAATAATATGTCACCTCTCACTTTTCGTCCTGTGGGACTCTTTGCCTATGTCCTCACATCAGTGTGCCATAGAAAGTCTGCCTAATTACAGGGTGGCCTTCCTCAAATTCTGTTGGCATAAAAAAGATAAAAATTAAGTATACAGCTACTCATAAGTGATCCTTTATTTTTACAAGACCAATCCATTTTCTTTTTTTAATTCTTTGGAGACCACTATTTTTTGATGCACAGCCACACCGTATTACTAAATAATTGAAAAATTTTCTTTGTTTCAGCCATAATTTTAAGGAGATGATTTATTGTCAGTATCTAACATCTTTTTGATGCTTAGTACACGTGTCCATCTGGATGTTCTTTGGGCACCTGAAACCCATCATATCCAAAGCTGAACTCAGGATTTCAAGTTACCAAGGTTGAGAGCTTCATGTTCTCCTTAAACTCTACTCTCTCCATTCTTTGCCTTCAATTTAAGTAATGATGGCATACTATGCAAAAATATTGATAATGTACCATTAATATAATGAAAGATGAAATAGTCACATCAAGGGAAGTGAATGAAACTCTTATTTTTATGCAAAGCTAGAAAAGAATAGGGGGTTGAAAAAAATCTATATGAACATTAGCTCAGACACTTCATAAAGGCACATGAATAAGTTAAGTCTTTTGTCAGCCTTCTCTCTGATGTAAACTTGATCTACCTTTCTTAATAGAGGGCTTCACAGATCTACTACCAGAAGATGATAACAAGAACAGTGCTTCCAAATAGGACAATTATGCATGTCTGTACTTTATAGATAGGACTCACAAGTGGTATAAACAACAACAATGAAACTATAAATACTAGAAAATAACATATTTGTTTGTGGAGCAAATAGAGTTTGCAAAAAGTCCAAAAGGTCTAAAGTACAACATATTATCTATTTGATAATTTTCAAACAAGCTACTCAAAAACATCACTATATTTATAGCATCTTTGCTGCTTATCCTCAAGCCTTTGATTCAGTTTCATATTCATGATTTATTCAAACTCCATACACAGGGGGCAGGAGCCAAGATGGCGGAGTAGAAAGACTCGTACCCTGGCTCTGAACCCACAGCCCATATATTTTCAGTAAAAAGAACTCCCCACAAATTCCAGAGCACTGCAAGTCACGCAGAAATGCAGTGGAAGAGATTTCCGTTCCAGAGAGACCTGGAAGGCCGTCCCCAGGGGTCTGTCATGCTCCAGATGTGGAGCCCACCCCTGTGCTGCCCTGGCCATGTGGCCCCAGAGGAGCAGATCCAAGCAGGCTTCAGGGACGGAATCTCCGGTGGCCCCGAAGGTCCCTTCACCCACAGGCACTACAGGTCAGTGAGAGAGACTTCTGGGCTGACTGAGAGGGGAGCAGGGTGTCTCTGTGACTCGGGGCCCCATCAGGAGGTGGTGGCGGAGGTTGCAGCAGAGGCAGCAGCAGGTGGCCCCGGGACTCCAGAAGCAGACAAGAGCTCACGGCCATTACCAAAGGCCTCTGCATAAACCCCCTGAGGGAACTGAGCCTGGGAGGTGGCCCTGCCCCCACCTGAGCAACAGAACTTAAGCTCACATTGAATAGCAGCCACACCTGCCACGAAAAGCCCTGAGGCTGGGGAGCAGCATTTGAATCTCAGACCCCAAGCAATAGCTGGGCAGATCTAGGCGAGGGTGCAGAGGAATCTCAGAAGTCAAGTAACTGGCTGGGAAAATGCCCAGAAAAGGGAAGAAAAATAAGAACATAGAAAGCTACTTTCTTGGGGGATAGATGTTCCCACCTTTCATTTCTGATGACAAGGAACAGTTCTTACAATCAGGGAAAGATGTGGAGGTCGGGGCCTCTATATCCCAGACATCCAAGGTGGATGTCCAGTGGGCTCAGGCCATGGAAGAGCTCAAAAAGGATATTGAAAATCAAGTTAAGTGGAGGAAAAACTGGGAAGAGAAATGATAGAGATGCAAGAAAAGCATGAAAAACAGGAAAGGAGACCCAAAAAAATGCTGAAGAAAATAACACCTTGAAAAATAAGCTAACTCAATTGGCAAAAGAGGTTCAAAAAGTCAATGAGGAGAAGAATGCTTTCAAAAGCAGAATTAGTCAAATGGAAAAAAGAGTTTCAAAAGATCACTGAAGAAAATAGTTCTCTCAAAATTAGAATGGAACAGATGGAGTCTAATGACTTTATGAGAAACCAAGAAATCATAAAACAAAACCAAAAGAATGAAAAAATGGAAGATAATGTGAAATATCTCATGGGAAAAAAAAAAACCTGACCTGGAAAGTAGATCCAGGAGAGACAATTTAAAAATTATGGGACTACCTGAAAGCCATGATCAAAATAAAGAGCCTAGACATCATCGTTCATGAAATTATCAAGGAAAACTGCCCTGAGATTCTAGAAACAGAGGGAAAAATAAGTATTGAAAGAATCCATCGATTACCGCCTGAAAGATATCCAAAAAGAGAAACTCCTAGGAACATTGTGGCCAAATTCCAGAATTCCCAGGTCAAGGAGAAAATATTGCAAGCAGCTAGAAAGAAACAATTCCAGTATTGTGGAAATACAATCAGGATAACACAAGATCTAGCAGTTTCTACATTAACGGATGGAAGGGCCTCGAATAGGATATTCCAGAAGTCAAAGGAACTAGGACTCAAACCAAGAATCACCTACCCAGCAAAACTGAGTATAATACTTTAGGGGAAAATATAGTCTTTCAAGGAAACAGAGGACTTTCAAGCATTCTTGGTGAAAAGACCAGAGCTGAAAAGAAAATTTGACTTTCAAACGCAAGAATGAGAAGAAGCACGAAAAAGTAAACAGCAAAGAGAAGTCATAAGGGCCTTACCAAAGGTGAACTGTTTACATTCCTACATGGAAAAACAATATTTGCAACTCAATATTTTCAGTATCTGGGTAGTTGGTGGGACCACACACACACATACACACATGCACACACACATGTACACATGCACACACATAGAGAGACAGAGAGCACAGAGTGAATTGAATAGGATGGGACCATATCTTAAAAGAAATTAAGGTAAACAGTGAGAGAGAAATGTAGTGGGAGGAGAGAGGATGACATGGAATGGGCTAAATTATCTCTCATTCAAGAGGCAAGCAGGAGACTTTTTAGTGGAGGGAAAAAGAGGAGAGCTGAGAAAAAAACATGAAGTTTACCCTCATCACATTCGACTAAAGGAAGGAATAAAATGCACACTCATTTTGGTATGAAAACCTATCTTACAATACAGGAAAGTGCGGGAGGAGATAAGCAGGGTGGGGGGGATGATGGAAGGGAGGGCAATGGGAGGAAGGAGCAATTTGAAGTCAACACTCGGGGAGGGAGAGGATCAAAAGACAGAATAGAAACAATGGGGGGCAGGATAGGATGGAGGGAAATACAGTTAGTCTTACACAACATGACTATTATAGAAGTCATTTGTAAAACTACGCAGATATGGCCTATATTCAATTGACTGCCTTCCCAAAGGGAAGGGGAGGGAGGGATGGGGAGAATTTGGAACTCAAAGTTTTAGGAACAACTGTTGAGTATTGTTCTTGCTACTAGGAAATAAGAAATACAGTTAATGGGGAATAGAAAGTCATCTGGCCTTACAGGACAAAAGAGAAGATGGGGACAAGAGAAGGGAGGAATGACAGAAGAGAGGGTAGATTGGTGATAGAGAAAATTAGAATGCTCAGTGTCTTGGGGTGGGGGGAGGGGATAAATGGGGAGATAATTTGGAACCCAAAATTTTGTGAAAATTAATGTAAAAGGTTAAATAAATAAATTTATATTTAAAAAACTCCATACACATACATACATATATGCAATAAACACACACACAAACGTATATATACTTACATACATGGTACCTTTATATAGAAACAGCACACACAGATAAATAGGTAGATGGGTAGATAGATGGATGGATAGATATAGACAGACAGATCTGATTGATAGATAAACATAGTAGAGTGAGAAAGCTAGAGTTTTTGATGTCTTCACAGAAAACTCTTCCTGATGTATAGCATGACACGCCCAAAATATCAAATACAATCAATATAAAATGGGACACTTCTCAGGGAGATTGTTAAAGTCCATTATTATTCTATGTTGTTTTAGATATACTATTGTCTCTTTTAAATAGAACTGTGACTTTCAAATTAAGGAGAGGTGAGCCAAAAAAATAAATAAATAAAACTTACCAATCACTTGAAGCAAATGGAAATGAAAAGTATAAAATTCAATAAGTATAGCATGTGCCAAGGAAAGTAAAAGACTGATGGATTCATGCTTGAATCCCAAGTCACATTGAAACAATAATTATCAACTGTACCTACAAATACCTTTATCTCCTCTGGGAAAATGCATCAAGCATAAAGTTATCAAAGAGGTCACATTTAAATATGTTAAGAGACTTAATGGCAACCTTAAATAAAAGCTGAACACATTTAAAAGAATTTACACATTCACTTCCAGCAATATTTAATCTTATTTACACTTGCAAAATTATAAAATTGCAACAGCTTTACAAAATAATCCAACCAAAACCCATGCAATAAAAATGTAGGGCCCATCTCCCTAATATAACTATAGAAAGGTTAACAATACCTCCCCATAAAAGAGGAAGAGGAGTAATAGACATTCCTAGAACACATGATAATCAGAGCAAAAATCTATAGCAATTCTTTGGGAACAGACATCACTATTCACTATTGCACAATAAAGGTCACCTTTAAGAATCAAATGGCTATATGTCCATTTGGCAAGGAAGTGGTGGGAACCATGCAACATCTCATAGTATGATACAAAAAATTAATACATACTCAATATCTAGATAGAAAGAATCATCACCAAAATTATATGCCAGAAGCTCACCATTCTTCAGCAACTAATAGATGACAAATCTAGTAATGATGTATAGTATAGAAACTTGCATTCTTTGATATTTCAAAAGAAATAGACTACAGTGGAAATGCAACATCATCACAGTCAAAACTTGCCCACAATGACCTGAATATATGCCAACATATCAATATGTGGCCTGAAAAATTTAAGAATATTTTAACAGATGTTACTATTTCCAATGTTAGTGAGCTCCCCTCTATGCAATAAAATAAATTTCATATTATAAAAACCTAGCAGAAGAAATCCAAGCCATGTGGGAATAGGATGAAATCCATATCGTCCCTTTTGTTCTGTCTGATACTGTAATGATCTCCAAGATATTTTCAATGAGTTTCCTAAGATAAAGTTACATACCAATAATTTTATTCAATTCCAAAAATCAATCTTATTGGTTACAATATTACATCAGACATTAAGCACAAGAGCATAGGGCCAAATATTTAAAGTTGGAAGCATCCTCCATTTTACAGATGAGGAAGGTAGATTTAGTGACTTATCAAAGGTCATATAATAAAGCATTGAAGGCAGAATTTGAACCTTGTGACTCACACAAGAGAACAATGATAGGATAGCAAATGTATGTTAGGATCATTTCTATTTCAATTCCATTGAATATAAAAATGATGATGATTATGATGATGATGATGATGATGATGCAGATGACAAATAACAGTAGCTGAGATTTGGGTAACCCTTTAAGTTATATAAGGTATCAGGTACACTGCATCATTTGATCTCCATAATAACCCTATGAGAAAGTAATATAGGCATTGCTGATTCAGTTTTAGCAATGAGGAAATGGAAGTTCATAGTCAATAAATAACTTGCTCAATACCACACAGTAAATACTGAAGGCATAATTTGAATTTAGCTTACTTCTGATTCCAAGTACAACATTCAAAAGCTATAAAGTCCTCCCAGTTCATAATATCTTTCATATCTATCTCCTCCTTTTCATTCACCCTGCAACCATGATATTTCAAGTTCTCATTACCTTTGCCCTTCATTTCTGAAATTGATAGATGAATTTTTGAGTTTTGGCTTTTCTTATTCCAACACATGGAACAAGACAGGGCTGATTTTCCTAATACCTAAGTTTGACTACATCACCCCATTATTTGAAACTATCAATCGATCCCTCATTGCTTAATAAATAAAATCCAACCATAGGAGACAATACTGAAAAGAGGGTTAGCTCCTTAAGTGGGGTCAAATTCCATCTTTGCTATAAACTGCCTATGTGAACTAGAGCAACTCACTTAGCCTCCAAAAGTCTCTACTTCTTAACATGTAAATGAGAGCACAGGACTAGAAAGCTTTTGAAATCCCTTTCAGCTCTATATCCTTCACTTGACATTCAAATCTTTCTACACCCCAAATACATTCTATTTTAGTCATATTGTCCTAATCTCTATTTTTCTACAAATATCAAATGACACTATTTGCTATTTCCCAAATATACCCATTCCTGGCTCATCTCTGCTTATTCCAATCCATCCTCCCTTCAGATGCCAAAGTGATTTTCCTAAAGCACAGGTCCAACTAAGTCACACACACACACACACACACACACACACACACACACACACACATTCAATAAGCACTAGTTTCTCTCTATCATCCCTGAGACAAAATAGAAAGTCTTCTGTCTGGGATTCAAAGACCTTCATGACCTACCACCCTGACCATGAACATTTCTGATGTCCTCAAACCTTACTCCTTGTCAGTGATCAGTGATGCTGATCCCTTCCCTATTCCCCACACAAGACTCAATCCCATATCCAGGCATTTGTTCTGCTTGTCCCCATGGCTGAAATGTTCTCCTTCCTCACCTCCACCTACTGGCTTCCCTGGCTTCCATTAAGTACCAGCTTACATCTTATCTTCTACAGGAATCTTTTCCCAATTCCTCAGCTCTAAAAGGGTTCCCTCTTTTAATTATTTCCTACTATGACCTTGTTCGTACATATCTGTTTGCTTTTTGTCTCCTCCATTGGATCATGAGTTCCTTGAGGGCAGGAACTGTCTTTTGCCTCTCTTTGTACCCCCACAATTTAGCATAATTCTTGGCACACAGTCGATGTTTATAACTGTGTGTTAACTGAATGACGTTTGCCTCTGTTCTCTACTTTATAAAGCACTTACTTCTGTGTCAATTTTTAGGTCTTATAATTCAACTTATTCTTCAAGTTCTGCTTCAAGTAGCAGCTCGGCAATGAAGATTTTTTTTTTTAGGTAATAGCTTAAAAATAAGAATGCTTTAAGATTTACAAAGTGCTTACATGTTATCTCCTGTAACCTTTTTCTCCTCTCAATTTCTAACCATTTCTTCTCTGAGACCCTAGTTCACTTAGTACTAGAGCTGAATGATCCCAGCACATTTTCATCCATCTTATTCACTTCTCATATTCCATTTTATATTCATGTACACTTACATGGCTTATCTCCATGGGCAAATTGTACTATGGGTTACTAGATCAAGGACCATGTATTATTCACTTCTGTATCCCCCTCAGGAACTAGCATAATGAGATACCAAATAAATATTTCTTAAATTAATAAATAAAAGAAATCATTTTAGAGCACTAGAGAACTATAGGATACATTGCTAAAGAGAAATGAAATGGCAACCCTATATGCAAAACTATCTTCTTTTTCTGGGTTGAAATTCAAGTCAAACCATAATTTTATTGAAGCTACATATATCCAATCTATGTTCATATACTAGTGCGTTAGAAATAGAACTGGAACTACATGAAACACTATTGAAGTTATTTTTCAGATTTAAACTTTTCCAATTCACTAAATGTAAAGAGCATCTCTTCAGTCACTCAGTTACCCTCCAATAAACCTGGAGTGAGGAGTATATGGTGGACTGAGTACATCTAAGAGGCAGCAAATAAAGAAGCAAGAGGCATTTAAATGTAGATGCAAGAAGCAACACCCAACTCAGTCCAGTAATAGCTTTTTCATAGTGCATGACAGCGGAAACTGTCTTATATATGACGTCTACTGGGAATTAGTATGGCCTGGTATGGTCTTAAGATATTAGAGAATCAGGAGACTGGGCTCTATTCTTCTGTTCACTAAACAGGCAAATAACCTCACTGATCCCTGCCTTAGTTGCCTTCTTAAGTTGATGAATAAGCTTACATTTCCTCTACCTGCCTGATAAAGATGTGATGGGATTTAATTGGATTTTTGAACTCCATATTGAAAAAGAGTCTCAAAAAGATTCCACTAAATCATAAAAAAAAATGATTCTAATTATTCTTTGGCTCCATGACAAAAATTTCAAATAGCATAAGGATTTGAGTAATTTTTGCCTACGTATTTTTACATCTTATTTCTATCCCTTGTGATCTAACCTCTTGAGTTAAAAGAATTTCTTTTGAACATTCAATACTGTTTACTACAAATAATCTTTATTGGAGACATTATTCAACCAGGGGCAGAATGAAAGCTCTCCTCCAGTGGTTTGGGCAGTTTTACCAAGCTGTCAACGTCAAGAAGACAAGCCTGGAGATGAATTGTGCAAGAGCCATTTAAGTACCAATTCAGTCAAATTGGGAAAGGCTCATCACCAGAAAACTGACCAGCATTAGATTATCTGAGTTTAGGTTTTTTGTTTGTTTCTTTCTTTCTTTAGTTGGTTTTACTTGGTTGTTTTGTGGTCAGACCAACTTGCAAGAATCATCTACTAAGACGTAGAAGACAGAGAAAATATGTGTGAGCATTAGTAAAATCACAGATTTTTTGAAGAATTTGTCTAAAATATAACAACTGAAATATTCTCAGTACTTACATTTCCATTCCTCTGTTCTTTAGTCTCATAAAACTTAACTTTCTATACAATTCAGATATAGCAAAAACAAAAACAAAGGTTTCTCATTTAGCTTTGATCCATAATTTTGACATTCTAGCTTTAAATACACTAAGTCTTATTCTTCACTCTTTTAAAAAGAACTAGTTCATCAAGAATTAAAAGTTAAAAGAACCAATAAATCATCAAAAGATATGAATAAATAGTTCCTTTTATTTTTTTATTTTTAATTTATGGAATAAAGCTTTTCCATAACATAGTATAATAAAAAAGATGATTGCACATGAAACTATCATATATGTGTATATGTGTATATATAGCTTTCTAATTCTTTTAAATATATAATAAAGTTATCGTGTAAATTTATTTTGTTTCCTTTTTTTCTTTTTTCTTCCTTCTTCCCACCCTGTCCTAGAGAGATGGCTACCCTTAGACACAAATAGGTGTGTATATGTATATGTGTATATATAATATATGTATATACACATATATACACACATATGTGTCTGTGTCTGTCTGTATGTATGTGTTATATATACACATACATATAACATATATACATACACTATATATATACACACATACATGTACACATACACACACACAGTCAAAATGACTTCGTTACTCCAAAGCTCTTCTTAAAACAATACTGCTGTTACTATGTGTAGTGCTCTCTGCTCACTTCATCCTTCATTATTTTGTGCAAGTCTTTTCATATCTTTTTAAGATCATTGAGCTCATAATTGCACATACCATGGTAGTATAACATCACAACTATACACCAAGATGTGTTCAGCCTTTCTTCATCATGCACAACTCAACCCCAATCTTTCTTTCAAACTACCTTTGTAATGATGACAGTTTTAAGAATACCAATAGCATTTTCATGTATATAATAAGTAGACAGTTTGACCTTAATGAGTGCTTTGTAATCAGTCTTCAAAGTTTTCCTTATATATCTTCTGGATCTTTTATATACAATATCGTTTATATATAAAAATAAACATAATAAGCAGTTCTCAAAATAAAAATAAAATCTCAAACCATCAACAAGATTGCTCTAAATCACTAGAGAAATGCGGATGAAAATGTTTGAGATTTCATTTTTTGATTGAAAAAGAAAACAAAAGATAGAAATTGGAAATAAAAATAAAAGATATATAATCAATGCTGGAATGACTGCAAGAAGAGAAGAACACTAATATATATTTTTATAGGGCTGGGAATTGGTCCAATCAACCTAGAAAACAGTTTGAAATTATTTTGAGAAAAGTCACCAAGCTGTTTGTGTATTTCAATTCAGAGTTCCACTTAATGGAAATATTCCCCATAGAAGTCAAAGACAAAAAAAGCAAAGTCTCATATAATAATACATATATATGCATATATGTAAATATATATAAAACCCTACCATTTTGTGGTGGTAAAAAAATAAAAACTAGAAATTGAATGACTTCTCATCAACTGGGGAATGTTAGAGGAAACAATGCCTTATAATGGGTATGGTAAGGAATAACAAAAATGAGGACTTCAAAGAAATATGGGAAAACTCATATGACTGGATAGAAAATAAAGTAATCAGAACCAGGAAAATAATATTTATATTGAATTCCATAATGTAAATTTTTAAAAGTACAAAATAAAGCCAAATGCTATGAAATTATGATAATCAGTCTTGGTCATGAAGAAGGATAGATAAGAAAATGGGAATGTACTTTTCTCCTATCCTTGCATAAATGGAAGACTATGGCAGAACAACATTACCTATACTGTCAGATAGGGTTGATTTGCCAGGTTTTTTGTTTGTTTGCTTTATTCAGATTTTGTTTGACTCTTTTTTAGACATTTTAGTAAATGTCTGAGGGTGGGCTTGAATTTAGGTCTTCCTGACTCCAAGCCCAAGGTTCTACATGCATTTCACTCCGTAAATGAACCTGGATATTTGCCACTTTAATACTTGTATAACTGTGGACAAGTCACACCTCTCTAGATTGCAGGTGCCTCATCTGTAAAATGAAGAGATTCAGATAAGAATATCTCTAAGGTCCCTTTCTAGCTCCAAAGGGGCTCTTCAGAGGCAGTTGGGTGACACTAGAGATAAGGTGGTAGACCTGGAGACTGGAAAACCTGAGATCTCATCCAGCCTTGGATACTTACTTGCTGGGCAAATCACTTAACTTCTGCCTCCCTTCCTCTAAATTAGAAGTAGAAAAGAGGCAACATATTATAGAAAACTGACTTGGGAGTCAAAGGACCTGAATTGGAATCTGGACTCTATTACTTGCCACGTATATGATCAGGAAAGCTGTATGTGAACAATTTCCTTATACCAGCTTTGCTTTCTTTGTTTTAAATTGAGTGAGATAGGACTAGATGACTGCTAAGTTCCTTTCCATTTCTGTTTCTATGATCCTGAGTTCCTATAACCTTTGACTCAAATCAAGTCAATAAACATTAATTAAGTACCTATAGTATGCCAAGAACTATGCTAAGCTCTAGGGATACCAAAAAAGACAAAAATCAGTTCCTGCTTTCTAATAACTCATGAGATAATACGGGAGACAACATGCAAATGAATGTACAAACAAGATACACACACACACACACACACACACACACACACACACACACACACACACACATATATATATATATATATATATATATATATATATATATATATATATATACAGCATAAATTGAAGATAATCACAGGAGGAAGGCATTAGTATTAATAGGAACCAGGAAAGGTTTTTTGCAGCAATTCCATACTTAATGTGGCAATTACTTGCTTTTTTAGCAGCTTAGCTAATTCCCATCTCCTAGGACCTCTAATTTCCCTAATGAAAACTTGACTTTTTCCATTTATTTTACCGCGTAAAATCTTCTGCTCCTTCCTGCACAACTCCAGGCACATGGTTGCAGATTGCCTCACTTACAAACTGTCAAACAGAAAAATGCAAGTTGAATAGGCCACATACCCTACCAACCTTCAAATAACCAGAAGTATGGCTGAGGTCCATATATGCCATATTAAAAACCTGAAGTCAATTTGCTCAGGATCAAAGACATGGAGCAAACCATAGACAGCAGAAAAAATGAGGCAGATTGGTTTCCGAAGCATCCTTCTCGGTGCATTTAATCATATCTTCATTAAGGATCAGATTCTGTTTGTAAGAATTACTCCTATTATTTAAAGAGTGAGGTCTTTCATATTAGGATCCACAGATAATATGTTACTATACCATTGGATATTCCAACAAACAATAATTTTTTCCCCAAAAAATCTTGATTCTAACTTTTATACTCATTTTCCCCATAAAATCGAACCTTGCTACTTCCTATGACTTCAAGTGCTCTTTATTAATAGCGGCTATCAGGCCTTATTCCTGGAAGCTTGCCCATGCCTCATAGTAGATAAATGACTAGCACTTCACCTGCTAAAGAAATGAACAGTGTCTTTAAGACAGAAAATGATATAAAAAACTTCTACTATCAGTGTGCACTGGGCCATCATTCTGCCTCAAAAATAAGGTACAAATAAGAGCAAAATGCTCTCCCATAGCCTACAGAGAGAAGAAATTTACAATAATATATAGTCCTTTCAAGAAAATGATGACAAAAGCTAGAAATTCAAGTGACTTTTCTTTTCATAGTAATAATATGTAATTATTTCATAGTAATAATATGTAATTATTTCATAGTAATAATATATAAATATAACATTTATAGTGTTTTAAAATTTTCAACATACTTTACAAATGTTATCTCTTATTATCTTAACAACCTTGGAAGGTAAATGCTATTATTATGCCCATTTTATAGATGAGAAAACTGAAGTATAGTGGTTACATGACATACCCAATCACATAGCTAGTATGTGTCTGAAGATGGACTTGAACCCAGGTCTTCCTGACTTCAAATCTACCACTCTATTCACTAGAATAGCTGGATGCTTCAGCTTTCACTAAAGAGTGAATTCAGGCCCTATATGTCCTCATTCTGCAGGAAAACTGGAGCTCAAATCATGTCTCTAAAATATACTTACTGTGTGATCTTGGGCAAGTTACAAACTTGCAGCACTCTAAGTCACGGCACAAACTCCAAATATGCAATCAATTGAATTAAAATATGTGGAGAATTTTGACAAAATAGATAAAAACACAATATAAATAATGTCAATTTGTTGTCAACATGTGACCTGCAGGGATTTTTTTTTTCTGTTTGAGACTGATACGACTTCTCGAGGCAATTCTGTGATTCTGTGTTTCCAAGAAGGTATGACCTGAATTGGAAGGACTTCATATACTAAAAAAATCATAGTCCTCACCCCTATTGCCCCCAAACTGTATAGTTAGCTGTAGTAATGTGCCTTGTAGTTTAATTTCTGTTGCTTGATAGTTTTAGAAATGAAATCATTTCCTGTGACGTTTAGTGTTCACCCCAATTGCTTTCCAAGGAGACCTACATGGACATGTGCATTTATTACTGATCTGCTTTCAGATTCAGAAATTAAAACATAAAAATAAGCATGAGAACCTCTCAGAGTTATCTCAAAAAGAAGAAGTACTTATTTTAATTCAATCATTGACCAAGGATAATCCTTAGTTTCAATCCAGGAAGAAATCACAAATAAGAGATGTTAATACTATTTTTTCAAATTTAATTTATTTTTGTTACATTTTAAGTTCCAAATTGTCTCCCTCCCTCTCTCCCCATCCCAAAAAAGAAAAGGTCACCATGTCTCAGCAGTCATTCTAAACCAGGTTGTGAGTAACCAATGGGCCTTAAATTTGTTGATGAGGGGTCTTCTATCCCAAGAAGTTGAAGACGACTGGTGGAATAAGTATATGTAAACATTTTATTTCAATGGACCATGAAGATAGTGAAAACATGTGCTGTGGAGCACTTCAAAGAAGCCAAGATCATCCACTGCATCTCATGCCATTGTTCATCATCTTGTCTTTTGTCCTTAGACTCCAATGATTCTGGAAGAGAAAATGAGGCTGAAGACTTTGTGCAACTCAGGCTCACTTAAATTCAGTTAATGTGGGGGAGTCAAAAGGCATCACTCATGATGTCATTTTGGTCTTTTTCAAGCAAAATGACAGCATACACCTATATGTGTATACTGACATGCATGGGTATGTGTGAATGCCAATATAATAATGCGCACATATATATATATTTAACAGCCAGGTAATATGGTGGATAGAGTGCTAAACCTGGAGTTAGGAAGACCTGAGTTTGAATCTGGTCTCAGATACTTACTAGCTGTGTGTGTGACCCTGAGCAAGTTAACCCATTACTTAACCCATTCCTGCTACAGCATCCTCATCCACAAAATAGACATATAGTACTTACTTCTCATGGTTGTAATGATAAAATTAGATAATATTTGTAAAATGCTTCACAAACTTCAAAGTTCTACATATATGCCTGCTATTATTATTTTCACACACACACATATGTACACACACATACTGAGATAAAAATAGAAATGTTTTCAAAATAAGTTGTGTTTAGGTATAATTATTTCTAAATAGGAAAGTTCATTTAAAATTATATTCCTTGAAAGAAAGAAAGCTTTACTTCATTACTTGTTTATACTTTCCCCCAAAGTCTATTTAGACATCAATGTTTTGGAGTGGGACTACTCAAAATATGCTTTTAGATAGAGGGTCCATTTTGATTCTGAGCAATATGTAAGCAATGGACACCAACTTATTTTCAATTACCTGATGGTAAATCTTTAGATTACTTGATTAGCATCCTCAGTGTTCCATAAGATTCCAGTATCTCTCCCTGCTTTAGTCGTAGAGCCAAAAAGCAATAGAATAGTTAATCTCATAGCATTTCAACCCATGCTACCAGTGAAAAGGGTTTGCTATTAGGGTGTTTTCTCAAACCATTGAATTTGCACATGATTAAGGGCTTTTCATAGTTGATTTTTGTAGTTAAGTGACTATCAAATATTCCTCTTATTTTTTTTTTCAATTTGTATGTGGCCCACTAGTTTTATTTGTTTTAAAAAAGAAACATAAATCATGCCCTTTGCTTTAGGGATTTTTTTTTTTTCAAAAGAGTGATGCCTTGGTTAATCTGTAAGATGTTTTCAAATGAGACAAGGAATAGGCCTTGTAACTGATCTTCTCACACTGTGGTTATGGAATTCTTTTTGCCCTTTTTTCTACTGGCTGTTGCCTTAATTTCTCCTAGTTACTGAGCAGAGAAAGAATCAAACAGCCTTGGGCACTGTGGGAGATCATATGGCTTGTAAGCATCACAAGTAGGCAGAAAGAGAAAGATACTTTTGACAGCTCTCTGGTGTGCTATGTGAAGCACAGTGGTGGCCTCAGCTTGCCTTACTAAGTGCACACATCAGGAAAACAGACCATTACAATGATACTAATATATCTCAGAGGAGAAATTGAACCTTGGAGGGAAGTTGACATTATGGTGGTGCTTTCTTCTTTTTTATCTTGTCATATTTACCTTACTTTCATTTTACACCCTCAAAACTCAGAACAATATTCACATCTTCATGCAAATCATCACAGATACCACAGAACGCTCTTTGAACAAGGACAATCTAATTCCTATTTTAATTAAAGGTCATAAAGATTGAAAGGGTATTTTAGACTGAGCTTTTTGACTATACCTTGGTGGGTCACAGTTCACCCATAAAGATCAAGTTCTGGGAAAGTGATTCGTGCTCCCCCAAATCACAAGAGGAATAGTGAAAAGCACAGTAAACTTGTTCAGTCCTTTTTGCTGTCATATCTGACTCTGTGTCCCCATTTGTGATTCCCTTGGTAGAGATATTTCAGTGGTTTGCCATTCACTTCAACTCATTTCACACATGAGGAAACTGATGCAAACAGGACTAAGTGACTTACCCAGGGTCACGTAGCTAGTAGGTATCTGAGACCAGATTTTTACCTAGGATGATGAGCTTTCCTGACTCCAGGCCTGGCACCCTAGAATTAGAGAATTTAAGTTCCACTTCCATCTCTGTCACTTACTAGATGTCTATTTCCTCAAGGGCAATAATTCAGTTAAATAAATGTGTATTAAGCAAACACAATAACCTGCAGTATCTGTGAATAAAGAGCCCAAAACAGAATAATCTGATTCTTAACAGACTTTACATTGCAACAGTTAAACTTTAGAGCAGGCCTGCACAAAATACCACCCTCAGGCCAACTTCTGCCTGTCAAGGGATTTCTAGTAACTGGCTGGGAAAACGTAAAGTTGCTACTGCACACTCTCCTGTTTGTCATGTAACCTAAAGCAACCAACCATTGTCAGTCTCTTTCTAGTCTAACTTATTTTCTCCCCAAAGAAGTTTAATCTGTTTAAATTTTAGCCTCTCTCTACTGCCAAGTTGTGCAGGTCTCCTCCAGAGGGGTGTCTGGTTTAGAGGAGATAGTCCTAGTCTGAGAAGAAGGAAATCTGGGTTCAAATTCTGCCATAGAGACTTCCTTGCTATAAAATCTCTTGAAAGTTATTTAACTTCTTAGCCTTGGTTTTCTCACAAGTAAAATAGTACCTTATCTCACAGAGTTGCTGTAAGATCAAATGAAATAATACCTGTAAAGTGCTTTGAAAACCTTAAAATACAAATTGCTAGCTACTATTAGCAATTATTGTTATTATTAGATCTATGATATTTTGGTTGATAAGCCAAAGTAATTTTCAAAAGACAGCACATTTTTTTTGATGAATGATTTCCCCTCAGGAAAACAAATTACACAGCAGGTTACTCGAAGGATGTAGGATTGGGATAATTAAATTGAGTAAGAAACTGCTAAAAGGATAGTCACATGCAGGCAATATGATCTTTTGTTTTCTTTTTCATTCTGAATATTTTTCTATCTGCAACAGTGGTCTGCCAGGTGAGGGACCCACCTCCTGAAAGGCCAAGGCATGACTCTAGGGTATGTGTGATTAATTTGAGTGGAAAATAGGTTATATACTATCAAAATTCATCACACCTTGACTCCTAATTGTCCATTCCCCACAGTACCCCCATCCTATCACTCTACTGGGCAAGTCTCTACTCTCACTTCTGTGCTGAGTTTAGGTCACTCAAGAATATTGAAATGTAACTTTGATCTTGTCACTCAGTATGATATGAAAGTGTCCTTGAAAAAATCCATCCCCTCTTCTCTGCCCTCCAGATCATGTTGTGGCTATGGCAAGTGGCCCTCTGTGCTGCAACGTAAGAGTCTCTTATTTCTTTGATGGAACAGAGGGTATGATACAGGGTCAGTGGGCATGGATAGGATTTAGTATGTACTCCAGATGACATAGCATTCTCCCTCAAATCCATCCCTTTCTTAAATGTCCCTATTTCTGTTAAGAATGCCACCTTTATTCTACTCCCTCTGGTTCACAATTTCATCACCCTCACTTCCTCCCGTTTTCTCATTCTATGTAAGCAGCTGCCAAAGCTTGTCATTTTTATGGCCATGATATCTCTCTGGCATTTCTTTCTCCATAGTCATACAGATACCACCTTATTTCAAACTCTCACTCCCTACTTGCTTGGACTATTGCAATGGCTTCCTAATTAGTCTCCTGTCTCAAGCTTCTCCCTTTTCATTCTCCACATACCTGTCAAAGAGATTTTCCTAAAGAAAAGGTTTTACCATGTTACCCCACTACTTAATGAACTCCAATGACTTCCTATTGATTCTAGGGTCAAATATAAGCTCTCCTATTTGGCAATTAAATCCCTTCATAACTTAGCCCCTATCTTCTCATTCTGGTTATATAGTGTTTCTTTTTTCTTGTACTCTAAGGTCCAACCCACTTCTAACCATTCCTCATACTCATACAATAAATCCAAATGTACATGGCAAATAAGGTTATGATATAATCTATCAAGTAGGATTTTGCAAAGGTGGAAGGCAGCTAACTAGGTGCCAGAGTGAATAAAATGCTGGGCCTGGTGTCTGAGGAAATGAATTCAAATCTAGCCTCAAACACTATATGAACCTAGGCACTTAACCTATCTCTTCAGTTCCCTAATTTGTAGAAGGGACATAATAACGTCACCCACCTTTCAGGGTTGTTGTGAGGTTAAAATGAGATAATACTTGTAAAGCGATTTGCACTTTTAAAGCTGCATAGAAATGCTAACTATTAATATCATTTATTGAAAACTCTGCTAAGTTGAAATAATTTCCTTCTACTTGTTTTTGCGTGTTGTGTAATGAATGACTATTTGCAGTGAAACATGACTTCCACTGAAAAAGTGTTATGTTCTCTATTGTGATTATTACATTTGTGTATTGTGTACTTTTCAATGAAAAGTATAAAGAAGAAATTGACTTCCTTTGCTAAATACATTGATGAAATTAACTGATTAACTGCTTACCAACAGTTGTAATTTAAAAAATCTTCCCTGTCATTTATGAAGTTGGAAAGAATAAAAATAATGAAGCATACTCTATCACACTGCTCTCATTAAATATGACATACATACATATATACACACACACATATATGTACACACACAGGTGAGAGTATGAGAATTTTTCTATCATTAATAAATGAAATAATATTTAACATAGTTTATTTTATATTTACTCCCTTTTCAATTTCAGTCTTGTGGGTTTTTTTCTAATTTTCATAATATATTGGTGCAGTATTACATGAATATAATTTATAAATACATAAACAAATTGGGAATGATCAAATGACTTTCAAATGATAGGGATGTATATTCAAAAACACTTTAGAAATAAGTAACAATTATCATCAGAGAACTCTCCCCCATATGCAGAAACACTGAAAAACAAACTCTTTAAATGTTATTTTTCAAAATTCCATTAAAAATAAAATTCTTGGGTCTAGGGTTCTCATTAAGATATAACAATCATCAAATCTATGATTAGAATATTTATGTTGGAATTGGTGCTTCCATGGCAGAACTTTAGAAAAGTACCTTAATCTCATTAGCAACATATTTACAAGTCAGATCTTAAATTAGATTAATATTAGTAAGATTTTCATCTCTTTTACGTGAATGAGTCCTAAGACCAATCAACATAACTATTTTCTGATTTTGTCTGAGAACAAATACCTGTTCAAGATAATATGTACTGTCTCTGTCTTTATAAAGAAATTATGTATTTATTTTCATACTGAAAAAAAGACCTGAGAGTAAAGAAGTAAAATGATAGAGATAGGAGGTAAGAAGGTTATAGGAATCTAATTAGTAGAAATAAGAGAAAAGAGAAAGAAAGAGGCAAAAAAAGGGATAGATTTCTACACAAGATCTTGAAAACAACAGTTGAGAGTAGTTTTTGATTGCAGTAAGACTTTGGTAGAAATCTGCTAATTAAGATGGAATGCAGCTGAGCAAGCAGGCGAAAATCAGTCATAGATAAATCCTTTATCAGAAGCCCCCAGAGACTGTACCCCAGTGCAATGAATAGCTTGGTAAATAGATAGTTTGCTGCAGCAGTTATCCATTTAACTAAAGTAGCATGAAAAGGGATGGCAAAGTGTATGTAGTAGGATAGGGAGCTGGTTTTGGAACCAGGAAAATGTGGGTTCATGTCTTTTCTCTAACATATTCTGGCTATGTGACCCTATGCAGATATTTTTTACTTTGTGTTCTATTTGTTGTAAGAGTTTCTTTCCTTTTCTTAAGATGGGGTGAGGCAGGAGGAGGGGGTCATAGAATTTAGAGATTCAAATTTAAAAAAGGAAAAAAGAAAGAAAATAAGGTTTATGAATAATTTTTAAAAGAATACACTGAAGAGAACAGAAAGAGATGTAGACCACCATTGTATTAAAAGCTATTGAATTTATTACATATTTAAAAGGCAAAGCAAATTATATACAATAAATTCCCCATTTTATCTACAATCTTCTTTGTCTATCCTATTTTGTGTGTGGAAATACTCATTTTATTTGATATTTAAGTTCCAAACTTTAAAAAAAGGTGGTTTTTTTAAGTCAAAGTTTTGAGCAATTTTCTAAGTGAAAAATCTGCAGAAGTCGTGCTGAAACTGCAATAGAATAAAGGGAGTCTTCTCATCTTGGAGTACTGTATACTAATGAAACCAAATGGCTAGTCCCTATCCCTTTAAGATCTAAGGAGAAGAAAGAGCCAGAGATCTGTTGTTCTAAATTTCAGCAAGTATGAAAGACAAGGATTTTCAAATGACCTGAAGAGACTGTGCTATATTTGTGTTTCTGCCAGGGACAAGTAGTATGTATGTGGGTGATAAGTACAGACTCATGTCTTTTCTAGAGGTGATGGAAAAAGGAGAGATGAACACCTTTATATATTATTATTTTGGAAAAATAAATGAAAGTTCTTTTAAAGAATTCAGAAAATAAAGAATCTGAAGAAGCAGAGAGGAATTTTATCCTGAATCAGGAGGTTGAAGGGTAGAAAAATGTGATGCTGGGAAAGAACCAAGCTCCTCTTCCTATTGTGATGTGGGTATAGTGCATGCGCAGTGTATCAACTTACTTGACTTATGTGACTTCCCCACATAAAAAAGATAAGGAGCTTACTTCCAGATGAATCATGATATGTAAGGGAAGTGCCTTGGGAGACTATAGAACTGATGGAATCCTACTAAATCTGCCCCCAGTCCCAATATTGTAGCTTCCTTATAGGTCCCAGTAAGCATTAGGCATATCCTGATTTAACACAATCTGGCTTTAACCATACCTGAGCTCCCCAGGCTCAATATAGCCACTACTCCTAGCTAGCCACTGTCCTCAAATCCAAATCACATATTTGGGAAGGTGTATTCTTTTACTCAATCACAATCACATCATCCATTTAGACCAAGAAAGGACCACAATACCTAGCCAACTGGAGGGCATCAAGATCAGAATGTTTAACCACTGAACCATAGAAGAGACCCTTCCTCTATTACCTAATCCCTCGACAAACCCCTCCTGCCTTTTTGATATTCAAAATTTTGTTATATAATTGCATCTTTATAAAAACCCATCTTGTTTTCTCTGAAGTTGCTGAAATTTAGCCCAGTTTATGAATATAATGCCTATGCTCAGATTAGAGGTGATCTGACTCTGAATTCTTTGATAGGGTTGCACCACAACATATCATGAAACCGCAGTGGTTTTTACCATCCCTGGGTGGGCAGAGTTGAAACTGCAATAGAACATGGATAGAGTTTCTATAATTGGGTTCAGCCATTCACATGATGAATGAGAGCTTTTATGGCTGAGGAGACAATCTAAAAGTCTTAGCCAACTTCTGCCATGTCTTTCTTGCCTCAATTCTTTTGACTGTTGTGTTCACAGGATTTTAGTTAAGAGACATTGTTGTTAGGGGAGAGGCCATGGGGCCTTTTTCCCATCAGGTCTTTTTGACTCTAAGAAACAAGCCTCAGTTCTTGTCTTTTTCATTGTTTTTTTCTTTTCTACTTCAGATAAATGGACTGAAGTTTCCAACTGTTTGAATATGAAAGTATTAGGGGTAACCTCAGCATCCCAGCATTTCAGAATCCAGGATTGCAGCCATTGAAGTACCAATCCCAGAAGAGCAGGAAATAACTTCTGGGGGACCCCATACAGAACTGAAACCCATACATACTGCAACAAACACTCATCCAGCAGTCATACTGCATTTGAATACGAGCTTGGTAAGTCTAATAGATGAGGCTACTCAATCCAAAACTGGGATTGTTTAGGGAGGAATAATCCTCCGTCCTCACTGGAGAAAATGTTTGCCTCTACCTTGCTAGTTCATTAAAATGAATTTGCCTTTGTGAAAATGGCAAATGCTTCAGGAGATGTGGGGAAATATAAGTACACTAATGAACTGTTGGTGGGGTTGTGAATTGGACTAACCATTCTGCAAAACAATTTGGAACTATAACTAAAGACCTATAAAGTGGTGCATTACCTTTGACATGGCAATCCCATTACTGGGTTTTCATCCCAAAGAGATCAAAGGAAAGAGAAATGACTTATATGTTCAAAAATATTATAGTAGCTTTTTTTATGGTGGCAAAGAATTGGAAATTAAGAGGATACCTGTCAATTAGGGGAATAGCTAGACAAGTTTTGGTATATGCTTGTCATGGAATAACTTGTGCTATAAGAAATGAAGAGCAGAATATTTTCAGAAAAATGTGAGAATTAAAGTGAAATAAACAGAATCAGGACAACATTATATATAATAACAGCAATATTGCCATGATTATCAATTGTCATATAATCCATGACAATTCCAAGAGACTCATGAAGAAAAATGCTATGTAGATTCAGAGAAAGAACTGGTAAACTCTGAGTGTGGATTTAAGCATATTTTTTAAAACTTTATTTCATTTCTTTTTTGCAACATGACTAATATGGTTTTTGTATATAATAATTTTGCAAAATAAGGTTTTGCATAACTTCACATATATAATCAATATCATATCCCTTGTTATGTCAATTGTGGGGTAGGGGCTGGAGGAAGATAGAACTAGGAACTCCATTTTTTCAATATTGTAAAAGTATGGGAAATTAATATTCTTTGTAAATACTAATTGATGTTAAGTGGTTAAACAGAAATGGGTTGCTACTCACTGAGAACTAGCATTGATTGGGACAGATCTGGTTGGAGCTAAAGTTGATGATATTAGGGAACAGATATTCTTAAAACCCTCATCTCATCCCAGAGTCCTGAGGGTCTGTCGGACTCTGAAAAGGGGTCAAAGTGTATGTGCTACAAAAAAAAGAAAAGCTTAAACCTCTAAGGAGAAAGCAGCTTCTCTTAATACCATTAATGGTGATCAGGACAATATACCTCAGGGGAAGTGACCACTAACTCCTGGTCAGAGAAAGAAGGTACAAGTCATGATGCTCTAGACATAAAGGAAGTTATATATTAACCTCAGATGAACAACAGAGAGACATTTCAGGGTTTATGGGGTGTTCAGGAAGGTCTAACCCCTCCGGTACAAGGGCTTGCTGAGCCTTTTTACAGGGCTGCTCATCCATCTTCACCCAACTTTCATCTGTCACTCTGAAAAGCTGTAGCATGTTCAGCAGCCACACCCCAACAAACTGTCTTGGCACATAGGCTAAACCAGGTTAAGGATAACTGACAAGCTTCAAACCTATCTGCGAATTATGGGGGTGTCTACCTCAAGCATGTGAAGACTTTCCCTAGTGGAAACCATAAAGGTTGCCTAAAAAGGCACTGCAGAGCACTTAGAGGTTGGTCAGATACAAAAAATGTGAAGGTCATTAACTGCATCCTGGAACACTGTCATTCATCTGGACTTTTTTCTGGCCAGTAAACTTTGATAACTCAGGAAGAAAAGGTGAGACTGACAACTTTGTGCAGCTCTGCCTCACTTCAATCCAATGTGTCTGCAAGACATTACCTTTGATGTCATTGGCCCTCTTTGAAAATGAAGGACAAACGAGAACCAAATATTTAAGGAACAGTTGATCCTAATGTTTCATAAACTATTTGAAAAAAAAATAGGTAAAGAAGGAGTTCTCCCAAATTCCTTACATTACACAAATGTGATTTTAATATCTTAACCAGAGAGAGCAAAAACAGAAAAAGAAAATTATAGACCAATTTCTTTAGTGAATATAGATGTAAATATTTTAAATAAAATATTAGCAAGGAGATTCTAACAGTATATCACAAAGATCATATACTATGACCATGTGAGATTTATACCAGGAATGTGGGGATCACTCAATATCAAGAAAACTATAAGCATAATTGCCCATGTCAAAAATTAAAACACCAAAAATTATATGATTATCTCAACAGATGCAGAAATACATTTGACAGAATGTATTTGACAAAATACAATGTTCATTCCTATTAAAAACACCACAAAGCGTAGTTATTAATGTAGTCTTTCTTAAAATTAGTAGCATCAATCTAAAAGCAAGAGAAAGTATTATCTATTCTAGGAATAAACTCGAAGTCTTTCCAGTAAAATCAGGGTGAAACAAGGATGTCCATTATTGCCACTATTATTTAGCATTGTAGTGAAAATGTTGGCTATAGCAATAAGATAAGAAAAAGAAATTTAAAGAATAAAAATAGACAATAAGGTGATGCAATGGTATACTTAGAGAACTCCAGAAAATCAATTAACAACTTCATCAAAGTTGTAGGATATAAAATAAACCCACAAAATCATCAGTATATGCTACCAATAAAACCCAGAAGAGGGTGAAGAAAGAGAAATTCCATTTAAAATAACTACAAATACTATAAAACACTTGAGATCCTACCTGGCAAGGCAAACTCAAGAACTATTTGAACACAAATACAAAATTAGTTATGGCTCATGGGTAGGCTAAGCCAGTATAATAAGAATGACATTCTACCTGTTATTTCATATAGTCAATTCCATGCCAATCAAACTGCCAAAGAATTATTTTTTTAGAACTAGAAAAAATAAAATGCATTTGGAAGGACAAAAGTTCAAGAATACCAAGGCAATGGATAAAAAGTGTGAAGGAAGACAGCCTAGAAGTACCAAATTTCAAACTGAATTATAAAGTGGTAATCATCAAAATAGTCTGGTACTGACTAAGAAATAGGGTGGTGGATCAGTGGAATGGGTTATATACCCAATACACAATAGTAGATGACTATAATAATCTAGTATTTCATAAACCTAAAGATCCAAGCCCTTGAGATAGAAACTTACCATTTGACAAAAATTATTGGGAAAACTGGAAAGCAATTTGGAGAAATTAGGCATTGACCAATATATCATATTGTATGCCAAGATAAGATGAAAACAGATAAATTATTTAGATATACAGCATGATAACATAAGTAGGGAGAGAATGAAAATGTTTTCTTGTCATATTTATGAATAAGAGAAAAGTTTATGACCAAATAAGAGATAGAGAGGATCATTAGAAGTAAAATGGATAATTTTGATTGCAAGAAATTAAAAGATTTTTGCATGAGCAAATCTAATGCAGCCATAGTTAGAAGGAAAGCAGGAAACTGGGGAATGATTTTTACAGCAAGTTTCTCGAATAAAGGCCTTATTTCTCAAATATATAGAAAACTGAGCCAAAATCATTATTGCAATATTGATATCAAGTTGCTTGCCTTCTCAAAGATGGGGAAGAGTAGCTGAGAAGGAAAGAAATTAGAACTCAAAATTTTTTAAATGAATGCTGAACAACTTGTTTACATGTAATTCAGAAATATTAAATTAAATAAATAAAAATGTATTGAACAGATAAAAGAGAAAATTAAAGATCTTATATACTAAGGAGTTAGATCTGCATGTAAGGACTTCAATGTACCAGAGGTACATAGGAAAGTATAGAGTACTGGGTGGGGATCCATGGAGGCAGTAATAGAAACAATATTGTGGTCGCAATATGCTACTGACTGCCAGCCAAAAACTGGAAAAAAAATGATGTGTGGAACAAAGATCACCCATCTTGACACAAAAGCATGATAGGGGATTCCTAAGAAACTCCAACAATATTGGCATAGGTTAGAGTTCATTCCAAAACTTCAGGCAATTATTAATTATTGACTTGAATTAATGATGTTATTCTGCAAAAAGTGAAATTAGACAGCTAATTGAAAAAAAATTCCTAGAGTTTGGTAGAAATTTACCAATAACTTGCACCATATTCTACAACACTATTCAAAGGGATGGGACTTTAAGTTTAAAAACACCATAAAAATTAGAAGAGGATGAAAGTTTGTATTATGTCTAAGACAAACTTTTTTAACCAAATAGGTAAAAGATAAAGTATGTTAATTTTTTAAAACTTGGCATGAACAAAATCAGTATAGCCAGAATAAGCAGAGAAGCTGTTGGGGCAGGAAGAGATCTTCAAAGTAAATATTTCTGCTTAAAGGTATGTTATCATATAGAGAATAAATCCAAATATATAAGAAAAAGAATGATAAGCAATCAAAAATATGAGCAGGTAGTTTTCAAAACCAGGAATGCAAATCAAAAAGCCCTGTGAAAGAATACTCAAAATGCTAATAATAAAAGAAATGCTAATTAAATTAATTCTGAAGTTATGCCTGATTTTCTTCAGGCAGATATAGATTGCAAAAGATTAAAAATGATAAATGTTAAAGGGCCTTTCGGAAGATAAGTACACTAAATCATTGCTTGTTAAACTGTAAATTAATCTAACCATTTTTGACAATGATTTGCCATTAAAGCAAAAAAGAAATTACTAAATATTATATATGCATTAATCCTGTGATAAAATTGCTAAACATTTTCCTTAAGGAAGACAGAAAAAGGGAAGTTTCCATATTTGTCATATGCACAACCATAAAACAACATTTTTGTGAAAACAAAGAACTAAGGGGTTTTTGGGTAACCATCCATCAATCAATGACTGGACAAATTGTGGTATATGAATATGATGGGATATTATATCACCATAAGAAAAGGTATGAAGAATTTAGAAAATATTGTGAAGACCTGTATTAGCTGACAGAACCAAATTAGTAGGAAAACAATGTTCCTAACAAAAAAACAAAAGAAAAAAATTCACTTCAGAACTCTGATCAATACAGTGCCTCATCATGATTTCAGTGAATTGCTGGTGAGGCATGCCTTATTCCTCTCAAAAGACCAAGACAAAGACATGTATTCTTTTGTGTTGGTTTGTTTTACTGCTACTTTGGTTGTTCTGAAGGAAGGTTCTGTTGTCAGTGGGAATGGGGGTCATTGGAAAGTAACAGTGATATTAAAAATAAGTAAAAATATTTTTTTTGTTTTTAAATGGTGGAGAAAACCAAAAAGAAAAACTATCTAGCTTATTCAGATCAATAAGGAAGTAACAATTGTTGAAAAATACACAATGGGAAAGTTGGATAACATGATTATTCTTTCTAAGGTTTTGTTATAGATAAAGACGGCGAGGTATATCATTGTCTGAATGGGTGCTAGATTTAGAGGGCAGATTTTGAAGAATTTATACAGAAAAGGTTTCATGTTCTAAATTCTGTATGGATACCATTTCATGAGGGAGTTTCTCAGAAGAAAATAGTTCCAAAGAATGTAAGATCTAATGAGGAAAAATAGGGAGACAGATGAGAATGCACAGAGAACTTACCAACCAATATAGATATTTAAACAGTATTAAATTCAATAAACATTTTCATACTCCTGATATATATTAAGACATTGTACTTGGTGCTAGGGAAACAATGGTGAAAAAATGAGAAATCTCTTGCCTTGAGTAGGCTACATTCTACTATAGAATATATAACATACACAGGTAAATAGAAATACAAGGACAAGCATGGGGAAAAGGACAAAGAAGAGATTCAGACAAAGGGTTCTTGGAAATTTTTATGAAAGAAAGAATGATTGGAGTTGGGAGGAATCAAGACAAGTTTCATGATGAAAGTGCCATCTGAGATGAACTCTGAAGGACTGAAAAAGTGATAAAAGAGGATATATTCATTACAGGCATGTGAGAACAACCAGAATAAAAATATAAAGGCTAGAGATGACAGACCAAATTTAGGTAATAGCTAATAGTGTCACTGGCTGAAATGAAGAGTATTTATGAGGAATAATGTGAAATGTAGCTATAATGTAGGTTGCAATCAGTTGAAGAAGGGTCTTAAAGAACAGCATAAGGAGTTTGTATTTTGTCTATTTTACCCCATATTCAATAGAGACCCACTTAACGCTTTTAACAGAGTAGTAGCATCATTTCAGAATCCGGCGAGTGTGTGTGTGTGTGTGTGTGTGTGTGTGTGTGTGTGTGTGTGTGACGGAGGGAGTGAGGAGGGGGAAAAGGAGGAAGAAGGAGAGAAGGAGGAGGGAGAGGGGAAAAGGGAGATAATGCAGAGACAGAGAAAGAAGAGAAGGGAAGCGAAAGAAAGGAGGGAGGGAAGGAAGAAGGGGAAAGGGAGAGAGAAGGGAAGAGAAAAGGTAATGTTATTCAGTAAGCATTACTGATACTAGGTCTGAAGCTCAAAGCTAGGTCCAGAGATAACTGTTAATGGCAACAAACATATCTTCTTTTGGTATGTTTCAAGCAAAAGGAAGATCAATAAAGGAATTTGAGTGCTGTATAGAGTATATGAGATTATTATAATGGAGGGGAAGAGAAGTCAGGACTAAGCAGTTCTTATATGGCAAGTGTTCTCTATCAAGGAGAATGATCTAATAATAACTGAAAAAATAATCAATATGGAATTGAAATTTAAGATAAAGTAAGCATCTAACTGCTCTCAATTAGTTGAAGATACTAGGTGTAAGTAAAGTAAATCCTATAGTAATTTAGAGAACTAGAAAACACTTTTGCTGACCAGACATTCATGCTCTTAACAAATTGGGATGAACAAGATAAGTTTCACAGGTCTATAGAGAGGAAAATATCCCATATAAACATAAAAGAAATAAGTGAGAGGTGTCATATTGCTAAAAAAAAGTAAACTGATTCCTGAAAATATCTTACCATGTATTAAATGAGTGGTTTGTGAGCATATAGAAAGGGATGCAAGGATCTCTAAAGGTCACCTTGACTTAATCATCAAAGCAAAACTATATTTCCTTTTAAGCTAGCAGTTGAGGAAAATACTTAGGTATATTCAGTTACTGTAAAGTATCTGACAAAGATTTTCACGGTATCCACAGACAAAATAAGAAAGATACGGGCTAGATTATAATAAAATCAGGTGGGTTTAGAATTAGTTTAATGACCAGACCAAAATATTAATGATGTGTGAATGTCAAGGGAGGTCTCTGGTGTACTGCCCCACTGGTCTGAATTGGAGTTACTGGTTAAGATTTTTATCAGTGACTTGGATTAAAGCAAAAGCATCAGGCTTGTCAGAACAGAAGAGGATACAAATACGAGGGAAAAAGATAACATGTTAGGTGATAGTCCACATTACAGCAATAGATAAAATCTAATAAAATGATGTTTTCATTTTTCCATTTTAAATATTTTTATTTTCTTTCACTTATGGATAAAAATAGTTTTCAACTTTGTTTTTTTTATTCTGAGTTCCAGATTCTCTCCCTCCCTCTCTTCCTCCCTATCTCAATGACAAGACAATTTGATAAAAGTTATACATCTACTATCATGTGAAACATATTTCCATATTATTGGCATTCTTAAAGAGGACCAAAATGGCATCACTATGCTGGAATCAAGGTACAGTGTGCCCAATGTGGTTGGTCAGACCAATATGAGCTTAGAATGCTCTACCACAGATCAGGTACAATTAGTCCATACGAACATTTGGAGTGGAGATGCCTCTGGGTATGCATAGCTCATGTTTCTTTTGAGTTACTGCAATTCTCCTTTACTCATATGATGCTATGATGTGGATGTGCCATGCTGGGTTGTCTTTTGCCAGCATCTCCTGTGTCATGAAATTGATCTAACTTTCATCAGTGAGACCATGAAAGTGTTCTTGTATAGCTTCTTCTGATCTCCATGCGCCTTCCTTGTATGAGTTCTACATAAAAGCCTTTTAGGCAAACTAGGCAAACATCATTTGACATTTGAATGTGACCAGCCCATCATAGATGTGCTCTTTGTAGTAGTTTTAATGCTTGGCAGTTTAGCTCAAGAAAAGAGCTTAGTGTCTTGTACCTTATCTTTCCAGGTTATCTTCAGAATCTTCCTAAGACAATTCAAATGGAAACTGTTCAGTTTCTTGGCATGACACTGGTAGCAGATCCAGTTTTCACAGGTATACAATACAATTTAGCACAATGGATCTGCAGGCTTTCATTTTGTTAGGTAGTCTAATGCATCTTCTTTTCCACACTGTCCTTCAGAGCCCCCCAAATACTGAGCTAACACTGGCAATGCGAGCATCAGCCTCATCATCTATATGTATATCCCTGGAAAGTATACTGCTAAGGTAAGTGAACTTATCCACAGTATTAAAAATCTCTCCATTTTCTGTAACAGATGGTTTCATATATGGATGTTGTGAAACAGGCTGGCAAAAATTGTGTTTTCTTGGCGTTAATTAAATATTAGGCCAAAATTAGCACTAGCAGCAGAGAAACAATATATACTTTGCTGCATCTCATTTTCAGCAAACAAAAAAAAAAACATGCACCAACTATCCCTTCAGTTTAGCCTTGGCTTGTAGTTTTTCAAGTTCAGTAATTTACCATCAGTGTGGCAATTGACCTTGATGCCATGTTCATTTTCATTGAAAGCATCTGACTATATATTAGTCATATCTCTATATTAGTCATTTTGTGAAAGAAAACACAGAAAACAATGAAAAAAATAAGTTAAGGAAAAGTACTAAGCTTCAGTCTGTATCCAAACTCTTATCAGTTCTTTCTCTGGAGGTGAAAAGGAGTTTTTCGTCATGAACCCTTTTGAATTGTCTTAGATTATTGTATTGTTTAGAATAGCTAAGTCATTCCCAATTGATCTTCCTACAATATTGCTGTTACTATGTACAATATTCTGTTTCTACTCATTTCACTTTGTATCACATTATGCAATTCTTCCCAAGTATTTCTAAAAGACTCCTGCTCATTATTTCTTACAGTAGAGTAGTATTTCATCACAATCATATACCACAACTTGTTCAGTAATTCTCCAATTGATGGATATCCCTGCAATTTTTAGTTCTTTACCACCATGAAAAGAGCTATTCTAAGTATAATAAAATGTTTTGTTTTTTTTTAACTAGATATATAGCTTAATGAGGAGAGGTGGCTCCCAGGAAAGATTTTCTACTAAGACAGATCAACACCTGCTCGTCAACTGGTTATAATGAGGAACATTTTCAGCAGAACAGTGTAAAACAAAGTCGGAAAAGAACAAAAAAAAACTACCTTTCTCTATGGGCTTAGAAAATAGTCTGAGACACTGAAGACTTTCTTAACGTCACATACGGTGTATCAGAGGCTTGAATGTAGGCTTCTCTGATTCTGAGGCCAGTTCTTTATCTACTGTGCAATGTAGTCTTTTACAATTAAAGAAGTAGGGAATCAAGGCAAAATTCTATAGGTGGGCTTTAAAAATGAATCTCAATAGCACAGACTGGAGAAATGTGGGTAAACAATAGCTTACATAAAAAAATTTCTGAAAGTTTAGGTTGCCTAAAGACTTAAAATAAGTCTATGATGTATTTATTTTTAAATTTTATTTTTCAATTAACAAGCTTATTTTATCTCCCTCCACCTTGCCCTATTAAAGGAAAAAAGAGAACAAAATCCTTTTAACAAGGACACAGAATTGAGGAAAATTAATTATATCATTGTTTCTATTCAAAAAAGTGTCATCTTACTCTGTACCCTGAATACATCATTTACATGGCAGGATATAGATAGCATGCTTCACCATTAGTCCCATGGAATCACTGATGGTCATTTTGTTTTCATATTCCTCATAACTTTGACAGCACAAAAAGCTGGTATAATATTAACTGCACCAAGCAACCTAATGTCTTTTCAACTGAGGTGAATTCAACAAGAATTTTTAAGCACTCACTATGTGCCAGGTATTATCTTAAACACAAAGGATGCAAAAAAAAAAAATTCTGTCCAATGATCTTACATTCTACTGGAAGGAAATGACATGTATACTAATCAATAAACACAAAACATATATAAATATGAAATTTCAGGTGGAGACAAAACACCAGTAACTGAGTGATGCAAGAAAGATCACGTATAGAAGATGGCATTTGATCTGAGCTTTGAAAGTGCCATATTTATTGTATATCTTATGGTGCAGTCAGAGCTGTGGGTAGAAGAGGGCTTGTGCAAATCCATATGCACACCTTCCACTAAAGCCTCAGGGAGTGGGAGTTACAGCTTTGTTGTTGTAGCCCAATTTACACAGGTAGAGCAGCTGCCAGAGGTTTTGGATGTTTCCATTCTTTCTAGTGAAACATAATTCTTAATAATTTAACATGAATAAAACTGTGCTGCTGTTTTTATTAGGTTCCTATCTTTTTTTAATGTGTCACTGGTGAAGTTGAATATTGTTTCCCTAATCCCATTTTTCTCATGAGTCCAGATGTTTTATTTTAAGATTTTGCATAGTTCCATGATTTTTAGGAATATGTTGTTATAGCAGAACTGTCTGTATTTCAAAGACCATCGTGAAAAAAATAAAGATTAGAGATGGTTCTAAAAGAGTTGGAAATTGAGTGGGATTTGCAAAAATGCAAATTTTGGATCCATGTAAGGAAAAACTTATAAAGTTAACTATTACAGCTGTACTAACATAGAATGAATGGGCTATCTCTGGAGCCTGTGGGTTTCTCATCCATGGAGATGTTTAAGCAAAGGCTGTTTAAATATCATTTGCAGTGGATGTCATTAAGGAAATTTCTGGTCAGATTTTTGTTGAACTGTAGAACCTCTGAATTCCCTTCCAACTGTGAAATTCTGTTGTTGTATAAATATTAAGTATAGAATTGAAGCTTTTACACCATAGTTTTAGAACTAGAAGGTATCTTAAACATGATATAGTTCAACCTCTTCCTTTATATTGTTAAATTTTATTGATTTATATATATGGATGTGTGTGTGTTCCAATCCCATCTCACCCACCTGGTTACTTATATCACCTAGTAACAAAGAATGAAATAATCAAATACAAACAAATAAAAAAGTTAAGCAAAGTCATCAACTCCATCTGATTATGTGTACTATGTTCTACATATATAAATTCCCTACCTCTTCAATAAATGTAGGAAAATACATTTTTCATTTCTTCTAACTACACCAATAATAGTCAAGGTAAGTACACATCATTCAGTTTCATTTTATTTTTGCATTGCTTTGTATTCCAAGCCACTCATTTTACAAATGAATAGAGGCCAGAAGTGAAACAATGTATCCAAGGACCTCCATGTGGAAATTAGTAGAGACAACATTCAAACCAAAGTCTACTAACTCCAAATCAACTTTTCTTCCCACTACAACACTTCCTCAAAATTCTGTGGGTAATTCTTTTGGAGGAGACTAAATGTCAGTTACCTGAATATTTTCACCAACTTTGTGGCTAGAGATACCTGGAAGAGTACTGTAATCTTCCTATTTATCTTATATGTTTAATATACACAACAGTAATTATGATACCATTTTGAAAAAATGACTGATAATATGCATTTCAGTTGTCACTTTGAATGACAAATTTTAATGTTTATCCATTTTCGTGACTCAGAGAAAAGCATTTTCTACTTTGACTTGTTTATTTATTTGAATATATATGATGATCGAGTGCATGAAAAAAATCAGTTTACCATTTTCCTCATTCTAGCTAAATGTTTCTACCATGTTACTTGCCCTGTCCCAACAGCTTTCAAACAACCCATTTATCTTGAAACTCAGAAACATTGACACTGCTGCTGATGTTCGTGTGCATGGGGGTATATTGTGAATGAATCAAAAATAACAATGTTAAGCACTGGCAACATTTGTAAATAGAACATTCATCATTATTTAATATCAATTTAAAATATTAAAGGTAAACCTGCGGCATATGTCCTTATAGTATCACTAACATGGAGCAGTTCTCAAAAGGCAAGAAAAATGTTAGTGGGGGACAGAATCTCACTATCAATATTAAAAGAACGATAGTATAAGAAACCCATAATGCATTTGGTTGATGTCAGTATGATTTGCATGTCTTTCCTTCTTTAGTGCAAATGAGATTTATCCTCACAAATTTACCACAATTTATTTATTCATCTATCTGTTTGGTTTTTTTTGGTTTCCAACATTCACTTTTATAAGATTTTGAGTTCTAAATTTTCTCCCCTTCTTTCCCTTCCTCCTCTTCCAAATGACCTGCAATGTGATAGAGGCTATACGGGTACAATCATATTGAATGCATTTCCACATTAGTTATATTATAAAGAAGAATCAGAAGCGAAGGAAAAAAATAAGAGAGAGAGAGACAGACAGAGAGAGAGAGAGAGAGAGAGTGAATAATGTGCTTTGATCTGCATTCAGGCTTCATAGTTCTTTCTCTGGATGCGTATAGCATTTTCCATCATGAGTCTTGTCTTAGATCATTGCATTGCAGAGAAGAGCTAAGTCTAACAAAGTCATTTATTGAACAATGTTGCTGTTACATTGTACATTATTTTCCAGATTCTGTTCATTTCACTCAGTATCAGTTCATGTAAATCTTTCCAGGTTTTCCTGAAATCCAGCTGCTCATCATTTCTTATGGAACAATTGTATTCCATTAAAAAGTCTATATCTAATTGTGTATATGACATTTTAACTCTACTGAAGCAAGGGTTGTTTCTGTTCTTCAGAACGAAGATTTGTCTTTGCAATTAATTGGAGTTCAGCTGCCTCACTTGGGTTGTTTGGTCATGGGACAGTGGATAGAGCTCAGAACTTGGAAGTCAGGAAACCCTGAGTTTGAATCTGGTCTCAGGCACTCAATAGCTTTGTGCCCCTGGACAAATCACTTAATTCTGGTTGCCTCAGTTTCTTCCCCTGTAAAATGAGATAGAGAAGGAAATGGCAAACCACTCCAGTATCTTTGCCAGGAAAACCCCAAATGGGTTCATGGAGATTGAGCACATGACTGAACAATAGCAACAGGATTATAATATCTATAATTTTAGCTATTATTATTATCATATATTATTATCTCGTAATTAGACTCAATGGGCATTACCTCCTTCTAAGTGAGTACCTGAAAAGACGAACCTAAAAAGGTCAAGGTGTCTCATTGCATCCTGGGCCACAGTCATCCTGATGAATATCTGGTCACTAGATGCAGATGGCTCAGGAGGAGAAAATGAGATTGGTGATCTTTCACAGCCCTCCCTCGCTCAAAACAAAGTCAAGTGCAAGACATGTCATCATTTCCCTGATGTCATGATCTTCAAAAATGAAGGACAAACACAGATATATACCACAACTTATTCAGCAATTCATCAAATGATGTATATCCCCTCAATTTCCAATTATTGGCCAGGACAAAAAGAGCTTCTATAAATATTTTTGTACATATAGGTCTTTTTCCCATTGTTTTATGATCTCTTTGGGATACAGACCTAGCAGTGGTATTGTTTGTCAAAGGAGATGCAAAGTTTGATTGCCCTTTGGACATAGTTCTAAATTGCTCTCCAGAATAATTTACCACAATTCTAATCTCTTTTTTGAGGGACAATTCTAATCTCTTTTTTGAGGGATTCTTAAGAAATTACATTTTAAATGGTCACAAGACATTAACATAGAATTTTAGTTACAAATAAAATCATTTATATAATTTTAATATTTAAATAAAGATTAATGCAATATTCAGTGCATTTGCTCTCCAAGTATCTACAGGAAGAATAATACCCCAGTCTCTGTTAAAGACTTTCATATATTACCTATAGCAGCCCCTAATTATTTCTGGACCATTAGAACCTATTTGGATTCACGTTTGATTCTAATTACTGCTCTGATTTCTCACTCCCTAAATCTCTTTTCTATGACCAATACTATGATTTAACAAACAAAATGAATGGATAAGGTAATTTACTCAAAATACAAAACCCAGTACTCAAATAGGAAATTATCTGTGGTCAAATCATTTCAGATGTTCCCTCCAATGGCATAGATGGCCATTCTGCACAACTGTTGTCCATGTCTTGTTCATGTTCACTGGAGAGGCTCCACTGAATATGATGGGGGCCTTCCTCTGACTGGATACCTGTCATCCTTCATCCTTGCTACATTACCCAGTCATGCTATCTTCCTGTCATATACATCCCTGATGACATCTTTTATTTCTATGCTTCCTCAAAGTTCTGCATTCATTATATATTTAGCCTACTTCCATCCATCATGTACCTCTCCATTGCCCTGAAAATGATACTCATTTTAAATATTTTAGATACTGTCTCATTCCTTATCTAGCAGCTGTACAATAACAGTAATGGAATATTGATATAAAAAAAGATGTGCCTATTTTTGCCTAAGAAGTTTGCTGTCATTAAAGACGCTCGGTAATTTTTTAAAGAAGGCAGTTCAGATACTATCTTGCTCCTCTTTAATTCTGGGCCAGATTCATTGTCCATTTTAGCTTTCTGTCACACATGCCTATACATGAATATACATTTGTGTATGTGTATACATACACATATAGATATAGAGATATAAATATGCACAAAATATATAGCATACCTTGTGTATGAAGTTTATATCTATGTGTATGTGTCTGTGTACTTATATTCATGTGTGCTCATATTTATATATGCATATACATAGATAGATGGGCAATAGGTTGTCTGTCCCATTGCATGTCATGGTCTAGTCCATACGTATTCTTGACCTTTTCCATAAGAATACTCTAGTTAAGTTCTGTAGTGGCTTAAATCTCTTCCAGAAGGATCAGCAGTGACCCAGAGATTCATGCAACAAATATATAGCATCCCCACACAGGGGCATCTGGAGGACCTGGAAAATACCTGTTGAAGACAGATTTTATAGAGGATCTCTTATATCAAAGTGCAAATACCTTTGGAGAGGATACATCTCCTTGATTTTTTGTCCCCATATGTTTATGATCAAGAGTTATTTAACAGGAAATTTCTGTTGTTACATCTTTCAAGGAAACTTGAATGAGTTGATATATACATGAGAGCTAGCTTGTTGAAAAAACAATTGTTAAGATGGTGTTTTGCTCTACCAGATCAAATTCTTTTATTTTTCCTTTTACCGTTCTTGACCCTTTTAGTAAATAGTGACTCTTGTTTTTACATTTCCCAAAGCACCACCTATCGCCTCGCTTCACCCTCTTCTTCCTCATTTCCTCCCTTTCTCCCCTTTTCAGAGAGCCTCAACTAATAGCAGATAGTTCAGCAAAATTAACTAGTAACTTTAAAAAGTCCAAAATTATTTGTAATTTACGAACCCATTATTCTCTCTCCTCAAGTTGAATACCTGCAAAAGGAGAGGAAGGAACACTTTGCTGTCATTGTTCTCACTCTTCCCATACCTATTGCAGTACTCATTGTGGCTTTGTGTATGGTTTTCCTGGTTCTGCTTACTACACCTTGCATTCATGCATATCTTTTCTCATGGCCTCTCAAATCTTTACATTAATAATTTTTTATACAGAAATCATATCACTTTTATTCATGTATTATATTTAGTTTAAATATTCCCCATCAATGTATATATATATATATATATATATATATATACTTTCTTTTCAAATCTTTGTTATTATAAAAAGAAGGCTACTGTATATAGATAGAGAGAGAGAGAGATATTGATATAGATATATATACATATATAGATATAAAGGGAACTTATTTACCAGATGACATGCAGTTGAAAAGACAAAATATAGAGCTTTTCTGACTGTGTGGGCATGTGTGTGTGTTTGTGGGGCAGGGGATTAACCATTTGCTACACACAGATATGCCTTAAAACCCGGAATGTCTCTAGGCTCTAGAATTGTCTCTGGCATTTATTGGTTGTAGGTCTCTGGGCAAGTCACTTAATCTCTTAGTGCTTCAAGGTAATTTCTAAGTCTATAAGTCACAGAAATTATCTAAATAGGTAGAGGTAGTATTCACTTTCAGAAGTTTGCTATACTAATGAAATCATAGGTCCATTTCATATCAGAATGAATGTGTGTGCACATATCTACATAGGCACACATACATATATTTTCAAAATAAATATGTGTATACACATACATGAATATGTATATATGCCTACACACACAGAGACATATATATATATATATATATATATATATATATATATATATATATATACACAAACTTTATTTAGACTTTTGGGACACTACATACATATATATAATACATACACATGTACATGTATACATATGTGTATTATAGTACAAATCAATATCAAATTTGGTACATAATGAAATAGGGTGGATTAGAAGAGTCCACTCAATTATCTTCAGGAAATCAAAAAGTCCTTTTGATGACCCAAAGCTTCTCTCAAAAACAAAGATCTGTCTTTCAACATCCCCTTTCTACCTGTGCTGTTATATGACTATGAAACACGAAATGCAGTACTCTAAGAAAAATTGAAAGGAAGTGTCACGCTGATAGTAATAGAGAGGCAAATGTTGTTGAGCAGACTGCAATATAAATAAAGAAGGTAATTGGGTGGGGAAAAAGAGCAAAGAATGGCATAATGAATGCAGGATAAAATAATCATGGACTTGTTACATGGTGGGGGCAAGGCATTTAAGTTGAAGAGAGCTCAAGTGCTCAAATGGTATCCCCTACAATGTATGGAAAAAGAAAAGGAGACAACAAATACATTAGATGCCTCTTCATATGGCAAAACTATGTGAAAATATGGAAAACAGTCACAAAGGATAGGTAGGCAAGTTATCGTTCAGTCATTTTACTCAATTCTGACTCTTTGTGACACCATTTGGGTTTTTCTTGTCGAAGAAGCTGAAGTGGTTTGCCATTTCCTTTTCCAGCTCATTTTATTAGGTAAGGGACTTAAGCAAGCAGGGTTAAATGACTTGCCTAGAGTCACATAGCTAATAAGTACCTAAGGTCAGATTTGAATTCAGGAAGAGCAATCTACCTGAATTCAGACCCACTACTATATCCCCTGCATCACTTAGCTGAACTTGAAATGGATGCATGAATTGTAGTCTTTATTACTGAAAGAAAGTTTGACTTAATGAAATCACTGTTACATTCAGGTAATTTAGTACTCTGCAGAGCACTATCCAGTCAAAAGTAAAACGTTCCAACTTATGCTGACCCACACCACAGAAATGCTGAATATCTTTTAAGATAATTTCCAATTCAATACAATACAACAAGCAATTATTAAATACCTTCTATGTGCAAGGTATTTTGTCATGCGCTGGGGTTATACATAAAATATACATATAATATTATGAATTACATCTATTGTATTATATGTTATGTTTGTATATATGTGTGTATATATACACACACATATACATGCATGTACATATATATGATATTTTGTCAAATTTTGACCTTCTGTGGAAAGCAGAAGAAAAAAATCCAGAAGTTATAATATTGACCTCTGGTTCTTTACTTTGTCATATTGAGTATTTCTGCTTTCATAGTTGCAGCTATAGAATAAGAGAGGGTCACAGCTTTGTGTAATTAGATCTTTCAGAAGCTTCTGCTTTCCTAAAAATTATGAGTCAGCATAACAAGCAATAAAATAAACTTGAGGGAGAAAAGAGTCAAAATCTAAATAGGCTGGGTATTTACACTGCAAAGATGAGCTCTGGTTCTTTTTGCTGATGTGTTACTTTAAGGACTATGTTTAATTTGCTACATGGATAAAAGCCATAAGCCCTGAGGATGTTTAATTTAAGAAAAGATTGATGAAATCTTAAAATATATTTTCTCTGATATTTTTTCTGGATCTTCATTTTCATTTACTTGCAAGGGTTTCCACAGAGCAATTGTTTCCAGAAATCATAGAAACATATATTTAGAAATGGAAGAGACCCTACAGGATAGCTAGTCTGACTCCCTTATTTTCATGGAAGAAACTGAGACATAGAGAAATCAAGTGACTTGCTCATGGTTACATAAACTAGTCAGTGCCTAAGACATAATATAAACTCAGGTCTTCTCTGTTAATTCACATACTGGAAGTCTCATTATAAATTGTCTGTCTTCATTCATCTGCCATTCAAAGAAACACTAGCAAAATAAAAGCTGAACTCAAGATACTAGAATGTTAATCCTTGTGATAGATAATGAAACCTGAACATTTCACCCTAAAGAATAGGAAATTTGATATAATTTCCTTTCAATTCCAAGAGTTTTCTGTATATGTAAAATGACTACTAAAAAATAGACTTAAACCAGGGAAACTGGGCATAGACCAATGCCTGACACTGTTAACCAGATTGCAATCCAAATGCATACATGATCTATGTATAAAAGCTGATACTATAAACAAACTAGGGGAGCAAGGAATAGTTTATTTGTCAGATTTATGGAGAATGGAGGAATTTATGACCAAACAAGACAGAAAAGTATGAAATGCAAAATGGAAATTTTTAATTACATATAATTGAAAAGCTTTTGCACACACAAAGCCAATGCAACCAAGATTTGGAGGGAAGCAGAAAACAGGCAAAGAATTTTTGCAACTAGTGTCTATGATGAAGGCCTCTTTTTTAAAATATATAGAAAACTGAATCAAATGTACAAGAACGTCATTCCTCAATTGATAAATGGTCAAATGATATGAACAGGTAGTTTTCAGAGGAAAAAATTAAAGCTATCCATAGTCATATGAAAAAATGCTCTAAATCACTATTGATTAGAGAGATACAAATCAGAACAGCTCTGAGGTACCACATCATATGTATCAAATTGGCTAACATGACAAAGCAGGAACACGACAAATGTTGGAGAAGAAGTAGGAGAGTTGGAATGCCAATTCACTGTTAGTGGAGCTGTGAGCTGACCTAGCCATTCTGGAGAGCAATTTGGAACTATGCCCAAAGGACTATAAAATTGTTCATACCCTTTGACCAGCAATATTACTTCTAGGGCTGTATCCCAAAGAGATCATAAAAATGGGAAAAGGACTCACATGTACCAAAATAATTATAGAAGCTCTTTTTGTGGTGACCAAGTACTAGAAATCGAGGAGATGACCATTAATTGAGGAATGGCTGAACAAGTTTTGGTATTGAAATGTAATGGAATATTATCGTGCAATAAGAAATGATGAAAAGGTGGACTTCAGAAAAACCTGAAAAGACTTATATGAACTGATGCTGAGTGAAATGAGCAGAAACAGGAGAACATTATACATAGTAAGAGCCACAGTGTGTGAGGACTATGTTTGATAGACTTAGCCCTTCAGAGCAATGAAAGGACCTAAAATATTTCCAAAGGACTCATGATGCAAAATGCCATCCACATGTAGAGAAAGAATTATGGAGTCAGAATACAGAATGAAGTAGACTATTTTCTCCTTTGTTATGTTTTATTTTTCTCATTTGTTTTAATTCTTTTATGCAACATGACTAATGTGAAATTGTGTTTAATAAGAATTCATGTATAGAACTCATATAAGATTACATGTCATCTTGGGGAGGGAGAAGGGTGGGAGGAGAAAATTTGGAACTTATGGAAGTGATTATTGAAAACAGAAAACAAATAAATTAATAAATTTGGAAAAAAAGACCTAAACCTTATGAAATGATTCTATTCAATCCATCTGCTTTTAGGTCATTTGCTTACTTCCTTGCGGCCATTTATCAATTGTACAATGTCTGGGACTACAATATTTTAGTCTAAATTTATTAGTCCCTTTATCCTTGAGGATAAAAGAGTTTGCTATTATATATATATATAATACTGTATGTATTATATGTATATATGTATGTATACATATGTATAATATGTATATATATATATATATGGATCTCTTTGTTTATCTTTTTTTTGTATTCGTTGTCCACTTTTCAGTTTCATCCTTAAGCACCCTTCGAATGACTTTGCTTAGTTAGATCAATAGTCAATATTTCAGCTGATTTACATAGTTTAAACTTCCTTAGGAAGTAAGAGTGATCAGTGTTAATGTCTAGTCCATTATCAGTCACACAATTTTCATTATTAAAAACTAGCTTAAACATTCAAAGTTTTTAAAATTGAATGCCATATCTTTTTCTCACCTTTATTCTTCTAGCTTTATATGAATTTTGATCTTTGCCCTAACAAGTTGGAGCCTGTCAGCTCACAGATTGTTGGTTCAGAACTGACTTCAGAATCAGTAATAAATCTTTTCCTTTTTCCAATGATATAATTAATTTCATCTATTATATGATTTGTCATTCCCACAGTCTCTTCCAGCTCTAAATATTCCTCATAATTCTTGCTCTTGAAACACGTTTTCCAATCTATCTTACTCTGTCCTCTCCTATATCCATGTTTGCATTGAAATCTCTGTGACAAAGTATATGTTCACTCATTTTGGAGGACTTAATCATATTTTTCAGATTATTACGCTAGTGTCTGATTTTGTTATTTTTGTTCTTTTTTTCTATTTGCAAAAAAGTAATGTTGGTGAATAAATACTGTTGCTATTTCCATCTTTGTTTTATGTTGAGTTTTGGCCAATGCTCATTATGAATGCATCAATAGGAGTTAACCAGGGGTCCAATGAAATTCTGATTCATGTTGCCTTTTCACCCACCATAAATGCAACTGACAAAGTCTTCACTTTCCCCTATAAAGAAAACCTATGAACAGGCTGTTACTTCCTAAATAAGAATTTTCAAAATGCTAATAAGGCATGTATTCTAACCTCCACCCTATTATAATTTAATAGAAGACATTGGGGCAGGGGATGTTATATTGATTTGTTCATAAGAGACTTCTTATAACAAATAAAAATAGTTGAGTAAAACTAAAAATAAAGTGACTTTATCTGAAAGTATTTGCAACATTTCACATCTATAGAATTCATCTCTCTACTTCTGAAAATTAATAGAAATCTATTTTCTCTCCATTTCACCCCCACCCCATAAAATGAAAAGAAAAACAAATCTCTTGTTACAGATTCAAGCAAAACAAATTCCTTCAAAGGCTATATTTTAAAATGCCTCATTTGTATCACAAATCTATCATATCTCTGTAGTCCATCCATAGCATGCTTTATCAACAGTCCTCAAAAAAATAAGTCATTATTGACTTGAATTGATCATAGTTCTTCACCTGAAAATGTTGTTTTTACACTGCTGAAATTTATTTTTTCTAGTTCTACTCATTTCATTCTTCATTAATTTAATAAAGTTCTCAAAAGAGTTGATTTTTATAATATTGATGTTATTGTGCAATTTATTTCTTTTGACTCTGTTTAGTTCACTCTACATCAGTTCAAATGTCTTTCCATATCTTTGTGAAATTATCATTTTTCTCTTGTACAACAATAGCATTCCTTGACATTAATACCATACAATTTACTAGGTCCTGAAGAACTTCTTCATTTAAAGGGCTTTTTTCCCACTACAAGGAGCTGCTATAAATACTTTTGTTTCAAAAAGGACATTTTCCTCTTTGTTGATGTCTTTTGGGCACAAGCTGAGTAATAGAGCACCTGGATCAAAGAGCATGCATTCTCTAGTATATAACTACATGTGTATAACTACAAATTGCTTTATGGAATGGTTGTGTCCATTCACAGGTCCACAAATAGAGAAAACACAAGTCCATCCATGCGGCTTTTTCCCTCATGATTCCTCCAAAATGTGCCATTCTTGTTTTGTTGTCTTTACCACTCTAAGGAATCTCAGAATTGCTTTAATTTTTATTTCTCTAAGTAGTAGTATTCTGTACCATTTTTAAATTTGGCAATAGAAAGATTTAATATCCTTTTACCACTTATCAACTGAGGAATGGATCTTTTTTTTAATTTGAATTATTTTCTTCTATAAGTGGCAAATGAGACCTTTATCAAAATAACTTGTGGCAAAGATTCCCCCCCACAAGTAAGATGTTTCCCTTTAAATATTAGCTTTACTAGATTTGTTTGTACAAATAAATCAATCAAATTATCCATTTTGGTGATCGTTTTGTTTCTTTTGTGGTCAAGACTTTTTCTCTTATTCATAGGTCTGAAAGGCAATTTTTTCATGTTTCTCCAATTTATTTATTATATGACATTTTTTGTAAATTTTTATTATTTATTTTAAACTTAAACACAAAACAAGAAAAGAAAATCATTGGCATGTACACAGCAGAACAAAAGAGAGGATTCTGTATAAAACAATAAATTTCCTCTTCCAGAAAACCTATATAATAAATACTACACCTTGCTTTTCAAAGCTTCCCAGCTTTTCTTTTCCTTCCTTGTTGGTTACTGCTATGCACTTTTCATTTCATTTTCCTCTACCTCCCCTCCCCCATCTCCCACCCTAGAGAAGGCTACAATTAAGTGTGGATGCACACACACACACACACGCACATATACATGCATACATATATATAGATATATGCATAGACAGATATCTATGAACACACACACATATATACACATATACACTCATACACATGCATATAAATACCATTCTATGCTTATTTCTACTTGTCATCTTTTTCTCTTCCTTCATAAGTCCAAGTCTTCCCATATTTTTCCGAATCAACCAGCTCATCATTTCCCACACCACAGCAATATCTTATGCCTGGGTTAAGAATAAATAATAATAAGCTTTTCTCTGTATGCAAAATAACTTGGTGATAGCTTTGCTGATCTAGTTTTTGATCTAATTGTTGATCTAGTCAATTTAGCCATAATAGAAATTGATGGGAATAGATTTAACTAATCAATACAAGATTGACCGCACAGGTCAAAACATTCAGCTTGTCCTGTGGCCAGTTGGATAGCTGCATAAACGCATATACATACATACATACATACATACATACATACATACATAGACACACATTCTAAATCTGGTGATTTTCTTTATTTTGTCAGGAAAATAAACTAACTTATTTTCTTGTATTTTCAATCTTTATGCAATATTTTTCAGTTGTAATTCAACAACTCTGACAATAAAACACCAACAAAATAGCCCAATTCTTAAACATTGATTGACTTCTGTTCAAAGTTGTGGAGAAACATTTTTTTAAAAAAATCTGGTGACATAACAAATACATTCACACTGCAACAAACCAGCAGCTACATAAAATACATCAATTACAAGGGTTTGCTAATGGAATGCCACTAGACTCTGCTTCATTTATGGGCCATATGGCAATAGATTTATTTTATGTTTGTACCAGAAAAAAATGTTATGGAAGAAAAATTAGATTGACATTTTATTTCATTCTAGCAATAAACTGATTTTGACTATGAACTAATTATTCATGAAATATCATGTGTATGATGATGTATGCCCCTGAAATTAGGTGTTCCCCAAGATGGAATTAAAAAGACATTTCAATTCTAACATTCATCTGAGTATAGCTTCATCCACGGCCATTGTCCTATACAGCTTCTGAAAGATGATAACTCTATGGTGGCCTGTTTAGGGGCCTCAGGTCATCTTTAATTCCAAACTTCATCTTCAGTTGTCTATGTAATCATTAGCAAACCATTAAATTACTCAACAGACAGACTCATACCCATGTGATCAAAATGGAGGTAAGGGATCCTTGAAAAAGAGTAGAATGACAAGGCCCCACACAGCCATCTACTTGCTTCATTGACTCTGTTCCACAGGGGTCCATGCCATAGATGGTGGGAAGGTTGTGACATCTAGTGGCTGTTTTCTCACAAATAGTTTAGTAGAGGGTACAATCTACATTTTTCTAGCTGCTGCCACCAATAAAAAAAATATTGGTCATTACATACTGGGTCAATAAAGAAATGACCCAAGTCCCAGGTAAGAGTAATTCCAAAATATCCCTTAATTTTAGGTGTCAAAGCCTTTGCAACTGAACACCTTTTGATATGAGTATCTTGAGAAAGACTTAATGAACTTTTTAACTTCCCAAGTTCTGTTTGTCTGATTTTCACATGACCACTTAAGAATGTCATTTCAAACATATGAAAAGGTCAAGTCCCTGAAATTCCAAGGATTTTTATCTCTAGTGGTATTAGAAAATGAGAAAAGTAAAAAAAAGAATAAAAAAGAATATGGAGACATTATAGCATCATTCTGACCTGAGTAGAAAGAAAAGATTAAAAGAGAGTCATGTTAGCACTTTCCCAATTGCAGAGAGAGAGAGAGAGAGATAAAATGAGATTTTCAATACTAGTCCTTAATTTATGCTAAGACTGTAATCTCAAATGTGCAATTTTAAGTGCTGTGGTAGCCAGAGAAATGATTATATAAAAATAGTACCTTTTATTCCGTGTACCTGCTTTTGGCATATCTTTAAGTCACACCTGCTCAGTTTATGGATAAAAATAAGCTTTTACTCATCTTTGTATTACATAGTTGAAAAAGTTATGGAAGAGCAAGCTAGATTTTCCTGCAGTGTCAGTGAATTGAGGACCAAATTCTAGCTTCAAATTCTGATTATGTCATTATGTAAGAAGTAAAGTGAAGACTTATTTTTAAGGTTCAAGTTGTAGCTTGTAGAACTAGTAGTGAGGGAAAATACACACGCAAACTCACACATTACTCTATTTCTTTTAACTGCTTAGGTCATCTGATATGGAGAACTGGAAAAGGATATAGATGTTAATCTCCAAAAATAAATAAGAAATAAAATGTCTTAATTTGTTATTTCTGCAAATAAGTATATTTCACAATGGAAATTTTTGGATGTAAGAGAAGATCCACCTCTTATTCATTTATCGTATTGCTCCTTGGTGAGTTTTATAAAAGGTGATAAGAAACAGAACCGCAGGAAGGTTGGTAGAATATGTAATAGTTCACATGAAGAAATCTATCTATTAGCATATTGATCCTGACAAGAGAATAGTGTATACACTTTGTGGTCGGTGTTAAAAACACTTGGGAAGAGAACTTTTAGCCATGTACATGTCAAGTCTCTTATTGAAGTTTCTCTCTACCAGAGTGGAAACCACCACAGGTTTCCGATGAAAAGTCAAGATTTCAAACTCTTTCTTGTAACTACTTTCTAATGGACTCTGCAGTTCTGTTGGTTTTAAATTCTGTTTTTCCCAAATCTTAAGGGATGTGTAATGACTAGGAAGAAAGATGATGCCTGAAATGGGCCACAGGAAACCAGAATTCTGTTCTTTTTGTACTTGTAACAGATAAACACAAAATTGTTTCATTTTGAAATCATAATATATGCCCCAGACCTGTTAACCCAGTACTATTTAACATTTTCTAAAATCATGATGCCTGTATTCATTGGATTGAGTTTAAGTAGAATTTTATGGAAGCTCACATAACTCTACAGTTTTGTACTTCCTAGATTCATACTCTTGGGGGCCCCTTCCTTTAATAGACCCTAAAAAATGCAAGAGCCATGAAAATGGCTAATATATTCATGTTCTTTACAGATTAGAAGCAAAATTAACCTTGCAGATAGGACAGAAATAGAGATAAAGTGGTCATTGATTTTCTAATCCCTATTCATTCCATTTGAGGGAGGGGGAGGAAGAGGTAGGGATATGAAAGGCAACAAGGTGAGAGACAGAGAGAGACAGAGAGACAGAAACAGAGAGACAGAAACAAAGAGAGACAGAGAGACAGAGACAGACAGAGACAGACTGAGACAGAGAAAGAAACCGAGAAAAGAGCAAACCTTTATCTTTTTTTGCCTACACTGATTTATGGAGATCCGCAAAGGAAGTAAAATTCAAAAGAATTTGGCATGAGTATCTGAATAATATTCAGGGTTAAATGTTTTCCCCACCACAAGGTTTGAATCTAGTTACTCCCTAAGGACATAAAGCAAATCAATGTCACCAAGAGCTCTTACTTTCAAATACCAATAGACATTTATACTGAGGCATCCGTCTTTCCTGGATGTAGAACTTCAGGTGCATCGTGAAGCATGATGAATTTAGATGGACCAGTTAACATCTTAGAAGCTTCTTGTAGCCATTGCAGAAAGAAAATATTAATTCCCTTTCCCATATTTCTAAGATTAAATTTAAAGTACTGGTTCATCTTCATCTCACAGGGATAGGGATGGGATCTGCCCAAGAGATTTCTTCAATGAGAATGCTCCCTCTGCTAATGGGAATGGGCACACCATTTCTGCAACTTCTAGTCTTAAAAAGTTGCCAAGAGCAATGAGAGGTTAAGTAAATTGTGCAAGGTTGTACAGCTTGTCTGTGTCAGAGAGAAGCTCAAATAGTGAGAATCCACTGAATTTTCTCCTATTGACAAATAATAATTAAAATCTACCCCAGACGATGTCAACCCTTGTACCTCTGCAGCGTTAATTGGATTAATTGGTAGATCTACCCAGCCGCATTTTTGAGTGAACAGAATAGTGACAGGTCCTTTAGTAGAACCTAATTGTGACTTACTAAGGTACTCCTTCATCTTCTAAAGTCTCTAAATAAAATTGAATGCTACTTTTTTGTTTGCAAAATTCAGAACCTCAGAGTAACAGATTGCATTAACTAAGCAAAACTGCCTAGCCTTTGAATGATAGAATCTAAATCTTCTTTATCCAAATATCCTTAATGATGAAATCTTAAGTCATGAGATATTCACCAATTGCTCTGAATAGTCTTCAGTCATAAATATCTTGGTAAAATATTTGGCATAATTGTTCTGTACCTAAAAGAACTCTATGCACCAAAGATTGTATGTGTCATCCGCACAGGTGAGGCTTGGTATATTGTCCATCTATGAGACATTTTTTTTTTTCCCTTGGACACCTAACTTTAGGTGCACCATTAAGCATGATTAAATTGAATAGATCAATTAACCTCCTAAAATCTTGCAGTCATTGTAGAAAAGAATTAATACTAGTTTTCTTTTTTACATCTCTTTCATCAAAATGTCTGAGGGCACACCCAGGAAACAAAGGCATTGATTGCTACATAAAGACTCATATGGCCATTACGCTACTTGCTGCTCTAAGTCCTAGAATATTACTCCCCTGATTAGTAAGGATATCAATAATTTCCTCTGGGATTACCTTTTATTTACATTACATACATCTTTTATGTAAAATTTTTTGCATATTATCTCCCAAATTAGAATTCTTCTTGAGGGCAAGGAGTATGCTTTTGATTTTCTACCCCCCCCCCCAACCCATATAGTGCTTGGCATAGTGTCTGACACACAGTCAGTGCTTACTAAATTCATGCTGACGATCAGATCATTGGAAGACAAGAAAGTATTGTACAAAGGAGTTCGATTAGGTCAGTGCTTGATTGAATTCAAGGGTCTCCCTATTCAACCCAATAAGGTAGTATAAAAAGGTTTTCTAAACAATCTAATAAGAGTGTAAAAACATCTTGACAATATTATAAGACATTGGCTATTCGATAAATGCACCTGAACTACTGCAATAGCCTCTTATTTGTGCCCTCTGCCTCAAGTACTTCTCAACTCCAATACATTCCTCTTAGCTGCCAAAATGACCATTCTAAGGCATGGTTCTCATCCTGTCACTCCCCTACTCAATAATGGTCAATGGCTCCACATTATTTACATACACCTCTATTTTGCAAGTAAAAATTTTCATAACCAGGGCTCTTCCTCCCCTCTCTAGTCTTCTTAGCATTTCCTTTCTTTCATGAACAGTACAATCCAGCCATATTGCCCTACACAAAAGATATCTCTATGACCTGCATGCACCTCACCTCTGCTTCTTAGAATTCCTGGCTTCCTTCAAGATTCAGCTCAATTATTACCTCTCACAAGAGATCTTTCCTGATTTGTGCAGCTACTAGAATCTTTTCTTCTAAGATTCACTTCCATCTACTCTCTATGTATGTTGTATTACCAATTTACTTATGTTGCCTCTCCATTAGAATATATGCTCCTTGATATAGTTATAATTTAGCAAAGTATATAATACAACACCTATCATGTAATAAGTATTTAAGAAATGTTTGCTGATTGATTTTTAAACCCTTAGCTTCATTGATTACGGAGAGAAAAACAAACACCAAAGCTAAAATTGTAGAAATAAAATTCACCCAAAAATAGAGATTAAATAGATAAATTTGTCAGCAATTACTGTAACCAAACATATGCCTACACAACTTCAAACTTAAATGAAATGCATAGACTCCTATAGAAATATAAACCAGCCCAATGAGCAGAACTAGAAATAGAAACAGAAAACCTAAATACTTGGAGAGATATAATCTTTGTAGTTAAGTCACATCTAAATAGTTAAATAAAGCTGCTATATAAATACAATTATGATTTAGGACTATACCAATTCAGTTACTAAGAAGATTCATATAATTATTAAAATAATAATAAAATACTTATGGAGAAGTGAAAAGCCAAGAACAACAAAGGAATTTTTTTAAGCAATAAATAAGGGCATTTATAATCAAAATATTTTGATTTATACTACAAAAATATGAGTAATTATGAAAACCATCTGGTACTGGATTTTAAAAATTAAAATATTTACGTTGCCTATATATTGTATTAACTCATTTATGTTTATATTGTCCCAATTCACTCTTACCACCTACTCTCCAGTAAATATATTCTTGTTGAAAGTGAACTATTTCATTTGCATCTTTGAATGCTTAGCACAATGTTTGGCATATTGTAAACATAAATAAGTGTATGGAATGAGGGAAGGAAGGAAGGAGGGAGGAAGGAAGGAAGCAAGAAACAGAAAGAGAGAAGAAGGAAGGAAGGAAGGAAGGAAGGAAGGAAGGAAGGAAGGAAGGAAGGAAGGAAGGAAGGAAGGAAGGAAGGAAGGAAGGAAGGAAGGAAAGAGAAAAAGACTTAGAAGCAAATTCATACAATAGTCTAATATTAGATAAGCCAGGAACACAAACAATTTGGGAAATGACTTTATTCAACTATTGTGAAATAGTGATAGCTAATCTAGCTTTCTCTCAGTCCCTCACACAAGACCATTCATTTCCTGTTACTGCCTTTGCACTGGCTGTCTCCCATGTCTAGAATGTGTTTCCTACTCACTTCTGCCTCATAAATCCCTCTTTTCATTCAAAACACGTTCAAGTAATATTTTATACATAAAGCCTTTCCTGATCCTATCAACTCTTAATGCTGTCCATTTCAAACTCCCTTGTATTTAACTACTTCATATCACTTTGTATTTTTCTCTAAGTTCTAATGTTGGAGTATTTGTAACAACCATGTACAAACAAGGGAACTCTAAAAGCTTTATACTCAAGGGAAACATTCATAAAAATTGTCTGCTCTAAAGCATTTTAATCACATAAATATAAAGGGTGGTAGAGAGAGGTGCATTGCATGAAAAGCAAATGCTAATTGCCAAAGTGATAGGGACTCTGAAAACTTAATATAATGTCCCAGCTAGTGTTTCATCCAGTATAAATTTTCATTGAGTGAATAAAGCAATTTTCCACTGTGAAGAGCAAACACTTGAGTCACACCTCTCCTCCACATAACTCATTATATCAATAAAAGGCAAAGTCTAGGTTTGCTCTTCCATGTCATGGACAAAGACAGTGATCTTTGGCAGCTCTTGGGTTCATTCACCTTAAGGTGCACTTGATTTCCTTTACTTTAGCTTTAGTGACTTTATTTTGGATGCAAAGTTCTGAGTTAAGTTGCAATCATTCTGAAGCCACAGTTAAGAAACATTCTATACACCTAGACAAAAATTGGGTTCTCTGCCTATGCTTATATTTATACCTATCTGTAGTTAACCCTCAGCTTCTTTGTAGTTGAGGAAAATTTCAGTTTTCTGGAAATTTTGGATAATGTAAGTAGATTACATTATGGTGTTTGTAGGTGAATAAATAGGCATCAGGAAGGGAAGTTGGGGACAGAACCAAGAATACTTTAGTATAGCCTGTATATTTTTCTCCACATTGACCATGGTACCAAGGACAATCTTGAACAACTTTCCACTCTGCCAAAATTCGGTCCTTCTTCTGTTCCCTTCCTGCTCTAACTTTTCAAATCCTCATGATTAAAAGTTCTTTTTCCCTAATTCTAAGAAAGTATCTTCCCTTGATACAAAATGCTGATGATGTCCAAACTCACGAAGTGGCCTTGATTTTTTCAAGGAGGTGTATAAGCCCTGCTAAAATTTTGATTGTTTCATTCAATCAAAAAAAGTATTTGCATCTAGTCAAGGCACCAGAGACAAATGGAATTGTATTGACCTCAACACTCACCTCTCTCTCACTCAAATCTAATCCCTTTCTCATCTTAAAAATATCTATCCTGAACACTTCCAAAATATTTCTAAGATATTATTTTCAATTCTCTGATCAAAACTCTTTGATCCCCTTCCAGCACCTATATTATGAATTCCAAAATTTTCAGCTTGGCCTTCCTGATCCTCTTTACTGTGTCCCTAATATGGCTATACCAATCTTAACTCTCATTGTTCCATTCTGTGAATGTCCCACTTCAGGTAAAAGTTCTTTTAATAATAATAAATAGTATTTATTTTTTTATTTTATTTTTTTCTCTTCATATGAATTTATTTATTTAAATTTTTACATTCATTTTCACAAGATTTTGGATTACAAATTTTCTCCCCATTTGTCCCCTCACCCCACCCCAAGACAATGAGCATTCTAATTTCCCTTATCACTTATCTGTCCTCTCTTCTATCCTCCCTCCCTTCTCTTGTCCCCATCTTCTCTTTTGTCCTGTAGGGCCAGATGACCTTCTATTCCCCCTAAACTGTATTTCTTATTTCCTAGTAACAACAACAATACTCGACACTTGTCCCTAAAACTTTGAGTTCCAAATTCTCCCCATCCCTCCGTCCCCACCGATTCCCTTTGGGAAGGCACGCAATTCAATATAGGCCATATCTGTGTAATTTTGCAAATGACTTCCATAATAGTCCTGTTGTGTAAGACTAACTATATTTCCCTCCATCCTATCCTGCCCCCCATTGCTTCTATTCTGTCTTTTGATCCTGTCCCTCCCTGAGTGTTGACTTCAAATTGCTCTCTCCTCCCATTGCCCTCCCTCCCATTATCCCCCCAATCCTGCTTATCTCCTTCTCCCCCACTTTCCTGTATTGTAAGATAGGTTTTCATACCAAAATTAGTGTGCATTTTACTCCTTCCTGTAGTCGAATGTGATGAGAGTAAACTTCATGTTTTTTTTTCAGCTCTCCTCTTTTTCTTCCACTAAAAAGTCTCCCACTTGCCTCTTGAATGAGAGATAATTTACTCCATTCCATTTCATCCTCTCTCCTCCTAATACATTTCTCTCTCACCGTTTAACTTAATTTCTTTTAAGATATGATCCCATCCTATTCAACTCACTTTGTGCTCTCTGTCTCTGTGTGTGTGCATGTGTGTGTGTGTGCATGCACATGCATGTACATGTGTGTGCATGTGTGTTTATGTGTGTGTGTAGTCCCACCAACTACCCAGATACTGAAAAGTTTTAAGAGTTACAAATATTGTCTTTCCATGTAGGAATGTAAACAGTTCACCTCTGGTAAGTCCCTTATGACTTCTCTTTGCTGTTTGCTTTTTCATGCTTCTTCTCATTCTTGTGTTTGAAAGTCAAATTTTCTTTTCAGCTCTGGTCTTTTCATCAATAATGCTTGAAAGTCCTCTGTTTCATTGAAAGACCATATTTTCCCCTGAAGTAGTACACTCAATTTTGCTGGGTAGGTGATTCTTGGTTTGAGTCCTAGTTCCTTTGACTTCTGGAATATCCTATTCCACATCCTTCGATCCCTTAATGTAGAAGCTGCTAGATCTTGGGTTATCCTGATTGTATTTCCACAATACTGGAATTGTTTCTTTCTAGCTGCTTGCAATATTTTCTCCTTGACCTGGGAACTCTGAAATTTTGCCACAATGTTCCTAGGAGTTTCTCTTTTTGGATCTCTTTCAGGCGGTGATTGATGGATTCCTTCAATACTTATTTTTCCCTCTGGTTCTAGAATATGAGGGCAGTTTTCCTTGATAATTTCATGAAAGATGATGTCTAGGATCTTTTTTTGATCATGGCTTTCAGGTAGTCCCATAATTTTTAAATTGTCTCTCCTGGATCTGTTTCCCGGGTCAGTTGTTTTTCCAATGAGATATTTCACATTATCTTCCCTTTTTAAATTCTTTTGGTTTTGTTTTGTGATTTCTTGGTGTCTCTGAAAGTCATTAACCTCCATCTGTTCCATTCTATTATGAGAGAACTATTTTCTTCAGTGAGTTTTTGAACCTCTTTTTCCATTTGGCTAATTCTGCATTTGAAAGCATTCTTCTCATTGACCTTTTGAACCTCTTTTGCCAATTGAGTGAGCCTATTTTTCAAGGTGTTATTTTCTTCAGTATTTTTTGTGTCTCCTTTAGCAAGGTATTGACCCATTTTTCATGCTTTTCTTGCATCTCTCTCATTTCTCTTCCCAGTTTTTCCTCCACCTGTCTCACTTGATTTTCAAAATTCTTTTTAAGCTCTTCCATGACCTGAGTCCATTGGATATCTATTTCAGATGTTTGGGATACAGAGGCCTTGACTTCTATGTCTTTCCCTGATGGTAAGCATTGTTCCTCCTCATCAGAAAGGAAAAGAGGAAACATCTGTTCACCAAGAAAGCAACCTTCTATGGTCTTATTTTTTTTTTCCCTTTTCTGGGCATTTTCCCAGCCAGTTACTTGACTTCTGAGATTCCTCTCCACCCCTGCCTAGATCTGCCCAGCTAGTGCTTGGGGTCTGAGATTCAAATGCTGCTCCCCAGACTCAGGGCTTTCAGTGGAGGGCATGGCTGCTATTCAATGTGAGCTTAAGTTCTGGTGCTCAGGTGGGGGCAGGGCTGCCTCCCAGCCTCAGTTCCCTCAGGTGGTTTATGCAGAGACCTTCAGTAATGGATCTGAGGTCCTGTCTGCTTCGGGAGTCTTAGGCCACCACTGCCTCTGCTGCTGCCTCTCAAGGGGGCCCGAGTCACAGAGACATCCCGCTTCCCTCTCAACCAGCCCAGAAGTCGGACTTTTGTGGCTGCCAGAGATTCTGTCCCTGAAGCCTGCTCAGATCTGCTCTTATCGGGGCCATGTGGCCAGGACAGGGCAGGGGTAGGCTCCGCTGTCTGGTGCACAACAGACCTTTGGGGTTGGCTTTTCAGGGCTCTCTGGAATGGAAATCTCCTCCACTGCATTGCTGCATGGCTTGCACTGCTCCAGAATTTGTGGAGAGTTCTTTTTACAGAAAATTTATGGGTTGTGGGTTCTGAGCTAGAATATGTGAGTCTTTCTACTCTACCATCTTGGCTCCTCCCCCAATAAGTAGCATTTAAATAGTGCTTTAAGGTTTGCATTTTGATCCTCACAACCCTAGATAATAACCATTGTAAGATAGATCCTAATATTACCCACATTTTAGAGATGAACTTGATACTGAGAGAGGTCACTTACCCAGGGCCACATAGAGAGTAAATGGCAGAGGCAGAATTTAAATTCAGATCTTCCTGACTCCACAACAAGCATTCTATCCAAAAAAACAAACAAACAAACAAACAAACAAGCAAAAATAAAACACTTGGATACCAGAAACTAATATCATTGCATGCTTTATACTTTTTGGCTTTTGCATCTTGGTTTATGATTTTCTCAAGCCCTGCCCATTTAACACTGCCCCTAAATTAAGCCTTCCCCATCCCCCGAATGGTTATTACACTTCCTAACACCTCCACTCATTTGATACTTAACATGCTATATATTCTAATGTATTTGTCTTTTTCTTCCCAACTAGATAATAAACCAGCATGTTGTCTTGCCCGTGGTATTTTTTATCAGGTATTAATAATGAGAGCAGTAAACATTTACGTAGATTTAAGATTCACAAAATTTTCTTCACAATACGCTATAAAATAGTATTCATTTTGCTTCCTCCCAGTCTACTCTTGAGAAAACTCAAGGTTAGACAGGTGATAGAACCCGGCCAGTTAGTGAACCTTAGAGCCAGAGCTCCAGTCCTGATCTTTTGATTGTCAAAGCAGTGTTCCTTATGCTATAACAGCCTAAAATACTTTGTATGATAATCCAATAACCATCTAGCACTAAGGGGATGGAAACATTTTATCAGACACCATAGGATGGGGGAAATATTGAAAACTGACAGCCTTTGCCCTTGAGGGGCAAAAATCTTGTTTAGCAAGACAAATATGTAGCCAAAACTACTATTTTTACAGTCATCAACAAATGCCTGTCACAGACAGGAAAATGATCACAGAACAAAGGAACAGATTTGATAGAAACTAGGTCACATCTAAAACACACTGACCTTGGCCAAATAAGAACTTTAACAAAACGTAGAAATGTAGGAACCTGCATCTACAAGCTACTAATGGTCATATCATCAGATCTACTAGCATTCTTACCAAGATCTTGGCATTGTAGGGTCTAGAAAATACTAATAAAAAGAAAGAACAGAGGAAGAAACTTTGATGGGATAATTAGACCTGTAACTAGGCCAGTGTGGACCTTTTGCTTCAGGGACCTGAAGGTTGGGAGGTAGCATCTTAACTATCTTGGAGGTGCTTCTTTCCTCATCCCAGCAACAAGGCATCCCAAAGGACATAGATCACTGCATTTTTGTCATTTGAGGCACCACAATGTTGCTCCATTTGATCCAACTCTGCTTTTTCACAGATCCCTAATCACCAATGCCACAGTCCTATGACAGTATCCACATTTTTTTCTAGTCCTGGCTGGATTTTTTTTTAGAATAACTTGACCACTATCTTGATATAACTGAACCTAGGATAAAATTGTCCTCTAAATTGTCACTTCTGCATTCTCATAATTACATTACTTTTGCCCTAGATAAAAAATATGCTTTTAATCATAGAACCCATGCACACAGAGTTCCAAGGCCCTCTATAGCAGAGAAAAATCATATCTGTGATTTTCCATGCTAACAAATAAGTTGGAGCAATAAATATAAAAGAGGAGATAGAAGCTAAATATGACAAGAAAAAATACTGTCTGCCTAGTGGAGTTTAAGTTACCTGACTAATTACCTGGGTTCTGCTGGATAACCAGGCAGTCTATGCCCTCTGGAAAGAAGCCCATCCCGTGTCAGAGGTAGTTGATATGAAAGGGATAGGAACATAAATAAAGGCATATACCCTAAACACCAAGGGAGAGGCAGAGTCACAAATGCCTGGAAAATGAACCCTTACACATTCCCACTACTGTAATGGTAATGTAAATGAGAAAATCTTTCCCATTCATTAATAGGTCCATGTGGCCTGCTTAGACCATATGGAAGGCTAAGTCATGTGTGGGAGAAGCTTGCTGAACGGGTAGATCGGGAAGGGCAGAGCAGAACTGAGAGGAAGTTGGCCAGTCTAGTCAGAGCTGGGAAGGACACAGGCAAGTAGGCACAGCTTAGATTCTTGAATATTTATTTATGGGAAGGTCCCAGCAGGGATGGAGGCTTAGAAATGGCTTTGCCTCTGGGGTGATAACATGTATTGACTTCTTGGCTACTATGACAGATTTAGCTTTCCAATTTGGGGATTTGGCTTTCTGGTGTCTCAATAAATGTTTTTCTTCTGCCTTTTATAGAATCTGTTACAATGTGTAATTGAGAACTACACCAGCATATCCATATTCATCTTTGGTTCTGTGAATATTGCCTTGGTGATACAACTGCCCTAGAAAACACATCAACAGAATCTGATTTAATGTGTTTTACTAGAGAAACACCTAGGCAAATGAAAAGGTATTCTTGCCTGATATTCATTAAGAGCTATAGACGAAGCAAAAAGTAAACTGAAATTCTAAGCTTTGGGCCTGCCTAGCACTCAGAAATTGAAGTAGGGCCCAAATAAGAATCATAAACTAAAGGACTGCCCACTAGGTGCATCAATGATAACTTATTTTTATTCATTTCCAATAGCCAGATTAACTAACTTTATGCAAGCGTTGCTTATAAGAACTTTAACTAAAATACAGCAAGTTAAGCAATGAAGGACTGCAGTCAACCTAAGCAGAATGCGGCTACAAGCAATTGATCTGATTAGAAAATCTATACTAATCCCTTCTCAAAAGCTACAGAATGGAGCTGGAGAAAGTCATGAAACTGTCCTAAGAAGTTCCAGTACAAATTTATATTAAGTTATCACATAATTACATCTGGGCCCTAACTGCAGCAAGGTAATCCTTTTAGACCTTTCTAATTAATTTGTTCTCCTATTCATCACACAGCTATCCTAAACCTTTTCTTCTCTCTTCCACCCTCTCAGATGAAAATCTCAACTCATACTTCACTGAAAATATTTTCATGTCACCTAAATGCTTTCTGTCATCATCTCCTCCTTTAACTTAGTCTCTCCTGGAGGTAACCCTTCTTCCAACCAACACAAACTTTCTACATGAACATTTGATCCCATTCCCTTCCATCCTTGCTTCAGCAGATCACCCACAATAATCATCCCCACTTTCTATCCTCGGTTTCTCCTTGTTACTGACTCCTTCCCCACTGCCTATAAGCACACTCATGTATCCTCCATTCTTAAAAAAAAAAACCTCCATGACCTGACCATCCCTACTAGCAACTATTCTATGCTTCCTCCTTTCTTTGCTAAACTCATTGAAAGTCTTCTTTTTAAGTAACTTCTTTTTTAAGTACTTCTACTTCCTTTCCTCACCCAGTTGTCAACCCTTTGAATTCTGACTTTCAATCTCATCATCCAAATGAACCTACTCTCTCCAGTTACCTTAATTGTCAAATCTAATGGCCTTTGTTCAGTCCTCACCTTCCTTGCCCTTTCCATCATCTCTGGCATGTCAAGTATCTGCTCTTCCTTGATACTCTCCTTTACATTCTCATGACACCATTCTCTCTTAGCTCTTCTCCTGTCTATGTGAACACTCCTCAGTATCTTTTACTGGTTTTTCCTCTAGATCATGCCCACTAACCACGAATGTCCTTTAAGACTCTGTCCTGGGCCCATTTCTATTTTTCCTCTATGCTATTTCATTTAGTGATCTCATCATCAATCATGTGTCTCAGTTATAATCTCTATACAGATCATTCTTTGATCTGTGTATCTAGACCTAATCTGTCTCCCAAACTACAACCCAACATTACTAAATGTCTTTTAGATATGTCAAACTAGATTTCCCATAGGTATATCAAACTCAAGACATTCAAAATAGAACTTATTATATTCCTCCCCTCCTAACCTTCACCTCTCTCAAACTTCTCTATTACTGTCAAGGTTACCATCAGTCACCCAGTTTCACAACCAATGATTCATTCTCAATTCCTTACTCTCATCCAACATACATATCTAATGTATTGTTAAATCTTTTTTTCTATTCTCACAGTATCATTCATATATTTCCCCTTCTCTCCATTTTTACCTAAATAGTAAATTTACCTAAAGCCCAATCAGGCCTCCATCATCTCTCACCCAGGCTATTGAAACAGAACCTGACTCAGGTTCCCTCCATTCCAATCCAACTTCCACTCAACTGCCAAAATTTATTTTCCTAAAGCATATATATGGCTGTGTCTTTTGTCTCTGTCTCTCAATGTTCCTTCTCCTGTGTGTCTGTGTGACTGTCTTTCCTCTTCTCTCTCTCTCTCTCTCCTCTCTCTCTCTCTCACACACACACACCTACATACATGCATACATACATATATACATACATACACTGTCTCTGATTAAACTCCAGTGACTTTTTAATACCCCAAGGATTAAATATAAAGTAGTCTGTCTGGTTTTTAAATCCCTTCATAACCTGGTCCCTTCTACCTTTCTATTTCTATTCTATTCTATTTATTAGAATATTATATTCTATTTATATCTTTTCTATTTACACTACAATTAACCACCACATGGACCTACTGACTTTATATATGACACTCAATTTCCCAGTTCTGTGTGCTTTTACTTGCTATATTTTGTCTTCCACAACTATAATGTTTTCCATTCTCATTTCTGACTCCTGGCTTCCCTGACTCCAAGATTCAGCTCCAATTTTACCCTCTTCAGGGGTACTTTCCAGGTCCCTCCAATACTAGCCCCTTTTCTCTAAGATTGCATTCCCTTTACAATATATTTATCTCACACATACGTAGTTATTTACCTGTTTCTCTTATACTCTAATTCATTTCTCCTAGTTCTGACCTCTGAGACAAAATAGAATATCTAACACCTCTTCCATATGACTACCCTTGAAAATACTTTAAAACAGCAACTATATGCCCTCCTAAATATTCTCTTCTCTAGGTTAATATTCCCAATTCCCTCTAACCATTCTCAGAGGGCATGATTCAAGCATCTTGACTGTCCTGGGAACAACTCCCCCAAAATCCAATTCATCAATATCCTTAAAAAGAGATGCCTAACATTCAACAACATACTCCAGATGTGTCTGACCAGGGCTGAGTATAGTTTGACAAACACTTTCTTAGTCCTGGATACTATGATTTTCACAGTGAAACTTCAAGTCAATAAGCTATTTTGCCAGTCCTAACTGACTCTTGTATCATACTGAGTTTATAATCCATGAGAACTGCCAGCTCTTTCCCAAACTGTTATCTGGTCATGTCTCCATAATTTTGAAACCGCTTGGTTGATTTTTCTTAATTCAAGGTTAATACTGTACATTTATCCAGATTAAATTTTACCTAATTTAATTCAGTCCAACATTCTACCCTGTGGATATCTTTTATGGATTGATTCTGTCATCCAAAATATGAGCTCTTTATCCTATCTTTCTATTATCTTCAGATTTAATAATCATGGCATATATGTCTTGATTTAAATCATTGATAAAACATGTTAAACACCATAGATCCCTGAAGTCCTCTACTAGCAAACTCATTCCAACTTAACATGGAACTAGTGATGTCTACTTTTTGGATCTAGCCACTCACCCAGTTTGAAAGCCACCTGACTTTCCTACTTGTTTAGCCTCCGGTAAGGTTAATGTAAGGTTAATGGTGGGGATGCGGGGGAAGAGTTTAAGATCTTCCCCATCCATTAATAGGCCTCAGACATGTTTTATTGATTTCTAATGAGGCATAAGGGTTATGCCCTCCAGCTCTGAAAAGAGTATATGTATTCTGAGGTGAGATTTTGCTTTGGGGCTTATTTTTTGGAAGAAGTTTCATGTGATGAGATGAGACTCTGGATAGCCATTTTAAAAACCCCCTGACTTTGAGAACCCAAATGTTGGTGCTTCTCTCTCCGGTAACAATGTATCTATTTTCTATGATCAGACAGTTGGAAGAACTGTCTGTTGGTCTTTCTGTTTGTAATTTCTGCTTGTCATTTCTGTTTGTATTATTTCTGAAGTTCAGCATGGGGACTTTTTCCCCTGAAATAAGTGAATGATATATGTGCTTGATTAAAATAGATTGTTGACTCCCTCAAAAGCTGCTTTCCTTTTAGAAAAGCAGATCTAATAACCTGTACAGCAGGGCCTACCCTGTATGCCAGGGTCCTTGATATTACACCTCAATTCCTACATCTAGTCCTCAAAAATAGAATGAGACTTTTAAAAGTATTTTCCTTCAGTCTATGTAAGTTATATTTATAATATTTCGCTGATCTAAGTCTAGTAACTGCCACAAAAAGGAAATATGATTGGTCTTTTATGATCGGTTGTTAATGAAATCATGTTGGCTCATTGCAATCGCAGTCTTTCTTAGATTTTTATTTATTATTTCTTTATTTTTTATTTATTTCTTTAATGTTATGTATTTACATATTATTTTCTAGAATATTTACATATTATATTCTAGAATTTTTGCCAGGAATCAAAGTCAATCTCACTGACCTATTGTTTATAGGCTCTTCACTTTTCTGAAAATCAGGACATTTGACCTTCTCTAATCCCAGAGTATGTTTCATGTTCAGTACTATTTTTCAAAAATCACTGCCAGTGACTTTTTCAAAGTGACCTTTGAAAAAAGTCTGAAATTGCAAAAATGCAAATAAAAGAGAGTGCAGAAAACATAAACGATAAGGAACAATGTGCCTGCAGTTCTTCTTGGTCTTGTGACTTAGATTAACAAAGGGCAGGTAGGTGCTCTCATATTAATTCATACAATTTTTTTTAACCCATTCATCCTAACATACAGTCCTAACCTTCCACTTTTTCCTATTAAAACTTTTGTCTTAAAAATTAATATCCTTTTGTGGTCCTCAGTCTTTCTCATCAGACTCCACTCATTCTGAATTTTTAGTATTAAGAAGGCTATTTTCATTGAACCATTCCATGTTTTTTGTACTAATTCTTTTACTAGATATACTGATATATTAGTACATCTTTACTTCTAACCTATGAGCATATCTTCTTAAACTTTTCAGTGATTAGTGAGATCCCTATACATCTACTCCAGTCTCTTTATACAACTTTCCTTTTTCCTCCTCAGTGGAATTGTTTATCTTCAGAATTTTATCTTTTAGTGTTTCCCACTCCTCTTCTGCTGATTTTCTGTAGAATTTTGTGGAATGTGATCCTATCTATCCTACCTCCAAAACTTTTGAAGTCAACTCTTCTAGAATCCAAAATCTGTAATCAACTTTTCTTCACTTTCTTCCCTCTGTCATAAACTAAGATGAAACATTTATTTCCCCTGTTTCTTTTGAGACTACCATTCTTTGAGTCAGTCATTTGTAACCTTTCAATCATCCTGCTTCTCCCTCTTACTCTTCTTTCACAGTCAGTTGCCAAAAATTGTCGTTTCTACCTCCATAGTATCTTTCACTTTCATTTCTTACTTTACATCTCATACCCAATTTCAGACCCTTATCACCTCTTCCTTCATCTGTTCTAACGTCTCCTAATTGTACTTAAGTCTCTCCTCACCACAACCTAACCTCCATGCAGCAACCAAGGTAACTTTCCTAAAGCACTGCTCTGTCTGTCATTCCCCTACTCAATTAACTGTAGGGTTCCCTGTTACCTCAGAAATCAAATATATACCTCCAGAACATAACCTTAATTCAGTGAAAAAAACAGGTGCTTGATGATCAAAGCCTTTCATAACTTGAACTGGACATAAATTTCCATTCTTTAGCTCTATAATACATTCTACGATGCAGATAGACTGGGTTTCTTTTTTTCTTTTCATAAATTGCACTCTGTCTTCCCTTCCTGTCCATTCCTCTATACCTGAAATTCATCACTTCTTCTATTCTTTGAAAGAGGAAACGATCATCATAACAAATAAAAATTATTAACTGTTCTGCTGGTTCCAGAAAGCAACCTCCAAGAGATGTTCAGATAATTGAAATACTCTATTTCTCCTTTTTATATCCCACCTCTGTATCAGACTTGTGATCCATTTATTAAAGTCTTGTATTTCCTCTTTCTGTCTAAGTGGTCTAAAATACAGTCTGATAGCAATATCACTTCTCTATGAGTTCTGTTGCTCTTCACCTAAATATTTTCTGCCATATTTCCTTGATTTCTCCATATAAGTGCATCTTTTTAGTATATCAATGCTGCACTGCATTTTGTGTGTGGATGGATGGATGGATGAATGGATAGATGGATATCCCATTTATTTTAAATAAGCTGTAACCTTAAAGAGGCGTGTTCCAAATACAGGTCTTATCTCCCAAAATTTCACTCATAATTATGAGGTTAATTTGCTTCCTAGCATTAAGATCTCTATATATTACTTGTCAGTTATATTTTTGCCTTTATGTATTTACATATTGAACCATGGGCTTTATTATGGAATTATTTCCTGTATTTTGTCTTCTATGTATATTTCTTACTCAGTTGTTATGTATCTTCCTACTTTGTAGGTGCTCTCAGCTTTCTAGATTAGTGGACAAGCGTACAGTTTCTTCCCTTCCCCTTTCTTATCAATGTAAGGTCTTTTTGCTTAGATTTTCAAGATAATCAGGCAAACATGCTCTAACCAACATTTAATTAGGTATACTCTACTTGCCCAATGATTTTTCACTTCTCTATTTTAATCTATGTTTCAGAAATTCAAATTCTGCTTTTAGATAATATTGTTTCCATCAACTCTTAATATCCCAAATATGCCATTATTTTCTGAAGTTCAGTGGGATCCAGTGAGAATACTTTACCCAAAATGTCTACCTTTTACAATGCTTTCTACATTCCTTTTGGCAGTACCATTTGTGCTCATGTGAATCACAATTAGGGACTCATAGTCATCTCATTTACAACTCTTGGGAATTTCTCCATCACACCCTCGATACATGACCTGGGAAGACAATAGACATCTCTGTGTTTGCATTCCAACTATAGCACTTAGTAACTGAGTGTGCATGAGAAAACCAAGATTCTTAATTTCTCAGAATCTCAGTTTACTTATGTGAGACATCAGGATAAAAACACCTCCACTTCCTAATTTACTGTATTGTTTTGAAGGAAATCACTCTTTAAATCTTTATGCTCCATACTTATGTGAATTATTCAATTCACCATCAATTTAGTTTGTTTAAACATCAGAGTTGACATGTAAATTTGGTTTGGAATGGCTTTCAGATATTTTCTTAGTTTCCTTCAAGGGTCAATTCAGGTGCCAAACTCTACGGGAAGCTTTGGCTATTCCCTCAGTTGCTAGTTTCTTTTCTTCCTCAAATTGTGATTTATTTTGTTATCTGTTTATATGAAACCTCCAGGAAAATATGAAGTCTACTTGGGTAAAAAAAAAAAAAAAAAACACTTACTTTTGTTTGTTTGTATCTTTCAAGACTAGTATAATACCTTGAATAATAAAATGATTTTTAATTGAATTGGGAGATGAAAAGTATTAGGCTGGGTCTGGTCAGATCAGGCAGGTACCCCAAGTTCAGAATAGGAATAAAAATAAAACACCTATAGTCAATTTCACCAAAAGAGTGTTTATCTCAGGGGAAGTGCATTCATTCAGAATATAGTCTTGCCTCAGATGAACAAAGCTGTCCTTGCTGGCATTGGTCATGTTGCTGGTCTATGCAACCCCTCATGTCCTAGTAATTTTGGTACTCAGGCAAATAGTAAACTACATCAATAGTTCAGTCCACTGAGCTTTTAAATGTAGAAAATAATTTCAGTACATTTTAAGGGGAAAGTACCTTAACCTGCATGGGGTTGAATTTTATAATACTGCTCTGACTACACCCAAACTTTTGATGGCAAGATTCTAAAGATTTTCTAGATGACTTTGCACTACTTATATGGTTTTAGGATTGTATCTGGACAATCTTTTTTTTTGTTTGTTTTTTTAATTTTAAATTTATTTATTTATTTAATTTTTTTTTACATTCATTTTCACAAATTTTTGGGTTCCAAATTTTCTCCCCTTTTATCCCCTCCCCCCACCCCAGTACCCCAAGCAATCTAATTTTCCCTATCTCCAATCTGCCCTCTCTTCTGTCATCTCTCCCTTCTCTTGTCTCCATCTTCTCTTTTCTCCTGTAGGGCCAGATGACTTTCTATTCCTCCTTAACTGTATGTCTTCTTTCCTAGTTGCAACAACAATACTAAACAGTTGTTCCTAAAACTTTGAGTTCCAAATTCTCCTCATCCCTCCCTCCCCACCCATTCCCTTTGGGACAGCAGGCAATTCAATATAGGCCATATCTGTGTAGTTTTGCCAATGACCTCCCTGATAGTCGTGTTGTGTAAGACTAACTGGATTACCATCCCTCCTAACCTGCCCCTCATTGTTTCTCTTCTGTCTTTTGATCCTGTCCCTCCCCAAGTGTTGACTTCAAATTGCTCCCTCCTCCCTTTGCCCTCCCTTCCATCATCCCCCCCCTTGCAATATCTCTTTCTCCCCCACTTTCTTATACTGTAAGATAGGTTTTCATACCAAAATGAGTGTGCATTTCACTCCTTCGTTTAGTCAAATGTGATGAGGGTAAACTTCTTGTTGTTTTTTTTTTTCTCAGCTCTCCTCTTTTTCCCTCCACTAAGAAAAACTCCTACCTGCCTCTTAAATGACATATAGTTACCCCCTTCCCTTTCCCTCTCTTTCCTCCCCCTACATTTCTCTCTCACCATTTACCCTAGTTTCTTTTAAGGTATGGTCCCATCCTATTCAGTTCAATCTGTGCTTCTATCTCTGTATGTGTGTGCATGTGTGTATGTGTGTGCATGCATGTATATGTGTATGTGTGGTCCCACCAACTACCCAGATACTGAAAAGTTTTAAGAGTTACAAATATTGTCTTTCCATGTAGGAATGTAAACAGTTCACTCATGGTAAGTCCCTTAAGACTTCTCTTTGCTGTTTACATTTTCATGCTTCTTCTCATTCTTGTGTTTGAAAGTCAAATTTTCTTTTCAGCTCTGGTTTTTTCATCAAGAATGATTGAAAGTCCTCTGTTTCATTGAAAGACCATATTTTCCCTTGAAGTATTATACTCAGTTTAGCTGGGTAGGTGATTCTTGGTTTGAGTCCTAGTTCGTTTGCCTTCTGGAATATCCTATTCCATGCCCTTCGATCCCTTAATGTAGAAGCTGCTAGATCTTGGGTTATCCTGATTGTATTTCCACAGTACTGGAATTGTTTCTTTCTAGCTGCTTGTAAGATTTTTTCCTTGAGCTGGGAGTTCTGGAATTTGGCCACAATGTTCCTAGGAGTTTCTCTTTTTGGATCTCTTTCAAGTGGTGATCAATGGACTCTTTCAATACTTATTTTGCCCTCTGGTTCTAGAATGTCAGGGCAGTTTTCCTTGATAATTTCATGGAAGATGATGTCTAGGCTCTTTTTTTGATCATGACTTTCAGATAGTCCCATAATTTTTAAATTGTCTCTCCTGGATCTATTTTCCAGGTCAGTTGTTTTTCCCATGAGATATTTCACATTCTCTTCCATTTTTTCATTCTTTTGGTTTTGTTTGGTGATTTCTTGGTTTCTCATAAAGTCATTAGACCCCATCTGTTCCATTCTAATTTTGAGAGAACTATTAAATTCCGTGAGCTTTTGAGCCTCTTTTTCCATTTGGCTTATTCTGCTTTTGAAAGCATTCTTCTCCTCATTGGCTTTTTGAACCTCCTTTGCCAATTGGGTGAGCCTATTTTTCAAGGTGTTAATTTCCTCAGCATTTTTTTGGGTCTCCTTTACCAAGGTATTGACCTGTTTTTCATACTTTTGTTGCATCTCTGACATTTCTCTTCCCAGTTTTTCCTCCACCTAACTTGCTTTTCAAAATCCTTTTTGAGCTCTTCCAGGGCCTGAGCCCACCCACCTCCCCCCTGGAGTGTCTGGGGTACTGAGGCCCCGTCCTCCACGTCTTTCCCTGATGGCAAGAATACGTCCTCATCTTCGTCAGATCCGAAGGTCGGGATCATTTGCATTTGTTGGAAAAAACTCTCTAAAGTCTTATTTTTCTTCCCTTTTCTAGGCATTTTCCCAGCCAGTTACTTGACTTCTGAGATTCCTTTCCACCCCCACCTGGATCCGCCCAGCTAGTGCTTGGCCTCTGAGATTTAAATGGGCTTTCCTCCTGCCGGCTGTCAATCAGTGAGCTTCAGTTCAGGTGCTGGGGTGGGGCCAGGGCTGCCTCTGAGACTGATCCCTCCTGATCCCTCCGGGGCTTTATGCAGAGACTTTCAGGAATGGAACGGGTGGGGGCGGGGTGGGGGGCCCGCCTCCCAATCTCAGCTCCCCTGGGGGTCCCGAGCAGAAGCCTTCAGCAACAGAGCGGGGTGGGGGCAGGGCCGTCTCCCAGGCTCAGCTCCATCCGGTTTTATGCGGGAATCTTCCGTAATGAAGATCCTGCCTGCTGTTGGGGGATTCCTGAGTCCTGGGCCGCTGCCGCCTCAGCCGCCGCCCACACCTCTGCCTCCGCCGCTTCCTGCCCCCGTCCTTGCCTCCGCCACTTCCTCCCGAGGGGGCCCGAGTCACGGAGACGCCCCGCTTCCCCTCTCCTTCAGCCCGGCTTTCTTTCTCACTGACCTGTAGCTTCTGTGGGCGGAGGGACTTTCCCGGCTGCTGGAGCTTCCGTCTCTGAAGCCTGCTCGGATCAGCTTCTCTGGGGCCCCAGCCAGGGCAGCGCTGGGGGTCGGGTTTACTTTCCGGGGCACGCTGGACCCTGGGGACGGGTCTTCAGGGCTCCCTGGAACGGAAATCTCTTCCACTCTGCTTCTGCACACCTTGTATTCACCCAGAAGTTATGGGGGACTCTTTTTACATTAATTCTATGGGCTTTGGTTTCGGAGCTTGTAAACGTGCGTCCTTCTACTCCGCCATCTTGGCTCCGCCCCGTATCTGGACAATCTTGACCCTGAAGATGCAAGAAGACTGATATAGCAAACACCAGAGGTGAAAAAGAAAAACAAAAGCAAAATGAAACAATAACAAAACAAACAAAAAAAAAACAAGCAATGCAACAGCCTTTGAAGGAATCATCAAAAATGAAAGAACAGACAAAACCCCACATTTTAACAATCTTATCCATTAGGAGTCTGGTGCCAAATCTTTGTAGTTGATTGTGGCTCTCCTGATATAAAAAGGCGTTGAGAAGCAGTATCAATACTAGGAACATCAAGACAAAGCAAAGATGATGACACTTCCTTCACAGGATCTGATTCTAACTCTCATCACAGTCATATTAAAATTATGAAGAGATAATTTTCCTCTTCCATATTGCATAGTTCAGTACCAGAAAATATATTAAGTATCAGCTCATAACATGATTCAATTTGTGTTCCCTGACCAACCAGTCAGGACACCCCACTCCTTGGGAAACCCATGAGAGATACAAAATCTTTGCTCCTTTAAAAATTCTTCTGTGGAACTACATCCTTTTTCTCCATGAAACTTGTGTAGACACTGTACCTTCCCCTCTCTCAGCCAAAGGGTCAGCTACTTTCCAACATTGCCCCCCTTTTTTCTCTAAGTCTACCCTAGGGCTGATGTTTTCTAATGATCTCCAGATATAGAGCTGGTGGGAACAAATACAAGATGCTTTGTTTGGCATTCAAAATCCTTCCTAATCTAATCCCATCTTCTTTCCAGTCTTCTTATACCTTATTCTTTCATGTGTACTCTTCATTCCAGTAATATTGGCTTCCAGGCCATCCCATGAACAAGAAACTCTATCTCTCAGATCTGAGCATTATGGTTTGCTGTCCCCAATGCCTGAGATGCTCCTCCTCCTCCACATCACCCACTAACCTCCCCGGTTTATTTCAAGTCTCTACTGAAGTCCCTTCTTTTATTGAAAGCCTTCCCCAGTCCCTCTTAATTCTGGTGCCTTTCTTCTGTTGATTACTTTCCATTTGTCCTATATAATGCTTGCTTCGTATATATTTGTTTGAATGTTATCTTCCCAATTTGACCTCAAGAAGGGCTTCCTTTTTTGCTTCTTTTTTGTAATCCCAGCACTTACCACAGTGCCTGTCACAATAAATATTGATTCATTTCAACTTTTAAGGAGTTCTCAGAAAAGACAGGGAAGATTCCATGACTATAATTCTTCAAGAGAAGTCAGCTGTGGCAGGGGTGAGGAATGAGGAAAGCTAAAAAATGAAATTCTGATGACACAAAAGGAAACCACTCAAGTTAGGAAGGAAAATGGCATTCGCCTAAAGAAGTCATTCTGGATGCCCAGGGACTTGCCAAGCAATTCAAGTTTTAACAAGAAATATAAAAGTTGAAAATATCCCCAAATAACAGAAAATGTAAGAATTATGAGTGTGGTATAGTCCTGTTAAAAGTGAGTGAGGAAACTGAGGCTGTAAAGGGAAGCCAAGGACAGCAAAAAAAAAGTGACAAGGGAAAGAGAGGAGGTTAGCTATTTGAGGAGAAAAAGGACAAAGGAGAAATAGAAGCTTTTTGTTGGGTGGATGGTACAAAGATAACTGACAACAAAGAAAAAATAGACCTGTTCAACACTTATTTACAATGGAAATTACAGAACAAAATAAATAAGTGAGCTGATGGTCAAGGTAAGTGACCAAATAATAAGAGCCCATCTAGTTGTCTTTGATGAATTAAAGCCATGTGGCCCAGGTGAAACACATTCTCAGGTCCTGATGGAACAGTAGATGGTATTTGAAAGCTCATGCTAAGAAAGTTCAGATTAAGATCATTTCTATCATTCAATAAGGCCTTCCTGAGCTGCTATGATAAAGGTGCTTTGATTGATATTTTTAAACTACCTATGCTTTGTCGTGGTTTTCTCTCTCCCTATCGGGTATCAGTTGTTGTTTTTCCTGCTGTCAGTGTATATATACCTTTCCTGTGGTTCCCCTTCTTGAATTTGCTTCTTTTTTAAAATACACTGGCTTAATAAACTAAAAAAAAAAAAAAACTTGAGTATATATTTAGCACAACTTTCAAAGAGTCATTGTTCCTGTTAGGAATCAAAATACTCATTTATTTGAAAAGATTTAAGAAAAAAATTAACCATGACTCTCTCCACTCCTCTCTAATCTCAAAATGAAATCTTCCAACTTCATATTTCTCCCACTCTGGCTCATTCTTTGTTTCTCTGTCATCAGAATCTATTTCTACAAAAACAGTTTTAGATTGCCTTAGAATATGTTAGAGCAACACAGTAGGGGTTATCCATGGCTTCCTTTGCATCTCATAAAATGGCTTCCTGAAGTGCTCATATCAGTCTGATCCATAGCTATATTTTTCACTATGCCTGATGACAAGGTTCCTGCATGGATTCCAAATCTATTACCATATCCTGAATATGCCACAAAGGGGTTCCAGTTTATAACACTTCAGAAGATTTAATCTATCCTTCAACTATTTTCTGACATGGCTCATGGAACACAGGCAGCAGTATATAAGGAGTTATGATGTAATCTTGAACTAAAGTATCAACTTGTCTAGTCTTTCATTTGCTAAAACAGAAGATAAAAGTACACATAATTTTCTGCCCCTCTGCCTCTTGTTGGGATCATAACACACTTAGCTAATCCATTTCTGACTCTAACCATGATCTGGTTTAACTTGGAAAGCCACAGGCAGCAAATCACATTTGCATTGGTGACATCAATTTCATAAACTTTTTTGAATGCCAAGCACTTGAAAAACAAATTAATTAATGAGCAAGCCTGCTGCTGCTACCTCCCTTCTTAACAAATGTTCCAGTGACCTAAAGCTTATCATCCGGACAGAAGCAGCAGTCATTGAGTAAAAGATAGAAAGACGTGAAACTGAAAAGTGCATTCTTAAACTGTTAGATATTCCATAGTCTTAAAGTGTTGTCCCCTTTCTGAGAGGCAAAGATAGTGCCATCATAAGAAAATGTCATATAGGAAGTATTTGTGCCAGTGTAATTTGTTATGAACACTCATATTTCTGTCCCAGATTTGGATGGTCTTATCCTGGAAGTCAGCTGCAACAAGCTTCTCATCTCTACCTTACGAAGAAGTGGTTGAAATTATTTTTTTCCTTGAACTGGTTTAGGTTCATACATACTTTTGTGTTTTTCATCCTTGTCTACATTCCATGTTTGCACAATTCCATCATTTAAGCAAGTCAAAAATTCTTCCTTTATTTTGAGAAGCCAGCAGTCAGTACGAAGCATTGCCATGTGAATCTTGGTGGTGACCAGGTCCACAATCCAGTGGTTTCCTTTCACACATTCCATTGCTAGGAAGCCATCTCTGTCCATTACTTTGGTCTGAGAACTTCTAGACACTGGAAAACTTAGACCTCCTGTGATCTGTAGTCACTTAATTTTGTGACAATCACAGGGTTGAAAAGATTGGAAAACTTGAAGGAAATCATCCCTCCCTGCAAAATCCCAAAATTTAACATATGAACAAAATCTTCCTGTAGCCAACTGTACCTGAAGGCACAAGACCTGAGGCAGAAACTGTCTTACCACCATGTTTCAAAGTAATTTCATGATCATGACAATCAGAAAGTTTCTTGACAGGGTTAATTTCATCTTGTACTTCAATTCATCTTCATCATCATCATCGCTACCCAGGTATCCAAATAGGCATGGGAGACCTATGAGTTCGTTTATAATTTCAAATGTATTTAGGTGATTCTATGTAGCAAAATTAGTTCTTCATCAAAGCTACTTTCACTTCTACCACTCTCTGTGACACTGGAAGCTAATGTAGAAGGACAACTGGGTCCAACTTGAGCCTGAAGATACTGATTCATTGTCTTCACGTTGCTTTCTTAATTCTCTCTCTTTCTGGCTTCTAAATCTTTTCTTCTTTCCAAAACTGTTTTTTGGGGTTTGGTCAAACATGAATTCAAAGCCAAATGTTCTGGTTTTCTTTCCTGGGCTGGTGAAGGTCCTGGTCACAGGACAGCTCCATAGGTTCCATCACTGATTCTCAGGCTTCTCTGCCAGCTTCTGGCACAGGTATAGATGCAAAGCCGAACACACTCATGTAGGCCAGAGCAGCCAGGCAGAAGCATTGCCACTGACCAGGATATGGCACTGCTACCAAATTGAAAAGTACTTGGCCAAGAGGAGAAGATCTATGACTCCATTCACAACACCTCTCTGGAGAGAATAGCTGCCCTGCTTCTGAAAGAAAATAAGCAGCCTAACTTCCAAGAATTATTCATAAAAAAAAGAGAAGAGAATTAGAACAACTCTGAGGGAATACCATAGTTCTATAACAACTATTTTGTTCACTCAGAAACTTTAAAAAATTTTTCTGGGTTTCCAAAAGTCTAAAAGATGCCTAAAATCTAATTATCTATAAATGGAAGTATCATTATATCTCTTTGCTTTCCTGATTTATCAATTAATGCAGAAACAACAAATGATTCCGAATCTTATAATATTTCAGGGTAATTACTCTGAGAAATAATAATCATTGTCCTACTAAATCAGTGGGTGTACATAGCATAAGTTATTGGGTTGAATCCATACTGATCTCAGAAAATGACTATAGAAATTACTTTTCAAAAAATATCGAGTACCTATTTCTTATCTTATCAATAGTATAAAAATAAAATACACAGACTTTCATAGCTGTGCTCAAAGTTATACAATAACTCAGAAATCTAAAAAGAATTGAAACTCTGGGCTTTACATGCTCAGAATAGGTCCAGATCATTAGGCAATCCCTAAGAGTCATGAAAAAATAAACTGATTTCCCAGAGACTTACCAAAATTCAAACTATTTCCCCCAGCTATAACTTCTCTGCAGAAACGCATCTTCCTGAATAGCAAGTAACATTTAAATTTAGAATATAAGAGAGTATCATCTCTAAAGAAAAGATTCTGAATATTAATAATCTGGATAAATTGCCACAGATATTCTCAGGTTTCTGAATGAATAATCAAAGACAAAAAAAATTTAACTGCTTTTGAGGAATAAAAGAGAAACTGCAAAAAATTTGGGAAGAGAATTTCTTTAGTTCATGACAGGGAATCTCCTATTTGGGTAACTAAAGCTATATCTGCCCTATGTGAATTCCCTCCAGTATTTGCACCCTGAGAAAACATGTTAGATCATATGGCAGACATCATAGGTGCAACTCCTTTCTTTCTACAAAACTTCTAAGAGAGGTCATTCATCAATTTCTTGATTCTCTCCAGTAGGAATAAGTTCTTAAAGGGTATAGATTATTTTATTTTTTCTTTATATGTCCCCAGTACATAGCACTGTAGTGCCTGCCATATAATGATAAATTCTTCTTTGTTGATTATCTTCTGTAGTGATGTATTCTTATATTTGTCAAACATAGACCTGGTATCTAATTTTTCATTCAAGTCTAAGTTAGACATTCAGAAGTGCTAAGTTATAAATATTATTTATATGATAAATCATCATAATGTAAACTATATCCAAAAAAATCAAAGGCTAAAAGGAGACATAAATCAATCAGTTAGTAAGCCTTGATTAAACAAGTACTATGTACCAACTGATGTATTAAGCACAAGGAATACAAAGACAAAAAAATAAAAAAGCACAGTCTCTGCTCTCAATACCCTTATATTATTCTAGAGCCTATATTTTCTTAGTTCATTAATGATCAGAACATAACACATACATAACAAGAAACCAAAAGTTGCAATTGAGGCAGAATATGAGGTGAAACATTAAGTGGGAGATGAAGTAATATAAAAAATTTTAAAGCAAGTTTCTCAGATAAAGACTTCTTTACTCAAGTGTTTAGAGAACTGAGTCAAATTTATATGACTACAAGTCATTCCCTAATTGATTAATGGTCAAAGGATGTGAGCAGGCAGTTTTCAGATGAAGAAATCAAAGCTATCTATAAGCATATGAAGAAGTGCTTTAAATCACTATGAGTTAGGCAAATTGGAATTAAAACAACTCTGTGGTACCACCTCACACTTATCAGATTGGATAATGTGACAGAAACGGCAAATGATAAATAATGGAGCAGGTGTGGAAAAATTGGGACAAATGCACTATTGTGGATTTATAAACTGATCTAATCATTCTGGATAGCAATTTGTATCTATACCCCCAAGGAGCCATAAAATTGTGTATACCCTTTGATCCAACAATACCACTACCAGATATGTATCCCAAAATGATTTCTTTTGGAAAGGAAAAGGGACCTATTTGTACAAAAATATGTATAACAGTTCTTTTTGGAAGCAAAGAATTAGAAATTGAGAGGATACCCATCAATTGGGAGGTGATTGGATAAGTTGTAGTTTATGATTGTGATGGAATACTATTGTGTAAAAGAAGTGACAAGAGGGTGACCTATATGAATTGATGCAGAGTTAAATGATTATCACTAAGTGATCATTGAACACAATAACAGCAACGTTTTAATGATGATCAACTGTGAAAGACTTAGTTGCTCTAATCAAGATAATGATCCAAGAAAACTCCAAAGAACTATGATGAAAAATGCTATCTACCTCTAGAAGGATAACTGAAGAACTCTGAATGCAGATTGAAGTATGTTTTCATTTTCTTTATTTTTTATGTTTATTGTGTGTTTTGTTTTGCAACATGGTTATTATAGAAATATGTTTTGCATGACTTCACATGTATAGCTATTACATTGCTTGCCTTCTCAAAGTTTGAGAGAGGGGCGGGAGGAAGAGAGAATTTGGAATTCAAAATTGTTAAATAAGACAAGGGTGACAGAGAAGACACTGCCCCTTAATCAGTGAGTCCAGTTCCTTTTTTCCTTTCCTTAACCAATTTGTTTCCTTTTTACTTCTCCCTGAGCTAGGGAATGACCAATCTGTTCAAATCAGAGAAGTGTATGAGCTTATTCTCCTTAAAGGTTAGGGAGATCATCATTTGAGAATTCTTATTAATCTATTGTGGCACAGTGGATAGAGTGCTGAGCCTGGAGTCAGGAAGAACTCGTCTAAGTTCAAATCTGTCGTCAGCTGTTTGACCTTGAGGAAGTGATTTGACCCGTTTGCCTCAGTTTATTAATCTGAAAAATGAGTTGGGGAAGGAAATGGTAAACCTCTCCAGTACCTTTTTGAGAAAAACCTCAAATGGGGTAATGAAGAGTCAGTCATATAGGACTAAAATGCTTGAATAACACTGGTTATTCTTTGTTTTTCTGGGAAATCCAGTCTAAATCTTTAGGGAATTCATTTAGTTAGTTAGCAGTCCATCTAAGACTAATATAGAGAAAAAGACTCATAAAACATATCAAGTACCTACTTTGTGTCAGGTACTACACCAGGCATTGAAGATACAAAGACAAAAAAGAAAAAGAAAAGTAAGGCATAGGCTCTACTGTCTTGGAACTTACATTTATTGGTGGAGATTTTACATGTATAATTGAATATATTCAGAATGTGTATATAGGTATATATGTATGTATATATATGTGTATATATAAATATATATATATATATATATATATATATATAGATATATATATATATGGTTGTGGAGGGAGTATTCTAACATTTTGGGAGATCAGGAGAGGTAGCAGTTGACACTTGAGAGCTGTATGTTGAAAGAAATGAAAGATTCTAAGACATAAAAAAGGAGAGCATTTCAGTCATAGGAGATTGTTAATGCAGGGTCACAGAGACAGTAGACTGAGTATCCTCTATAAAGTACTGAGAGGCCAGTTTGGCTAGACCACAGAGGGCAAGATGGGGAGAGTAAAGACATGGTGACATCAGAAAGATACTTTGGGTCTATGTTAAAATGGTCTTTAAAAGCTAAACTTATTTTATCCTAAAGATGCTAGGGAACCACTAAAGTTTATTGAGTAGGGGAATGACATAATCAGATCTGCACTTAAGAAAAATCATTTCAGCCATTGTGGGGAGTATAAATTGGAAAGGGGAGAGTTGAGGCAGGAAGATCAATTAGAATGCCATAGCAGCAGTACAGACAAAGCTTTGAATTAAGGTGGTGAATATCTGGGCATCAGAAGGAAACAGAAACAAAAGATATTTAGAGGTACAATGGGAAGATTTGGCATTTTAGCAGATACATGGGTATGAATCTAACAAATATTCATGGAATCATTTTAATGTATTTCATAGTGCTTATAAATGTGTACACTAGGATCAGACTACTTCATTCACAAAATGTGAACACATCCCTCCCACATCTACTAATGTATCTGGCAGCAACAGACACTTTCAGAATATCCTCCCCAATACACATTGTCTTGAAAACCAAATACAGACGAATTGGACTGCTTTAAGATATAGTCATAAATGCTAACTAAGCAGTTCCTGCATTTCAGGGAACCCAGGAAGAGATATTTTTGTTTGTTTTTGTCTTTCCTGCCTGAAATTTGTCCTTTTTTATCATTATCTTGATGGGTAAGAGACTTTGCCTTCTATTTTGTGGCCCCTGCTCTCTGCTAAGACCTAGATGCTATCAAATTTAACAGGAATCAGTTATTCAACTTCATTTAAAAATTCTTATAAATGTTAAATCCTTGATAACAACTATCTCCTTAAAGTTATTTGTATTTTTACAGTGAGAAATTTCATAGAAAAGTAGAACATAAGCATATGCATACATATGTACACATATTAATTTAGAATGATTCAACTCTTGGAAGGTTTGTTGCATGTAATATTGAATGTGAAAGGCAAGAAGATCAGAGGTGCAGGATCAGTCTTCCAGTGGCCTTATCGATGTAATCTTTTTTTAAAAAACCTCCTTCCTTCCTCTGCACCTCTACTTTCAAGGCAAAAACCAAAAGATGCTCTCAGGGACTGGGAGAAAATTAAAGTAAAACTACAGTGACTCAGGTTCATATAGCTCTTTCTGGTTTGTTCCAGGGAAGCCTCTAAAATTGTTTTGTGGAATAATGCAGGTTGTTTGTCAAGAACTGACTGGAAATAAGGAATATTTTCTAAGTCACACAGAGGCATGAGACAAGGATGTGGATCATATTAACAGAAGTAAGTAATTTTAAAAGATAGACTTAAATAACTGACTTTTCTAAAACAGTTTAGCCTTTGGAGCAAATATTGTTTCTGTAAACTAATGCACATCCATATCCTTATGTAGAAAAAAACCTTGTTCCTAGATGTGCAGCAGGCCTCCATTAAAGTGCTGAAACTTGGTATCTAGGTCTCAACCTAAAAAGATGAAAGAACAAACTACTTCTCTTCTGGGGAACAGGGAGTTCCTACACCATTGTGTACATCCTTCGTACTGAGAACTATAACAAAAGCCCAAAAGATAACAGCAATAAGAAAAACCCAATCAGAAGCACACTGGAGACATAATATACAGCAAAGCATAGCAGAAATTCAACAACCAGCCAAAGGGAATGGTACTGTAGTGCCAAGTGGAAACCAGGACCTACAGAAGGCAGAATAATGATATTTTAGAGAAGGAAACTAAGATAAAGATCAGTCAGTCAGAAAACACATATTAAGTGCCTACTATATGTCAAGTTAAGCACTAAGCATAAAAGAAGAAGCCAATACAGTGACTGTCTTTAAGGAGCTGACAATCTAATGGGAAAGATAATATGCAACAAATATATACAAACAAGTTGTATACAGGAAAAACAGTAAATAATTAAAAGTGAGGAGGCACTAGAATTAGAGGTTGGGAATTCAAGTGAGGTTTTTTGGGGGGCTGTTTATTTTTGGTTTTTGTTGTTTTTGTTGTTTGGTTTTGTTTTTGAGAGTGAAGGAAAAAATGGACATGTTTGTAGGTGATGTGGAAGGAACCAATAGACTAGGAGAACCTGAAGATAACTGACAGGGTAGAAATAACAGAAGGTGCAATCTGTTGGAGTGATCACTTGGGCAGGTACAAAGTGGGCCTTGGAATTTAAGTGACTGACTAAAGTCACACATTAATTGTCTGAGATGGGAGTGGAATTCATGCCTTCAATACTCCAGATCTAGTGCCATTTTACTATGTTGTTTCAGATACAAAGTGCCAATTGTCCTACCACACATGTCCTATCCAAATATATCCCTTACATTTTCATGATTCTTAAGCACAGCATCATTTCCACTGATGGCATGAGTGTTTGTGACAGTGGACTCCATATTTATGGGGGCCAATCAATTATGAATTACTTCTTTTCTTACTATGTCATCTTGTTAAATGTATTTGCTTGGAACTGTTCCATGACTGATTTATAAAAGTAGATCACTAAGAGGAAAACCTGCAGGAAAAGTGTATAAATGGGACATGTGTGTCCCTCCCTATGTGTGCCCAAGTCACAGATATTCTCAATACAATGTGGTTTCTTTTATTAGTGACTCAGAGGACAAGATGAGTTTCTTGCTACTAAAAGCCACATCCTTGTCTCAAGCTTCTATTTGACTTTGGGTTGGAAAGCCCACTTTAACTCTATTCAGTTCCCAATAATCAATCCACATTATACCTCAAAATCATTTTGGTGACTTCTTTTGAACAAATCTCAAAGGGCTATATGTGTGCGGTTAAGGCACTGTGGCATTTTTCAATCCTTCCCTTCACCCACCTATCACACAAATATTCTCTATTTTGCCTTGCATATGAAGAGGAGGCAAAAATTAAAAGAAAAAAGAAACCTAGTTAGGGTCACTTTAGGAATCTCAACAGGAGCTTCAAATTGTTTTGTTTTAAATCCTCATCTTTGATGTGAGTGTGGCCAGCAACCAAACTTGAAGTCTTTGAGTCACCCATTTTCACTCACCAAAAAAGGGGTAAAATTAAGGATTACTGATTTATTTTAACAATAATATATCGTGATATATGGTAACGAAGTATGATATAACATAATATGATATAGCATAGTGTAGTAAAAGAGAATTATTTTTACTATAACTGACATTTACATTGAGCTTTAAGGTTTGTAAAGTGCTTTACATAAATTTTCTGATTTACTCATTTTCAGTCATCTAGGGACTTATACATGAACGTTTCTGCTTTCATCTTTTGATGGTACTCTTCAAAGGAAATAGGGGTGCTTTTCCCTCCCTTGCACCTTCTTATCTTTTTTCAGCCTTCTGTCCACTTTCCATATCCTTACAATGCCCTTAGCTTTAAGAGCTACTAGTTCAGCCCTGCCTTTGACGCTCATCTATTATCTTGCCCAGTCTTTTCCCTTGCCTAGCCTTTCTTCCTTTTCTTCTAATTAACCAATCTTTAGTCATGCCTGTCACCTTTCTCTTTTCCTGTCCCTCAGCTTTGTCAGTTACCATCCCTCACACTTTGAACAACCTCCCACATGCTATTCAAACTTCCCTTCTTTCTTCACATAAAGCCTATTTCAAACCGTTCTTCTGCAAAAAAAAGCCTACCTGCCAGGCAGATCAGTGAGCAGGCATTTGTGTGCCCTAGGCAAGCTTGGAAAATTGATGTAACTGCATTTGAAATTGATGCTCTCTCTGTACTGTTTTCTATGGAATGCTTTGAATCTTCACCATAACATTTACTATTTGGCTAATCCTAAAATAATTACTTAAATGCCATATAGAACAGAATTTTCTCTGATTAAAAGTATGCATACTTACTTAAAATATAACTATAGTTATGTCTGAAAAACATTTATATTTTAAAATATGATATAAATATTTTTATATTTTATGTGCAGTAATGGTAAAAAGTCACTTTCATTATGCTCCCTAAATGTTCGTCCTAAATGACTGCCCAACTTATTTTCCCCTAGTCACAAGTATGTACTTCTTGACCTAGATCCCTAGCCCAAGGTCCTTTGCTTGGTTTAGGCACATGAACAGTGCCTTCCTTGGTCTCATAACTCACCCCTGGAACTGGTTTCACACTCTTATTTTATCCTCCAATGTCCTTCTTCTTCAAACCTTCACTGACCTCTGATGATTGGCCAATTTGGACTTGTTCAGGAGATAGATAATCTAAAGAGAAGTCTATTCCCATCCCTTTGATCCTGCTTGTGATCTGATTCCTGACCTATCCTTGGACCTCGGCCTCTGAATCCATCTCATGGATTGAAATTGTTGAACTCTATGACTCCAAATATAATCTAAACTCATAATAGTTCCTAATAATGTAAAGGTCATCATATACTGTCATGTGAGTCTTTTGGTATCCAAGAAACAAGCCACTGAAAGCCTTAGTCAAGTGAAACTGGAAATAAGAATACTCACTGAAGAAAAACAAATTTAAAGGAAATGTTCCACATTTGCCCTTATTGTCCTTTCTAGAAAAGCACAAGCTTCAAGATATCAAATCTCCTTTCGATATTTCAAGTCATGGGACCTCAGAGTTATAGGAAATTTCATAGATCAGGTTATCCAAGACACATCCAAATACCAAATCCCTCATATATTAAACTCAGTTAACACTTAACTGAACTCATTCTGTAAGAAAGACACTATGTCAGACCTTGGATATGCAAAGATAAAAGTAAAATAGCCTTTACCCTCAATGAGTTTATATTCTATAGGGTAAAAATAGCATATACAGAGAGAAGTGAAGAAAAACAAAGTGTATGCAAAGTGAATACAAAGTCATTTTGATCAGCTAGTGAAGAGTGCATAGGCAATATCAGCAAAGATCCTTTGTCCAAGGTGCCACTCCACTTTGTATTTTCTGCTTTCAGCTCCAAGGAAAGAGATCCCTCTGCCAGGTTACACTCCTCACTTCTAATGCCATCTTGCTGCCAACTCAAGCTTTAACTGGCACTACCTCCCTTATCTTCCTTCCCCTTCTGAGTGGAGGTCTGGAGAATGGAGTACCAAACTCCTCCCCATGACTGCCTTTATAGAAGGCAGAACCTGGACTCAGTTCAGTCCACTTTGCATCTGCTGCTCTGCTTGGTTTAGACTCCAAAGAACAAGATGTCACTATAGCAGATGCCTACCTACTCATATAATTCCTCTCCACTACCACTTTCCTGCCTTCTTTTGTGTATTGTACCCCTCCCACTTTGGATTGTAAGCTCTTGAGGGCATGGACAGTCTTTATATTAATTGTTTCTCTAGCACTCAGTAGAGTTCCTGGCACATAGGAGATACTTAATAAGTATTGATTGGATTGGATTGCACCTGAGCTGACCTTGAGAGTAGCTAGGGATATCAAGAAAAAGAGATGATAAGGGTGAGCATTCTGGGTATGGAGGCAATTTCTGAAAAGGTACAGAGGTTGAAGATAGAATGTTATGCAAGAGAAAGAGCATCCCTAACAACCGGAGATGGGAATAACATTTTTGTGGGCTCTCAAAATGAGAGGATTCTATGATATAGTTCAAATGGGATATATTTTTGCTCCATTATACAGTATGCATACCACTGGCATATAAGCACAAAGTTACAAAGGAAAAGGGAGTTTGGATTCAAGCAATAGCCTTACCATCTGATTTATGTCTATGAGTAGGAACTCAAACATTTATTGTATCAGTGAAGCTTTTGGCAAACTGGAAAAGCCTACAAGCCTTCTTTTCAGAATAATGTTTTTAAATGATCAAATAAAATGTATTGGATTATAAATAAAATTAATTATATTGAAATAGAGTTCTCATTTTAATGATTTCTTAGGTCCTAGCTCAAGAGCCCCTGATCTGAGTTGAGTGGCCAAATGGCATTATGTGGGATATTAAGGTGCCATAATGGGATTTAGATATAAAGCGCTAGTGATATTTTTTGCAAAATAATGTTGGTTGAGTCAATGTTAAATTCTTGTACAAACTTTTGGGGGCCTTTGTGGTATAAATTACATGCCATCAGGATCATAGGTAGAGAATTCAATGGAAAACAAGACCCAAAAAGCAGATATTGCCACAGACCTTCCACTTTTATTATTTTACAAAAATTCTGTCTTCCTTCTCATTTGGTATCTTATCCCTGATTTACCTTGATTTATCATCTTGCTCTTTCCACCCTCAACCAAGGATCTCAAAAGTTTTAGGGATAGCTAAAAGTGCTAACAAATTCCTCCTATGTCATCGTTTTATTCCCTAACAGTTCAGCTCTACAGGTCATGAGGTTCAAATAACTGTGTCTGTATTCAACACTCAGTGGGCAACCAAAAATATTAGTTCTCCTAGGGTAATATTATGTGTAATATAAGAAACAATATAATAGCATGAAAGGAAACATTGCTAATGTGGCTTCTACAATTCAATGAAAATGTAACTAGATTCCTAGTAATGTGTGTCCAGAAGCCTTTCATTTAAAAAAAAAAGGTTCTGAAACATCTTCAACAAATGGCAGTTAATTGTAACACAAATAAGGATGCTATAATCATTATTAGTAATGGTCTTAATAAGGTGCAATCCTTCATATATGAAGACAATGACATATCTGACATACAGAGATGAATATGCTTTCAATAATTTTTCCCAGTAGGTAACTCATTCAAATTCTCTAACATACCCACTTTTTCCTACGTATAAACTTTGCTAAATAGACAGTTAGTATTAATGGTAAGGTTCTGACCCTGGAATAGGCTTAAGTCAACTGGATTGCAAAGGAAGCAGATTCATAACCTTAATCAATAAGACTACATTCTAAGTAACTCTGCTAACTGACCATTGGCAATGATTTATTTCATTTCAAGACCACTCAGACATTTTTCCCCAAAACTTGTCAGTCATCAATATTAAGAAGTACAATTAATTTTTCCTTATCTGGGATTGTTCCTTGGTGGAGGTCATGCCTTCAATTACAGAACTTTATGATTAAATTCCCTTAACAGAAACCTCCTCACCTCCTCTACTGGATAATCTCTTTCAAGATTTGCAAAGTCAATGACAAGAAAATATTCATCAATTCACATTCATTGCAATATGTTCTTTGATAATTCCCTTAAGCTTGAAGTCACAGTAACTGTGTGCAATACAATTTAGGAAGAATCATTCCTCCTTAAATTTTATTGGAATGGATGAATAATTCCAAATTAATGAAAGTTGGAAACATAAACATTCCAAGTATTATTTGAAAACATGTTGGCTTTATTCCTGTGTTATTTAAAAAAGCTGGACTTGCATTTGTTTTGCCTGTAAAATTTCTGATTTCCTAAGCCCAAGATAAAAAGGAAAGGAAAGAGGAAGGGGAAGGTAAAGGGGAAGAGTTATATTACCCAAATGGAACTGGCTAATTGGGTCCCCAGTGGGGCAGCCCATACTACATACTACTTACAGGTTGTTGTTTCTCCTTCATTATCAAAGAGAACTATAACACTAGGAAAGTGATGCTATGACTTACAAGTGAGTTGGATTTAAATGAGGGAGTACAAGTACTATACAAATTCACCAGCCTCACTTTCTCCTCTGGAACCATCTGGGTCAAGTGGCAAGATAGAATCAAGACAATTGGAGACAGATTTAGATCTAGAAGGAACCTGAGAGGCTACTGAGTCCACTGATACCGTGAGATGTTAAGTGACTTGACCTGGATGACATAACTGGAAAATGTCTGAAAAAGGATTCAAATAGTGATCTTTACTCCAAATCTGTCTGCTACAACAGGGAAAGAAGACAATAAGATGACTATTCTACATGAAGCAAAAAGGTCCTGAGGTGTACTATTGAGGGGGAAAATCACAATATGTTCTTTATAGGATCAAGGCCAGATTATTAAGGACCTTAAATGTTAGCCTAAGAAGTGTGAACTTGGTCCTTTGGAGCCATTACAAGAGCAAGTGTCCATGAGTAAATCAGTAGCATAGTGAAACCTTCTACCACTATGCAGGATATTGGGGAGGGGAGAGAGTAAAAGTAATAGTATAACATTTAGCAAACCATTACATTTAGTTGGGATGATAAAGTCCTAGATTAGAGTGGCAGCAGAGAGAATGCAAATGAAGTTACAAATCTAAAGGCTTCTGTAAAGGAAGGAAGGGTAAGACTTGGTGACAGATTGGATCTACAGAAGGGGATGGTTAGAAGGAGGAAGTTGCCCATGCTTTAGTTTAAACCTCTACTTTTGTCTCCCTACAAAAAATTAATCTGATGGCAAGGGTCCTAAGGATAAGGATTATTAACTACTCAGTTCACTCTTCTCAGTGATTAATTCAGTATTTTTCCAACTTTCTTCTTCTCCCTTTTCTATTTCTATATCCTTCTCTTAGCTTAGACCAACTCTCTGCAATCTTTGACCCATGGCTACCCTACTAAATATCTGCTTAGACTCTATAATTACCAACTCTCAACTCTCTGACCTTTACTAGATAGGTGGATTTTTGATATAAAGGTTATTAAGGAAGGAATCCATGAGACAAGACAAATTTTCTTAATGTAATGAAAGTAAGTGAAGAAGAGGAAGCCTACACCAAACTTTGAGAGGGTCCATGCTAAAGGATGAAAATTCAGAAATGGACCCTGAGAATAGAGATCTGAGATAAACTAGAATAGCTCAGTGGCATTAAGATAGAGAATGGATCTATGATTTATCCAATATGCAAACTCTCAAATACAGAAGCTACCAATACAAGTCAACACCAATTTAGAGAGTTGCATATGTCACTGAGAGATTAATCAATGTATCCAGGGTCACATAATCATATATATCAAAGGCAGCATGGCTAGAGAATAAAGTGCTGACATTGAAACCAGAAAGTCAGTGTCATATAGGAAGTGACTCAGAAAGAGAGATCGACTAATGACAAAAAGTAGCACATAGAGTATAAATTCATAAAACTCATATTAAAATAACTTTAAATCTTGTTAGTTTTAAGGAAATTATTTTTTACATATGTAGATAGTACAAAAGCAATTCCTTTTATTCATTTTCTGTGGATAATTCAAATATATGTTAGTTGGTAAATCTTAACCACTACCTCTTCAGAAACTCACATTGTGAACACTGAAAGTTCCTTTTTTTTCACTTTACACCAGCATTACATTGCATAAAACTGCTCCTGTCACCACTACCAATGTTCAAGTAAGGTAAAGATAAATTTACATTCATGAACTTTCATGCAAAATCTGAAGGAAATAATGAGTGGCACCATAGCATGGGTGATGGAGAGCTAGCTTCTTATTCAGAAAGATTTGGGTTGATATTCTTCCTCCAACATACCAACTGTAAAATCCTGGCAAGGCATTTGACTACTCAGTGGCCCAAACAACTCTTCAAAACTGTAAGTTACATATAAATGCAGATCTGCATTGACAAGGAGTTTTCATACCTATGTTCCCTGATACCATTATAAAATCACAAGTCTGAAATTTTCAAACATGTGAGTGCATGCATACACACAACACGCACAAACACAGATACAAATTAATGACTGAAAAACACTGGGTTCTTATTTTAAGAAATTCAAAGAGATTTATAAGCATATGTTCACAAGCAACTTTGTGTTCTGAAAATGGAACAACTACTCTTCTTTTATTGATGGAAGAAGAGCTAAATCACTAGTTTAAGACCAGGCAAAAGCAAAACTGATTGTATAATTTTCTAAGTATTTAATATCTACATATAAGAACCAGGATACTCAAGATTCTCAAAACTGAAATGTCGCTTTCTAAGGAACTATGCCTTAACTGTGGCTATTAAACTGAAGTCATGGTTTTAAAAAAAAAAAAACAACACAAAAAGAACACAAAACCAGAAACTAATTTTTAAAAAAATTTAAAACCTTCATTATTTGCACCAAATATAATCTCAGGGGATGTGATTTCTAGATTCATATTCACTACCAAGTAGCCATGTGTAGCCACTAGGCCCTTTGCAAATCCAATCCAATAAGCGTTTATTAAGAAATACACCATGCTAGGTATTGGAAACACAGATGAAAACTATATATGTCCCTACCTATCTCAAAAGACTATTAGCAGTAATATCTAATATTTGTATACCACCTATAAGGTTTAGAAAACGCTTTCTGGTATAGTCGAAAATGTACTGGACTTCAAGTCAAAAACACCTACATTCAAATTCTACCTTAGATACTTACCATCTCAGTTGTGTGATCCAGAGCAAGTAATTTAACTTCTCTGAGTCCCTGTTTCCTCATCTCTAAAATGAGGAAGGTAGAATCGATAGCCTCTAATGTCCCTATGATTTCACTAATGTAGGAACATTCTCCTACCAAAGCAAAATTGGAACTAATCTTGAAAAATTGCTAGGGGTGGAGGAAAGTGTGCAGAGAGACAGAAGGGTGGATATTGAGAGACAGAGGTTAAGTTGCTTGTATTGTCTTGAACTTAGGTCTCCCAGACTCTAAAATTAGGTAGTAATTCATTCTGTCATATGAGGTACAGGATATAACTTTATGATTATGAATTATTATGGATTAAGTTCTGATATTTAGTGTTCTATGTGCTATTTAAATCTCTTCTCATTGAGCTATAACTTCATTTCATTCAATTATTTAATACAACTGCCATCACTTAGCAGCCTCATGGACTCATTACCCAGAAGACGTATATCCTTTGAAGCTCACAATCTAATAAAAAAATTATCTAACACACTGAATATGTATAATAAAGAATAAATAATAATTATAATAACCATAACACATAGCAACCAAATGACAGGTCCATGTAATTGGGGAAACCAGAAGAAGACATTTTCTTCTGAAAAGTCTTAGCATTTAAACATTCATTAGACTTTACCACTTTGCATGAAAGAAGAAGAAATAGGGAAAAGAAAATATCTTTCTCATAAAAGCTGATTTCAGATGCAAAAATAGGTGATGAGAGACATTTGACATTTAAGGGAGTCTTGTTCTGCCAGGAATGAGATTCCCCACAGGGTGATAGAACATCACAAAGGTTACACTCACCTCCGCTATGAGTTTGTGGATTTATCTTGAAAGGGTAACAAGAGGTGGGGGGTTAAGGGGGGAATTAAGAAGCATATTTCTAGCTTGAATGACACAAAGAAAAATTGTTCATTTAAAAATTCAGCAGAAGGCTTTTGATACTTGGTTGCAGATTTCAGTAACTCCTTTGATCAGTCAAATATATCAGGGGTGTATAATGACACAAACTGAAGATATAGAGAAATCTTTTTGCATTTGCAATCTATCCGTCTTCAGAGGTTCCTGTTTTCAGAGTTCTTTATTACTGAAAGAAATCCAGTGGCATGTGAAAATTCCCTTTTTAAAAATTCATTCTCCTTATTTTTATAGATTTTTTTGCCCTCCTGTTATCAACCAAGATACTAATATTATTCATGTGCCTCAAAGATAGATTGCTTGTATTTTGTGGACAATATCTGCTATTGCTTCTGGTTAAGTCTTCATGCAAAATCTTACTTTTCTATAGAAGTGAAAACTCCTATTTCATGACAACAAAAGACTGTCTCTCAGCTGTCTTAAATTTGAATGGTCCTATTCAATTGATAAGAGAACTGAGGTATGAATTAGCATGTTATCCAACCATTGCCACACAGCAGCGCCCCCATGTTATTTAATTTACTTCTATTTCCTTTAAATTTCCCAGAGAAGTAAGAGGAAAGGAGAAAAGAAATCAAATATTTATTGATATTGAAATTTTATGAAAAATAATAGAGCAGTTTCTATAAAGGCTCAAGGATGAGAAAGTTTTCTATATGAAAACAGGTGGGTTGAGTTGATGGCAGATAGGAATTTAAGTAGCAAGTAGCTTGGATGACAGTGACATCTTTGCCACTTCCCTTTCACTATCAACCCTGTTAGAGATAGTGGAGATGTTTTCAGAAAATATCAAGGTTTGAAATCACAATCCTGGGGTCTAGATAAGACACATTAGGCTATAGGACAGTAAAGCACATTTCCAGAGAAATGCCTAGGTAGGTATAATTTTTTTTCTGGAAAAAGTTATAAGGATGCTATACTAAAATTTGTAATTATTTGTAGTAATTTGAAGTTAGTGATAGTGATGATTATGTCATGCAATCATTATTTAATCTAGTCTGAGAAAAATTAAGTAGAAACATTGCCTGTGCCATTGTTCTATCTCCCTCTCCCCCCCTTTCTGAAAATCTTTCCCTTTACTCTCTTTAAGGCCCTTTTTAAGAAACTGACATGCCCCATTTCCATTAGCTGTCATATTAGAAAGCAATCTGCTTAACCAATTCCCAGTAAAATATTAGTGTGTGATAATGGCAACTAGATGACATAACAGATAGAGAACTAAGCCTTGGGTCAGGAACATCTGAGTTTGAAATCTGACATATTATTTCTGTGACCCTGAGCAAGTCATTTAACCTGTCTCAGCTTCCTTAACTGTACAATGAAGAGTTTAACATACCTACATCTCAGAGACGGGATATTATTTTACAAATAATATTTGTAAAAAGCTTAGCACAGTGCATAGTGAGTGTTTATTTCCTTTTAGCTACTCCTTCAGGAATATTTCCATTTCCATTTTATATATAACTAAATTGTTTCCAAACTTTTGTAATTCCCTATGATGAGAACTCCCTCCATTTTGACTCCTATGTCTTTTGGCCCTCTGTAAGGCTAATAATACACCTATTCAGAGTTAAAGGAAGTAAAAACATGCACACATATAAGAGATAAAATATACAGTATTAAGGGAAGGAAAAATTTACACATACATATGAGAGATAAAATAGGAAAATTAAATTGTTTCTTACCCACTAATTTTAGACATCTTCTTTATCCCCTTAACAAGTTTCTTACACCTTTTCAGGGTTAGCGAAGTTAGAAATCTTTGCCTTAACCCAAAGAAATGAATCCCAAATGGTGGAATTTTGATCATTGTGCAAGCTAGTAAATACATTTTAGAATGAGGTCTTTCCAGTATCCTTCAAATCATACCACCAACATATAGGAAAAATAAATCTATCATTAAAATCACCTAATAGTGCAACACTTAACAAGAACAATTTTGGGAAGAAAGCCTCCATTCATGTGCTTTTTGTTCTATACTTTCAATCAATTATCAACATTCCTTCATTCATTAGACATTCAATAGACATTTAATAATTAAACAATTAATAATTTAATAATACAATTAGTGGGCATAGAAAGATAAATTAGAAAACAATGGATGTTTTCCTACAGGATCTGACTTTGGCTTCCCCCATAAGGAAATGGCCAAACCAATGAGCCCTAGGGCCATTGCTACTAGGGAGCCTGGGCTAAGGAAGCTGGAAGGAGGTCATGGCATGCAGCAGTAACTGGTTGTCCCAGGTGAATGTCATGGTGGCAATGGCACACAAGAGTTTAGTATTTGTGCTGATGTTCACTTTGGTGAAGAGGCTACGAAGTCTCGAAGTGGTCCTCACATCCCTGTGAGGCACAATGCTCCCAAGAATCTGAAGGAAGAGACTGACGTCCAACTATCCAAGGTCCAGGATGTAAAGTATGAACCCCAGCTTCTTGAAGAAGCTGATACCGGACTTTTGCAGCTGGAGACACCAGGAAATCAACATAGCTTCAACTACCTGTACAGGATGAAAGCATTAGATGTTGTTCATGCCTCTGAGATCCCATTCCATTCAAAAAACCAACATCCTCGTTCTCTGATGGGCAAGAACTTCATCTCCTATCTGCTGGACCTTCAAAGACAAGAGACCCCCTTCAAGGGTATCCACAAAGCTCTTATTGACACCCTGCTAGATGGCTATGAGACAGCTAAATATGGAACTAGTGTCTTTGGCCAGACTGAATATCTACACTATATCTACACTACCAGGAAGCACTGAGTGAATTGGCTGCCACATGAGTTGTCAAAGCGCATGGTGAGAGCTCCAGTGCCAGTACCAGTTGGCAGCTGAGGATCTTACACAGTCTCCTGAAGTTTTCTCTCCAACTGTCCAGGTGACCTATTTGCCTTCTAGCCAGAAGCGTAAAAGAGCCAAGCCCTTCCTAGAGCTGAAGAGTTTTAAAGATAACAACATAGTAGAGAGCACCCTCTGATTGAATTTGGGGATAGCCATAGCCAACATGGCTCAAGTAGGAGAATCTAGTCTCAGCATCCAGGGATTTTTCCAGGGCAGGAAACAGCACTAGATAGTACTGATATCATTATGCCCAGAATTCTTGAAATGTGTATCTGGAGATCCTTTGTTAGCTTATCCCTCTGGTCTATTGTAGAACTAAAGTTTCATGAGGCTCTCTTTTCCTCTCCAAAGCTTTTTTATGGAGTTGAATCCACATATTTTTTCCTCTGTCCATGTCACTTCCTCCTTATCCCAACTTGTTTTCAATTATGATTGAAAAAGTCAGTTTTGTTCTAAATAGGTTAGTGTGGGTTGGGGAGGGAGCATTTATGATGTTAGAAATGGAAACCACAGAACCCTATCTCACTCACTTGAATGGGGACTCTTGCCCGCAGACTTGTCATCTAAAGTTGGAGAGTGAGAAAGGAAGAAAGGAATTATGGTGTTGTACTTAAACCAAGCCCTGCTGAGATTTACGCTGTGTTTAGGTCAATGCGTTACCCTTCTCTTCCCATATTACAGATCAAGACGTGACTGAGAGGAACTGTGAAAGATATAGTCTCTAATTTTATATTCCCCCATTAAGTCACTGCAGTGGTCTGACTTTATAAACTAGTTATTTAATAAAAAAAAAAAAGCTGTAAGATAAAAAAAAATACTAGAAAAAATGTGTGGTTCCTAGGAGTTTATATGCATATTAGAACATACAAATTCAAAGTAATAATTAGCATGAGGTATGTATTGCTTTACAGAGTATCCATTTGGAAGGGGGAGAAGGAAGGCTCTTGATGTTTCATGATCCTTCACTGTCCCACAGTATAGGGGAACTATCCCAGGAGCATACAAACTACCCTAGGAGCATCCAAACAGAGATTTAAAGAGAGAAGGGACCTTAGAGAGCACCCAGAGTGGTTAAATGATATTTCAAGGTCATACAGATAATCACAAGAGGTGGGATAGGAACTCAGGTCCTCAGAGGGTCTTTTTGCCCTTGTACTACCCTTCTCTTTCCCTTAATCCCTGAAGAGGCAAGAGGTGAACTGTCTGAGTGAGAGATCACTCTTACCACTAAATTCAACTGATTTTTGTTCCAAGCAAAATTTCCCAGCCATGACTCTGGACAAATGATTAGCAAAATTGGCACAGAATGTCTCTTTATAAGAGGAAACAGACTGGCAGACTCTTATTTTTCAGATGCAGTCTCATAGAAAAGTAAAACTAGGTATTTGTAATCTTCTTATCCTATTTTTAGTCTTGAGGTTTCTGAGAAATGCCTGCATTCTTTCTTCGTGACAACACTGAAAATGATACACAGAGAGAGACTAGATTGCATTTTGTTCAGGTACTGTGATTTTAAAATTAATTATGTTAGATTTAGCATACACTAACTCCCTCAACCTTCAGTCTTCATATCATAGAATCCTGGGGATGTGAAAGGATTGCAGAATCATACTTAATGCAAATTGAACCAACATCTAAGAAACTCCTGATAATGAAATCTCCCCAACTAAAGGCAATGATTTAATCTGTACCAGATATGTGTGTCTACGTTTGCAACAAAAGGTGAACTACCTCTCAGGCTCCTTCTTTCAACTCCTTCTCCCTTCCACAACCACATGTAGCTTCTTCTTAATCCATTAACATCCTAACCCTAGGCTTTGCCTTCATCCTTCCTTTGATGGATCTAGTACTCCATTTTATAATTCCTAAGTTGTTTGTTGTCTAATATTGAAAAGTTTAAAAAAGTTAATTTTTTTTAAAGTTTAAAAAAAAACCTAAGATAATAGGATAAGTAATGCCAGGGAGACCCTATACAATAATATAATACAATAAACATTTATTAAGCACCTAGTGTATGACAAATACAAACGATACAGATAAGAAATATAGTCCCTGTCCTCAAGGGACTTACAATTTAATGGGGGAAGATAGAAAGACAATATGCAAAAGGAAATTGAAAAGCAAGGGGAAGGAGGGAAAGGGTATCCAGTGCAAGGTCATGATGGTTGTGGAGTCAGAACCAAGCAGAGCAGCTGATGGGAAACGATGTACTGAAGAGTTATTATATTAACTAAGTTTCTAAGTTCTCTTTAAAGGGAGGCCTGTAGATTAAAGAAATATGTCACAAAGATCAGGCATTATGACAATATGAGCTTTATACCAGGAAGGCCAGGCTGGTTCAATATTAGGAAAACAATATGCATAATTGAGAAATTGATAACAAAAGCAAGAAAAATCACATGATTCTATCAATAGATGCATAAAAAGTTTTTGACAAAATACAGCACCCATTCCTATTAAAAACACTAGAAAGGGATAAGAACTCAGTAATTGACAAAAACTACTGTGAAAAATGGATAACAATATGGTGTAAACTGGGCAGATATCAATGCTTCATACCATACACCAGAATAAAATCCAAATGGGTACACAATCTAGGCATAAAACTTGATGCTATAAACAAATTAGAGGAGCAAGGAACAGTTTATGTGTCAGATTTGTGGAGAATGGTGGAACTGATGACCAAACAAGCAATAGAGAACATTATGAAATGCAAAATGGATAATTTTGATTACATTAAATTGAGAAAAGTTTTTCTACAAACAAAGTCAATGCAACCAAGATTAGGAGGGAAGCAAAAAACTGGGAAAGAATTTTTACATCAAGTGTCTATGATAAAGGCCTCATTTCTAAAAAATATCAATAACTGAGTCAAATTTACAAGAATACAAGTCATTCCCCAGTTGATAAATGATCAAAGGATATGAGCAGGCAGTTTTCAGAGGAAGAAATTAAAGATATCTATAGTCATATAAAAATGCTCTAAATCACTATTCATTGGAGAGATACAAATTAAAACAACTCTGAGGTACTACATGACATCCATCAGGTTGACTAACATGAAAAAACAAGAAGATGATAAATGTTGAAGAAGATGTGTGACAGTTGGAGCACTAATTCATTGCTGGTGGAGCTATAAGCTGATCCAGCCATTCTGGAGAGCAATTTGGACCTATGCGCAAAGGGCTATAAAAATGTACATACCATTTGATCCAGCAATATCTCTTCTAGGACTGTATCCCAAAGAGACCTTAAAAATGGGAAAAGGACCCACATGTACAAAAATACGGATAGCAGCTCTTTTTGTGGTGGCAAGAACTGGAAATAGAGGGGATGCCCATCAATTGGGGAATGACTGAACAAGTTATGGTATATGAATATAATGGTATGAGAAATGATGAACAGGAGGACTTCAGAAAAACTTGGAAAGACTTATATGAACTGATGCTGAATAAAATGAGCAGAACCAGGAGAACATTATACACAGTAACAGCCACAGTGTGTGAGAAGTGTTTCTGGTAGACTTAGCCCTTCACAGCAATGCAAGGACCTAAAACATTCCCAAAGGACTCTTGATGCAAAATGCCATCCACATTCAGAGAAAGAACTATGGAATTGGAATGCAAAATGAAGCAAACTATTTTCTCTTGTGTTATATTTTGTTTTGGTTTACTTTGGTTTGGTTTTTCCTAATGGTTTCTCCCATGCATTTCAATTATTCTATGAAATACGACTACTGTAAAAATGTGTTTAATAAGAATGTATATGTAGGACCCATACAAGATTGCATGCCATCTTGGGGAAGAAGGGGGAGAAAATTTAAAACTTACAAAAGTGATTGTTGAAAACTGAAAAGAAATAAATTAATTTAAATAAAAATACTAGTAAGCAGAGGAATCAATGGAACCTTTCTTAAAATGATAAGTAGTATCTATCTAAAACCATCATCTATAATGGGGATAGACTTGAAACCTTCCCAGTGAAATAAGGGGTGAAGCAAAGATGCCCATTATCACCACTACTATTCAATATTGTACTATATCTGCTAGCTATAGCAATGACAAGAAAAAGAAATTGAAGGAATAACAATAGACAATAAGAAAACACAGATATCACTCTCTGCAGGTAAAAATAATGGCATACTTAGAGAATCCTAGAGAATCAAGGAAAAATTAGTGGAAAAATTGGGATACTAACGTGCTCTTCTCACTGATGCCCTGACCTATGATCTAACTGCTACTAATTGTTTATGCTATGAATTATCTAAGTTACACATAAGGGATATCATCCATGGGGGAACCCCACTGTGGCAATGTACCATTGGATTTTTTAAAATAAATTAATTTTTCTAATAATTATTATAAATTTAATGATTTTTTAATAATGTTAACATTTTGGAACTACGTCCAAAGGGCTATAAAACTGTGTTTATCTTTTGACCTAGCAGTACCTCTCCTATATCTGTATCCCAAAAGATGAAGGAAAAGGACAAAGAACCAATCTATATAAAAGATATTTACAGCAGCTCTTTTTTGTGGTGCAAAGAAATTAAAATCAAGGGGATATTCATCAATTGGGGAATAGCTGAACAAGTTGTGGCATATGATTGTGCAGGCATATTAGTATGCTGTAAAAAATGACAAGGAGGATAAGAAAAACCTGGAAAGTATTATATGAACTGATGCAAAGGGAATTGCATAGAACAAGGAGAGTATTGTCCACAGTAAAAAAAATTGCAACAATGATCAAATGTGAAAGTCTTAGCTACTCTGATCAAGACAGAGATCAAGACAATTTCAAAGGATGCATGTTGAAAAATGCTACCCACCTCCAGAGAGGAGCTGATGAACTCTAAATGCAGATTAAAGCTTGCTTTCTTTACTTTCTATTTTTTCTTCTTTTTTGTGTGTTTTCTTTCACAACATGGCTAACACAGAAATGTTTGCATGACTTCACATGTACAATCAATATCATAGTGTTTGTCTTCTGAATGGAGTGTTTGTCTTCTGAATGGACTGGAAATGGCAAGAACATCGAGAGAATTTGGGACTCAATTTTTAAAAAAATATTAAGAATTTTTATGTAATTGGAAAATTTTTAATGAAATAAATTTATAAAACATATTTTAAAAGTTAAAGGGAGACGTTGAGAGGAGTTTTTGCTCTGCTCTCCAGCTCTTCAATCAGAAAGGCAAAGACAACTGAGGGCAGTGATGAGGTGTGAATACCACAGATGAAGCATATTTCATGATGATGAGGTATCTTATCTTACTTCTATTTCCCTTTCCCCAATCTTCTAGGACTTGTTCTAAAGGATTTGAAATTCCACTAAGTTTCAGGCAACTATTAGGTCAATCATATTCATCCAGGAGATGAAATAAATACTTTATAACACACCTGAATGCCAGACTTATCAGATTAAGATCTTTCTAACGTTGAACATTCACTCTCTAAATATTAGAAATCCATATTTCTATAAAGCAAAGGTCAGTGCCTCATTGAAGAATCAAAAGGACAAACAATCAGATGTTCTCTTAGTAGCTTAGAAATTTCGTTAAAAGGATGTGTCCTCACCAAGTATTGAAGGAGAAACATAGTGCTACGCACAAGGCATATAAACAGCTTCTTGTTTTTGTCCAGGCTGCTTTCAGTGCTTCAAGTGAAAAAGAAAAGAAAAGAAAGTAGGGGGAGGGGAAGGATTTGAAATAGTATAGGTCAACAATGAGCTGGAGAATACTCAGAGATGAACAGACTCCAAGGGCTTAGGACACAGAATAGCAAGTTGTTCTGCTGGAGAATTATTTATCTCTCCTTCCCACAGTGCCTTCCAAACAACAACTCACTAGTATTCAAATACAGAAAGCACTTCTGTTACTCTCCCCAAGATTTGATACCACATGGTGTACCCGGTAGGCTCTCCAAGTATAAAAGCTGAGAAGGCAACAAGAGATACGTTCAGCTGTAGGTATTCAAACTGAAAATGCAACTTGAAAATCAGTTCTTGTCTGACTGATCAGAGTGAAAAATTGAGTCATTTGCCCAAAGATAATTGTTGATCCAGACCTCCTTTTTGCTTTGTCATGTCAACAAGAATTTATTAGATAGTGATTATATGCCAGGCGGCATGCTAGGTGCTAGAAAAACAAATGCAAGCAACAAGGAAGATAGTCCTGCTGGCAAGGAGCTTATATTCTAATATTAAGAGGAAACATAAAAGGAACCTGAAAGGCGAAATGGGTAGGAAGGTGCCAGCCTAGGTGGTATGTTAGAGAAAGGAGCCTGGAGACTCGAGTGGAACCCAAGGAGGAAAGAAAGTAACAGGGCTCACCTGGGCATTTTCCTTAAAATGGAGGTTCTGACAGGAATTGATCAATCAGAGGAAGAGGATACGGGGAAAAAGTGATCTTCCTCAGTGAGAAGATTGCTGGGTCATGGTGGGAAAAGATGTCAGGAAAATCAGAAATGCAGCAAAGATAGGAATAAAGGAGTTCTAATTCAGGCAAAGATTCATTTTCAAACTGAAATTATGTAAATTGATTCTTGCCTCAGGATTCATACCATTAGGGGTCATTCAGAGGACTACAAGATCACAGACTTGGAACTATAAGCAATCTTAAAAGTCATATAGTACAAACTCCCTCATTTTATGTATGAGAAAACGAAGTCTTGAAGAAATTAAATGACTTGCTTAAAGTGACACAGGTAATAAGTAGGAGAGCACAGACTCAAACCTGGATTATAAACCTTGACAATGTTTTCTTGGTTCCTTAAAGTGGGATGACTTGTCCCTACATGAAAAAAAAAAAAAAAAAAAAAAAACAGAAAACACTAAAGGTAGGGGATAGTCACTAGGTTTGACCAGCCTCAGGAAGTTCTCCTTCTAGATTCATGGTCTGGAAGAACAACAGACTTCTTGATTGGTTACATCAGTTCAACAAAATCCCTCTCAGATGAGTAATAACTACAATTTTTGTGCCCTTCAGTACACATGCTATTCATCTTGTTTTCCTCATATCACTACCGTTTGCTTCACAATGGCACCCATAGATCCAAATCAAAATTCCTTGAAGCATAAGAAACTGCTTCTTCATAAGATGATGCACCTTTCCCCCTTTGTAAGAAGAGTTGTATATCCATTATCCACTTCCTTTGCCATTACTGAGAAGTGTCGTTCTACCTCTCAATCTTCTAGGTTAAGTAAAAATTTATCTCTGCAAGAAACAAGGCATTAAATACCCTCTACAGAGGTGAATGAAGGTCAGAAAGAAAAGTCTTATACATCAAAAATATGCAGAAGAGTATTCTGTGGTACAAAATAACACCACTAGCATCAAAGTGGGTGCTCACTAAATAGGATATGGTTGAAAAATATATTGTATCTTAATGGGTTACAATATAATTATTCTATAAGAAATGACAAAAATGAGTATTTCCAGAAGAGATCAGGAGACTTTTTTAAAAACTGGCAGTGATTACAAAATACCGAAGTGAAAAATGTCCTTGATGACTATAATGATGTGAATGAAAGCAATAAAAAAGACATCAGACTTAAAAATATATCCAACATTAATTCAAAGAACTGATGTTAAATATTTTCCTCCTCTTTGCAAAAAGGTTATGCACTAGAGTCATAAGTTTGTCATGTGCTGTCAAACACTGACTATGGTTCTATTTTGCCTGTTTTTCTGTGTTATAAGAGAATGTTCTATGATGGGATGTGATATTTCTTTAAAAATAAAAAAGTCAATAGACATGAAAAAAGGCTTCACCTTTGTGCTTTCAGTTTTTTTTTTCTTTTTATTTCCTACTTCATTCTCCTTGACATTCTCACAGTTAGAAATGTGTTCTTTCCTTTTCACATTCTCCACTGCTACCAGAAGCACAAACACAGCATACTCTTCATAAGTCACTGCAAAAATGTCCTCAGTTTCCAAACTTACTAGAAAACACTGCCTCAGGCTTTCATTTTCTTTTTGGTATCCCTTTTGGTCAAATAGTGGTTGTAGCAAACTGCTTCCCACTTTTGTTTGAGATACTGAAGGCTGAGGCAGTGTTTAGGCAGTCCCTAAGAGTGGGTTAATTCATTTTCTTTTTTCAGTTCAATGAGTTTTACTTTTCCTTCTACTCTTAAGTACAAGTATTCAATGCATTTACAAGAGCAAAAGAATGTTATAAAAATAAAAGAAAGAAAAATAGTCATAAATGATATCACATGTGCCTGTGGTTTGTCACTTATTTGCTGTTAAATAAAAGTGCTATCAAAGTTGCAATGAAACCAGTCATCTTTTGTTTTTGTTATAACTTCTGGACTTTTCTTTTTTTAAATATTACTCAGGACTTTGTTATTATTCTATGTTGCATTTATTTACAAAATTGTAATCAATTTATATATTATACTTGTGTTTTTTTCTCATTCTCCATCACTTCACAGTCATATCATTTTTCTTTGAATTTTTCATAATACATATTTTAGAGTATAATAATATTAAATAACAATCATATAATTTATTCGAGCATTTCTTCATTATTGGCAGCATAGTTTGTTTCCAATTTCTGCTCTTACAAAAGGTGCTTACTAGGTAGAGTGGATACTACCAGAGTTGGAGTCAGTTACACCTGAATCCAAATCTTTTGTCATATGATTACTTGTAACCTTCTGGAAGTCATTTGATTTCAACCTCAGTTTTAGCTCCTTTCTCATGAGTTTGTTGGCATGATCAAATGTGATAAAATATGTAAAATACTTTGTAACACTATATGTATTATATCATAGTATGTTATACTGTTATAGTGTGTAAAGCACTATTATAACATTTCTTATCACATTATCTCACATATATTATTTCACCTTACATTATATTATATTATGTTGTTCTGTGTTACATATTGTAGAATTGTATGTGCATGTGCAATTCCATTAGCCCACATTTTTATTTAATATCATGACTGAAATTCCTGATATCTTGAGACAGCTTAATGATAGTAGAAATAATTCTACTCTCTATCCTCTTACTAAATCTGTTCCTCTATTTCTAATGTGTTTACTCTATCAAAGATTTTTCTTTTTATACAAAATTTAATCCATTTATAAAACATAGTGATATAAATAACAGACATCAATAGTGGTGATGTAAGTAGTAGTAGTAGTAGTAGTAGTAGTAGTAGTAGTAGTAGTAGTAGTAGTAGTAGTAGTAGTAGTAGAAGTAGATGATATTTCTGTATAGTAGGTCTGTTTTTTGTCAAAAATGTCTTTAGGGTATAGACTTACTTGTGGGATTCCCAGATAAAAGAGCATGACCTTTTTTTTTATAACTATAAATCATGATTCCAAAATACTGCTCTAGATCTAAATAGACCAAATTCAGTCCTATAGAGGCCTCATGATTTTGTGTTTCAACTCACCAAAATTGTGAAAGGACTAATATGCCATTGCTCTCAGTGTTTTGTATTTCTGGTGTGTGTGTGTGTGTGTGTGTGTGTGTGTGGTTAGATGGTTAAATTAATTTGGAATTTATGGGAACATGTTATGAAGTTTTTCCTCCAAAAAGCCTACATACCTACCATTTTTTTCCAATAAGAAAATCCTCTTCCAGTATTTCAATGTCTTAAACTGAATACCAGCTTACATATCAATATGATTCTATGTCACTATTAATTAATCTGTGTCATTCTTCTATTTTCTATTTATCTAGTATTATTTTTGTAAATGCTATTTTACAATATCATTTCAAATGCCACAATGCAAATCCTTCCCTTTTTCAAAACATCCCTTATGTTCTTGACATCATATTCTTCTACATGAATTTCATTTTGATTCTATGTAATTGGTATTTTTCTTGGTATTGACATGTCTGTTAATTAATTTGAGTAGATTGTCATGTTTACTAAATTAGTTCAATTTATCTGTAAATTGAATATTTCTTCAATTACTTAGTTTCTCATTGATTTCTTTAAAATTATTTTGTACTTATTTGATAAAATTCCTGTGTCTTCATATATTAATTCATAAATATTTAATAAATTCTATAATTTTAAAGGGTATTTCTCCCTTTATAATAATTTTTTATTTTGTTAGTAATATATAGAATTGTTAGTATTTTTTGAGCAATTCCGATATCTGACTAATTTGCTAAAGTTGCTATATTAATTTAGTTGCTTGTATTTTTTAAATAAAACAACACCATCTGGAAATAGAGATATTTATACCTTCAGTTTGACAATGACATTCCTTTATTTTGTTATTCTTGCCTTAGTACTATAACTAGAATTACTGAAAACAAGGTAAACTCCTTGAGAGAAATTTAGTTATTTTCCTTTGTAGACCTAGTACCAAATTTCTGGGCTTACAGTAAATGTTTAATAAGAAAAGAAAAAGAAAGGAGGGAAGAGAGAGGGAAAGGGGAAGGTAGAGAGGAAGGAAGGAAGGAAGGAAGGAAGGAAGGAAGGAAGGAAGGAAGGAAGGAAGGAAGGAAGGAAGGAAGGAAGGAAGGAAGGAAGGAAGGAAGGAAGGAAGGAAGGAAGGAAGGAAGGAAGGAAGGAAGGAAAATCAAAGAAGGAAAGACAACATTAAAGAAGGAACGAATAGAAAAATGCCAAGAAATAATGGTAAGAATGGAAAGACATGCCTACTTATGTCTTTAATAAGAAAGTTTTTCAACTACTTTTGATTTTAACTTTTCATTTCATATAAATGCTTTTTATAATACCAAGGGATAGTACTTGCCTTATTAGGCTTTTTTAAAGTAATTTAAAGTAAATTGGCATTGTATTTTATCAAGGGCTTTTTCCTACAGATATTGAGATAAGCCTATGTTTTTATTACTGATAGGATTTATTATGCTAATTATTTCACCATATTAAATGATATTTTCATTCCTCTTAAAGCTCCTAGTTGATTACAATGAATAATACATTATGTAATTTCCTTTCATATGTATTATCTTGTATTATATTACGTTGTCATTCTACATTATGTTCTATATTATATAATTATATGACTTTATATCAGCATAGACTAATATCTATGTTATTTTACTACAACTAATGATATCCTATTCACTTCACAAGCATGAAAGTGTGCTTGCACATATCAATAAAGTACTCAATAGTTTTAAGAATTTCTACTAACTCCAAAAGATTTTCAGTCAACTTTCTTACCTTTGCTTATGTTCTAGATATTAGTTTTGCACTATGATTCTATGTTCTATTTCTTTCATCCTTAAACTCTGATACTCAATAATTTTTTCTTTCCTGTCTTATCCCTAACTTACTTTCATTAGTAGTATTACTTAGTGATAATGATAATTTCATATATTTATTATTCCTCTTGCCCCCATTGTCTCTTTAGCTTTTAATGCAAGCAATACTACTGAAAATTTGTTTTTCTTCTATAAAGCTTATAGTAAGGAAGTTGTTATTAAGGTCAAAGTCATTTTTTTGATGCTATTATGATTATGTGGTGTACTTTTCAATGTAACCAACACATTTATTATATCTTTGTTCTTCATGTATACATGCATACTTCATTGCTGCTCAAGGAAATTACACTGAGATAATTTCTGACTAAAGCAACACTTCTATTATTTAGCTAGTCCTCTATAGAATTTACATTGTGAATCATAGTGGCAATTATTGTTTCTAATTTAAATTCTATGTTCTGTTTGATTTACATTTATAGAAAAAAAATGATCCTAAGGCTTGGTCATTGCTCTGAAAGCATTATTCTTATGTTTTCCTATGTATACAGTTTTTGTATGTCTTTAGCATTGTCTCTGGGTAGCAGATGTGGCAAAGAAGCTCAATTTCTCCTGATTCTCAGTGTGTAATGTCCTAGCTCTGTCAATCTTAGTCTTGGGTGAAAAATCCTATGTAATTCAAAGTGATGTTCTTTAGTAACACACTCAACTGTGAGTATATGCTGAGGTTTTCTGCTTAGCCTCTTCTTTTCTCTCACTACACTCTCTCCATTAGTTGCTGCACCAGCTTCCATGACTTAATCACTAAGATGATGACATCCAAATCCATATATCCACTCTAGATCTCCAGTCACATATCTCCAATTCCTTATTGAATATTTTAAACATGATCTCTGTTTCTATTTAAACATGATATCCTGCAGGTATCTCAAGCTCAACACATCCAAAAATGTTTTCAGTAACCTGAATCACAAACCTAACAAATCTCAAGCAAGTCACCTGGTTTTGCAACTTGGATATTTCCCTTGATTCATCATTCATCCATATAACCAGCGAGTTTTTAAGTGTATTTTTCTCTTACTTTCACATCTCTCACATTTACTCCTCTTTCTTTCCTTATGTGAACAGAACCTTAGTCCATGGTCCTACTCACTTCTATTTTGCACTTCAATGGCTGCCTATTGCCTCCAGGATAAAATATAAGATTTTCTGTTTAGCTTTTAAAGCTATTCAGACACTGGCTCTAACCTACTTTTCCAATTTTGTTATACATTTTTCCTCTCCTGCCTTTTATGATCCAGATAAAGTGGCCTATTTCTCACATGACTCCCCCAGTTCTCTCCCATGCCTGGAAAGCATATCCACTACATCTCTCACTCTTGCTATCCCATCTTTCCTTCAAAATTCTGCTCAACCACATCCTCCACAGGATGTCATCCTGATACCACCAAGCTTCAAGTTCCTTCAAAAAAATAACACAAAACTTGTACTTGTTTTGCAAATAGTTATTTGTATATGTGTCACCTTCATACTGACTGAATATAAGCTTCTTGAGTACAAGGATTATTTTATTTTTGTGTGTGCATTCTTAGGATTTATCATACTTCCTGACACATAATAGATGTTAAATAAAGGCCTTCAAATTGGTTGATACTTTTTTTTACTCTTGCTTCTAAAATCATCTTTTTAGCATCCAATCTTAGAGATTGATGGCAATGTATTTTGGTTTGGTTTGGTTTTAGTCACATGTGGGATTCATCCCTGTTGCATGGTACAATCCCTTGATTTCAATAGGGAAATTTTCTTATGGGATTACCTGAAATTCTCTGGTCAGACTGTTTTAGGCTTTGTATTTCCTTGGAAGTCTAATGACTCTTTATACTCTGTCCTCTAGCTTTATAACCTTTGTTTTAAAAGGTATCAAGTATTTTTTTCATTTTTCTGTAATTTTAGTTTGTTTTGATGCCTCTATTGCTGTTTCTCTCTTTTTTGTATTCTAGTATGTGTGTGTATACATGCTCATATACATACAGTTTCAAAGATCATCATTGTTAATTTGATTTTTCCCTTTGTCTTTTCTTTGTTTTGTTTTTTTTTTTTTAACATTTTGTTGTTATGGGTTCACTTCTGCAATATTTCAATTTCCCTTTCTGTGATGTAATTTCCCTCTCAGTTATAGGGTTACTTTCTTTTACTTCTCATTTTTGCACCTTTGGTGATTCTGTTTTAGTATTAGGGAGGGAATAATTGAGTCACCAAGTTCTTTCAAAAATTCCCATTCTGTAAGCCTACTTTATTTAGAGTAGCTGACTCGCTTTTTCTCCAACTGAATGACAAGCTACGATCAGTTGCTAATTGTTATGAAGTATTTTCCTGTCATACTATACAATAGAAGAAAAAAACTAATCCAACAATAAAACTCTAATTTTCTAATTCTATTTACCTACTTGCTGCTGATTCCTGTTATCTCCCTATATTTCCCTGATGGCTTGGCTCTCTGTGATCTGACAGAAAGAACAAGACTCTATGCTAAGGCAAGTTAAAGTTCAGAGTATAATCACTTCCAAGGAACTCAACCGGAAACAGAAAGGGGAGTTTGTAAGAGCAGCCCTATGCAGACTAGGGACGTGGGTCAAGAGTCAGAGAGAGTGTACTACACATGTGACATTAAGGTTTGGTGAGGTGACATTTTCTCATTCAACGTCCCTGCCCATGACAATGCTTTTTCTTGACAGTCCAGTGCTGGTTGTGTCCCTATCCTTTCTCACTGTGTCAGTGTGGCTCTAAGCCAACATTCTCTCAAACTTTATTTGCATTCTTAGCCATTCTACTATTGAGAACAAAACAATTATAACTTCTGCATTCATTTATAAAATATTTTACTACTACAAAAATGATATTCCCATTTGATCCTCACTACAAACCTACAAGGTTCAAAGGAAGGATCATGTTATCATTTTAGACATCAACAAGCAGCTTCAATGAAGACACATGGTTTGCCCAAAGTCACAAAGCTAGCAAAATGCCAACTATTCCATTCAATGCATTTTTGACCCTTAGTCAAGTATTCTTTCCACTGTACCATATTGTCTTTCAATAAAACTGCCTCTACTAAGGGAATTTTGATTATCAGTAAAATATGGAAGATTCAATGGCAGACAAAATAACTTCCCAGTTCTCCTATTATCTATTTCCCCTAAGATTTCAGATGAAGCAAAATAAAATCATGGGATTAGTAACTCTAATTCATGTAACAATGAAAGTTGCTCAATGTTCTTTCTCTAATAATATTCTGCAATGCAAGTGTGTCCCCATTTTACAAATGAGAAAAGAAAGGCTGACTGTCTTCTCTTAGATATTTGCCCACAATTACAAAGGAGCTAGGCTTCAAACCAGGATGTTCTGATTTCAAATCCTCAAAATATTCTTTCTTCTACAGCAAATCTGCCCCTCTACTGCCAAAACAAAGAAGAGACATTACTCAACTCCTTCTGTTTAATATACTTAAAATTTAGCTTATATACATTGGGTTTGACAACAGTGAAGGCTTGAAATTCACAAAAAAAGGGCATTTTTTTTCCTTTGTGGTTCTTGTTCTCCCTATTTCCCTTACAGGCACAAGGCAGCCAGAAAGAAAATTATCATTTTAACTTTCTCTAGATAGAGTTAATTATAAAGGGATTTACCAGTGTTTCTCAGAGTGGATTTAAAATCATCTTGGAACACTTTTATTATTCTGAATTAGAGAAAGAGTTGATTTAAATCAACTCAATTTAAATAACTAACTAAGAAGACTCAATTCAAATTGTGTTAACAAAAAAATATATTTTTGTAGTTTGATCATACTTAGGTCATTATAAGCAACTCTGAGATAGATGAAAACCTCAATTATATTAGATATACAAATTATGCATTTAAGATCCATATTTCTCATCAGGAGTAATTTTGCAGTTATATTTTTTAAAGTGATGATGTGATCATATTTTTACCAAGGCTAGCTAAAACAAAGGCTTTGGATACCAAATCATGGAGAAATGAACAATCTGCAATCTTACAATTTAATAGTATGGTAAATTTGGATAATATAATGTAATAGATATAATATGAACGATACAGTATATTAGAGAAACAATAAACATCACTGAAGTCAGGAGGGCAAGGGGACTCTTTTACTTACTAAAGCATTAAACTTAAATGTTGTGGAACAAATGGGTTCAAATTCTGCCTCAAACACTTTCTACCTCAATGACCATGGGTCACTTACTTAATCTCTCAGCATCTCAGGTTCCTCACATATAAAATGAAGAGGTTAGATCTGGTGGCATCTGAGTTCCCTTGCCACTCTAAATCTAAAATCCTATCATGTATAACAAGAAAAAATATCAAGAATATGCAATTATTTTAAAGAAATAAGACTGTGATTTTCCACTTTAATTTTCTTATAACTAAAATAGACAATACTACTCACCTCTAAATATATATGGAGTTCATATACATTAAAGATGGATGTGCTGCTGTATATCATTACTCCTTACTTCTGGGAAGGATAGCACCAGTGGATCTCTTCAGTTCAGGAGTCTGAAAATGCAGTAGGATTAAGCTAATTGGATTGGAACTGTCTGGCACTGATACAATGAGATTCCAGGAACTGGAGACCTCCAGGCTCCCAAAGTAGGGGTCAACCTATCTAGGTTGGAAACAGAGCATGCCAAAGCTTCCATGCTGATGAGGAACAGAAGCAGATCTCCCAGCAGCAATTATGAAAAGATAGGAAAAAGCCTGAAGCTAAGATGGCTGAGGAGTGAAACAATGGACTAAGCTCTCCCAAAAATAATATCTCAAATTGATTCTGTAGCAGCAGAAACAACAAAAGATTGAGTGAAACAATTTTCTAGCCCAGGAAAGCTTAGTAAGTCATCAGGGAAGGTGTCTCACTGGATGGGGGTCAGGCAGACCTCGAGCATAGGTCAGACCATTCACCGGACAGAGAAGGCAGTGCAAGTCAGGGCTGGGAAAGCCAGCAGTGAACCTTGGAGGCAGCTGCTTAGGAAGCAGCAATATTTTGGGAAGTTCTCAGCTGAACAAGAGCAAGAGGTTTGAATAACTGATCTAAAGGAGATTTAGGGTGCCCTTCCTCTGGCGCTGAGTTCAGAACCCATTTGCATTGACCATATGCAGTTCTGGGTCACAGTCCCAGGATTAAAAGGAGTGACAGCATGTGTGGTAGCAGGGAACCCACAGTCATAGTTCCATGGCAGAGAGGGGACCAGAAGTGCTTGCAGTGACTAGCAGGGGAATAGGGACCCTCGTCACAATTCTAAGATGGAGGGAAGGCACTAGTAATTATGGTTGCAGGGAATCTGGCCATGGTGCCAGAGTCAGCAGTAATGCTAGTGCCAAGGAATACAACAGAACAAGCTCCCTTCCTAGTGAAAGAACACAGCAGAAGCCAGGAAAGCAGCAGCCACAGGGTCACAGCTCTTCCTAAATCATACCAAGAAGCACCAAAAACTTATAGATACCACCCCCAGAACTAGCACTGAAAAGAGCAATAAGAAAGGCCTGAAGTTTAGGACAGTGCCCCCTCCAACCTGGGAGTAGAACCCAATTTTAACATCAGGTTAAAAGTCAAATGACAAAAATGAGCCAATGACAAAACAGAACCTGACCATAGCAAATTATTATTGTGACAGGGAAGATCAAAACACAAACCCAGAAGAACACAATAATGTCAAAGCATCTATAAGCAAAGTTTCAAATAAAAGTGTGAATTGTATACAAGCCCAACAAGAACTACTAAAAAAGCTCAAAAATTATTTTAAAAATCAAATAACAGAGGTAGACTAAAAATGGGGAGGGGGAGTGGAGACCAGGATTAGAGTGATGCAAAATCAACCAGAAAAAGTAATTCAATTATTGTGGAGTCATGGTTAAGATCACAGGCAATCAAGCAGCCTTCACATTAAAGGAGCAGAGAACTTAGAATATGATATTCCATAAGGCAAAGGAGAAAAACCTATACAGCAAAACTTAGAATAATATTTCAAGGGGAGAAATTATCTCATGGTAAAAAAAATAAAATAAAATAAAAAAGACCCAAAGGAAGAGTTTTTACCATAGAGGAGGAGACTGGGAAGTAGCAGGCAATGTTTGAACCTTACTCTCATAAGAATTGGCTCAAAAAGAGAATAGCATACACACTTAATTGAATATGGATATCTATCACCCTATAAAAAAGAAGAACTAAAGGCAAGGGGAGGAGGGCTGATAGAAGAGAGAAGATTAAGGGAGATTAAAGGTAAAACATACTTTTGAGGAGGGACAAGGTAAAAAGAGCAGAATAAACAGAAAAAATAAAAGAAAATACATAGTTAATTATCATAACTATGAATGTGAATGGGATGAACATGCTCATAAGGTGGAAATGGGTAGGAGAAAGGATTAAAAACAAAAATCTGAAATATCTGGTTTGTAAGGGACACCGCTGAAACAGAGACACACATAGAATAAAAGTAAAGGGCTAGAGCAGAATCCATTATGCTTCAGCTCTGGTAAAAGAAGTAATGGTAATAATCATGATCTCAAACAAATAAAATTCAGAATAGGCTTAATTTTAAAAAATAGGCAGAAAATATTATGTTACACCACAAGGTGCCACACAGACAATGTAATGTCAATCCTAAACATTTATGCACCAAATGGCATAGCATCCAAATTCTTAAAGGAAAAATTCAATGACTTACAGGAGGAAATGGACAATAAAATTTTGATACTGAGGACCTTAACTTTCCCCTCTCAGAATTAGATAAATGTAACCATAAAATAAACAAGAAAAAGTTAAGGACTTGAATAGAATTTTTAAAAATTCAGATCTTATAAACATCTCGACAAAACTGAATGGGAATAGAAAGAAGTGTATTTTTTCTCCACCATACATGAAACTTTCACAAAAACTGACCACATATTAAGTTATTACGAAGCACACCACCAAATATAGGAAAGCAGAAATATTAATTGCATCCTTTTCAGGATTTAATATAAGAAATATATATTCAATAAAGATTAAACATAGATAAAATATTAATTGTAAAGTAAATAATCTAACCTTAAAGGGTAAGTAGGTCGAAGAACAAATTATAGAAAAAAATAATTTCATTGAAGAAAATGGCAAGGGATCAGAACCAAGATGGCAGAGTAGAAGGATGGACCTATAGAAGCTCTCCCCCCACAGCCCATAAAATATCTGTAAAAAATGACTAAACAAATTCTAGAGCAGCAGAAGCCACAAAATGACAAAGTATATGAGATTTTTCAGCCCAAAACAGCCTGGAAGGCCAACAGAAAAGGTCTAGTACACTGGACTGAGAGCGGAACACAGTCCATGGAGCCCAGGCTGGCCTTGGCCTCACTGCATGACATGGACAAGACCAGAGCAGGCATCAGGGCATGGAATCCCTTGCAGCAACTGCAGTTCACAGATTAATCAACTCACAAATGCAAAACACAGTTTCAAAGGTTAGTAAGAATACTCTTTCAAGTTGGTGAGAAACGAGTGGGTCCTGCCCTAGCCCCAGGCCTAGGAGGCCCCAGATGTTGGAAGCATCCAACTTTGTGGAGGCTCTCTGCCTAAACACTCAAGGGAAATTGGGCTGCTGATCTGAATTACAGCCCTGAGTGGTGGCCCTGGGGTGAGGAGGAGCACTGGATGGTGGAGGCTCTGGAGAGGGAACTCTACTCACAGATCCTGGACAGAAGAGTGCTTGTGGTTGCTTCCAGACCAGAGCACAAAAGAGGAGAGGAGTAAGCTCCTCTTTCTTGATTCTACCACCTTGGAGGAACTTAGAACTTACAGGTTCCTATAGTATACCCTCTTGACAAAGGACTCAAAAGTCAAATAACTGGCTGAAAAAATGTCCACAAAGGTGAAAAAAGTAAAACTAAAGAAGGTTACATTCTTGGTGAACAGTTATTTTCTTCCATCCTTTCAGATGAAGAATAATGCATACCATTATTTTCTTCCATCCTTTCAGATGAGGAAGAACAATGCATACCATCAGAGGAAGACATAAAAATCAAGGCTTCTACATCCAAAACCTCCAAAATAAATGTGCAATGGTCTTAGACCATGGAAGAACTCAAAAAGGATTGTGAAAATCACAATGGTGGAGGAAAAATTGGGAAGAGAAAAAAAAAATAAATGAAAGAAAATCTTGACAAGTGATTCAACAGCTTTCTAAAGGAGACCTCAAAAAATGCTGAAGAAATTAGCAACTTTAAAAATTGACTAACTCAAATAAAAAGGGATCCAAAAAAACAGTGAGGAGAAGAATACTTTAAAAAGCAGAATAGGCCAAATGGAAAAGGAGGTTCAAAAGCTCACTGAAGAAAATAGTTCTTTAAAAACTAGAATGGAGTAGATGGAAGCTAATGACTTTATGAGAAACCAAGAAATTACAAAACAAAATGAAAAGAATGAAGAAGTAGAAAACATATCTCATAGGAAAAACAACTGACCAGGAAAATAGATCCAGGAGAGACAATTAAAAAATTACAGGACTACCTGAAAGCCATGATCAAAAAAAGAGAACCTAGACAAGATCTTTCAAGAAATTATCAATTAAAATTGCCATGATAACCTATAACCAGAGGGTAAAATAAATATTGAAAGAATCCACTGATCACCTTCTGAAAGAGATATGAAAAGAAAAGTTCCTAGGAATATTGTAGCCAAATTCCAGAGTTCCCGTGAAAGAGAAGATATTGTAAGCAGCCAGAAAGAAACAATTTGAGTATTGTGGAAATACAATCAGGATAACACAAGATCTAGCCACTTCTATATTAAGGGACTGAAGGAAATGAAATATGATATTCCAGAAGTCAAAGGAACTATGATTAAAACCAAGAATCATCTACCCAGCAAAAACTTTTTCAGGGAGAAAAATGGTTATTCAACAAAATGGAGGACTTTCAAGAATTCTTGATAAATGAAACAGAGCTGAATACAAAATTTGACTTTCAAACACAAGAATCAAGAGAAGCATAAAAAAGTAAACAAGAAAGAGAAATCATAAGGGACTTATTAAAGTTGAACAGTTTGCATTCCTACACGGAAAGATAATATTTGTAACTTTTGAAACTTTTCTCAGTGTTCAAGTAGTTAAAGGGATCATACACACACACACACACACACACACATATATATATATAGATACAGATGGTATCTAAAAAAATAACATTAAGGTGTGAAAGAGAAATATATTGGGAAGAGAAATGGAGAAATGGAATGGGGCAAATTTTCTCTCATAAAAGAGGCAAGATAAAGTTTTTCAATGAAGGGGGCAAGGGGGGAGGTGAGAGAGAAAAAGTGACACTCTCATCACATTTGGCTTAAGAAGGAAGCAACATGAACATTAATTTGATATGAAAATCTATCTTACACTACAGGAAAGTATGAGTGAAGGGGATAAGTAGGGTGGGGGTGAGAAAAGAAAGGGCAGTATGGGAGGGGAAAGTAATTAGAAGTAAACACTTTAGGGGAGAGACAAGGTCAAAAGAGAAAATGGAATTAATAGGGGGCAGGTCAGGATAGAGGGACATATAGTTAGTCTTTATAGCAGCATGATTATTATGGAAGTCTTTTGGAAAACCACACATATATAGCCTATGTTGAATTGCTTGCCTTCTCAGAAGGTATGGGAGGGGGAGGAAGGGAGAGAAGCTGGAATGAGGGTTAAAAATTGTTTTTACATGCAACTAGGAAATAAGAAATACAAGTAATGAGGCATAGAAATCTATCTTCCCCTACAAGAAAAGAGAGACTATGGGGATAAGGAAAAGGAGGGGTATGATAGAAGGGAGGGCAGATTAGGGAAAGGGTTAATCAGAATACAAGGTGTTTTGGGGTGGGGAGGGGAGAGACGGGGAAAAAATTTATAACTCAAAATCATGTGGAAATGATTGTTGAAAACTAAAAATAAATTAATTAATTAAATCAGAAAAAAAGACTACAGTATTGTATCTTTTGACTAGAGATTATTAACACTATGAAATTTAAATAATGAAAACTATTGCTTTACCCATGGTCTGACTTGAAACAATTGCATCTATGGCAATATGCATAATATTGTTGCTAGTAGGCAGTAAATAAATATAGGTTAATAAATAAACAGAATTATAAATATAAACCTGGGAATACTTTATAAAAAAAAGAAAATGACAACAATGAGACAATATAACAAAATTTATGAAATGTAACCCAAAGAAGTACTTAGGAGAAAGTTTATATCAGCTAAAAAAAACTAGAAGAAACAAATTATAAATCCCCAATTAAACACCAAATTGAAAATCATGAAAATGAAACAGGAGATCAGAAAACCCTTGAACTGATAAGAAAAACTAGGAACTAGTTTGAAGAAAAGTAATAAAATTGATAAACCATTAGATTATTTGATTAAAAAAAGAAGAAAGGCAAATTATCAGTACCAAAAATAGAATGGTGAATTCACCACCAAGGAAGATGAAATTAAAGCAATTATTATGAGTTATTTTCCCCAATTATGTGTAAACAAATGTAACCATCTAAGCAAAATTAATGAATAGTTGCAAAAATATAAATTGCCCAGTTTAACAGAAAAGGAAATAGAATACTTAAATAACCCTAATTTAGAAAAGGAAATTAAATAAGTCATAAATGAACTCTCAAAGAATTCATCCATAGGATCCAGATGGATTCACAAGTGAATTCTACCAAACATTTAAAAAATAATTGATTCTAATACAATATAAAGTGTTTGGGAAAATAGTCAAAGAAGGAGGTCTATCAAATTCCTTTTACAACACAAATATGATTCTGATAACTAAGTCAGGAAGAGCAAAAACAAAGAAAGATAACTATAGACCATATAACTAATGAATATTGATAGAGAAAATTTAAATAATATACTAGCAAGAAAATTACAATTATGTATCATAAAGATCATACACTATGACCATATGGGATTTATTTTGCGAATGTAGGGTTGTTAAAATATTAGGAAAACTATCAGCATAATTGACCATATCAATAAAAAACTAATAGAAATGATATGACTATGTCAATAGATGCAGAAAACACTTTTGAAAAACTACAACACTGACGCCTATTAAAACTACTAGAAAGCTCAGAAATAAATGGAGTTTTCCTTAAAATGATGAGAAGTATCTATCTAAAATCATCAGCATGCATTATCTGAAATAGTGATAAGCTAGAAGATTTTTTTATAAGACAAAGAGTGAATCAAGGATACCAGTTATCCCTCTATTATTCAATATTGAACTACATCTGTTACTGCAATAAGATAAGAAAAAGAAATTGAAGGGATTTGAATAAGTAATAGGGAAACAGAAGACAACTAGGTGGCTATGGAAATAAAGCACTGGACCTGGAGTCTGGAAGGCTTGAGTTCAAATCTGGCCTCAGGTAATGGCTAGCTGTGTGACCTTAGGCAAGTCACTTACCTTTTGCCTTAATCCCCTGAAGAAAGAAATGGCAAACTACTCCAGTATCTTTGCCAAAAAAAACCCCATATAGAGTTACAAATAATCAGATACAACTGAACAAAAAATAAAATAAGGAAACAAAACTATCACTGCAAATGATATGATGATATACTCATAGAAACCTGCAAAATTAACTAAAAACCTAGTTGAAATGATTAATAACTTCACTGAAGTTGTAGGATATAAACTCACATAAATCTTCAGCATCGCTATATATTAGCAACAAAGCTCAGTAGGAAGAGATCAAAAGAGAAACTTCATTTAAAATAAGTACAAACAACATAAAATACATGCTTTATATTATAGTTTGAAATATGGCAAGATTAGACCACCTTCCTTCACATTTTTTTCATTGATTCCCTCAACATGCTTTACCTTTTGCTCTCCCAGGCAAATTTTGCTATTATTTTTTCTATTTCTATAAAATTATCTTTTGGTAGTTTGATTGGTGTGGTACTGAATAAACATTTTATGTTGGCTTGGTTTACCAATGAACAAGTAATATTTTCTGATTGTTTACATCTAACTTTATTTTTATGAAAAGTATTTTGTAATTATGTCCATATAATTCCTAGGCTTGTCTTGGCAGGAAGACTTCCAAGTATTTTATATTGTCTGTAGTTAGTGTACATGGAATTTCTCTGTTTTTCTCTTTTCCTATTGAACATTGTTGCTAAAAAATAGAAATGCTGTTGATGTATGTGGGTTTATTATATCCTGCAACTTTGGTGAGGAGAGCCTTATGAAATGTAAAATGAATAATTTTGATTATGTCAAATGAAAAGAGTCTTGCACAAACAAAACTATTGTAGCCAACATTAGAAGTAAAACAATTAATTGGGGAAGGAAAACATTTCTACAGCAATTTTCTCTGGTAAAGGTCTCATTTTTCAAATATATAGAAAACTGAATCAAATTTGCAAGATTTTGTTTCATTTCTCATTTGATAAATTGTCAAAAGATATGATCATGCTGTCTGCACAAGAGGAATGTAATGCTCTCTATGGTCTAATGAAAAAAAAATGCCCTGATATACCACCTCACACCTATCAGATTAGCTAATATGACAGAAAAGGAAAATGACAAATATTGGAGGGGATATGGGAAAACTGAAACCTAATGCACTGTTGGTGGAGTTGTGAAATGATTGGAGAACAATTTGCAACTATGCCCAAAGGACTAAAAAACTGTGCATACCCAGCAATATCACTACTAGGTTTGTACCCTAAAGAGGATTTTTTTAAACAAAGGAAAAGAGCTTACATGTAAAATATTTATAGCAGCTCATTTTGTGGTAGCAAAGAATTAGAAAATGAGGGGATGTCCATCAATTGGGAATGGATGAACAAGTTGTAGTATATGATTGTGATAGAGTACTATTGTGCTAGAGGAAATGATGAACGGGACGGTTTCAGAAAAATCTGGGGAAACTTCTATGAACTCATGCAAAGTCAAGTGAGCAGAACCAGGAGAATATTGTACATGATAGCAGCAATATTTTAGAAACATCAACTGTAAATGACTTAGCTATGCTCAGCAATGCAATGATCCATGACAATTTCAAAGGACTTACAATAAAAAAATGCTATCTACCTCCAGAGAAAGAACTGATAGAATCTAAAAGCAGATTAAAAATTTCTTTTTTACTTTCTGGAGGATTGGGTTTGGAGATGTGTCTTTGTTTTCTTTCACTACATGAATAATGGAGAAATGTTTTGCATGACTTTATGTGTATTTGTTATTGTTCAGTCATGTCAACTCTTTATGATCTCATGAACTATAACATGCCAGGCCCTTCTGTCCTCCAGTTTTCCAAAATCTATCCAAGCTCATGTTCATTGCATCCTTGACACTATCCATCTCAACCTCTGTCATCCCTTTCACTATTTGTCCTCAATCTTTCCCACCATCAGGGTCTTCTCCACTGAGTCCCTTCTCATTATGTGGTCAAAGTATTTGAGTTTTAGTATTTGACGTTCCAAAGAATAGCTTGAATTATTTTAAGTATTTATGGATTTTACCCCATGCTGTTCAAGGAATTCTCAAAAGTCTTCTCCAGCATGACAATTTGAAAGTGTCCATTCTGTTCTGGTTCTAGGAGCCAAGATGATGGAGTGATCAGTAACTGCTGTCTCTCTCCCTTTGTTGACCTTAACAAGCCAAGAAATAATCTCCCTGGAAAAAACCCTGGAACAGTGGACTCTCAGCATGGGAGGCTAGAAAGATCATTAAAGAGGGTTCCTCTTGCTGTGACCAAAGGTGACCAGGGCAGGATCAGAGCTGTCCCACACACTCCTACTTCAACAAACCATAAGAAATTCTAAACCCCAGGGGTGTGAAGTTAACAACTGCCAACATCAGGACCACAGGTATGCCTCAGCAACTGAGTGGAATTGGAAAGGCACTAGCGTAGAAAGCTGAACTTGCCTATACTGCAGCTCAGCAGAGGAGTTCCCAGAATCACCACCAGCAGCACCACCTCTCCCCCCCAATTAATCAGCCACCTGCAAGGTAACTGAGGGGAAACCCAAAAAAAAACGTCATTTAGCTCTAATTTCAAGCACTGGCTAGTTCAGGACTAGGTAAACTGCAGCATTTAATTTCTAGTTGAAAAAAACAGAGTCCACAAGTTTAAGAGTTCTAGTTTTAGTCTGCAAGAACTGTGAGACAGAGCTTACCGTACTACAGGCACAGATATCTACCTTAAAAACCAGGAAAAGGGTCATTATCATGAGTAAAAAGCAGAGCAGAAAAAAAGAAGACCATAGAATCTTTCTATGGGGACAAGGACCAAAACACAAATACCAAAGAGGTCAGAATTGAGAGTATACTCCCATCGGAAACTTCATAAATGAACAGGTTGGAAGCACAAAGAGTTTTCTTGGAAGACCTCTGGTAGGATTTTAAAACTTAACTTAGAGAACTAGAAGAAAAACTGGTCAATGCTTTTAAAAATATGAAAAAAGAATTCACTGAAGAGAACAACTCCTTAAAAAAAGAAAAATTGGACAAATGGAAAGGGAAGTACAAAACTTAAGTGGTGAAAATAACTCCTTAAAAAAAACTATTGGGAAGATGGAAAAGAAGATGAAGAAGTTTACTGGAAAAAACAATGTGATAAAAGCTAGAATTGGGCAAGTAGAAGCTAATGAATCTATGAGACATCAAGAATCAGTGAAAAAGAATATAAAGAATGAAAAGTTAGAAGAAAATGTGAAATATCTCATTGGAAAAACAACTGACCTGGAAAATAGATACAGGAGAGAAAATCTAAGGATTACTTGTCTACCAGAAAGCCTTGATGAAAAAAGAGCCTGGACAATATCATCCAAGAAATCATCAAGGAAAATTGGCCAGGAGGCCTAGATCCAGAGGGCAAAATCATCATTGAAAGGATCCACCATTCACCACCTGAAAGGGATCCCAAACTAAAAACACCAAGGAATATCGTTGTCAAATTCCAGAACTATCAAGTGAAGGAGAAAATACTGCAGGCAGCCAGAAATAAAAAATTCAAATATTGACGAATTACAGTCACAATCACACAGGACCTTGCAACATCTACATTAAAAGATCGAAGGTATTGAATTAAGATATTCCATAAGGAAAAGGAGCTGGAACTAAAACCAAGGATTAATTACCCAGCAAAGTTGAGAATAATATTTCAGGCAAGGAAGTAGACATTCAATGAAATAAGGGATTACCAGACCTTCCTGATGAAAAGGACTGAACTCAATAGAAAATTTGATCTTCAAATGCAGATTTCAAGAGAGGCATAAAAAGGTAAGTAGGGGGGAAAAAAATTACACAATATGGGCAAACTGTTTACATCCTTAAAAAGGAAGATGATACTTGTTAATCTTGAAAATTATATATTCATTATGAAATGTAAAAGGGATATACATAGATAATGGAAGTGGGTATAAATTAAATGATATGATGATAACAAATGTGATTAAAGGGAGCAAAGGGATTGTAATGGGAGATGGGAAAAGGAAGAGGAACAAAAATATATTGCAGTAGAGGGAAAGAGAGAAGGGGAATGAGTATGTTTTGAGAGGTACTCTCATCTGATTGGATTCAAGGAGGGTACAACAAACTCAGTTAAGTACAAAAATACAACTAGCTCTATAGGCAATAAGAGGGGAAGGGGGAAAGAAAAGGGAGAGGAGGTTAAAAGGGAGAGAAGTAGTAAGCGGAAAAGGGAGGGGGGTAAAAGAAGGGAGGAAAGACTGAGGGAGGCAGTGCTCAAAAATTAAAACTCTTAGGGAGGGGAAGAGAGAAGGGAGAAATAAAGCATAAACAAAAGGAAAGGGGACTGAGGGAAAGACCCAAATAGTATTTATAACTGAATGTGAATGGGTTGAACTCTCCCATAAAACAGAGATGGATAGCAGAATGGATTAAAAACTATAATCCAACCATACGTTGTTTACAAGAAACACATTGCAAAAAAGGAGATACACATAGGGTAAAGGTAAAAGGATTGAGCAGAATTTATTGTGCTTCAGCTGATATAAAAAAGCAGGGGTAGCAATCCTAATCTCACACAAAGCAAAAGCAGAAATTGATCTAATCAAAAGTGATAAGGAAGGAAACTATATCCAACTAAAAGGCACCATATGCAATAAAGCAATTTCATTACTAAACATATATGCTCCAAGTGATATAGCATCCAAATTCTTAGAGGAGAAGTTAAGGGAGTTGCAGGAAGAAATAGACAGCAAAACTATACTAGTGAAAGACCTTAAACTCCCTCTCTCTGAACTTGATAAATCGAACCTCAAAATAAACAAGAAAGAAGTTAAAGGGGTGAATAGAACTCTGGATAAGGTAGATATGATAGACCTCTGGAGAAAACTGAATGGGGAGAGAAAGGAACATACCTTTTTCTCATGCTACATAGCACATATACAAAAATTGACCATGGATTAGGCCATAAAAACATCACAATTCAGTGCAGAAAGGCACAATTAGTCAATGCATCCTTCTCAAATCATAATGCAATAAAACTTATATATAATCAAAGGCCATGGAAACATAAACCAAAAACTAATTGGAAACTAAACAATCTAATCCTAAAGAACGGGTGGGTTAAACAACAAATTATAGAAATAATCAAAAACTTCATTTAAGAGAATGACAATAATGAAACAACTATCAAATTTTATGAGATACTGCAAAAGCAGTTCTTAGGGAATGTTTTATATCTTTGAGTGCCTACATGAATAAAATACAGAAAGAGTAGATCAATAAATTTGGTATGTAGCTGATAAAGCTTGAAAAATAACAAATTGAAAAACCCCAAGTTAAGGCCAAATTAGAAATACTAAAAACCAAAGCAAAGATTAATAAAATTGAAATTAAGAAAACTATTGAACTGAATAAGAAAAACTAGGAATTGGTTTTATGAAAAAACTAATAAATTGATAAACCTTTGGCTAATTTGATTAAAAGAAAGAAAGAAGGAAACCAAATTACCAATAGCAAAAATGAAAAGGGTGAACTCAACTCCAATGAGGAAGAAATTAAAACAATAATAAGAAATTACTTTGCCCAACTGTATGCCCATAAATTTGACAATCTAAATGAGAGGGATGATTATTTTTAAGGATATAAATTGCCCAGATTAACAGAAGAGGAATTTGAATACTTAAATAACACCATCTAAGAAAAAGAAATAGACGTACCTTCTTTAATACTTAGTAACTATTGCTTGTGCCAAGACTTGAGAAGAGTGGTTAAAAATAATAAGCTTAAAATAATGTATGTCAGCCAGGCCTTATTCACAAAAATCATCTAAAAGGATTCATGACTATTTCACTCTAAGTGACTCTCTCCTAGCTCAAAGAACCCAGGCTAACTTTGGAGGATTGCTTGTCTCCCTGGTTTATAACCCACAATCCCCACAAATTTTTTTTAATTCCCAGAAAAATCATTACCCTTCTAATACTACTCTCTGAGAGCTTGTGCCATTTCTCCTTGCCAGACTGCAAATCTTGCAATTAAATTCACAACAAAACTCTTGGAAGGTATAGACACCCGCCAATGAGCAACTTTCTCCCAAAGGGCCACCTAGAGTCTCAGTCACTTTCAGCTATACCAGGCATGTCATGCAGTTTGCACACTTCTCAGCAGCTGGCATCTGGTGTTGTTCCCTTCCATGACTTTTCTTACAGTTCCATATAGCTCTCACCAGGCAGTACTAAGTTTAGCCTTCCCTATCATGGTTCCACAATTCTTTGTCTGCATTAGACATTACCTTCCTCTCTCAGCACATAGAAGAATCCCCCTTGGAATTCTGAGTCTTGCAAGTGGTGCTTTTTTCCCAGTATCACAACTCTAGCAACTGCAGTACCTAACTAGTTATTTCTTGTTCTTCAGGATATTTCCCTTTGCTATAACCTCTACCACCTCTGATCTTCCAAAAGTTTCCCCAGGGAGCTGGTATTATTAAATTTCACTATTCTGTATCTGCTCCAAGTCATCAAAACCAAAGTTCAGGTTGAATATTTCTTCTGTGGTGTGCTGGAGCCAGCTCAGACCAGCTCTGACCAGCTCACTAGAGCTAACATTTCCATTGTAAGCATTTACACCTCAGAAATCAACAAATCAGGGCCTAATTTATTGTTTTGTTAATTATTTAGGCTTAAAGTAATGGAAGAAATGTTTAAAATGTAGAAATTTAAATATAAAAGTGGTGTCATAAATATATTTTTTTTCAGAATGCCAGTTGTGAAACAGTTATCAGTGCAATCCATCCTTAGACCTTCAGAGAGAATATCCCACTGATCATTCCTACCTCATTTAGGAGCTGATAAGGAATCCAAGTTGCTTCCAGATTATGCTTTATAGCCTAAGGTACTTCTATGGCTCCGCTGGATAAAATTATTTAATTCATACTCAAATTTTACCAATTCTGCTTAGAGTTCAGGAGATAGGAAAGGAGAAATGTTCATATAGACACATAAATACACACATATGTATGTATTAAATTATATATATATATTTCTAATGATGTGTATATAAATAGTATATGCATATATGTGTGTGTATGTGTGTATATGTATTTCCCTTCCTGTCCAAAAAAAAAATTGTAGTCCCATTGAAGAGTACTTCAATGTGCCCTAATCACCGTTCACAGAGAATATCATCTTATGCATTATACAATGCTTATATATTAAATACACTTAGAAAAATTCTGATGCACATTATTTCCTTTTTGCCTCTGTTAACTCCTTTAAACATGCTTGAACTAAGTTGTGACATAAATTAACATCCATTTAAGGGAGTTGTCTTAACTGAGAAAGAAATAACTTATTCAGACATATGGAGGCCTCCATATAATATGTTTCTTCCATATTAAGACTGAGTGAGACCCTTGCAGTGTCAAAGGGTTCCAATATTTCCCCTGCCACTGGAGAGTACTCAGTACTTCAACTATTCTCTATAAAGTCTTCTTTTTTTTTTTACTTTTGCTGTTGGTGTCCTTGCTTTCCTTACCGTGTTACTCCTGCAAATGTACCTATAGGATGACTGATAATACTAATTTAAATAGTAATTAATTAAATAGTAATTGCCATAATTATGCTGACTTTCCTCAAATCCCTTAGAACAATTGAATCGTTTAGATTCTCTGTCCTCTGAAACCTGTGATACAGATAGACAATATCTAAATCCTTTAATATGCATATAATTACAGTGTAAATAAGCAAGTTACTCTGCCACTCGTCATTGAGATAGACATGGTGCCCTTCCCCCAACCCTTACCCACTCTTCGCCCTTCTGTGTTGGGCATTTCCCAGCATACTCCCCCAGAACTTAGAACAGAGAAGCATTCTTGAAGCATTCCTTAGGGACAAAGAGCAGGGAAGCAAAGACTCATGCTGACTTATTTTATCCAGTTGCTGATTTGTCTCAGCTTGTGTTTTGCAATAGGATCTGAGTGACAGGTGCTGGTTGCATATCCACCACTTAAAACTAGAGCAGCTTTCCGTAGTAGTAACAATAATAGCAACTAGCATTTTTATAGCAAATTAATATTTCCAAAGTATTTTAATTATGTTAACTCCTTTGATCCTCACAATGATCTCTTAGTTGCCATAGCTAATGATTCCTCACACTTCTTGACCTCTTTTTACACTGGAACTCACTTTTTAAAAATTAATTGTATTTTTAATTTGTGGTATAAAACAAGCATTTCCATAGCATAGTGCCATAAACTAGATGATTGCATGTGAAACTGCAAATCTACTGGGTACAAATCTCTATTTCTTTGAAACACACAAAATTATCATGTAAATGTCTTTTTTCTTTTTTTTCTTCCCTTCCCTCCTACCCTAGAGATGGCTACCATTAGACAGAAATAGGCATATATGTGTGTGTATATATATGTATGTATATGTGTATGTATATATACATACACATATACATATATGTGTGTATGCACACATATATATGTATTAAATTATATATATACCTATTTCTAATGGTGTCTATATATATAGTGTATGCATATATATGTGTACATGTGTGTATGTGTACATATATTTCTCTATATACACATATATATACACTCACATATATACACATACATATGTAAAATTACTCTATGCATACTTCTACTTATCAGTTCTTTCTCTTGATGGACTTAGTGTCTTTCTTCAAATGTCCTTTATAGTTTATTTGGATATTTATAATACACAAGATAACTTACTTGCTCAGTCATTCTTACAACAGTATTGCTACTCTATACATTGTGCTCTTGGTTCTGCTTCTTTCTCTCTTCATTATTTCATGCAAGTCTCTCCATGTTTTTTTCCTTTAAAATAATTGAGCTCATCATTTCTTATAGCACAGTAGTATTACATCACAATCATATGCCACAACTTGTTCAGCCATTCCTTAACTGATGGACATCTCCTCAATTTCTAGGTCTTTGCCACCGCAAAGAGAGTTGCTATAAACATTTTAGGTCATAAAGTTTCTTTTTCTTTTCCCTTAATAATCTTTGGAAATAGAATAAGTAGTGGTATTACAGGATCAGAGGGTAAGTAGTTTAATAACTCTTTGAATGTAATTGTAGATTGCTCTTCAGAATGGTTGGGTCGGTTCACAATTCCAAAAACAACGAATTGGTGTCCTAGTTTTTCCACATCATCTCCAACATTTGTTGTTTTCTTCTTTCATCATTTTAGCCAGTCTGGTGGGTAGAAAATGACATCTCAAGGTTGTTTTTAATTTGAACTTCTCTAATCAAGAACAATTTAGAACATTTTTATATGAATTGTTTTCATTTCTTTATTGGAACATTGCCTATCTATATCCTTTGACTATTGACCAACTGGGGAATTGGGACTCACATTTTACACCTAAATTCTCTCCCCTCCCTAGGAACCCATGACACTGCTCTCATTTGTTTTTCCTATAACTTCTCTGGCTCTTCATTTTTTATCTTCTTTGCTGCATTATCTTCTATATTCCATGAACTATTCATAGGTATACCCCATGTTCTGTTCTAGATGCTCCATTGCTATCTCTATCTCTAATCACTTTCCATGGTTTCTACTGTCATATCTGTGTAGACATTTCTCAAACCTACATATTCAGATTTGGTCTTCCTCCCAAACTCTAATCCCATATCATCATTGAATCCAACTGGAAGTCCCTAGGAATCTCAAACTCATCAGCTCCAAAACAAAAGAGAACTCTAATACTGCCTTTCCTTCAAAATCCTTGCCTTCTCCTAACTTCCCTATTGAGGTTGAGGATATCATTATTTATCCAGATATTCAAGTTTAAATCCTCAAAGTTATCCTTGTATCTTCCCCACTCTCAGCAATAATTCCAATTAATCACAAAGTTTTATTAGTTCTATTTCTACAACATAGTTTTTATCTCCCCACTTTTCTCCACTCACTCCAATTCAGGCCCTCACCTAAATGCTCTCACCTAAACTATTGCAATGATCTCCTTACACAGACTCTCACCTCTCCAATCCATCCTCCACAGAACTTCCAAAGTGTGATTCTTAACACGTGATTTCAGCTGCCATGTCATTCCCCTCTTCATGTAGCTCTAAAGTTTCCTTTCTTTAAATCACCACAATAAAATACAAACTTCTTGTTTTGTTTTGAAAATTCTTCACACTCTGGTACTTCAAGCCCTCAAAATCAATTCTTTTCTAGTAAAGTTCTTACAAAATTCTAATCTTAATTTTCAGGGCTAGCTCTCTTGAGCACATACTGAGCACTTATCTATGCTACCAAAAGTTACACTCCTTAAAGCTGCTTCTGTTTTCCATTGAGGACAAAAGAGCTTTCAGCTATTTTGAACTAACCTCCAACTGCTAGGTGAAATGTTTCCCACTAAGCAGGAAGCTCCACTATTAGACCCCATAACCAATTGTAAGTTAAAGAGAGAAATATCTCCTCTCCTCCCCTCAGAGTTGTGTAGTATGGGTCTTGAGACCACTGAGAATAATCAGAGACTTGTGTAAAGAAAAAAAAGAAATTTATTTCTTTTTCATGAAAAAGAGTATCTCCCATCATTACATTAATAGCACAGGCCAGGGAGTACAAGGTGGTTATAGAGAGCAAGGTCTATTATACCTTAACACGAATTCACTTTCCCTAACCCCCTTTCCCTTATCCCATTGGCTGGGCTTCAGGGGGTACAATCGATTCACAGAAATCTTCCCCAGTAACAAAGAACACACAGACTTTGTGGGAAATTGTGCAAGGGTAAGCAGTTTAGGTTGAAGGCAGTAGGGCATATGCTATTCTTTCTGCTATGTCCCTAAAAACAAGGTCGGGATGAAGGGGAAGTCAAGCACCATATGATGTATGTTACAAAGTGTGCTTCTCTACAAGGTCAGCTAGCTGCAGATGTAGCTTTTCAAAAGGAGTGTGTTTCAACAATACAAGAAACAACTCTTTGAGGAGGTTTCACTTCTGAGAGATCATCTCTCACAATCTCCCCTCTTATTTCTTACAATGTGAAGACTTCTCACACCGTTACTGAAATACTTCTTCCACTATAACCTGGTACATAGCAATGGAAATGGCTAAGGCCTAGAGGCCAGAGACAAAAGAAAATACCTGCAGCAAAGAAATGGTATAGCAACTAATGAGGATAAAACCACAATAGTCTTTTCAGTCATGAATGGATCGTTCCCTTCTTCAAAGTTAATTTTAAAGTTCCATAATTTTGTGATGTCACAGTATACTGGGTCAGAGTTAGCACTGGTCGCTTCACTCAGTTATGAGGTCTATTGATGCACTCACAAATTACAAGGAGGCAGTCCCCTTCATATGTACAGAAACAGAGACCCAAAAGAAAAAGTTGAATCAATGAATTATCCATTTAAAAGTTTTATCTCATACAGCAATGGGGGTGAGGGGAACATCATCACCTATTGCATCTTTCTGGTCTGTATGCTCATTCCAGCAGTCTTCAACATAGCATCTCAGCATCTCCTTCTCTTTATCTTCTTGTAAAAATCCAAATGTTCACACTCCTACAAAACTGACCTTAATACAATTTTAGATTACCATTCTTATCACCTTTACAAAATCAAAATTGGAACTTTGGCCAATTGTCATGTTTAAGAAATCCACATTAGAATCTAGTCTTTTTTTTTTTTTTACATTTTACATTAATTAATTATCCATTTCCCCATCAGGAGGATTACATTTCACTAAGGAGTCAATAACAGGCTGCAGTGCTTACATAAATATAATAAATAATCATTTTTAACACAGTACATGTCACATCATAAAACAATTCTAGCTTCTGGTCAGGTGATGCTTCTTTTTAAAGCATTTACAACATAGACCATAAACCACTTTTATTTTTACAGTAACCAACTGAGAAAAAAATAATAATGACTGGATATACTAGCCTGATGGTCTCCATGCTATTACTAAGGATTAAAGGACTCTAACTTATTATTGCTGGTCTAAAATTCTAAGCCTAATAGCTTAATTTTTGGACTTAAACTCAGATAATCCCCTACCAACAATCTATTATTTAATAAATCTGATAGTATGCTTACAAAACTTTTGAATATAGGAAATTGCCGTTATTGTGGTCAGGGTCTGTAAAAACTGCTTTGCAGGCCACACCCATGCCCTTCTCAGTCATTATCATCTTGAGCACAGGTGGGAGTGCCCTTTCTTGAGAAAACTGAATGAATAATTTTCCTTTTTACTTTTTTGGTCAAGAATCTAATTTTATTAAGAGGGTCATCCCACACAGTTTTAATCCTAGTTCTTTTGACTTCTGGAATATCATATTCCAAGTTCTTTGATCCCTTGATACAAAAGCTGCTAGATCTTGTGTTATCCTGATTGTATTTCCACAACACTTGAATTGTATCTCTCTGACTATTTACAATATTTTCTCCTTAATCTGGGAATTCTGGAATCTGACTACAATATTCCAAGGAGTTTTTCTTTTCAGATGTCTTTCAGGAGGTGATCAGTGGATTCTTTCAATATTTATTTTACCTTCTTGTTCTAAAATATCACGGCAGTTTTCCATGGTAATTTCATGAAAAATGATGTCTAGGCTCTTTTTCTGATCTTGGCTTTTAGGTAGTCTAATAATTTTTAAATTGTCTCTCCTGGATGAATTTTCCAAGACAGTTGTTTTTCCAATGAGATATTTCATATTGTCTTCTATTTTTTCATTCTTTACATTTTGTTTTGTAATTTCTTGATTTCTCATAAAGTCATTAGCTTCCATGCACTCCATTCTAATCTTTAAAGAACTGTTTCCTTCAGTGAGATTTTGAACCTCCTTTTCCATTTCGCTTATTCTGTTTTTTAAAGCATTCTTCTTCTCCTTGTCCTTTTGGACTTCTTTTAGCATTTGGGTTAGTCTATTTTTAAAGGTATTATTTTCTTCAGCATTTTTTGAGTCTCCTTTAAAGCTGTTGACTCACTTTTCATGATTTTCTTGCATCCCTCTCATCTCTCTTCCCAATTTTTCCTCCACCTCTCTTATTTGATTTCCAAAATCTTTTTTTGAGCTCTTACATGGCCTGAGACCACTGCAAATTTATTTTGAAGGTTTTGAATGCAGAAGTCTTGACTTTTATGTCTTCCTCTGATTGTATGCTTTGTTCTTCCTCATCTGAAAGGATGGAGAAAAATACCTGTTCACCAAGAAAAGAACCTTCTATAGTCTTTATTTTTTCCCCTTTTTGGGACATTTTCCCAGCCACTTACTTGACTTTTGACTCCTTTGTCAAGTGGAGGGTATGCTCTAGGGACCCATAAGTTCTCAGTTCCTCCAAGGTGGCAGAATCAAGGGAGAGGAGCTTACTCCTCTCCTAGTCTGCACTCTGGTCTGGGAGCAACTACAAACTTTTCTGCCCAGGATCTGTGAGTTGGGGTCCCTCTTCAGAGCTTCCATCAGTCAGTGCTCCTCCTCACCCCAGGACCACTACTCAGGGTTGAGATCCAGATCAGTGGCTCAATTCCCCCCAGGGTCTTTAGATAGAGGGTACCAAAAGTGGACACTGTGCTGCAGTGACTTCTGCCACTCTGGGTCCGAGGCTAAGGCCGGACCTTGCTCCCTTATCACCCAGGTGAAAGAGCTTTCTCACTGACATTTTTAAGATGTTTTTGGCATTTGGGGCATGAGAAATCTCAGAATTGCAGCTGCATCCAGGGATTCCACCTGCTCCAGTCCTGTCCCTGATGCACTGAGTGGCCAAGGCTGGGCTGTGCTCCACTCTAAGCCCAGTGCAATAGACTTTTCCTGTAAGCCTTCCAGGCTGTCTTGGGCTGGAAATCTCTTTTACTCTGTCATTTTGTGACCTCTGCTGCTCTAGAATTTGTTTAGAGTCATTTTTATAGGTATTTTATGGCCCTTGGGGGTAGAGCTAAGAGCAGGTCTATACTTCTACTCAGCCATCTTGGCTCTGTCCCCTTTCTGCCACCTTCTAAAAGAGATCTTCAATGCTGTAACATAAAAAGTTTCTCATGCAAATCAGCCCATTTCCTTTCCATATGAACTTTCTCTTCCAGAAGCTTGTCTCTGCTTTTACATATAAGGCAATAATTTTTTAGCAAGGCACGGCCTCTCCTACACTCCTCTACCAGTTCTTTCCTTGGTTCTATTGGTATTCCTTGGAAACATCTTTCCAAATATCTAGGTTCTCCCTTCTGTAGTCTCAGTTTTCACAGAGTTCAGTGTTTTTAGCCTGTTCTCTTGCTAGGGAGGAATATGGTAAGTCCTCCCATTCTGGGATATCATTTCTCTAAAGCCTTTCTGTCTCCAAATAAAGTCTGATATTTCTTGATCCCATCCTCGTTCTCAAATGTAGTATCAATGTGATATTCATAGCACCTACTATGCTATGAATATGCTAATACACAAAATGTAACAGACCCTCCACAAGGAAGATAGAACCAAAACATTTATTCAGTCACCAGAAAACCAAATCCATCATAGTAACCAAGAAATATATGCACATTATCAGGCCTTCCTACTAACAGAGTCCCCTAAGGAAATGCCCTTCTCTTGTCTCACACACAGTCAGCTCTTTCTCTGTCCTTTCCAGCTCTGACTAAGTCTGACCCATTCCTCTCAGGTCTGATCCAGTTCTACCTCTTCCAATTCCACTTTCTAATCCACTCCTTCCTCTTCTATCTGCTCAGCAAGCTCATCCCATCACAGTCCTCATGTGACTTAAGTTCAGATGACTTAGGCTTCCATGTGACTTAAGCAGGTCACACAGGTTTATTAATGATTGGGAAAGATTTTCCCATTCCATTAAAATTTCATTAATTCCATTAAAAATAAATTAACAATACATGAGAACAATACAAGATTTAGTTGCTTCTACGTTAAAGGATAAGAAGGCTTGGCATACAATATTCTGGAATGCAAATGAGCTAGGATTACAACCAAAAATGATCAGAAAAACTGAGTATAATCCTTAAATGGATATTCAATGAAATAGACGACATTCAAACATTCCTGATGAAAAGACTAGAGTTGAAAAGAAAATTTGATTTCTAAATACAAGACTCAAGAGAAGCATAAAAAGGTAAACAGGAAAGGAAAATATTAAGGGATTTAAAATCAAACTGTTTACATTCCTACACAGAAGATGAAACTTGTAACTCATAAGAACATTATCATTAGGATGGTTAGGAGTACATATAGATACAAGGTGCAGGTGTGAGTTGAATATGAAAGGGAAATAACTAAAAGAAAATTAAACTGTGGGGTGAAAGAGGAATGTACTGGGAGAAAGGGAAAAGAAGAGGTCGAATGGGGAAAATTATCTCACATAAAAGAGGCAAGAAAATGCTTTTACAATGGAGGGAAATAAGGGAGAGGTGGTAGACACTGAGTGAACCTTATTCTCATCAGAATTTGCTCAAAGAGGGAATTACATATGCACTCAATTATATATAGAAATCTACCTTACCCTAAAGGAAAGTAGGACAGGAAGGAAATTAGAGAAGGGGGGACTGGAAATATAAGGGATGTCAGAGTTGGGGAGGGGGTAGTCAGAAGCAAAACACTTTTGAAGAGAGAGATAGATGAAAGCAGAAAGAGAATATAATAAACAAGGTGAAAATAGGATGGAGGATAGGAATAGTAACCAAATAAATTTTCAAGCAAGTTTCTCAGATAAAGGTCTCATTTCTCAAACATGTAGAAAACTGAGTCGAATTTATAAAAATAGGAGTTTTTTTTTCATTTGACAATAGGTCAAATGGTCAAAAGACATGATCAGTTTTCAGACGAAGTAATCAAAGCTATCTATACTCTCCCCAAAAATGCTGTAACTCACCATTGAGTTACAATGCAAATTAAAACAATACTTAGGTGCCACCTCATACCTATTGGATTGGCTAATAGGACAAAAAAAATGACAAATGGTGGAGGGAATGTGGGGAAAATGAGACTTAAATGCATTGTTGGTGAAGTTGTGAACTGATGGAGTCATTCTATAGAGCAATTTGGAGGTATGCCAAAAGGCCTATAAAGACATACATACCCTTTGACCTAGCAATACCGCTACTATATCCCAAAAGAGATAAACAAAAGAAAAAGACAAGGACCTATATGTACAAAAATATATATAGCAGCTCTTTCCTGGTGGCAAAGAATTGGAAATTGATAGGATGCCCATCAATTGGGGAATGGGTGAACAAATTGTGGCATGTGATCATGACAGAATGTTCTTATGCTATAAGAAATGATGAGCAAGATGGTCTCTGAAAAACCTGGACTTACCTGAGCTGATGGAAAGGTAAATGTTCTATGTACAAAGTAACAGCAATATTGTGAATGAAAAACAGCAGTGAGTAATTTAGCTATTCTCAGCAATGCAATGTTCCAAGACAACTCTGAAGGACTTATGATGAAAATTGTTTCCCATCCCCAGAGAAAGAACTGAAAGTGTCTGAATACAGATGGAATACAGTATACTGAATTACAGCATAGTTTTTTACTTTATAATTCTGGAGTTGTTTTTTTGTTTTGTTTTGTTTCAGTCTCTGTTTTTTTTCACAACATGACTAATATGGAAATATTTTCAATGGCTGCACATGTATAAGCTACAACTTTCTTATCTTCTCACTGGGGGAGGTAATGCTTACTTCATATTGTGACAATTCACACACATATCCCCCGATGTTTCTCTGGATTTTCTATAGTCACCATTTCTCATACTTACAACATCATATACATGTGCCATAGTTTATTAAGCTTTTCTTTAGTCAGTTGCATCTACTTTTGTTCCCAGATCACTTAAACAATTCAATTAAATTAATATTTATTAGAAAACCACTATGTCTCCAGCAATGGACTAGAGGATAAAAAAAATAGAACATACTTGACTGCAAGAAACTTCTGTTCTATGAGGAAGAAGGGTATATAGCATGTAAATAAATAAATAATTAAATGAACGAATGAGTGAGTGAATGAATAGACAAACAAATGAATAAATCAATGCAAGTTAATTTGTAGAGAAAGAGGGTACTAATAGCCTAAGAATACTCACAGAGGAGGTATCTCTTGAGCTCCAGTTTTTAATAAGATACAGATTTTGAGAAGCATAGATGAGAATGGAGTAAATGAATCTTGTACAAACAAAGACAAGAAATTGAATGTCAAATATAAGGAACACGCAGTAGTCTAACTGGACTGGAACACAGAATGAGCAAAAAACAGGACAAAATAAAGCCAGTAAGATTGAATGGAGCCTGCATTTTGAGAGCCTTAAAAGCTAGACTGAAGGGATTTGTCATTTATCCTAAAAGCAATCTGGGAAATGCTGAAGGCTTTTGACTAGGAGAGTGATGTAACCAAACCTCTGCCTTAGAAAAATTATTTTGAGGCTGTGTGATGATGGATAGGAGGAGGAATCTACTTGAGGCACAAAAACTCATTAGTAGGCTACTATAATAGGCTTGGGAGAGATGATAAAGGTTATTACTAGGATTGTGACTGTGTAAGTAGAGAGAATGATTTGAATGTGAGAAAGGTTGTACAAACAGAATCCATAAGCTATTGTAGCCATCTGAGAATGAAGCAATAGTGCATAAATAAATTAGAAGGAAGAGACAAAGATGATTCCAAGATTATAAATCTGAGTGAAAGTGAAAATGTTAGTGTTCTTAATAAGGAATTTGGGGGATTGGTTAGGTCCAAAGCTGAAGATGATGTTTCATTTTAGATACACTGAGTTTGAAATGCTGATAGGGAATTCATTCAGAGACGTCTATTGGGAAAAGCAGGTGCAGTAGTCAAAGCAGGACTGGAAATCAGGGAAGAGATGAGTCCCAAATATATAGGTCTGTGAATCATCATTCAATCAATAAACATTTATTAAGTGCCTGCTACGTGCCAGTCACTAAGCTAGGTGCTACATAAAGACAAAAATATGATAGTCCCTTCTCTCCAGGGCTTACATTCTATCATGGGAGACAACATGAATACAAATAAGTATACATAAAATTTAAAGGAAGATTTGGTTCCTTTTCTCTTTATTTCCACCACATCACTCACACATGCTAAGGTGTCAAAGTGTTAACACACTTAAAAGTATGAACACTCTTTTCTGACTGAATTGATCACATACGTAGAGAATGAGTAGATCAACTCTGGAGACAGTTGAAACTGGGATCAGAAACTGGGATCAAACCAGGAAATTATGCCAAAGGGTGGGGTGGGGAGGAGAGGGGTATGTTGGTGAGGTTAGGGTAGAATTCTCTCAACATTACCACCACATCAATAACTGATATTGTGCAGTGGAGTTACTCATTCATATAGTATCTGCCACATACCATGCACTTAATGTTTCTTTACTGACTGATTGATCAGAATATAACAGGTAGCAAAGACACACTCCCCAGAGGGACAAAGACAGAGTAGTAGCATTCAAGAAGTTTCATGTAGTTGGATCTCAATCTGCAGCAGCAAAGAAAAAAACCAATCTAAGAACTAAAAAGAGAGCTAGCCTTAGCAATGAAGAGCTCAGCATTGGAGAGGAAAAGGTCCTGGAGTCCAGCTGAGTGAAGATATTATTCCATATATCCTTAATAATAGCTAATCTTTTGATGGACTTTATACTATTTGAAAACATCATGAGTAGAGAAAGGATGTAAAGAGACTTCACTTTCTCCCCAAACATGGCCCTCGCTACCATTATACTCAGTAAATTCTTTGAAAACTTCACTACTATATGATAATTCATGTGATAGAAGTGAGGAAAGGACAGTAAGATCCTTCACTAGAGAATATGAAGCTACCTTTAATGGCTTTTGAATTAAATCATTTTGACATAGTATCTAAGAAAGTAATTCAGTCTTTCCTTTCATTAAGAGATAAAGCATTCAGGAATGAGAAGGCAATCATCCTATAATGCTTTTGCCTCTGTGGACCACATCTAGATTATACTTCTGGGCAACATATTTTAGGAAGGATATTGCTATGGCAGAGAATATCCAGAGAAGGGTAACAGCTTTGGTGAAAAACCTCCAGTTTATGCTATATAAGGATCAGTTGAAAGAGCAGGGACTGTTTAGACAGGCAAAGATATGAAGAAGCAACTGGGTAGCACAGCGGAGATGACAGGATTGGGAGTTCACATCCTGCCTCAGACACCCCATAGGTACGTGACTTTGAGTTTTAACTTACCCTCACCATGCCTCAGTTTCTCCAGCTGCATGGTTACCATTGTTGTTGTTCAGTCAATGTGACAGTTAGTGATCTCACTTGGAGTTTGCTTGGCAAAGATACTAAAGAGGCTTGCCATTTATTTCCCCAGTGGATTCAGTAAATCCATTTTGTCAAGTAATCATGAGTTAAGTGACTTGCCCAGGGTCATACAGCTAGGAAGTATCTAAAGTTGAATTTGAACTCAGGTCTTCCTGACTCCAGACTCAGTGCTCTATCTACTGAACTTCCAGCTCCCTCATTCACTATTAGTAAAATGAGACTAATAACCATACCTCTCTCACAGATTGGTCATGAGGTTAAATTACACTTGTGAGAATTAATAACAGGTGTAAAGTGTTTTGCAAATCTTATGGCACTCTTTTTAAAAATAAGGAACAATATGCCTTTTTGAGGAGATATCTCATATCTGTTTTCAAGTAAGTTAAGGGATGCTATATTAAAGAGAAATTTAAAAATGTTATGTTTAACCAGGAAAGACAGAAATAGAAGCAAAGAATAGAAGTAGCAATGAAGAATTTCTAGGATGGAGGGGGTGGGGAAGAGAAGGAAAAAAGAGGAGAAAAGAAATGTACATGAAAATTTTGTTGTACATTTGAAAGGAACAGCAAGTTGTACATAATAGATTTGCAGTTTCATGTACAAACATCTTTTTTATTATATTATGCTGTGAAAATGATTGTTTTATTTCATAAAATAAGAAAAGAAGTAGCAAAGAGGAAAATTTGGGTGTGATATCAGAGAAAATAAGAATAAAAAGTAATAACAATTAGAATTATTCAAGTGCAATGGGCTTCCTTGGGAGGTATTTGTTCCCCCTTCCTTGTAGGTTTTCAAGCAAAGGCTAGATGGTCACTTATCAGGCATACTGTAGAGCATTGTTTTTCATTCTGCTATAGATTGAATTAAATGGCCACGATCTAACATTAAATGGCCAAAATCTAACTCAGATCTGTATCCTAAGAGTTTGATTCATGATACAACTTTTGATGAAAACCTTGATTTTGACCTTTGCTGGACCAGATGCCAAAGAGGAATAAGCCCAGCACACAGGCATGCTCTCATGCTCTGCCCTCTTTATTAGTATGGGGAATGGGGACGGTGGGGGAAGGGTGAGGAAGGCAGACAACGCAGCTAACCTGCAGAGCTAGGAAATTAACTGAAGCTAATTTCTTCTCTGCAATTTAAGCATTATGTAGAAGCTTCTTGGAATGTGTTAAAATAAATTCACATCTCTTTTTTGTAACTTCCAAATATTTCTAACACTATAAATCAAGGGACAAAAATGAAGCTTGGCATTCAAATTCTGATTTGAAGCAAATGCATCATAAATTATCATCTTTAATATCTTAAATTGTATTTATTTCCATGTTATGATAATATACTGGGGTCTTGCCATGAGGTTTTTCTTGAGGCTCATGATGTGAAACTGCCTTCTGGATTGTTTCTACCTCACAAAATGGCCTATTACTATTTAACTTATGAAAATCCCCTGGATGAGAAACAAGAGAGCCTAAGTTTATGCCAAATTTTGTATTTTGCATCATTTTTCCAACATATGTCCTAAACAGTGTCAAAAGAATTTGAAGTGAAATTGATCCAAATGTCCATTTTCCAAAAAGCCTTTTGGATTTCAAAGACATTGAGAGAAAAAAACACAAAAAAAGTCATTTGACTCATCCTATATCTCTATAAGTATACCAAAGAGAAGAAGAAAGTAGGGGAAGAACAGTTAATATTCATTTAATTCAAGATGATAGAAAATGAGAAGTAAAAACAACTTCGGTCCCTATATGGCATCTATGAAATTGCAACATTAATCAATAATTTAAAGTTAGAGAATAAATATTTTATGGGCTATACCTGTGGTCAATCACTAATAATTCCCAGTGGAATGCAACACATTAATATTTAACAGAGTTAGCCAAAGATGATCAGGATGGGCAGTAAGATGCCATTAGCATGTAGAAGTACAGTTTATTTTAGGAAAAGAAAAAGATCCTTACGTATCAAACAAAATAAAGCATTAAATATGAAATGGAGCTTGTTGACTCAAAGGTAATCAGCTTATAAATTATAACAACTCCATCATCATGACTATAGATAAGTTTCTGTCAACAGTTTCATTACAAGGCATGCATTTGTGATGAAGTTCTCTGTACTAGTAGTAAGTCTCAACTTGTCATTTCAAGAATGTCATCGTCAACACCATGGTTCTTCTACTTGTTCATTCTCTTTTCCTCCTCACATTATCATGTATTTATTTCCATCACACACACCCCCTCCACTGTATTGCCAGTGTAAAGTGTAAACATCTCTAAGGTTAGGATAGTGAGGATTTTCTATTTGTTGTATTTTGTCTTTCGGTTCTTTTAGTCACTTTTTCAGCTGTGGTTGACTCTGTGTCCCCATTTTGAGTTTTCTTGTTACAGATACTGGACTGGTGTACCATTTCCTTCTCCAGCTCACTTTACAAATGAGGAAACTGAAGCAAACATGGCTAAGTGACTTGCCCAAGGTTTGAGGTCTGAGGCTGGATTTGAACTCACAAAGATGAGTCTTCCTGACTCCAGGCCTGGCATTCTATTTACTGTGTCACCTAGCTATCCCTTTGTATGTCCAGTACTTTTAGTATTATAGATACTTGCATGTTTGTTAATTGGTTCAAACATATTAGCTCATCAAAACTATTCACGGACTTCAGTTATGGAAAATGGATTCTTACATGTGCTGTGTTGTCACATGTTTAAACACTGAGTCTTCTGATTTGGTCTTTTTCAACTTTAGTAATTGAGAATTATAATCAGACCTTCAATCTAGTAATACTTTTCTCATTTATGTCTGCTTTCCATCTGGTAGATCTTGTTTACAAAAATAATGCGCTATCAAAGTTTTTGTGACTTGACTTGTGATTTATGATCTGGACATTATCACTAAAAGAAGTGCCATTTCCCCCACTGTTAACCAGTGCAGGGGTACCTTTCTTTCTTGCTATATTGGTCAACAAATAATATATAGTAAGATATAAATTCCTTAGTTTTACCAGACTTAAGAATTTGTTCATCTCATTCTCTTATCAACATGCTTTTTAATCTTTGCTATTACAGTGGGATTTGGATTTCAATAGTGCCAGACTGCAACCAGTAATTATCAGAATCAGAAATCAACTACTGGTGTGAGACTTAGAAGGGACAAAAAGCCTAGATAGGCAAGGCACTTAGCCCATGAAAGTCAACTAATGCAAGGAGGAGCAGGCACTTATCATTAGACTTAGGCTATTAAGGGCCAGAGTCTGGGAGGAGAGTAAATTAGTCAGATTATCATTAATGATCAGACTATACTGAATACAAGCTCTAATCTTTGGGCAGACACTATTTTTCTTTGTTATATTTTTATATTCCCTTCTGGATGTGAGCAGCTTTGGGCTCATACGAGTTAATTATAAGACTGAAGGTAAATCCTGGGCCTGATTGGAAAGTACCACTGTCTCAGCCTCCAAAGAGAATTTTGGACATTTTCATCACTAAAATCACTACAAGAGGTATCAGGTTAATTGCCTCTATTAAATTCTACAGACAGAACACTGTGAGACAGAATGGGAATGTAAAGTGCTTTGTAAACATTAAAGCACCATGTACATGTAACAATGATTTTCTCTTTCCCCACAGTCTGAGGGCCAGATCTATTGCATTTTACCTCTTCCCCCAGAGTTCTCTAGGATCCTTAGGGGATTTGAGATTTCTTTTCTTTGCCATTGGGAGAAGCTCCTGCCAATAGTGTTCCACTAGTTTGGAAAGTCCAAGAAACCCAAATCTACTTAACAGTCAGATGGGGTTTCAAAAAGGAAAATTTACTTCAAAGATAAAGTAAGATATAAATGGGCAAACATTTCCCCTAATATCTTAAGGGCAAAATTCATCCTATGCCACCTCAGTCCCTGGGAAGGAGAGAAGAATTAATCTAGAAGCTTAACTCAGTTCCTCTAACAACATTAGTCCCAATACATTCAAATTCAAACCCTTTCTCTTTTGGTTTCCATGCCATCATAGGACCCTCACATCTTAGGCTTTTCCTGTTAAACTGTATACAACATCCAGGCTGGATTCCTAGGCTCCAAGATCCCCGAGGCTTTGATTTTTTTTTTGGCTCTCTGACTCCAATCAGTGAACCCAGAACTGAAAAATACGAAACCAAAACCCTAAGGTCCTTTCCCATTCTGACCTGGAGGGAAAAAGAAAGGGGAAAGTGGTTTTCAGGGCCATCTCTGATTACTGTCCAGGGTTATCTACAATAAGTGAAGGAGTTCTTCCCCACTGGATGCTTTCAAAAAGAAAGAGATAGGAAAAGAGAGGAAGAAAGAGAGAGAGAGAGAAAGAGAGAGAGAGAGAGAGAGAGAGAGAGAGAGAGAGAGAGAGAGAGAGAGAGAGAGAGAGAATGAGAGACTGTTTTAAAGAGAGGCAGGCAGTTTTAACTAACCTGTCACTGGAAAGAAGCTACTTCCAATCACATAGTGGAACAATGAAGAACTTCCATACCCACATGCCAAGTTTCCTATGTCCCATAAACAGGGCCTTAATGTTTCTCACATAAATGTCTCCATTTTGGTAGTCTGGATATGCATTAAACTCTGATTACACAAATATCAGATGTCATTATTATATTTATTAACAAATATAAATAAGCTTCTTTGTCACTGTAGAGGCTTACAATCTAGCATGATGGGTGGAGAGAGATGGATAGGAGGAGGTGTAGCAGCCATAGAAATAATTCAAATGCAAAAAAAGCATAATTACATAAAAGAATTGTTTATTTACACAAAAAAGCATAATTACATAAAAGAAAAGATTATTATATAATGTCAAAGAAGAGACATATGTTCAACGACAGATATACCAAAGATTCAGGGAGTGACACTTCAACATGATCTTGAATGACAGGTAGGATTTTAGTGTGTGTTTGTCCTTCATTGCCGAAGAAGACCATGCTATCAGAGAAATAATGACATGACTTGTAATTGACTTTTGTTTTGAGTGATGGAGGGCTGTGAAGGTCACCAACCTCACTTCTCCTCCAGAGCCATCTGAATCCAGTGACCAGATATTCATCAGGATGACTGGAGATGAACCAGGATGAGGCAGTTGGGGTTAAGTGACTTGCCCAAGTTCACACAGCTAGTGCATGTCAAGTGTCTGAGGTAAGATTTGAACTCAGGTCCTCCTGACTCCTTCACTGGTGTTCTATCCACTGCACCACCTAGCTGCACCCAGGATTTTAGTATAGAGGAACACTCAATGAGAACATTTATGTTTGCCCTTCCTTCTCAAAGAGGACCATGACATCAGGGAGATGATGACATGACTTGTAGTTGACTTTGATTTGGGTAAAGGAGGACTATGCAAGGTTGCCAGTCACTTTCTTCTCCAGAGTCATCTGGGTCTGGTGGCCTGATATTCATCAGGAGGACTGGAGACCCTGGCCCAGTTCTTTTCATGTTCTCACTTTGAGTAAGTTTATGCCCATTCAGGAATAAGCCTCTTTAAGAAGTGAGTCAAGAAACAGCCCCTTTAGTAAAAAAAAAATATCAGATTGGGAGAAGAAGTCCTTCAGAGTTACTGGCCAAAAAATAAACAGCTACTATTGATATTCACTCTGAGCCAGGAGGCCCCAAAACATAACCATTAAGTGGTGCTTGGGCAGGGACCAATTATTGTCCAGTTTATGAGATCCAGAGTGAAAAGGGTTTAAAGCTTGGTCTTTGGGAAAGAAATCTAACCTGTAAACCTGAAGTTAATTAGACAATTTTCAGTCATCAAAATTTGCCTTCTTTTTAACTACTTGAGGGAGAGGGAGAGGATGTGTTGAGCTACCCATCTCACTGGATCCTCATTCAGGGAACTCAGCAGCCTACTCACAGGTTCTGTTTGTCCTTAATTCTCAAAGAGGACCAAGACATCAGGGAGATGATAGGAAGAGAGAATGATATGAGGAAAGGCAAGAGGTTAGAAAACATACAAAGAAAAGCAAGTGTACATGTATTTTTGCTGAAAAACAATTTGAGGATGATATAGCATGTGGCAAGACTGAAAAGGATAGACTAGTATGAGATTATGGAGGGACATGAATAGGAAATTGACCATTATAAGCAGTGTTGTGTAGTGGATAGAAAGCAGACCTCAAAACCTGGAAGACCTAGGCTGAAATCTCAAATTTGACACATACTTGCTGTGTGATTCTGGGCAAAACTTCTAGATATATTTTTTAGACTATCAGTTGCAGAGAAGATCCTGACTTACAGAATCCTCATCTCAGACATCTCAATAACAATCACAGCCTATTTTAGGGATATTACTGTTTACAATAACAAATGTGTTAACCTCCCAGTATTTCTCAAGTACTCTCTGGTCATTGTAGCAATTTCTTAAAATTGATTCTAATACAGTACTGGACTTAAAAACCTATGATGTTAGAGTCTCTTTTGGTTACCTTTTTAAAAATAACACAAAGGGTTAACATTTTAACTACTTGAGAATTTGCTAGTTTATTGATAATGGAATATATAAGGATGAAGTCAAAACTATCCCATTTGACTCTGATGCCTTTACTATGTGATAATATTAAATATACATATATTTTACCTTGTCTAATAAATCAAACCCATTATGGTAGAGACTGCATCACAACCTAAAAACTTTGCTCAAGAGGAAGAAATTACCTAAGAATTAGAATAAAAGATATTGAAATTATAAATTTGAGTATGGAAGCAAGCAGGTAGCAAAGTGAGGACTGAGATTTGTTAAAGAAAGGAGATCTCAGAGGAGAGTCATTGGCTCTATATACATCCTGGAGAAAAAGAGCCAGACTGAGGAAATTCCCAAGAAAAAGGGTAGCTTTCTCCAAATATTTGTATGTCTTTAAACACTATATTGGAGGTCATTCCCCAAATGTCTCCAGTAAACTGAATTTTTCTTGAGCCACAAAAAGGCCAAGAGTTAACAATAGAAAATACTAATTAAAGTTATGAAGCTGAACAATAGGAACTTATTGGGGAAAATGAGAAGCACTGATTTTTCTAAGGTTCTAGTCATTTGGAAATTGGAAATCTGATGACCAAAAGATGCTACAATAGAACAGAACCTTGCTGGACAAAGTAAAGGGACATGTCCTAAGAATTAAGCCATGAACTTGATAATTAATCATAGTTTTAGTTAGTGAGTATGCTTATAGTGTAAGTAAAATAGAATTCAAATATTCAAGTGCCTTAGGGAAAGTATAAATAATTCTGCTTTCTGGGAGTGATAGGAAACTAAGTTAATGTTCATTATGGTGTAAATATCCTCTGATTAAGCATGTCATTAGTTTTATCATTATGTAAAATGAATATCCATTAATGTAAGAGTCTAATTTTATTTTGGCTAATTTACTCTCCCTCAGATGCACTGCAACAACTCCTTTGGTCAATACTTTACTATGTTTTTACAAGAATCATTTTCTTAATTCAGGAAACAAATGAGGATGAGGATTTTGCTAGATCTCTTATTAGACCAATTTATCACAGAAGGCCCAAGTCCTAGTCCTAGTTCACCTAATTACTAGGGGAATGACTGAGCAAATCACTAAATTTCTCTGTTTTTAAAATGAGAGAGGCCTCTGAAGAACTATCTAACTCTAGAACTATAATCCTGTGATCTATTTTCTGAAATCATATCCCAAGAAAGTTGAACTTAGTGACTCTTTGTGAAAGTGCATATAATTTTTTCAAGATTTCTGATGGACCCAAGAGAAGCATAAAAAGATAAACAGGAAAGAAAAAAACATTATTCAATAAGAGCAAACTGCATCCCTACATGGAAAGATGATATATGTATTTTGTGAGAATTGTACCTTTATTACCATTTAGAAGGGTCTACATATACAGAGGATGTGGGTATAAATTGACTTTGATGTGATGATAAAAAATTTAATTAGGGTGTGAAGAAAAGGTTTATACTGTGAGAAGAGGACAGGAGGAAGCAGAAAAGGGTAAATTGCATCACAGGAAGAGGCACAAAGACCTATTACAGTAGAGGGAAAGAATGGAGGGAGGTGAATATTGAACTTGACTCTCATCCGATTAGACTCAAAGAGGTAATAACATACACACTCAGTTGGGTATAGAAATCTATCTTATCCTATAGGAAGTAGGAGAGGAAAAGGGAAAGAAAGGGGAAAGGGACTGAGAGAAGGAAGGGCAGATTGAGGGAGGTGATGATCAGAAGCAAAACTCTATTGAGGAGAGAAAGGAAGAAAGGTGAAAGAAAAACAGAAACAGGGCAAATATAGTATGGAGAGAAAGACAAAGTTAGTAATCATAATTGTGAATGTGAATGGAATGAACTCTCTTATAAAATGGAAATGGATAGCAAAGTAGATTAAAACCCATAATCCTACAACATGTTGTTTACAATGAACACATTTAAAGCAAAGTTACACAGAGGGAAGGTAAAAGCCTGGAGCAAAACATATTATGCTTCAACTGAAATTTAGAAAAACAGTAGTAGCAAACCTGATCTCAGATAACTCAGATAAAGCAAAAGCAAAAATAGAATTAATTAAAAGAAATAAGGAAAGAAATTACACATCCTGCTAAAAGGCACCACAGATAAAGTAACATCATTACTAAACATATATACCCCAAGTGTTAGAGCATCCAACTTCTAGGAAGAGAAGTTAAGTGAGCCATTGAAAGAAGTAGGTAGGTAACTGTACTAGTGGGAGAAGTCAGCCTCCCCTCTCTCAGAAGCAGATAAATCTAACCACAAAATAAATAATAAAGAAGTTAAGAAGATGAATAGAATTTAAGAAAAGTTAGATATGGTAGATCTCTATAGAAAATCAAATGGAGATAGAAAGGAATATACCTTTTAATCACTAGTACATAAGACCTACACAAAACTTAACTCTGTACTAATGCATAAAAACCTCACAATCCAATGCAAAAAGCCAGAAATAATAAATGCATCCTTTTCAGAATGTGATGTAATAAACATTACATGTAATAAAGCCCCATGAAAAAATAGACTAAAATTAATTGGAAACTAAATAATCTACCCTTAAGGGATGAGTGAGTCAAACAACAAATGTGGAAATGATCAATAACTTAATCCAAAAGAATGATAATACTGAGACAATATACAAAAACTTATGAAATGCAAACAAAACAGTTCTAAATGCTTGCATGAATAAAATAGGGAAAGAGGAAATTAATGAATTGGGCATGCCACTAAAAAAATGCTAGAGAAAGGACAAATTAAAAATCTCTAATTAAATACTGAATCACAGATTCTGAAAAAATCAAAGGAGAGATCAGTAAAATTGAAATTAAGAAAGCTATAGAATTAATCAATTAAATCAAGAGCTGATTTTAAGAAAAAAAACCTTCCGTTAATTTGGTTGAAAGAAGAAAACCAAATTACCAATATCAAAAATGAAAAGGGTGAACTCATCACCAATAAAGAGGAAATTAAAACAATAATTAGGAGCTTTTTAGCCCAACTGCATACCAATAAATCTCCCAATATAAGTGAAATGGATGAATATTTACTAAATGTAAATTGCCCAGACTAACAGAAGATGAAATAAAATACTTAAATAACTCCATTTCAGAAAAGAAAATTGAGCAAGCCATAAATGGACACCCTAAGAAAGATTGTCAGATGAATTTACAAGTGAATTCTACCACATATTTAAAGAACAAGTAACTCCAATAGTATATAAACCATTTGGAAAAATAAGTGGAGTCCTGCCAAATTCTTTTTATGATACAAATATGGTGCTGATACCTAAACCAGGAACAGTCAAAACAGAGAAAGAATACTATATATCAATTTCTCTAATGAATATAGATGTAAAAATTTTAGATAAAATATTAGCAAAGAGTTTAGAGCAAATTATCACAAGGATAATACACTAGAACCAGGTGGAATTTAAGCTAGGAATCCAGGTTTGGTTCAATATTAGGAAAACTATCAGTATAATTGACCATATCAATAATAAAATTAACAGAAATCATATGATTATCTCAATAGATGAAGAAAAAGCTTTTCACAAAATCCAAGATCCATTCCCATTAAAAACACTAGAGAGCATAGGAATCAATGGAGTTTTCCTTAAAATGAAAAGTAAAATCTATCTAAAAGCATCAGCAAGCATTATATGTAATGGGGATAAGCTAGAAGTATTTCCAGTGACATCAGAAGTGAGACAAGGATGTCCATTATCACCACTGTTATTCAGTATTATACTGGAAACATTGTTTAGCAGTAAGAGAAGAATAAATTGAAGGAATTAAAATAGGCAAAGAAACAAAACTATCACTATTTACAGATGATACACTTAAAGAATCTTAGAGAATCAAATAAAAAACTATTTGACATAATTAACAACCTTAGCAAAATTGCAGAATATAAAATATACCCACATAAAGCATCAGCATTTCTATATATTACTAATGAAGCCCAGCAGAAAGAGATAGAAAGCAAAATTTCATATAAAGTAACTATAGGCAGTATAACATGTTTGGGAGTCTATTTGTCAAGCAAGATAAACCCAGGAGCTATATGAGCACAATTGCAAAATACAAAGTCAGACCTAAATAATTGAAAAAAAAATATCAGTTGTTCGTGGGTAGGCTGAGCTAATATAATAAAAATGATAATTCTACCTAAATTAATTTGCTTATTCCGGGTCATAACAATTAAATGACCAAAAATGATTTTATAGAACTGGAAAAAATATTAACACAATTCAACTGGAAGAACAAAAGATTCAGAATATCAAGGGGATTAATGAAAAGAAATTCTAGAGAAGGAGTCCTAGCCATACCAGATCTCAAATTGTATTATAAAGCAACAATCACCAAAATTACTTGGCACTGACTAAGAAATTGAGTCATGAATCAATGGAATAGTTTAAGTACGCAAGATACAGTGATTAATGGCTGTAGTAATCCACTGTTTGATAAATCCAAAGGCTCCAATTTCTGGGATAAGAATTCACTATTTGACAAAAAAATTGCTGGAAAAACTGGAAAATAATATGACAGAAACTAGACAGAGAACAACATCTTATACCATGTACCAAAATAAGGACAAAACGGATATACATTTAGACATAAAGGGTCAAAGTATAAGCAGATTACAAGAGTCAGGAGTAGTTTACCTGTCAGTTCTATGGAGAATGGAAGAATTTATGACCATAGAAGAGATACAGGACATTATGAAATGCAAAATGGATAATTTCCATTATGCTGAATGTAATGGAAACAAAGTCAATGAAATCAAGATTAGAAGGGAAGCGGAAAGCTGGAAACAATGTTTATAGCCAGTAACTCTGATAAAGGCCTCATTTCAAAAATATGTAGAGAACTCAGTCAAATCTATAAGAATACAAGTCATTCTCCAATTGATAAAAGGTCAATGGATATGAACAGGCAGTTTTCAGATGAAGAAATTATAGCTTTAGTCATATGAAAAAATTATTTAAATCACAATTGATTAGAAAAATGCAAGTAAAAACAATTCTGAAGTATCACATCAGACCTATCAGACTGACTAACATGACAAAACAGGAAAATGATAAATGTTGGAGAAGATATGGGAAAATTGGAATACTAATACAATGCTGGTAGAGTTGTACACTGACCTAATCATTGTGGACAGAAATTCTTACTATGCCTAAAAGGCTGTAAAATTATGCATACCCTTTGATCCAGGAATTCAACTACTAGGTCTGTATTGGAAAGAAATCATTAAAGAGGGAGAAGGACCCAAATATACAAAAATATTTATAGTGGGTCTTTTTCTGGTAACCAAGAATTGGACATTGAGGGGATGCTCATCAATTAAGGAATGACTGAACAAGTTTTGGTATATGAATGTAGTGGAATATTATTGTTCCACAAGAAATGGTGAGCAGGCAGATTTCAGAAAAACCTGGAAAGAGTTACGTGAACTGATGCTGAGTAAACTGAGCAGAACCAGAAAAGCAAAGTACACAGTAACAGCAACATTATGCAATAACTGACTTTGTTAGACTTAGTTCTTCTCAGCAATGCAATGATCAAAGACAATTACAAATGATTTATGATGGAAACTGCTATTCACATCCAGACAAAGAACTATGGAGCATGAATGCAGATTGAGGCATTCTATTTTCTCTCTTTTCTTTTTCTTTCTTGTTGTTTTTCCCTTTTATTTTGATTTTTCTTTCACAACATGAGTAATGAGAAAATATGTTTACTATCTATCTATCTATCTATATATATATATATACATACATATATATTATATATATACAACCTATACAAGATGGCATGCAATCTTTGGAGAGAAAGGAGAGGAGAAATTTTATAAGTCAAAACCTTATGAAGGAGAATGGTAAAAACTAAAAATATTTTTTAAGAAAAATGAGTTTTATAAACTTACATAGACTTTACTGTGCATCAATATGTGGTGTTCAACTAATAACTTCTAAAAGGTCACTTTTAGTGGCTTTAAAAATTCCCTAAACAAAAAAGGTCTCAGATAAGTTTGAAAACAGAATTGCTTTAACTTTCAATTAAGATTGTGATATAAAATTAATGGAGTCCAGTTCTTAAAGAACGAAGGAAGGAAGGAAGAAAGGAAGGAAGGAAGGAAGGAAGGAAGGAAGGAAGGAAGGAAGGAAGGAAGGAAGGAAGGAAGGAAGGAAGGAAGGAAGGAAGGAAGGAAGGAAGGAAGGAAGGAAAGAAACTAAGTCAGTCTACACAGTGCTTGCATACATGTTTCATGCAGAAATTACTTCCTATATTTTATTGGGAAATATGTGTTTTTTTCAGGAAGGAAGGGAAAGAAGGAGGAGGGGAGGAAGGAAGGAAGATAGCAAGAGAGGAAGAGAGGGAGGGAGGAAGAGTAGATCATTAATGTTACTTTTATAAAAGACATGGAAGTGAGCAAAAAGAAGTTTCAGGGAGGGACACACAATCAGGATGGTATTGATATTGTCACATTAAATTTATTATATATTTAAAGAAATCTACTTTCTACCTAACAAAGCTTCACAGTGTATTATAAAATATTCTTTTATTATTCTTATTTATATATTAAATGTTCACATTTGTTATTTGAGTTCATATTTAAAGAGAAATTTTAAAAATGAAATAATTTTAAATGCAATTATCCAAATTCTGTTTCTCATTATCATGGATTCCTTCTTAACTGTTTACTTCTCTAAATAAGCTGAATTTGGGGTATCATTACATACTTCCAAGTTTTTTTTAAGGTAAGAAAATTGCTGGTACTATGTTAGCATCCTAGATAAATATATCATTATGTATGTAACATGAGAAATATTTTTCCCAACTATTAGTGATTTTTAAAGTAATAGAACATGCAAGTTGAATGGAAAAAAAATGTATGACCTTATTAAATAAAAGGAGTCAAGGTATATAATTTTATATAATTCTTCTTTAGTATAAAAACATTTTAGTTTAAATTTAAAATTAGTAAAAATTTGGTATAAAAAATTTCAAAATGCAAAAGCAAAATTTCATTTCCTATAGATGTCTGCCACCATAGGAAGGACTGAACAGTCAGTTCCTAGAACGTAGTAGGTAGCAGATCGTAGATACAACACAAAAGAGCCAGGACCAAAGAACAAAGGGTCAGATTGGAAATGTAGGACGTAGTTCCAGAGATGTATATAAGGTAATGCAATGTGGACTTTGCTCAAGGTTTCAGGCAGGTTGAAAACATCTAAGGAGTTGTGTTTCCTCCCTCCATCAAGGAACATAGTACCATGCATCAAAGTCCTCTGATAGATTACTTTCAAAAATGTAAAATAACAAGACTTATGGGAAGCTAAATACATATTTTAAATAACCTAATCTCAGAAGGAAATAGAACCAGATGTAAAAGTACTGAAGGATAAATGTTTTGGTTGTAGGGACAGGGTGACTTCTTGGTGCTAAAAGAAGAGAGAAGAATTCTATCAAGCTTTTCAAAAAAAATAATAATACAAAAATTCTCCTGAAAAATTGAGAAAACCCTATTCTAGGCTCATATAATGAGACAAGAGTCTTAATACCTAAATAAGAAAAGAATAAAGCAAACAACCATAGACCAATATTATTAATGAGTGACAGTCCCAGGAATATAAATGAAATTGTCAAGCAGACTATAGTAATTTATCAAAGAAATCATTCATTATAACCAAGTTAGATTTACATTAGGGATTCAGTCATGGTTCATTATTAGAAAAAATCAACATAATTAATCATTAAAGAAAAAAACATCCAAAACAGCACAATTATCTCCAAAAATGTTTGAAAAAGTACAACACTAATTCATGCAACAAAAGAGACCCCAAACCCTACCATGTAAAGGCATATGGGACCCTTTTTAATAACATAAAATTATCTAAAACCAGGAATAAGCATCTTGTACAATATAAGTATAATAGAAGCTTTCCCAAGAATGATAAGTAGTAAAAAAGATAAAAAGTAACAAAAGTAGTAATAAAAGATGTCAACTCTTTTGATATTATTTGATAGAGTTCTAGAAGAATATTTTGTAAGAAAGAGAAAAATTTAAGGTATAAGATAGGTAAAGAAGGGATAAAATTATCTATATTGATTGATTACTAAAAGTTTACTTAGAAAATTCTAAAGAACAAGTAAAGAAACTGAGGTAGTAATTTAAGCAAAGTTGTAGGCCACAAAATAAACACACAAAAATCCATAGCATTTCTACATAGTAACAAGAATCAAAAATATAAGGGTAAATTTCAAACAAAATAATTATAAAATGTATAAAATGGTTTTGAGTAAAAATAACCTATTAATACTTCATTGTTGTCCTGGCATTAACTCCCAAATCCCCTGCTCCCCATCTCCAAGGTTCTCTAACCATGGCACGCTTCTCAGATCCATCATCTCCTACTACTATGTTCTTCTCTTAACGTCTCTCCTACACTTTATATTCTGTTTACAGGTCACCTCTCTTCCAATTTTCCTCCCTGACTTGGGAGGAATCTTTGGTATGTAACTTGACTGGAAAGAATATAACTCAGAATGAAGTAAAAAAGAAGAGAGAGAGAGGGCTTGGTTTCCTTGAGTAGAAAGCTAGAATGAGTCAAAGCTATAGATAATTGATGATGCATAGTTAATACCTAATCGGAGTCGTGATCTATGATATAATTTACTGCTAAGTAAATGCAAAGTTCTATTCACTAATATTTTAGGATAGTACAGTCAAATTTACATAAACACTATTCCTTTGTTTAATCATAAGCAAAGACCTTGAGATATAACACAGTTCATTCTCTTTTTTTGGAAGCAAAGCAGTAATTAGTATAATAATGTACTGTGACTTGTAAATAAAGATGATTCCACTGACTGAAAGTCAAATCTATACTTGAGTTTATTAGAATAGGATAGAATTTTGAACTTTTAATTTAAAATTCATGTTATAATTCTAAAATCTTAGGATCATCTTTCCACTAGTATTTATGTGCTCATTTTTAAGTGAATATCTGGATACATTTGTTACCATTTTTTTTTCCAATGTCCCCTTAGATGACTTTCCAAAATATTCAGTATGTTAGTGATCTATTATTTATCAGTGGAAACTTTCTCAATCAACACAGATGACAAATGTCTACAATCTAGATAAATCTTGGGGAATTACCTGAAGCTCAGAGAGTTTAAGTTACTTTGGCTACACTCATACATTATTGTCTTTGTGTCTGAGCTTATGTCTAACATTCTATCCATTATGCCATGCTACCTCTCAGAAACAGCATAAATTGTATTTCAGGGCATTTAAACTAATATGGATTAAAAAAATAAACACAAATCCATAAAAAAATATAGATATATATAATTAAATAGAGCTTAAGTGATTTGTCCAGAATCATGTAGCAAATAAGAATCTGAGTCAGGACCCACACTCAAGTTACATAAGCTTCTAGTCCAACACTTCATCCATTGTACCACACTATTAGACTTCCTGGGCTATCAATGCAAAAGGCAAAGAGAATATCAAGAAAGGGTCACATTACCATATTGACTTGAATAGGCACATATCAAGTGTGTGTTTCAATTTGCAAGCCTCACCTTGTTAGAATTAGAGCAAAGACCCAGACTGAAGAATTTATAGGTAATTGATACTCTGGGAACTAGTACAAGCATGAGCATCATTACCATGTGGCACAGCAAGTGGGGAAAAAGAAAAGTACGGACACACACAGTGTGACAATATAGACAGACAGTGATTGAGCCATGCACAGCCCTGGGGCCACCCATTCTAGGGAGATGTGTGCAGTGGTAAATGTACTTAGTGAGAGTAAGTGCTCACAGTGGGGTCTTGGCTGAAACAGTAATCCATAACAGGGATATGTCTGATAAGACCAGATCTGGTAGGGAAATTCCAATAGCATACTCAAGTTGGGGAGCTTTCTAACAAGAATCAAAAATTACTTGAGAGATCAAATTGGTAATTCAGGACCACAGAAATGGGTGTTGATACTTAGCAGCTAGAATTGGTCAGGAGTCATGATTATTTGCTTATTTGACTCAGAGTCAGAATGAGTTAGGACAGTGGAAAAGTACAGGCTGTCTGTCATTGATTATATGTTTATGGTTATTAGGACCACTTAGCCTATGTGACTCCATAGTGGAGTCCTATCAGTGCTAACTAAATCAAAAAACATATTGTAAAAAAACACAATTTTCACAGTGTTCAGTAAACGTGTTGATTATTTCAAATATGTTCTTATTATCTTCATACCCTTCATAACTTTCTGCAATTCAGAAAAATTTTTGCTCTGTTCTTAGGGAAGCAAAAATCTAAATGGCTTATGACTTCTGGACATGATTTTTCAGAGTATTTTTGGAGTAAAGGTTTTGACAAATATTATCTTTGCTGCAAATATAGAGGATCTCTGCAGTCTTGGGTGGTCTGATGGGGAATCTCTAAAAGCAATTGGATAGCATAATGAATAAGAGAAAATGTAGGCTTAAAATTAACTAGAGACAAGAAAAGGGATAAGTAAAGTCACTTGGTCTGCCCCTCTCTTCTACATATGTACAACTCAAGGAAAATAGTGAAATCAACTTTACTTATTTAGATTATATTGAATGATATATATGCTTTCAGAAATACATTTTAGGGAAAATCTTAAATTTGACTTGAGAGAATAGATATGGTTAAATAATTCTATTTTCTTTGATAATATGCTTCTGTGAATATAATATGTCTCAGAAGTAGTAAATGTCACTAGGAAATTTTATATTTAAATATATAAAGGAAAACTCATTTTTGACTCAAGAAAAATTTAAAATCTCAACTAATGTTATTGTTATGACATGCCATATTTCATTTATATAGATCATAATTTCATAGATCTAGAGATGAGTGGGATTTTGGAAGATGTCTGGTCTAAGTCTCTAATTTTATGGGAATGGAAACTGAGGCCTAAGAATTTTGAGTGACTTACCCAAAGGTCATAAATAGTAATTGCTGAAGTGAAATTTGAAGGCAGATCCTTTAACAGGAGAAACAATGTTCTTCCCATTGCAGTAGATATGGTAAACAAAACAAAAAGAGATTATCATGAAATATAAGAGAGAGGGATAAAAGATGACTGTGAAGTTTTAAATGTGGGCAAATAGGAAAATAGTAGCTCCTTAACAAGAATAAAGAAGTGCAGAACGTATTTGAAGGATAATGTATGCTGTTTTTAGTGGGATATCTAGGTGGATTTATCTCACAAATAAATGTAAATAAGCAACTAGATCTAAGGGTAGAGGGTAGAAGTGAATACCTAGATTTGAGAGGAGTCATCAGTATGGCAAGAATCATTGAAGCCACTGAAGTAGATGTTTCCAAGAGAAAAAGAAAGAAGAAAATGCAGCTAAGAGCAAAGCCTTAAGAATAAGAAACTATGGGCCCAACACACTAGTATTATCTACAAGAGGTATATGGTCTAGGCATGGAGAACAGAAACAGCCCTAGGATCATCTAATTTTGCACTCAAGATATAAATTTAAAAAATGCACTCCCCCAACACCACTCTGTAGTATAGCATAATGAAAATAGAAAGCTTTCCAATTTTTTCTCTGCCCCTCAACTTTTTACACTTAAGGCAAATATTTCCCTTGCCTTGCATTTGTTAAGGCTTTATCTGTATGCATATAATAAAATCATTATATACAAAGCAACTATGTTTTAATAATGTGGCAGAGGTTGGTTTGCACTCACATTTTCATTTGTTTTAAGTTTTTAATTCTCATTCATATGCCTCTTCCTATTCCAAATCTATGGTCTTATTTGCATGTCTACCTAAATTTTTCTTTCACTTCAAAAAAAAAAGAATGACAACAAAAACATTAATATGGGAAGGAAGAAAGGAAGGAAGGGAGGAAGGAGGGAAGGGAGGGGAGGAAGGGAGGAGGGAAGGAAGGAGGGGAGGGAAGGAAGGAAGGAAGGAAGGAAGGAAGGAAGGAAGGAAGGAAGGAAGGAAGGAAGGAAGGAAGGAAGGAAGGAAGGAAGGAAGGGAGGGAGGGAGGGGAGGAAACCAGCATTTATTGAACACCCTACCATGTGTCAGGCACTTTGCTAAGTGCTTTACAAATGTTATTTCATTTGATTCTCACAACATTCATGCCAGTTAGCTGCTGCTACTCTCCCTGTTTTACAGCTGAGTCAACTGAGGGAAACAGGTTAAGTGACTAGCCCAAGGTCACTTACCTTGTATGTGTTTTAAGCCAATTTGAATTCTAGGCTTCCTGCCTCCAGATCTAGCAATCTATGAGACAAGCACACATAGAAAAGAAAACAGTTAATTAATGTAACAAAAAAAAAAAATCTGTGTTTTGGGCAGTTCAATGGTAGACCTAAAGTGAATCCCATGGAGAGGGCAAAACTCATACTCAACAGACCATTTCACTGCATGGTCAATGAACAAGAAAAAGAAGAATTGTCTAGGCATTTATACTCATAAAATGACTGACTACTCATTGACTATTATATGCATATACCATATTTGTTCAAATATTCCCAGAAAATCACTATCTGGTCCAACGTCAATTGACTCATTCTTATTTCTCAAGAATTCGTCCACTTTTTTCAAACATGACTGGGCTCTCTAGTTTTATGAAATCACCTTTTTCATCATCTTTTCTTTCTGAACACATTCTAGTGATAGGCTATACCTGTTTGCAAGACTTCAGATCTATGACAAAATACTAAAACCCCAAGAATAAGACCTCTCCTTGAGGGCATCTATTTCAGCTTCATATCTATTCTATGTAGAAATTTTCCCTGCAAACAATTTTATCAGAAAGAATCACTTACCAGTGTAGGTTATTACATTTTTATAGAGTTCTAATTGTTAGTAAACAATTTCTTTTATAATTATACCATATCTATATCACCTAAAATCTCAGGGGTGACAAAGAAAAATAACTTTTTCCACATAATATTCATTAAAAAAATCATATTCACTATGACTTCCCTAAGTTAAACATTCCTATTTTTCTAACAATTTATTTTATGACAAGGTTTGATGGGCCCTCAACATCCAAACTGCCCTTCTTCAAACACTCTCTCCTTTGTCAATACTCTTTCTAAAGTATAAGACCTAGCACTGACTCTAATACTCCAATTATATTCTAAATGTCATACAATAAAATGGGTCTATTGCTGCCTTTTTCTGTAAATTTATTATTAAAAGTTATTAAATTAGCTTTATGGAGAGTTTATATCTCACTATTAAGTCATATTAAGCTTTTACTCAACTAATCATCCCAAATTGTTTTACTATGAACTAACATTAGGCTGAATATTCTCCATTATTATTTTTATTTGTTGTGTTATAGAGTGCAATGCAGACATAATGAATAAAGAAATGTCCCTGTGACTCCTGGGTCCTAGATCCTTTGGCTTGGTTTTTTACACACAAAATAGGAACTTCTTATCCTTTTGTTTTTGGACAAATCATTTCCAAGAAATCATTGAGGCTATCTCACTAGTGAAGAACAAAGACAAATTATTTAGAATAGTATCACAAGATGAAGGAACTACATCAACAGCAAGCACTCCTAACTCCTGTGCCCCAAATAACACAGCTCCTCTTCCAACTGTCCTGAAAGAGAAGTTTGTGAGTGTGAACTTTCCTGTCTGATTTATGTGGGAATGGAATGATTACTTAGACATTTCCTTTACTTTCTGAGACAGCAACTGCTTCTTGGGATGAAATGACTTGGGACCCAGAACCTGGGATTCCTGGCTTAGATCTTCCAAAGAGTAGTAAGTAGGCAGTCTCTGGAACATCCATCCTCCTTTCTCTTCAATTGCAGGAAAGAAAGCATGAGAGAATGATTAATGTCTATACGTTAAAATCAGAAGGACTTAACCAACAGTCTTTGGGTCAATAGCGCTTTCACTTTGTCTCTGCCCTTAATTTTTTCCATTCTCCTCAACTTAACTTCGTTGCTTGATATTTCAGTGTGTCCTCACTGTAAATCAGCCCTGCAGATAGTGCTCATGTTTACATTGTCCCAAGCGATGAATAACCATATATTTATTCCTATTGTCATCTCATGACATGAAACCCATTGTTCTATCCCATTAAGATCTTTAAGTTTGCAATTCAGTAATTCAACATATTAGCAATTCTTCCCAGTTTTGTGCTATCCAAAATTTGGTAACTATGCTATCTATATATTCATTCACATCATTCATAATAGTATCAGACAAGCACGGTTAAGAATATCGCTTTGGAATCATGTTAGAGATCTACTTCCAGATTAGCCGTAATCAATTTATCAACACTTCTCAGATAAGGTTAATCAACCAGTACAAAATTCACATCATAGCCATCACACTCAAAGAAACAGTTGTCAACTTTCCTGAATAATGGCATATAATTCATAAATTAATAATCCATAGCTAACATCTCTCCTGAACTCCTTTCATACATTGTCACCTGCCTTCTGGTTTTGGTTTTTTGTTTTGTTTTGGGTTTTTTGCACATATCCTGTAAACATCTTAAATTCAGTGTATACAAAATAACCTCATAATCCTCTCAGGTAAACTTTTGCTATATTTCCCCATATCTTTTGAAGGAAGCTTTATCATAACATTCATTCAAGTCTGGAATCTTTATCCATTAGTTTTCCTTCAGCATCACTCTATATTTCCCATTAGTTACAAAGTCTTATTGAACTCTTTCTCCATATTACCTCTGGCATGATTCCTTTACATGCACACAGATAACCATGCTAATTCAGAATCTCATCACTCCTTACTTATATTGACTATTATAATACTGTATATATATATATATATATATGTATATATTCCAGTTTCTCCTGTTACAATCCATTCTTCACAGAGCTGCCACAATAATCTCCCTATGACATAGGCCTAGAAATGACAGTGACTCAGAATTCTTTAATGCCTTCCCATGCCTTCAGGGTAAAATAAAAACTTCTTGACTTGGCCTTTGAGATGTTCTATAATCTGGTTCCCATATACCATACAATCTTACAAACACTATGTTTTAGCCAAACTGTAGTACTAGCTGCTCCTTGAACTCAGTACTTTGCCCCTTTCACAAGCCATTCACCATATGTGCAATATACTCCATCCTTATATATACACCTTTCAGAATCCTCATCTGTCTCTAATTCTCATCTAAGGTGCCAACTCCTTCATGAAGCTTTTTTTGAACCCTTCAATTATTAAGTTATTAATGTTCATTTTTCCATGTATTATATATGGATGTATGTATACATACATATACATATATATATATATATATTTGTGTGTACATGTATGTAGACTTTCTGTGATTTCTGAGACATTCTATAAAGGTAGAAATATTTCGTTTTTGTCTTTGTATCCATAATGCCTCATATATGTTGTTGTTCTTTCATTCAGTTATGTCCAACTCTTCATGACCTCATGGACTTTGCTGTCCATGGGGTTTTCTTCACAAAGATACTGGAGTAGTTTGCCATTTCTTTCTCCTGTGGATTAAGGCAACCAGGGTTGGAACAGCTAGCGAGTGTCTGAGACCAGAACTGAACTCAGGTCTTCCTGACTCCAGGTCCAGCATTCTATCCAATGACGCACCAAATTACCTGCCTTGTATGTAGTATGAATTAAACTGAATTGTCCAAGATCATGAAGGTAGTCAGGGGAAGGGTAGGAATTTGAACTTGGTCTTCTGTCTCCAAAGCTAGCATTATCTCCTCTGTACCATACAATTCCATCATCTAGCAAGGCAGTAAACCTAGTAACACAGGAAATCAAGTTATTTTGTTTTTCATATTCTTATTGAACCCATGCTGATTCATAATTATTGCTTCTCTGAGTACTTAAAAACCATCAGTGTAACATATTAACTAGAATTTCATTATAAATTGATATTATTTTTTCTATCTCTACCTGTATAGAATATCATAAGTCTAAATTTGTGGAAAAGAGATGGAGATGGTTATTACCAATTACAAACATGCTTTCTCCAAGATATTTTTATATTCTCTTCCTCCAGACAACATCCCTTTCTCAAACTTTCCTATGCTGTTAAGACAGTACTATCAAGTAGAAGTTAATATACATTGCAAAAGATAAAATGTACTTTTTTTAATATTTCAAGTTCCCTGATTCATTTCCCTGTTCATAGTCACTGAAGCTATGAACACAGTTCTTGAAAAATGCATGAATTATAAAGCTGGAAGGCATTATGTAAATCAAGCCTTACATTTTACAGATGAGGAAAATGACTGCCCCCCAAAAATATTAATTGACTTTGCAAAGACCACAATGTCCATTTGTGACAAAGTTTGGATTTAAAATATAGAATAAATGTGTCTGTGTTTCATTTTTTTTTACCTAGAAGCAATTTGTAGGTTCTTTCTATTGTTTTCTTTACTGTATTCAGAAGTTCTGAGCAGTTTTATTTTCTTATTTCCTGCCATATAATATTCAGAATTTTTTGATGTGTCATGTTTTTCTGATGGAACTATGATCCTTAATCTCTCTCTTCTCATTCTGTTTCCAAGATCCAATTACTTGGCTTCTATAAAGATCATTCTTTATTTAAACATTGCATACTTTAGGGAAGATTTCCTTTCACTTCAGCATTTTTGTATTCTGAATCTGGTGAACACTTCTTTACTTCTCTATAGAAACTCTCCAACCTGGATTTTTTTTTTTCCCAATTTGTTGATTCAGTTGTAATTTCTATTTTTTCTTTTTAATTACTGCACTGAAAACACCAAGGTCTGGTATATTCATTCCTAATTTCCTTCCATTATGGACTTTTTTAAAATTGTTGTTTTCCAGCAACAAATTTGAAATTCTGTAGCATTCTGTGTTTCATCAGTCATTAATTTCCTTTATCTTGTAATATTTATTTTAAAAAAGAACTTTGCAATCTCTTTGAGAGTTTAATACTTACCCTAACTTTTTTTCTTCCTTGCTGTTTTACTTTTGCTCTGAGTTTTTTCTTAAATAATCTTCCCCTTGAAATTTTTAGTGTTTTAGTCATTTTGGTCTTCTTATATTTCTGCATCACTCACTTTCTTATTTTTCCTGCTTGTTTATGAAGAGACCTTGGATTGGACCACAAAACTGTCTCAGCTTCCTGCTCCCTTGGCAGATTTAGGGTTCACCATTCTGAGTCCCTGCCATCAGTAGCATCTGTGGGACAGAACAGGCTCCAAAACGCATTTCAGTCCCATTGTAGATACCCCGTTTGCCCCTTGCCACAGTTCTTTTCCTTGGATCTCCCCATTATTTTTCTGCCAGGCTGAAATTAAATATGCTACTTTTTATAAGGATGAGGGAGAACAATGAAGAATTGTTCAAAAAACAGAATATTTTATGCCTTGTGGGTCCCTAACCACAGTGCCACTCAGAAATATTTTTTCCATTCATCCTTTCCCATCTGGATAGACAAGAATCAGCATCTCAAGGGTTGAAGGAAAAGGTAAGCTGTACTTATAGAGTCTATGTAGCAGAAGAAGGTTCCAATATGGAATTCAGACAATCTGAGCTCTTTAGTTTATGCATTTCTGCCAAAGCATGTGGACTTGTGGATGAGAGGTGCTGAATGGGCACATTGAATATTAGTATTCTTTGGTGTTGATTCATAAAGATTTTACCTTATTGGGATTCTTTTTTTAAAAAGTGTATTTTGCCTATTTATTTTTTTATTCAAATTTAGCTATATTTGCTCTCCATTTAATGTATACCTCCACCTTGTAAGGGTTTATGAAAGGTTCTGGGAATTAAGGAAAGTCTCTGGTCTGTCATCTTGTTTTTCTTTCACAAAGCTAAGATGTACACCCAAGTTTTTCTTTTTTCACTCCAACTCCAGTAGGTTTCCACTAAACCAAACTGACCTACATTAAAATAGATAATATCATATTCTATAAAAGTGAAAACCTGCTATTTTAGTGTAAAAAACTAGCATTGTTTTTCTTTGCTAATGAATTAGGGATATACAAAAACTCAATAAAAATGATATAAAGGGTTCATTAGCATCACTCAAGTATTCCTTAATGGTTCTTTTATTTGTTAAAATGAGCCTTTCTATTAAAATGTTATCAGCAAAATAGAATTGCTAATGTACACTTTTGCATACACACATAGCTAGCATTTAAAAGTGTATGCATGTACATATAGTTAGCATTTATATAGCTTTTTAAGGATTGCAAAGTGCTTTATATATGCTATCTCATTTGAACCTCATAAAAACCTTGTGAGGTTGGTGTTACTATTGGTGCCATTTTATAGATGAGGAAACTGAGACTGAAAGTAGTTAAGTGACTTTCCCAGAGTTACAAATCTAAGAAGTATCTGAGACAGGTCTTCCTAAGTACAAATTATCAAGCCCAGCCTTTATGCAGGACAAAGTTCCAATCCCTGTCCACATTCACTATAATTTTAGAATTCTTTAGCATAAATCAATCAAATTAATAAACCAATTAAATGTATCAATTAAGGACCTACCTACAATGTGCCACTACTAGGCTAGGTAAAAAGTATATGAGGTCTTTACCTTCTCAGACTTTTCAACCACAGCTGAAACCTCATATATGAATATTTTTATCCCTATTAGAATATAAACTCTTTGAAAGAGGAGATGCTCTATTCAAATGTCTAGCTCTTAGCCTAATGTTTTGCTTTTGGTATGAATTTAATAAAGTTTGTTTGTTTCCCTTCATTCATTGTGTTAAAAGGAAACACCATGCACACAGGTAAGTAAAGTAAATGCAAAGTAATTTGTAGAGAAAGTGCTAATAAGTGATAGAATATGGAAAGTAGAACATGGCATTGGAACTGAATCTTGAGAGATTCCAACAAGCAAGACCACAAATTAAAAATAAAATAGCCCAAAATTTCCTGACCTTTTTTTCTCAGCTTAAATTAGGATACTTGGAAAGGATTTTTCTCTGTCTTATTTTTCCACAGTAAAACATTTGGATTATTTTTCCTCCTTAGGCTAGTAATAATAGAAAAGAACTGATAGTGTTCCTCTTTATAGTAGTGAAGTGCTGCAAGTAAATATTATTAATTGAAGGCCTTCCAACAAGAGAGTCATTGTTAACACAGTATTAGAATCAGGGTATAAAAGATTTGTGAATGCTGAAATGGCTCAACTTAGATAAATGGGGCTTGATTAGTTTTATATCTGATGAAACCAGATTATATCATGTCCCTAAATGATTCCATACACATTTAAACTTAAAAAAAAAAAAAACCTATATTCTAGTACTATCTAAACCCAGACACATTAGCACAATACTTTCAGGTAATAGCACATGTGCTGGTTAATGTTTGACAACCATTGACAATGGTGGGTTGGGGTAGGGAGGAGGAGAAGAATGAATGCAGGACCTGATTTTAAGCTCAATCTGCATTATTAACATTTTAGTCTATGGTTTTCTTAAGATTAGACAGTTGACAAAACAAATCAACCTTGAATTGCACTATGACAATTTTTCAGTTGTAAATATTCACACTGGAAATTTAATAATTGGCTCCTACAAATAGTTAGGTGGTGTAGTGGATAGAGTGCCAGATTTGAAGTGAGGAAGACTGAGTCATTTTTGTAAGTTCAGATCCAACCTCAGATGTTTACTAGTTTTGTGACCCTGGAAGAATCACTTAGTCCTATTTTCCTCAGTTCCTCACCTGCAAAATGAACTAGAGAAGGAAATGGCAAACCACTCTGGGGACAAGAGAAATTTTCACACCTTATTCTACACTTGTGCCTCTCCTTTCCACAAACACCATCCATTTTAGCATTCAAGTTCACCAAGCATCCACATTTTCATTTTCATGATGTTGGTGAGTACTCTGTCTTAGTTCTCAGAAGTAGGAAAGAAAAAACTTTTGGAGCACTTTTCTCTTTCTTTCCTGTTTCACTCGTTACCTCTATTCCCCAATAACAATCGTAGTCACTGAGGAGTCCTTAAAAATCTGTATTTCCTTATGACTTACTAGTTGGTTATAGAGAAGACTGTCTCATTTCTTGTTCAGTTTGAGTTTACTTGTGGAGAATGCAAACAAATCTGTTTTCTAATGTTTCAAGTTTAGTCTTCTTTGTACTTTCTGCTGTCTTTAATAAATCTCTCTTTGAATCTCACAAATTTAAAGAACTATTTAGATATAGTTAATCATATTAGTAGTTTTCCCATTTTCATAAACATTTTTGCAGATGAATTCTCAAAGGAAAATGAACTTCAATCAGAAATTACTGAATTATTCAAAGAATTAAATTCTAACTTGTTTCGGTTTGATTTAGCAATATGATACTGGTTTAACTGTCCTTTCTTCATCTATGACAAAAGTTAGGATTCTCTAGGTGAACTGAAATACACTGCCAGGTCTATGTGAAATTTTAAAAGTACATTATTGAGAGCTAAAAGGATAAATGATGATTTGGAAAACTCTCAAAGCCATTGTAGTTTTCAGTTAACTAAAGTAAAAAGCTTTTTTCACCTTGGACAAAAATAACTGGAGTTCAAGTAGTAGCAGCAATGATACAGGGAATAGTTTTACCACAAGTAAAATCATGTCAGAAGATAAGGCTCATCCCCAGTTCTTCACCCCCACAAAAATTTGGAAGTAAAAGGAACCCTGAAAACAAGAGGCTTCTAGGTATTTTTACCTTGGTTACACCATAAGCCAATGTAGACAATAAGGCACAGTCATTTCAAGGAGCAAAAATGCCTTCCAAGAGAAGTATGTCTCCAAGATATCTATTCTCTAGGGAATCATTTTGTATGCCCTATTCTAGTTACCAATCTGGTAATACATAGGGAGCAATGGAACAGAAATATTACCAATTCTCTACTCCAATCCCATCCCATCAAGATGACTTGAATGGAGCTGAAATCCTGTCTCATTTACTGCCTTCACGGATAAAATTCTCTCCATTAATCTAGTTCTAATATTGATCAGATGCCTTCACTAGTGAGTTCAGGTTGTAAAGAAAGGTTCTCATACATGAAGAAAACATGCATGTGTAAGAGAATCCCATTTCTGTAGGATTTTACTTTTGTTTCAGTGCAATTTACAAAGGTATTGTACATTATAAATTTAAAAATTGGAAGGGACCTTAGAGGTATCTACAATATCAATAGGTTTTCCAAAGGAAAACACAACAAATAATTAATTTCAAGGAATGATTCATACAAAATTCAAATAAATTCATATAAATTAAAGGTTAAAGAATATGAAATTTATGAAATGCCAAGGACAATTTTTAAGTGTCAATGTAAATTCAAAGTTTTTCCTACTCCAATGAAATGTATCTAACATGACCAAAACAACCAGACAGTGAATACTTCAGGTGACTTCCCAGTAATCCATTTCTCCAAACTAAATCCCAAGTCATCTACAAATATCACTTGAGATGTTGAATTTGTCACACCTCAGCTGATTAGGTTTTCACATTGTGATATGTAATCATCATTTTAAGTGCTTGAAAGGGAATGAGATCTGCTGCAATCAATAAACAAGAATTTATTAAGTGCCCACTCTTTGCCAAGCAATGTTTTAGAGATGGAAAAAATCAAAAGCAAAACAGTTTCCTCACTCAAAGAGCTTAAATTCTAATAGAAAAACAACTCTGAATTGATCAAACTTTGAATTTGGAAAATCACTGAAGTTGTTTTCTAATGGCATCTTGTCTTGAAATAGAGATATATGTGTCTATGTTGTGATTCTTTGGCTTTCCTGATTGATTTTGCTGCCAAGAAAATAAAGTTCTACCAGTTTTTCCCTAGCAGCACATAAGATAGAGGTCCAGCTTGAAGCCAGGACAAATATGTTCAAGTTCAGATTTTTACACTTATTAGCTATGTGACCATACCATACCCTCATTCACTTACCGCTCCAATGCATCCAGGAAAATCCATAAGACTACAAATTATGAGCAAGTTCCTAATCTGCCTCAGCTGGGGATGTGTTCATGTTAGGAGTTCCCTATATCAGTGAAATCACAGATTCAGATCAAAAACTTACTTGCGTACATGTATACATTCTTAAGTTCTTGGATCCCAAGGATTTCTTTAGATTTTTTTTATGTTAAGAAATTGGTTTAGTTTCCAAAATTATTAAAAGTGTAAGAGAAAAACTAGCTTATGGAGTGGAAAGGAGAGCCCAAGGTTGAACCCCAGGGCAGACCTCAGAAAATAAGAAAGACCTGAGACATAGGGGAATCATTCCCCATGCCTCAAGTCTACAACTTGATTTCACTAATAGCTACTGAAAACAAATTTTTTTAAAAAATGAGTGAGTAAAGGAGAATGAAGAAGAATATCAGAAATATCTACTATAGGAAAAGAGAAGATCTGGGTTCATATTCAGAGGAAGATAATCTAGCTTTATAAAAAGTCACTTTTTTTCAATGAGAATTGTTAAACGGTTCCAAGTGCAAAAAGAGTTCTTGGAAGAACTTAACAAGGGACTTTAAAAATCATATTATCAAATTATAGAAGGGCTGTGGTGGGGGTGGACTGGCACTTCTAGAGACTGTAGGGATCTAGCAATTTACCTGGTGTTGAGCAGGATTTCTAGTGGTGGTATCTGAGCCCCAGTGGGGTGTTTCTGTGTTTTCCCAAGGTTACACTGAATCACATGGATGTCCTTTGGAGGTACCTGTTTGCCTTGGGACATGCTGAAGCATGTGGTGGTTGTCAGTGCTGGAATCTGCCAGTTCCCCTGGCTATACCATCAGATTGGGGGTTCTGGTGTTGGTGCTTGCCTACTCCACCACACACTGGGGCTCAATTTTACTGAATTAAAGTTTGCTGCTATCTTGCTAGGATGCTTCCCATCCTGAAATGTGAGGGTGACAATCCTTTCTTGCTGATCCTTCATATTTTTGGGGTAAAAGAAATGTTTCATCCCATCTTTTTGCTGGTTCTGCTGTTCCAAGATTTGTTTGGGTGTCTTATTTTATGATTGTTTGGAGGTGAGTATAGGAGAGTTATAATGATTTACTGTATGCTCCACCCTCTTGACTCCCAGAAGGTGAGAGCAATTTTGATTTTTTTAAATTAAAATGTTCTTATATAAATGAAACCTATGCAGCCAAGAACAGAAGAAATGCAGAAAATTGAGAAACATGTTTCATAGACAATCTCTCAGATAGGATGTGATTGACTTGGAATATTGCTGTGGTGTAGGAAATGAGCTGGTTGATTTAGAAAACATGGAAAGACTTGGATTTATGAAGGAAAATGCTCACTACCTTCAGAGAAAAAGATGACAAGTGGTAATAAGCATAGTGAAATCTTATATATATATATATGTATATGAGCATGTATGTATATATATATATATATATATATATATGTTTATAGATTAGTATGTATTTGGGTGTATATATGTTGTATATAATGTCCGTGTCTCTCAGTCATTGCTGACCAGATTCTTGCTAAAGTCCTCCTTAGAGTCTCCTAGAAAGCCTCCTGAAGGTTGATCCTTCACCTGGAAGATGGTCATCTACCTGAGAGGCAGTGTGGCTTCAGAAAGGGCCAAGAAACAGTGGATATGATGTTTGCTGCCTGAAAATTTCAGGAGAAATGCCAGGAGAAGAACAGAGGTCCGTGCATGACATTTGTAGATCTGACCAGGGCCTTTGATACTGTTAGTCATAAGGGCTTATGGAAAAAATTATGTCAAAATTTGGTTGCCCAGAGAAGTTCATCAATATTGTACATCAATTTCATGAAGGCATGTTTGCCCGGGTTATGGATAAGGAACAATTCTCTCATGCCTTCGCAGTCACCAATGGAGTTAAACAGGGCTATGTACTTGCTCCCATGCTTTTCAGGATGATATTTTCAGCCATATTGTCAAATGTTTTCAATGAGAATGAACATGTTATCAAGGTCAGCTACTGTACCGATGGCAAATTCTTCAGTTTGAAAAGGCTAAATGCTGAGAGAGTGTTGGTACATGATTTTCTGTTTGCAGATGATTGTGTACTCAATGCAGCCTCTGAAGCTGAGATGCAACAAATTATGGATCAATTCTCTGCTGCCTGTGTTAATTTTGGTCTAACAACACCAAGAAAACACAGGTGCTCCATCAGCTACAACATACCATTCATATATTGATCATTGGTTATAACAAGTGGAGAAGTTCTGAATGCTGTGGACAAGTTCACTTACCTTGGTAATGTACTTTCCAGGGATGTACACATTGACAATGAGGTTGATGTATGCATTGTCAGAGCTAGCTCAGTGTTTGGGAGGCTCTGAAGAAAAGTATGGAAAAGAAGAGCTATTAGACTGACTACCAAACTGAAGGTCAACAGAGCCATTGTGCTGACCTCATTGTTGTATGCCTGTGAAACATGGACAATTTGCCAGCACCACGCAGGAAACTGAATTGCTTTCATTTGAACTGTCTTAGGAAGATTCTGAAGGTCACTCAGCAGGATAAGGTACCAGACACTGAGGTCCCTGATAGAACTAAACTGCCAAGCATTCAAACTATGCTTCAGAAAGTACACCTCAGATGGGATGGCCACACTGTTAAATGTAAAATGTGCACTTGCCAAAAAGACTATTTCATGGAGAACTCACATGGAGCAGGCGAGCACATGCTAGTCAGAAAAGCCAATACAAAGACACTCTCAAAGTCACTCTCAAGAACTTTGGAATTGATTGTGTGACATGGGAGACACCGGCACAGGACCATTCAACATGGAGTGCCCACATCAGAAAGGGTACTGTGCTCTATGAGCAAAGCAGAATTGAAACACCATACTTCAAGGGAAAATATGGTCTTTCAATGAAACAGAGGACTTTCAATCATTCTTAATGAAAAAACCAGAGCTGAAAAGAAAATTTGACTTTCAAACACAAGAATGAGAAGAAGCATGAAAAAGGAAACAGCAAAGAGAAGTCTTAAGGGACTTACCAGAAGTGAACTGTTTATATTCATACAGGGAAAGACAATATTTCTAACTCTTAAAACTTTTCAGTTTCTGGGTAGTTGGTGGGACCACACATACACATGTACACACATGCACACACATACACACATGCACACACATACAGAGATAGAGAGCACAGATTGAACTGAATAGGATGGGACCATACCTTAAAAGAAACTAAGGTAAATGGTGAGAGAGAAATGTAGGGGGAGGAAAGAAAGGGAAAGGGAAGGGGGTAACTATATGTCATTTAAGAGGCAGGTAGGAGTTTTTCTTAGTGGAGGGAAAAAGAGGGGAGCTGAGAAAAAAAAAAACAAAAACAAGCAGTTTACCCGCATCACATTTGACTAAACGAAGGAGTGAAATGCACACTCATTTTGGTATGAAAACCTATCTTACAGTATAAGAAAGTGGGGGAGAAGGAGATATTGCAAGGGAGGGGATGATGGAGGGGAGGGCAAAGGGAGGAGGGAGCAATTTGAAGTCAACACTTGGGGAGGAACAGGATCAAGAGACAGAAGAGAAACAATGAGGGGCAGGTTAGGAGGGATGGTAATCCAGTTAGTATTACACAACACGACTATCAGGGAAGTCATTTGCAAAACTACACAGATAGGGCCTAAATTGAATTGCCTGCTGTCCCAAAGGGAATGGGTGGGGAGGGAGGGATGGGGAGAATTTGGAACTCAAAGTTTTAGGAACAACTGTTTATTATTGTTGTTGTAACTAGGATAGAAGACATACAGTTAATGAGGAATAGAAAGTCATCTGGCCTTACAGGAGAAAAGAGAAGATGGGGACAAGAGAAGGGAGGGATGACAGAAGAGAGGGCAGATTGGAGATAGGGAAAATTAGATTGCTGGGGGTATTGGGGTGGGGGAGGGGATAAAAGGGGAGAAAACTGGGAACCCAAAAATTTGTGAAAATGAATGTAAAAAATTAAATAAATAAATAAATAGAAAGTCAAAGAAAAAAAAAAAGAAAAGAAAACATAGGATGTGCAAATTTAGTATCCACCCCAAATGTTCACAGGGACTATCTGTGCCCAATCTGTGGCAGAACATTCTGAGCTTGTATTGGTCTAATCAGTCACAGTCAGACACATTGAAACTTGACTTTATCATGGTGATATCATTTGGGTCCTCTTGAAGAATGAAGGACAATAACAACTATCCATCTATCTATATACATATATTTTTATACATACACACATACATATACATACACTTATATATGACGCAAAGAAAAGCTGGGCAGCTTTGAAAATAGTATGCATTATTTATAATATAGGTTTGGGAAATGTATTGTTTTATACTGAATCCTCCCTTATATTCTCCAGTGTACATGGCAATTTTTTTCTTTTTTTATTTTGTATTTAAGTTCAAAATAAACTTAAAAACTTACAATAAAAAGAAAATAAGGCCAAATGATCAACAAAAATGCTTCTTCTTTGGATACACAAAGAATATATGTATATACTTGTGTGCATGTACATACATGTTTATTTACTGTATATTATGTGCTGTCAGTCATAATCCAATCTAAATGCCAAGGGATTTTTTCAGAATTTTGTTCTCTCTGCTCTCCCTGGTATAATAAAGAACAAGTGCAAGTTATACATTTTTAACCCGAGGTGATCAATTAAAAACAGGAGCTCACTTTCATAACTACTACCATCATCTAATGTTGATTCTGCACTAATGAGCTCCTGAGGATAAAATTGCCATCCTTTCCAATATAAATTACTTATAGATATACAAGTTTTAATTAAGCAAGATCTCGAAGGACTTCAAGCTTGCTACGTTATTTGGGTGAGCTCAGGAAGAAAAGATTGAAATATTATCCCTTTGCTGGCTTGGAGGTCTAAGCAATATAGTCAGTCAACATTCAGCAAGCGTTTAAGTGCTTACCAAGTGGGCACTTACAATTGTATTCCCCCATTATCAAATGAGGTAATAATTATAAAGGGATCAGCATCGTGCTGGATACATAGTAAACAATACACAAGCGTTAATAGTAGCCATCAATGTCATTGTAACCATCATCAACAGGTATGTGCCAGGCACTATGCTAAGCAAGGAAAATACAAAGAAAGGTAAAAGATAGTCCCTGCTTTCAAGAAGCTTACTGTCTGATGTCTCTGTTTCCCTGTGAAATCCAAGACAGACAAGAAGATTATGTGAAAAAAGAAAAGGAAATGTGTAGCACTCCACATTGCTCCCAGGTGTATTGTAGTTGTTCAGAGATAATCATTTATGCAACTCAATACCCAAATTCCCAGCTAATGCATTATTTTATTGCTAGATCGTATCAGAGACAAGCACAATAGTAAAAACATTTAATTAAGAAATGAAACAGTATAAATAATAAGAAAGAAAATCAACTAGTAAGATATGCTCTGCACTCATGATTAAAAAAAAAAGGTTCGATTTCTTACATCTCCAGGGAAATTACTATAATAAAATTTTCTTTTAATCCATCTAACTCTCCAGCTGAGTGGAAAAGCACAGTGATTTTGCAATTCATAATCCCAGATTGGGAGGTTTCATGCATTGTGTAGATGGAGTCTTTTCTGGGAGTCTTTCAGGGCTGGCTGAAAGCTCTTGCTTTTACTCTAGGTATTTACACAATACCAGAAAATGAGGATACCATAGACATATAATTTTTGTGGTCATTTTGCCTTGTGTCCTTTGCCACCACCCTTATATCCATGCTGGTGTCCCAATTTCTTGTTCCTTCCCTGCCTATTCTACATTTCAGACTACATGTCCCATAGGGATCTCAAATTCCTCAGGTCCAAAAATCCTGTTCTTTACCAAACTCCCCTATTTCTGTCTAGAACACCACCATTCTTCCAATATCTCAAGTTCAAAACCTTAGTGCTAACATTATATATTGGACTCCATCTCCTACCTTTATGTATTTAAATTGGTTGTCCTTCACATCTGTGATGCAACCTCTCTTCACCTCTGCCTCACGGAATTCCTCTTTCTTTAAGACATAGCACAATAACCACCTTCAACATGCAGCCTTTCCTGATTTCTCTACCAGTTTCTAATTCCATCTTTCCCTAGCCATTATGCATCTAATTACTTTGTAATATATGCATTGTACATTCATATGCGTATATGTATATGCTTAGATATAGTCATAGTTTGGGTAATGATAAAAAATAGAGATAAATTGATATAGAGATAGAGATGTTAGAGATAAAGGTAGGGTTAGAGGTAAAGATAGATATGTATATTGTTTCTTCTCTGATAAAATACAAGCCACCAGAGCGTAAAAAAAAAAATGTTTTTGGTATTTTTCTCTCAAGTACCAGAAAGTGTCTCATGATATATAGTTGCTGCCTAATAAATGTTGTTCCATTAGTAGTTTGCTTGATAGATGAAATTCCTTATTTCCTTAAGGCCTTTCCTATAATGACCCACTGTTTATGCCTTCTTTCCTTATCTGCTTTGCACCTAACTATCATAGGTTTTTTTCTTAATTTCTATATACATTTATTCTGTACACATGTACATACCATCCTTACCTACCTACCCACTTCCATGAATGTAATCTCCTTGAGAACTGGAACTGTTCACTTTTTTTTATCTTTCTATCCAATGCCCACTATCACTGCCTGGCTCGTAGTATGTCCTTAACCAATATTGCATTAATTACATTTTCTACCAGAATTTTATCCTAATCATATTATCATCCATCTAAGTGCAAAGATGACAGGGAAATGGTCAATATTGGAGAGGGTGTGGGGAAATAGGGGCACTAATGCACCCTGGGTAAACCTATGAATGGGTACAATCTGTCTACAAAATAATTTGGAATTATACATAAAAATAACTACTAAACAATGGCTATCTTTTAACCTAACTATACCATTACTAGACCTATACCCACCCTTCACCTCCCAAAAAAAGTAACAAAGAAAAAGGAAAAGGACCTTTATGGACAAAAATATTTATAGCAGATTTTCTTGTAGTAATAAAAAACCTGAGAGTTGAGTATGTCCAATAATTGAATAATAGCTAAATAGTGTTATATGAATGTGATGGAGTACTGTACTATTTTGCAGCAAGAAATGAGGAAATGGGTGGTCTCAAAAGCCATGGAAAGACTTACATGATTTGATTCAGAGTGAAGTGCAAAAAAACAGAAACACAATTCACACAAAGACAATAGTAATGTAAAAACAAGTAACTTTGAAAGCACCAAGAACTGTAATCAATACAATAACCATTCATAGTTCCAGAGCGCCATTGATGAAATTCTCCAACCAAAGATGTAATGTATTTAGACTGCAGATTGAGATGTATGTATGTTTGTATACAGCCTTTAGCAAATCTGTTTTGCTTTATTATGAATATTTTATAAGATGGTTTCTTTTTTTCCCAGTGGGGTGGAAGGGAAAGAAAATAGATTTTTATTCATGGTTTTTTTTTTTAAATAGAGTGATGGGAGTGATATGAATGTGAACTGTTTCATTCATATTCATATGAGGTCATTTGTTTTACCTATTTTATCTTGTTACAGAAGACTGTCAAAAAGAGGGAGTAATCTGTAAATGTACATAATATGAAAACAAAATATTTCAATAAAGTTGAAAAGTACTCAAAAAATGGGGAAGAGCGAGTAAGAAGTCCCATGGATATTCCTACACAATCTAGGGAGAAAGAGGTGTTCACAGAGAGTATAAAGCATCATTGTTATCATCTTCAATCCTCCGTAGGGAAATCTAAGAAATATAAAATTAATGATTTTATAATTAGTTTAAAAACCCTAAAAGCTAATTTTCTAACTGTGAAATGATTCTAAAATAAATGAAGTCAATTTCCTTTTTTTTAAAAAGGCCTAAAACTGTAAATCTAGGGTCTCTGGTTCAATATACTTGCTACAACTTTGGACTACTCATCCCAGCTATTATTGATAAATACTAGACATCTTTATTCAGTCTTCAGATTTTAGCAGCAAGTTAGTTAGATCCACCTTCTGCTTTCTGCTTACCTTCTGACACTCTCCTCTAAACAAGCAGACCTATCTAGCTATATAACACATCTCCCTAAAATGATTATTCCTCCTCACAGCACAGTCCTATATAATAGGAGGCATTTTCAGATCAATATGTTTCTGTTGAGAACAGGGCCCTTGTTACAAATGATCATTTCTTCAGTGGAAACCAAGGGGACCCTTATGCTGGGTAAAATAAGAAGTAACTACAGTATTAAAGCAGAAGCTGGATCTAATATATGACCTAGGCATGAAAGCCTGAATCCACATCACGAAAATGGAAGAATCGAAGGGCAGGGGAACTTTAACAGATATCTAAATCGAATCAGCATTGCCATTCAATGTGATTCAATTTAGAGATTTTCATCTATTGTTTTCTTTATTTTTTGTTTTTTAAGACCTGCATACTTTAAATCAGACTTATAAAAAGGGCTTGTATCTTTTCCACTTCACAAAGACACATAAACATATCCTGTTTTTTCAATTTGTTGTCAGAGTACACAACTAAATCCCTGAATAGAAGACTTGTGGTATATTGGGGATCAGATACTAAGTGATTATAGATAAGAGGGAGGCTAAAAACACTATTTTGTCCAACAACCACAGAAGTAAATGAAATTCTGAACTATCTAGCTACTTATCTTCAGTCTAAAAGTTAGGGTAGCAAAGGTTATTAGGGTGAGGAATGTCCAAAAAATACCAAGTGTAAATACCTCTATGTTTTTAAATGAAGTTTTGTGGCACAGGAAGAACATTTCTTGGGAAAACAACAACCTTATGCTTTAAAAAAACAGCTTCCAATGAAAATAAGACCAAAAATGAATGCAAAATAAGAGGCAATCCATAGACATATTGTAAGCCTACTACTTAAAGGAAGAGGAGCTACAATGATATTGATGATGAGGATGGTGATAAAGATGATAGCATTTTCGTTAGCAATTCCCAGTTTGCACTGTGCTTTCCAACAGAAAAACCTGAGAAGGAGCTGCAATTTTTATCCCCATTTTTCTGTTGTTCAGTCATTTTGGTTGTGTCTGACTCTTCTGTGGTCCCATTTAGGGTTTTCTTGGCAAAGATATTGGAATAGTTTGCTATTTCCATCTCCAGCTCACTTTATAGATAAGGAACAGAAGCAAAAAGTTAAGGGTTAAGTAATTTGCCATGGTCACACAGCTAGTAAGTGTCTGAGACCAGATATGAACTCAGGAAGTCTTTTTACTTCAGGTTGGGAACTCTATCCCCTTGTACCACCTCACTACTTCTAGCCCCCTTTCACCAATGAACAAACTGAAACTGACACAAACTGAAACTGACAGATTAAGTAACTTGCCAATGATCACACAGCTAGGAAGGGTCTGAGCCCTAATTTGAACTCAGGGCTACTGATTCCAGGTCCAATATTCTGCTCACTGCACCATGTGGCTGCCTCTAGATAACTAGAAGGCCTCTAAGGTTCCTTCCAACTCCAGGACTATAATCCTATGACCATGTGATCATAAAGCACCTCTATCCTGATGACTCATTTCCTTTATATCCTGATTTTGTTTAAACTTGGAGCACATGATGGACTACTTTTATTAGCTACATCAATTCTCCCCATGCTCATTACAGTAGGGGCTGTCCATGAAATATCAGCCATAACCAGAAAAGGTGAAATAATGACATCATTAAAGTCCTCTTTGAATATGTAAGACCATTTATAAATCTTCACTAATCATTCAAAAACTTTAATTTATTTATCTAATAAATAATTAATCACTACTTGCAAGGCACTTTATTGAGCTAGAAAGGCATGCATTGCCCTAGAAAGTTTCCTGCCATAATAACTATCTGGGCAAGAAGTTAAAAAGATTTGAGTTTCAGTCCTGCCACAGACATTCACTTGCTGTGGGACTGAGAGCAAGTCATTGCATCAGCAAAGATCCTGACATACACAAGAGCACCTACTATCATAGATTCTTAGATCTACTTTTTCTAAAAGGAAAGCAACTTTTGAGGGGTCAACAATCATTTTAATCAAGCACATATGTCATTCACTTAGTTCAGGGGGAAAAGTCAGCAACCTGAACTTCAGAGAAAATACAAACAGAGAAACAAAGATCAACAGATAGGGCTTCCAACTGTCTGACCATAAACAATATATACATCACAGATCAGCAGATAGATCCAATTGTCTCACCATACATACATAGTTACTAGAGAGATAAGCACTGACATCTGGGTTCTGAAAGCCAGGGAACTCCTTAGTGGCTGCCCAGAGTCTTGTCTGGCCAAACAAACACTTTCAATGAGTAAGCCTCAAAGCAAAACCTCACCTCAGAGTATTTATACACTTTTCAGAGCCAGAAGGCATCACAACCCTTGAGAACCAGTGCCTCATTAGAAAATTAACAAAAGGTATGGGCCTACCCTAATCAAGCTTCCCTTAATGGGTAGGCCCAATAATTGGTGGGGATAATCTTTAACTCTCATAATTACCATTTCAGTCACTTTTTAAAGAAGTTTAGCCTCTATTTTCTCATGTGGAAAATAGGGGAAATAGCACCACAATGTAGATTATGGCATGAGTTTATATGTGTAAAGTTTTTTTTCAAATCTTAAAGTTCCTTAAAAATATTACCTGTTAGGGTCAGAAAACAAGTTAGGTAAAGTGAAAGGTGATTAAGCTTAAGAGTCAGAAGATTTAAATATTCCCTCAGATATGTACTACCTATGTGACAATGGTCAAGTCTTCTAGCCTTTCTGTGCCTCATTTTCCCTATCTGAAAAGTGAGAATGATAATAGCACCAGTCTCACAGGGATTTATGAGATGTTTAAAGTGCTTTGCAAACCTAAGACCCACTACAAATGAAAGTAGGAGCTGCTACAAGAGCTGTATGGGTACTAAGAGAGTTATTTATTCAGTCTCCTCACTCAAACACCATAAATTCTAAAGGGAACGAGAAGACATTGACAATTAAATATAATACAAAAATTGAAAGACAAAATGCTATGAACTCCGATGAAGGGAGAAATTATAGCAAATGAGAGAGAATAGAGAAGGATTCACATAGGATTTTGTCTTTGTAATATACCTTGAAGAATGGCTAAAATGTCACCATAGAAGGGAGAAAATGGCAGGTATAGGGAAATAACATGAACAAGGTACAGAAGTGAAAGAGCAGGGCACATACAGAGACAACAGTAGTCCAATTTTGCTAAAACTAGAGATTTGGTGAGATGTAAACCTTATCAAAAACTTTTCTCTTTACCATTTATTCAATAACGAAAAATCAAAAATATTTCTTCCTTTTTTTGAGGCAGTTGGGGTTGTAACTTACTCAGGGTCACACAGCTAGTAACAGGGTTCTATTGGCCCATTAAGGAGAAGTGAGAGGCCCTCATCCAGTTTGCCTCCTTGTTCCCATCTAACTCCTTGCTGGCAAGTTTAACAGAGATGCTTCTTTTGTTCTGGCCTTTAATAAGACCTCTTTAATAAAGTGTGAATTCCTCTCTTCCTGGGTGTCAAGAAGCTTGCAGAAGTTCATGGGTACTTGCCACCCAATTAACACCTCTTTGTTGATGAAACTATCACAACTGTATACTCTTAGATTTGGCCTTTTAAAAGGAAGAACAGAGAGGGAGAGAATTGAAATCTAAGAACTCATCTGAATAGAGATAATGCAATAGAAAATATAAAGACTGTACTCTAGAGGGATGCTTCTATAAAGGCTTAACCCCACATTGCCATACTCCCTCCTGGGAACCAGGTACATCAGAGAATCATGTTGTTATTTGTCCTTCCTTTTAGAAGAGGACCAATGACATCATTGGGTGATGCCTTCACTCATGAATGAATTGGATTTAATTGAGGCAGATTTGCACATAGTTGTCAGCTTCACTCTTTTCAGAGTCATTGAAGTTCAGTGACAAGACAAAAGTCAAGACAACTGACCCAAGATGCAGTAGATGACTTTGTCATCTTCCATATCTGACCAAGCTCTAAGGACTCCACGGTGCCTTATTCGGCTGCCATCATGGCTGTTGGAACAAGTTATTCTCATCTTCCCATTCCACTGGGAGAAGTCTCTACATGCTTGGGGTAGATACCCCCCAAACTCGCCAATAGGTTTGAGGCCTGTCAGTTATGGTTACTCTCAATCTGGTTTAGCCCATCTACCAAGAAGGTTTATTTGGGTGTGGCTGCTTTGCTTTCTAGATCTTCTTGGAGTTACAGGCAAGAGTTGAGAGCCAAGTAGACACCAAAAGTGAATGAACTGCCCTGGAAAGGATTTGGCAAGCCCTCATAAGAAAGGTACTAGTTCTCCTGAACCTACCATAAGAGAATCATTTGATCTAAGGAGAGGAAGAAACATGGCACCCTAGTGATTGTAGTAAATGCAGCCCTACCCAGAGTGGCAAGGAGTACTGAGTCAAGCCAAGACCTACTCACATTGAAGCAGCAAAGCAAAAGTGACAAAGAAGTTCCAAACTCATAGAAAAATTCTCTCACCAAGGGTCCTTGGACCCAGATGAATAGTTCTTGGGTCATTTGGAAGAGCTCCTGGATCAAGTAGTATAGTTCCTATCCCAAGCAAAAACTAAAAACAAGCAGCATAGAGGAAATGAGCAAAGATAAGAAGAAAAACCAGAGCTTGGTCTTCACTGATACTGAAACAATATGCAGTGTGCAGGATGATGGGTCAATTCTTGAGCAACTCAATTTTTTTTTCCCTTATGCCTAGTCAACTCCAGGGCACTTCTTTATGTATGAACGACCATGGAGGCCCCTAAAAGAAGTTAGGATGTCCATAGAGGGAAGGGAAATGCTTTCATTTTTATTTTTCATAATTTCTTCTCCCAGTCCTTTGCATTTTCTATTAGGTTAAATAAAATTTTACCTATAATAAGTGTTCAATAACATTCAATTATCATTAGTGCTATTCTTTAAAATGTTTGTTCTCTCAAATATTCTCTATTTTTATGTACCTATCCTTTCTCAAAGAATCTACTTTAATTCCTAATACTGTTTCATTTATAAATATGATATAATCCCTTTAGGGCAAAAAGATTGATCTTCCAAGGGGAAAAAAGTTGCATCTTACTATTTTTGAACCTAAAAATATTATTTCTTGTGACCCAGCTTTAATTTTGTGATTACTCAGCTTTGACTTAGTGTATTAGCAGATGCAGAATGTTTTAATATTAAAAATCTGAGCAAAGGAGTTGAGGTCTGTGATTTAACTTCTCAATTTCCTCACTTCAAAATCATGCAATAATACCAGTCTCCAGCTATCTCACAGGAAGGAGAATTCAACATAATGCCTGACCATAATTTGTACACCACTGTCACTCCAGAGTCCCAATAAGTAATCTTGCTTCTTCACTGTTCCATCTTGTTCTAACATTATTGATCCCTCTGTAGGTAGAAGTTCTGGATGGTGCTTTTCATGAACTTTCAAAGGAAACAAGCAGTACTTATGGTTTTAAAACTCTATCAGACAGTTCAGGCATTGGCTTTGTAAGACAGAAAAGGAGCTATCCAAAGTCTCAGTAAAAATTCAAGTAGACATCCTTCTACAAGGATGCAAGACTATACCACATCCATTTTATATGATTGTAACTGAATATTATTGTACAACAATTGTATTATTGTACAACAAGAAATTATTAATATGAGGAATTCATATAAATGTAGGAAGATTTATATAAAGTGATTTAAAAAATGAAAAATATAAAACCAGTAGAAGATATACAACCATAATAATGTAAGCCATAACACTATAAAGCATTTGAATTCCAGTAATTGCAATAAACAATCTCTGCTCTAAAGAACTGATAAAGAAAGCATTCATTTTTCTACTCTCATTAAAACAGGACCTTCTGAGGTGAGGGGCACCAGAATTCACTTTCAAATGACATGTGGGCAACCCATTTATTTGTTGCATAAGGCTGACCCTGACGATACTAAGAAAGAGCAGCTACTCAAACCTCAGAAAAAGAAAAATTATCTCCATTATGGACCAAGGGGTGATTGATACTTGATAATCCAAGCAAGGTCTTTACACTACATCAACTAAGAATTTAAGTATTAACCCAGAAGAACCCTAGCATTGCCTTAGCAAACTTATCTTTGATTTCATTCCTTTCCCCTACCTTTAAAAAGATTACCTTAATTTCTTAATCAAGCATGCACTTTAAAAGTGTGCCACTTTGATCACTAATTTCCTTTTAAGTCTCATGCCAAAAAGAAAAGAAACAAAGTTTCACTTGGACATCTTCCCTGCTTCCTTCATCAACTCTGCTTGAGCTTTATGATGATGCTATGTTCTATATGCCACCAAGAGGTGACATAAGGTCTCAACCAGGATTACAAAAATAAACAATTAACATATTACCTGTCTACAACAGGTGACAATGGCAAAAGGCAACCTTTCTCATTCACATGTGTTTGGTAGTTAGGGCTGCTAATCCCAACTGTGCAAATAGGCAAGGTTTGGCTCCAACATTCTCTTTCCCTCTGACTGATTTTGTATCCATATTCCTACAGAGCTTTGTGCTTCGAAAGTTAGTTGAAAAATGGCTAACATATACATATAGGAGTGCCTGAACCTTAACAGAAAGTTCTCAGATAATAATTGTAGTATCCCAAAGAATGAATCTTTAAGGTCAAAAGACACATAGTCCTGAAATAAGTGAACGTTAAGAAAGGAGAAGTTTTGAATTAGCCATGATGTGGAAATGTGGTACTTATAAAATACAGTTTAGATATCATCAAATCACAGACTTCTCCAAAGGAGACTTGAACATCCTCCTTGAGAGGAACAGTCAGAATCAAGCACTTATTGCTTCACTTATCCACAAGAAGGATATTGAGCTAGAATTATATTTATCTGTCCCCTCAAATAAGTATGGTTCAGAAGGAAAACCATTTCCCTGGTCACTGTGAAGGGAGAGGCTAGCCCTTAACTTACATTAAACAATTTACCTCTTTTTAACCAATAATTGACTGCCTTAAAAAAAAAAAAGGAAGGTGAAGCCAAGATGGCTGCGTGCAAGCAGGAACCTACTAGAGCTCTCCCACCACAAACCCCTCAAAAAACCTATTTAAAAAATGACTCTAAACAAATTCTAGAGCAGCAGAAATCACGAAAGGACAGACTAAAGCAAATTTCCAGTCAAGACAACCTAGAAGATTGACAGGAAGAATCTAATGCACCAGGCCAAAAATGGAGCACAGATCTGTGTGAGGCATGCTTGGCATGGACAGAGCTGGAGCAGATTCAGGGAACTGAATTGCTGGTGGCTGTTACAGTTCTCAGACTTCTCAACCCACAAACACCAAAGATATGTTTGAAAGTCAGAGGGAAGGGTCTCTCACCTGGCTGACAGGGGAGCATGGTCTGGCCCCAGCCCCAACCCAAAGGCAGATGTAGAGACTACTGAAGCAGAGGGTACTTCTGGAGCCCTACACTTAACAAAGAGCTCAGAAGTCAAGTAACTGACTGAGAAAAGGAGCAAATCAGGGGGAGGGTGGAAAGAGACTGTAGATTCTTATTTTCTCAGTGAAGAGATATTTTCATACATTATTGGTGACAAGGAAGATCAAAACATACTACCAGAAGAAGTCAACAAGGCCAACACTTGTACATCCAAAGCCTCTAAGAAAATTATGAATTGGTGTCAGGCCATGAAAGAGCTCAAAAAGATTTTGAAAATCAAGAAAAAGAAGTAGTGAAAAAATTGGAAAGACAAATGATAGTGATGCAAGAAAATCCTGAAAATTAGTCAACAGCTTGCTAAAAGAAACCTCAAAAATGCTGAAGAAAATAACACTTTTAAAATTAGACTGACTCAAATGGGAAAAGACTTCAAAAAGCCAATGAAGAGAAGAAAGCCTTAAAAAACAGGCTTGGAAATGGAAAAATAGGTCCAAAAGCTCATTGAAGAAAATAACTTCTTAAAAATTAGAATGGAACAAATTGAAGTTAATAACTTTATGAGAAATCAAGAAATTATAAAATAAAATCAAAAGAATTAAAAAATATAAGACAATGTGAAGTATCTAATTGGAAAAACAAATGACCTGGAAAACAGTTCAAGAAGATACAATTTAAAAACTATTGGACTACCTGAAAGCTACAATCAAAAAAAGGGGGGGGAAGACATCATCTTTCAAGAAATTGTCAAGGAAAACTGTCCTGATATTCTAGAACCAGAAGGTAAAATAGAAATGAAAAGAATCCACCCATCTCCTCCTGAAAGAGATCCCAAAAGGAAAACTCCTAGGAACATTGTAGCCAAATTCCAGAGTTCCCAGGTCAAGGAGAAAATATTACAAGCAGCTAGAAAGAAACAATTCAAGTACTGTGGAAACATAATCAGGATAACAGAAGATTTAGCAGCTTCTACACTAAGGGATTGGTGGTCTTGGAATATGGTATTCTAGAGGTCAAAGGAGGTAGGATTAAAATGAAGAATCACATATCCAGAAAAACTGAATATAACACTTCAAGGGAAAAAATGGAATTTCAATGAAATAGATGATTGCCAAGCATTCTTGCTGAAAAGACCAGAGCTGAATAGAAAATTTGACTTTCAAATACAAAAATCAAGAGAAGCATGAAAAGGAAACTGAAAAGATAAACCATAAGGGATTTATTAAAGTTAAACCACTTATATTCCTATGTGGGAAGATGATATTAGTACTTCATTAGACTTATTAGACTTTTCTCAATATTAGTGTATGTGTGTGTGCATATATATGTGTGTGTATATGTGTGTGGGGGGTGTGGGCATGGGTGTGGGTATGGGTGCATGTATGTATGTATGTATGTGTGTTTGTGTAGGTGTATGTGTATGTATACATATGGAGAAGAAGAGAGAGAGAAAGAAGGCATAGGGTGAGCTGAATATGAAGGAATGATATCTGAAAAAGAAAATTAATGGTTGAGAGGAATATAGTAGGAGAAAGAGATAGGAAAAGGTAGAATGTAGTAAATCATCTCACGTTAAAGAGGCAAAGGAGCTGTTAAAATGGAAGGGAAGAAGGGGAAGATGAGAGAGAATAAGTGAACCTTCTTTTCATGGGATTTGACTTCAGGAGAGAATACCATACACATTCAATTGAGTATGGAACTTTATCTTACCCTAGATGAAAGCAGTAAGGAAGGGAATAATAAAAGGGGATAATAGAAGAGAAGGCATATTAGGGAAAAGGGTAATCAGAAGTAAACACTTTGGTAGAGGGAAAGGTCAAAGGAAAGAACAGAATAAATAGAGGGTGGTACAGGATAGAGGAAAATATAGTTCTTCTTTCACAATATGACTATTATGGAAATGTCTTGCATGACTACATATGTATAACCTATATTGAATTCCTTGCCTTCTCAATGAGGGTGAATGGGGAGTGGGGAAGAGAGAAAATATGGAACTCAAAGCTTTAAAAATGAATGTCAAAAATTGTTTTTGCATGCAACTAGGAAATAAGATATATAGGCAATGTGGTATAGAAATCTATCTTGCCCTACAGGAAAATAGAAGGGAAGGTGATGGGAGTAGTGATAGAAAGGAAGGAAGATTGGAGGAAAGGGTAATCAGAATATCTACTGTCCTGGGTTAGGGGGAGGCAGAAGATGGGGGAGAAAATTTGAAATCCAAAATTTTGTGAAAGTGAATGTTGAAAATTGAAAATTAATTTTTAAAATAGGACAAATGCCTGATGCAATCCAACAGGAAGCAGAAATTGGAGAAGCTATATAATTTTGAGGTCAGTTTCCAGAGAAAATCTATGCTATCTGAAATTTTTATTTATGCATTGAAAACCTAGTAGAGACTTACCTATCTTACATGAATATACATATTCCTACAGTAGGATGAACCAAACTTGACAATAGTTAATAATTCTCTTTGCAAATATAGCCTCTATGCAAATGTTTTTCAATATCTTTACATTAATATTGTATATATAGTATGTATACATATGTATTTCAGTTTTTTAAGATGAAAAACTTTTTAACTCAATTTTTATTTCAGATTTTATCTCTTTTTAGATGTTCAAATTTTGTGCTTATACTAAATTTTTTATGAAATCACATCATATAAAGTAGCCATCTACTCAGAGTCTGTTCAGAAAGTTAGCCTTAGATTTAAGGATCAACTCAGAACTGACCTCTCTATTTCAGAGGCTCACAAAGTTCTATCAGTAAAGTTAAGACAATTCGTTACATACATAAACTCCTGAAGCCTACTTTCTTTTACTTGGATTGATAAATCACCATCAAGTTAGATCAGTCAGTATGACTCTGAAACACCAGCTGTTTGGGCTATATTCCGCTATTACTATGCCACCCAAGAAAGGCACTTAATGAAAGTGTTTCAACTGGGAATTTGGCAACCTTACATAATTTGGAGCTAGAAGATTGGGTTTTACATCCTGACTTAGCCACATGAGTGATGTCCAGAAAGTTCCTTAAACTTTCAAAACCTCAGTCCCCTCATTTGTAAAGAGGAAAAATTTTCCTACTTCACAAGGTTATATTGAGGAAAACATTTGCCAACTTTAAAATAAATGTGCATTATTACCATTAACTTTAGCCCAGAACATCACAGGATTATGGATTTAGAGCTGCAAGGGATCTTAGAGGTCCCTGAATACAACCTCCTCATTTTCCAGATGATCTAACTGAAGCTGAGAGAGGCTAAATGACTTCTCTAATATCACACAAGTAGCAAATAATAGAATTGGAATTTGAGCCTGCACTACTGCTTCCAAATACAGAATTCTTTCAAGTTAATCAGTATCTTTGCCATGAAAGTTTTAAAACTACTATTCATTTAGTAATAATAATAGCTAACATTTATATAGTACCTACTATGTATCAGGCACTGAGCTCAATTCTTTATAATTATTTCACTTGATACAAACAACCTTGAGAGGTAGGGGCTATTGTATCCCCATTTTACAGAGGAGGAAACTGAGCAAACAGAGGTTAATTGACTCAGCCAAGGTAAGAAAGCTAGTAAGTATATTACAGAGGATTTGAACTCAGGCCTTCCTGACCCTAGCCAAGGGCTCTAGCCTCTGTACCACCTAGAAAAAATCAAGAGAAGGAAGCTGATGACCTCACACAAGTCTGTCTCTCTTAAACCCAATGCATTTGCGAGTCAAGACATTACCTGTGATGCCTTTGGTCTTCTTCAAAAATGAAGGACAGACAACATTGAGAAAATAATGGATGGTCAAGACCATGAAGTCCAGTAAATATGTCTTACAGTCATTTAAGAAGACATCAGTCACGAAACGTAACCGGTCTGTATGAATATGAATAATAGTACCTAGCACAACAGCCTCAAAATCAGGAAAATAAAGGTTTAAATCTAACCTCTTATGTATAATGGCTATGTAACCTGGGACAAATCTCATTTCCCAGAATAACTCCATAAGATTATAGATTGCAGAGCAGATACCTTTCTAATGTGGCTTCATCAAAAGCTCCCTATAGCAATGAAATCACTGATCACTTTCCATTTCATAAGGATTACATCAAACCAAGAATACTCAGTGGACATCTATGCATAGGTTGACTGAATGACTGGAAAGAAAAGTGTAATTAACTAAAAAATGGACTTTTTTTCCTACCTATTCCTCAAAACCACTGTGTTTTCTCTAAAATTTCATAATTTACTAAGCACTGGCTATGTGCAAAGTTCTGTGCTAAACACTGGGAGTACAAATAGAATAAAAGACAAGTCTCTTCTCTTAAGGAATTCACATGCTAGTGGGGGAAGCAATACATATGGAAGGTTTCAGGCAACAAATCAGGTGGAAAGGTTCCAAGGTCTATAAGATGCAACAAAAAAGCAGATGTCTTTAGTATATCACTAGAGGCTTCTGGTAGGAAAGAAGACAAGTCCTATCTAAGTATGAGCTATTTTTTGTTTAGTTGTTTTCAGTCATTTCTGATCCTACTTGACCCCTTTCAGGGTCTTCTTCGCAAATATAGTGGAAAGATTTGTTTTTCCTCCTCCAACTCATTTTGCAGATGAAGAAACTGAGAGAAACAGGGTTAAGTGACTTACCCAAGATCATACAGCTAGAAAGTGTTGGAAGCTGGATTTGAACTCAGGTCTTCCTGACTCCAGGTACAGCATTCTATTGTGCCACCTACCTTTCCCATCAGATTAGAGTAATGACAAGAGATCAGAGGACTCAGAGCAAATATGAGTTCCAGTCCCTTTTCTCTCACTTTAGACAAGGAATTTAACTTATTTAGGTTTCCATTTCCTTAACCAGAAAATGAAGGGGTTAGGCTACAAAGTTTCTAATTCTCCAGCTCTGAAATTCTGTGGCAGTTGTGACTGCACAGAGCTATACTAACAGCACAGTCTGATTGATGGGACAGACCGCAACTGATGGGTTTAATGAAAATTTGTTGAATGAAGCAATTCAGCCTCTGGCATAGCTATGTTGGTATAACTAAGTAGTGCTGTAAAGGACCTAAACTTCTCCCTGAAGCTAAGGTCTGTCTTTTATAGGATCAATTTTCTTCCAGAGAACCTTAGTCTAGTATTTGGATGTTCTTACAATGATTTTAGATGCCTGAAAGTTATGGAATACAACCGTTTTTTTTGGTTTTTTTTTTTAAGTTGAAAATCACCTGAGAGAGGCACATGGTGGATATGCACAACACAAACACTTTTCCTATCTTCCTATCAGCCAGAACATGAACTATAAAAGCTGTATGGACTTCAGCTAGTCACTTAAGTGCTTTTGGGCCTCAGGTTTCACATGTATCAAAATATGGGAATTGGAATTCATTATCTCTGAGAGCCCTCCCAATTTTAACATCCTATGACTAATTGATTTTAAATCATTCTCCAGTTTAGCTGAAAATAAACCCAGGTGGATGCCCCAAGAATAGGAGAAAAACTGGGTCCAACCTCTGACACATAGCAGCTGTGATATCCTGAGCAACCCACTCTACATCTTATAAATTCAGTTTCCTCATCTGTAAAATGGAGACAATAATAGTATCTATCACAATAATAGTATCTATCTTACAAGGTTGTTATGAGGTTTGAACGATATACTACATGTCTAAGTGCTTTGCAAACTTTAATGTAATCTAATATAATGACTAGAAGGTGAGACTGTGAACCAGGAAAACTTGGGTTCAAAGTCAACCTCTGGCACATACTGACTAAAACCTTGGGCAAGTCCTTAATCTATCAGTGTTCTAGGCAACTTCCCAAGACTATAAATTACAGGGAAAATGTTAGCCTGAATTGGTAGAAGTTTCATCACCAGAATTCTCTACACCAATGAAATCACCAATGTAAAACATTTTCAAAATCTTCTAGTGCTACCTATTATTTCTAAAAGATTGCCCTGACTTTAATATCTACATCTGTCTACATTTTCAAATGTTGGGTTTGTTCAAAGCGAGGCAAGCTATGCAAATCTAGGTAATAAGATCACCAAATAGTATTTATTGAATTGTCTGCTCCATAGACTAATTTCATCAAGCAAGATATGTTAATTATGGTCCTCTGGGTAATAGTAACAGTCTCTCTTTTTCTGTATTAAAGGAATTAAATACCGCAGTGCTTATCAGTCAAAGTAACCATTTGTTATTTTTATAAATAGTAAAGTAACAGAGATTACTATTCAAATGCCAATTAGAATGTGGGGGTGGAAGAAGTAGGTCAGCTCTTACCCAAGAGATTTGTTTCTCTCCTTAATATATATCAAGAAGGTCTAAATGTTTCTTTGAAAAGTGTGTGCCAATGACTAGCTGCTTTGTATTTCAGACCAACCACTGGATGTATAGGGGCTAAAGTTATCAATTTTCTCTAGAATAGCACTCTGTACCCTGAGGGTACTCAATAAATACTCCCTGACTGGCCAATTGGATTTTTTTGTTTGTTTGGTTTGGTTTTTTTGCAGCTACCGAAGGCACAGTCACAAACTTGAAACTCTGAGGACTGATAAGCGTAGAAAGAAATGACAAGGGAGACGAAAAGAGCAACACCCTAAACTAAAGAGAGATTTTGGTGGATTCAGGTTCTCATAGTTGAGCTGAAGGCAGGCAAGTGGAAATATACAAAATGGGGTAAGGGCCTTTGGGAAGAAGGAAAAAGCAGGCCAAGTATCAGCACTTGACAAACTGAAGTAGGTGGAATTATTTTTGATACCCTCAGACTTCCTCTTCTTCCATTTTTCATGGCACCTTTCCTCTTCCTCTCTCAGGTGGCTTGTCCCCTCCTGTTTACTCTCCCCACACTCTCATTCCTTCATGCACCATCAGCAACAGCGACTTGAATTCAGATGTTCAATCCTTAGCGTAAATGTTGTACTCACTTACAAGAAACTATTAACATCCTAGTGCTATATACATCTTAACAGATATTAAACCCTTAAACTGAAGGAATTAAGGTTTAACAGTATAATTTTAAATGTGAGTAGCAAACAGACAAGATTTTTTTTTGTTTTGGGTTTTTTGTAGGAGGGGGTATGTCCAGAACCCCAAAATCTTACCTATAGCATTTGCATTTGCTTACATCTGGAATCCTTTGGGGGCCGGGATATTTTTGAAGCCTTTATTTAAAAGATTGTTATCTTTTCATCCTGAAATGCTCATTGGACTCTAGCAAAGTACCATCTTAGCTAATAAGTAACTTACAATTTTCATTTAGGTAAATGAATTCTCACCAGGGAGCTTAAAATCTAATTTTGGATAAGCTAAATGTGTTAATTACTTCAGGTATAGCCTACAAAACTAGTTTAGAAAACAAGACTTTTAGTTTCTTCACCTAAAAAATGAAGGCCCTTTTTACTTCTAAATGTATGATTCTCTAACTTCATTATACCAAGTCCTGTGGTATAGATAAAAATGTGGTAGTTGTATCACAGGCACATACATATGAGAGACACAAGTAAGAATACCTTCACTGGGAGTAAAAACAATTGTAGAGGGTATGGTGCATAGGATAGCCTAAGTGAGTTTAAAAGCCATAGCAGAGGAGGCATTTTCATCCTCTACCCCTCAGTGCTCAGGAAGTAAGATGGGTCCCCCAAGAGGGGTGCCACAGTTATGAGATCCTGGAGGGGGGAGTTTCAAATGTCATAACCTAGCAGTATGCTATGGAGCCGATGGATAACGGTCACTACTGTGGGGAGAAAATTCACCTGCCTTAGGACAGTGCATTGGGATCTTTGGGCAAAGCCCCATACATGTCTTGCTAATTATGGTTCAGACTGAAGTCAAGCATAAACGTGAAGCAGCTTTCCTTTATTTTGTATCAACTGAGAAATAAACAAATCATGCACCCATCTGTAATGTAATAGTAACTAAAGGTGTTTTCCTTCTAGGGAGACAACCAAAACCAGCCATCTGAAAGAAGTGTTTCTTCATAGTGACATTTGGTCACTCTCCTTTGTTTCTTGACTTCTACCTTGTGAATAAAGGTTAAAAAAAAAGCTCATATTGTGCTTTATAAAGTTACAAAGCTGTTTATATTATCTTACTTTATCTTCCTGCAGGCATTATTATGATTTCCATTTTATACATGACAACACTAAGATTCGAAGAGTTTAGTTGACTTTCCCAAAGCCATACAGTTTGGAGATGGTAGGATAAGGTTCAATCCAGAAATCTTTATTCAATTCAATTCAGTAAGTATATATTGAAGATCTACTATCTGCCAGGCACTGTGCTAAGAATTGGGAAACTAAACAAAAAATAAAATCATCGCTGTCCTCAAAGAACTTCCATAACTTTATATCCAGTACTCTTTCCAATATGCTACAGTGCTTTTTGTGATTGTCATTCAAATTTCAATAGGTATAAATTTAGAAGCTTTCCACAACAGTGTGTAGTGTGACTCATGCTCAGTCACTGTGGGTGTTGGTCAGCCTGCATGCTTCTTTCAGCCAAAATCTCAAAGTATCAATCCCTTCTGAGCTACATTACTGGAATAAGGTCTTTCATCTTAATCTGGAGGACAGATTGATGTTTTCAGGAATCCAATTGCCCAGTTTCTTTGTCCCCAAATATAGCATGTCCCAAGTGTCTCATAGATTCAATTTCACAAGATTATTAATTTGTAAAAATCTTTAATAAAGCTCAAGCATTACTTGCATATAACATAGCTATATATTTTAAATTCTATTCAGTCCTAGATCCTATTCTCTCACAAAGACAGAAACCTTTTTTAAGCTGAAGTTCAAGCTCAAATCCATCAGTATTACAACCAGGGTTTAAAGGTAGTAAGGATCAATATCTATTCATAACCATACTGGCTCCCAGAAAAATTGAAGGGAACTGCATGCAGTTAACTCAGTTGCAGAACTGAATGTGTCTCTCCTGGTGCAGCTACAGAACAAGTAGGATATGACATGTTTATTATCACACATCACAACTCTCTTTCTTTCCTGTGGTTTTGGGGTGGGAGGGAGTAGGAAGGTCAAGTATAATTTCTCCATCAATATCATTTCTTACCTACAAAATCTTGAGACTGCTTACCCCACTTACAGACCCAGAATGTGTCTTGCTTAAACATTCTCTGAAAACCTGATGAACCTATTGTTCAGAAGAAATGGGGTTTATGTCAAGCCTTAATTCTCTCATTTGCAAGTCAGTCTCTTTAGAACTCTTTAACCCTTGGACCTCAGCCCTGATAGGTATGAGAGAATCTGTATCTACTAGGGCTCCTTAGATTTCACCTCCAACCCATGCTGTAAGCTGTTTCTTTTCTGTAAAAGGCTAGGAAGCTATCTCCAATATTTGATTGACTCAGCAGGCTGATGATCTATCTAAGCAACTGTTAAGCAAATTCTCAATGTCGTCAAGAAGTATTGTTGTGGATTCCTAGTCAACTACAGGAGTATAAAGGTCTGTGTATATTAAAGGAGGTTCTTTAGACTTGGAAGATATCTCATGGTCTCCTGACCAATGAGTTTCCATTTGGAGGTGAAAGGGTTAAATCTACCTGGGCTATGTGATGCATCCTTGTTAAGTATTCTTTCTGTGCACTAAACAAACTTCCTTTCATAGCTGTTGAATGATCAACATATATCCCATTTAATCCAAATTTAGGACTAGAATACTCAGAAACCAGTCTAAGTTAGGCCCAGAACAAAACCAAGGGACCCACTCAAACAATAGCTAGGCTACATGTAGACAAATCTCTATTTGAGTACCAGGGACACTTTAGATTGTTGTATTTGACCATAAGAAAATCATATTGATAATTGTATTCTGGATTACTTTGCTCTTTTATTTCTATAAAATAATTCTGATTTTGAAGAATCTCTTATTTTGTGGGGAGTTATCCTTTAGAAAGTATAAATGTTGCTGCAATGTTCTTTTTTTCCTTTTCAGTCACAAAAGAGTCTGCCAAGATGATGAGAATACCTAAGGCAGAATGGACAAAAATAATTGTACCCCAACACTGTATTAAATTTAGAATTTAAAAAAGCTGGTTTCAAATTCCAATCCTGCTACTTACTAGCCTGTGTGATCTTGCACAACTTCTCTGGGTGTTGAAGCTTACTCATCTATATAATAAAAATGCTGGTTTTATCCCCCTCATGGAGTTGTTATGAGGAGCAGATGTGGTAATATGTATAAAAATGTATCATAGCCTTCATGGCTAAAATATATGGTAGCCTTTGTGACTTTTGAAAGCATCTTGACAAAATGCCCACTTCTCACAGCACCAGTCTCTACACATAAGTCTCATCATGTGACTGTGGGGAACTATCCTTTTCAAACCTCTCAGAATATCTGCAAAAAAGAACAGAGGAGTGGTCCATGAGCCAAGATGGTGGAGTGATCGGTAATTGCTATCTCTATCCCTTTGCTGACCTTGACCAGCCCAGAGATTATTTCCCTTGGAAAAACCTTGGAAGAGTGGGAGCAGCAGAAGGGGTAAACAGACTCTCAGTACAGGAGACTAGAACCCTAAGGAGGGTTCCTCTTGCTGTGGGCAAAGGCGACAAGTGCAGGATCAGAGCTGTCACAGACAGTTTCACCTCAACAAACTGGGTGAAGATCCTGAACCCCAGGGGGCTGAAACCCGTCATTGCCAACACCAGGAGTGCAAGGGTGCCTCAGTACCCCAACGGAATCAGGAAGACAGTAGAGTCAGAAAGCTGAGCTTGCCTGTGCTCTAGTTAAGCAGACGAGCCTCCAGGGGGCCAGACCCCTCTTCCCCCTACACTTAACAAGCTGGCTCCAGGGTAACTAAGGGGAAACCCAAAAGGACCTAACTGGCTGCTGCTTTCAGACACCAGCCAGCTCAGCATCAGGTAAGCTGCAGCATTTCATTTCTAGCTGAAAGAACCAGAGGCCAAAACACAAAAAGCCTCAAGTTTTAGGTACAAGAACTGTGAGGCAGAGTTTCCTGTGCCACAGACACAGAGATCTACCTTTAAAACCTGGAAAAGAGTTATTATCATGAGTAAAAAGCAAAGTAGAAAAGAAAAGACCATAGAATCTTTCTATGGGAACAAGAACCAAAACACAAATACCAAAGAGGTCAGCATTGAGACTGTACTCCCATCTGAAAATTAAGAAGGGAATATTATGACTGGTCAAAATAACAAAGAGCCTTCTTGGAAGAGTGCTAGAAGGATTTTAAAACCCAAATTAGAGAAATAGAAGAAAAACTGACCAATGCCTTATAAAATATGGCAAAAAATTTAATGAAGAGAACAGCTCCTTGAAAAAGAAAACTGGACAAATGAAAAAAGGAAATATAAAACCTAACTGGTGAAAATAACTCCTTAAAAGGAACAATTGGACAGATGGAAAAGGAGATACAAAAGATAACTGAAGAAAATAATTTGATAAAAAATAGAATCTGGCAAGTAGTAGTTAATGAATCTATGAGACATCAAGAATCAGTCAAACAGAATCTAAAGAATTAAAAGATAGAAAATAATGTAAAATATCTAATTGGAAAAACAACTCACCTGGAAAATAGATCCAAGAGAAAAAATATAAAGATTAATGGGCTAGCAGAAAGCCATGATGAGAAAAAAGAGCCTGGACAATATCATCCAAGAAATCATCAAGGAAAATTTCCCAGGAGTCCTAGATCCAGAGGACAAAATAGTCATTGAAAGAATCCACCATTCATCTCCTGAAAGGGACCCCAAACCAAAAACACCAAGGAATATCATTGCCAAATCCCAGAAACAGCAAGTGAAGGAGCAAATACTATAGGCAGCCCGAAAGAAACAATTCAAATATCAAGGAGCTACAGTCAGGATCACACAGGACCTTGCAGATTCTACATTAAAAGAACAAAGGAATTGCAGTATGATATTCCATAAGGCAAAGGAGCTGGGACAACAACCAAGGATTAATTACCCAGCAAATCTGAGCATAATATTTCAGGTAAGGAGATGGACATTCAATGAAATAAGGGATTTCTAGACCTTCCTGATGAAAGAGACGAAACTCAACAGAAAATGTGATCTTTAAACACAGGTGTCAAGAGAGGCATAAAAAGGTAAACAGGGGAAAATAAACTTGTCACACAATATGGGCAAACTCTTTACATCTAGTTAAGGGAAAATGATACTTATTAATCTTGAGAATTGTATATTTATTATGAAATGTAAAAGGGATATACATAGAGGGAATGGGTATAAATTAAACGATAACAAATGCGATTTATGAGTGCAAAGGGATTGTAATGGGAGAAGTGAAAAGGAGGCAGAAAAAGAATAAATTTCATCCCTGGAAGAGGCACAAAAATATATTACAGTAGAGGGACAGAGGGGAGGGAGATGAGAATTGTTTATGAGGTAATCTCATCTGATTGAATTCAAGGAGGGTACAACAAACTGAGTTAAGTATAGAAATATAACTAGCTCTATAGGCGATAGGAGAGGAAAGGGGAAAGAAAAAGGATGGGATGCTAAAAGGGAGGGAAGAAGTAATAAGGGAAAAGGGATTAAAAAGGAGGAGAGCTGAAAGAAGGGAGGGCAGACAGTGGGAGTTGGTGGTCTGTTGGGGAGAGGAAGGGAGAAGGGAAAACTGAAAACATAAACAAGGGGATAAGGGAGGGAAAGACACAAATAGTAATCATACCTGAATGTGAATGGGATGAACTCTCTCACAAAACAGAGACTGATAGCAGAATGGAGTAAAAGCCATAATCCAACAATATACTGTTTACAAGAAACACATTTGAAAAGGGGAGATACACATAGGGTAAAGATAAAAGGCTGGAGCAGAATTTATTGTGCTTCAGCTGATGTAATAAAAGGAGGAGTAGCAATCCTAATCTCAAACAAAGCAAAAGCAGAAATAGATCTAATCAAAAGAGATAAGGAAGGAAACTACATCCTGCTAAAAGGCACCACAGACAATGAAGCAATTTTATTACTAAACATATATGCTCCAAGTGGTATAGCAGCTAAATTCTTAGAGGAGAGGTTAAGGGAGTTACAGGACAAAAGTGGGGTACTCCCCTTCTCTGAATTTGATAAATCTAACCTCAAAAAAAAACACAAAATAAGTTAAAGAGGTGAACATGACTGTAGATAAAGGTAGACATGATAGATCTTTGGAAAAAATTGAATATGGATAGAAAGAATACATCTTTCTCACATACAAGGCACATATATGAAAATTGACCATGTACTAGGCCATAAAACCCTCACAATCCAGTGAAGAAAGGCAGAGATAGTCAAAGCATCCTTCTCAGACTATAATGCAATAAAACATATGCAATCAAAGGTCATGGAAACATAAAACAAAAACTTATTCGAAACTAAACAATCTAATCCTAAAGAAGGTGTGGGTTAAACAACAAATTATAGAAACAATCAAAAACTTCATTCAAGAGAATGACAATAATGAGAAAATCTACCAAATTTTATGGGATACTGAAAAAGCATTTCTTTTTTTTTCATTCCTTCACTTTCTTTTTTTCTTTTTTTTAATATAAATTTATTTATTTAACTTTTTACATTCGTTTTCAAAAAATTTTGGGTTCCAAATTTTCTCCCCATTTATCCCCTCCCCCCACCCCAATACACCAAGCATTCTAATTTCCCCTATCACCAATCTGCCCTCTCTTCTATCCTCCCTCCCTTCTCTTGTCCCCATCTTCTCTTTTGTCCTGTAGGGCCAGATGACTTTCTATTCCCCATATACTGTATTTCTTATTTCCTAGTAGCAAGAACAATACTAAACAGTTGTTCCTAAAAGTTGGAGTTCCAAATTCTCCCCATCCCTCCCTCCCCACCCATTCCCTTTGGAAAGGCAGGTCATTCAATATAGGCCATATCTGCATAGTTTTGCAAATGAATTCCATAATAGTCATGTTGTGTAAGACTAACTATATTTCCCTCCATCCTACCCTGCCCCCCATTGTTTCTATTCTCTCTTTTGATCCTGTCCCTCCCCAAGTGTTGACTTCAAATTGCTCCATCTTCCCATCGCCCTCCCTTCCATCATCCCTCCCGCCCTGCTTATCTCCTTCTCCCCCACTTTCCTGTATTGTAAGATAGGTTTTCATACCAAAATAAGTGCGCATTTTATTCCTTCCTTTAGGTGAATGTGATGAGAGTAAACTTCATGTTTTTTTCTCAGCTCTCCTCCTTTTCCCTCCACTAAAAAGTCTCCTGATTGCCTCTTGAATGAGAGGTAATTTACCCCATTCCATTTCACCCTCTCTCCTCCCACTACATTTCTCTCTCACCATTTACCTTAATTTCTTTTAAGATATGATGCCATCCTATTCAATTCACTCTGTGCTCTCTGTCTCTGTGTGTGCATGCATGTGTGTGTGTGTGTGCACGTATGCATGTACATGTGTGTGTGCGTGTGTGTGTGTTTATGTGTGTGTGTAGTCCCACCAATTATTCAGATACTGAAAAGTTTTAAGAGTTACAAATATTGTCTTTCCATGTAGGAATGTAAAAACTCTTTGCTGTTTGCTTTTTCATGCTTCTTCTCATTCTTGTGTTTGAAAGTCAAATTTTCTTTTCAGCTCTGGTCTTTTCATCAAGAATGGTTGAAAGTCCTCTGTTTCATTGAAAGACCATATTTTCCCCTGAAGTATTATACTCAGTTTTTCTGGGTAGGTGATTCTTGGTTTGAGTCCTAGTTCCTTTGACTTCTGGAATATCCTATTCCATGCCCTTCGATCCCTTAATGTAGAAGCTGCTAGATCTTGTGTTATCCTGATTTTATTTCCACAATACTGGAATTGTTTCTTTCTAGCTGCTTGCAATATTTTCTCTTTGACTTGGGAATTCTGGAATTTGGCCACAGTGTTCCTAGGAGTTTCCCTTTTTGGATCTCTTTCAGGCGGTGATCCATGGATTCCTTCAATACTTATTTTGCCCTCTGGTTCTAGAATCTCAGGGCAGTTTTCCTTGATAATTTCATGAAAGATGATGTCTGGGCTGTTTTTTTGATCATGGCTTTCAGGTAGTCCCATAATTTTTAAATTGTCTCTCCTGGATCTATTTTCCAGGTCAGTTGTTTTTCCAATGAGATATTTCACATTCTCTTCCATTTTTTCATTCTTTTGGTTTTGTTTTGTGATTTCTTGGTTTCTCTGAAAGTCATTAGCCTCCATCTGTTCCATTCTAATTTTGAGAGAACTATTCTCTTCAGTGAGATTTTGAACCTCTTTTTCCATTTGGCTAATTCTGCTTTTGAAAGCATTCTTCTCCTCATTGGCTTTTTGAACCTCTTTTGCCAGTTGAGTGAGCCTATTTTGTAAGGTGTTATTTTCTTCAGCTTTATTCATGTAGGCACTCAGAGATATAAAACCTCCCCTAAGAAATGCTTTTTCAGGGAGGAGCCAAGATGGCAGAGTAGAAAGACTCACATATGCTAGCTCCAAATCCACAGCCCATAAATTTCCTGTAAAAAGAACTCCCCACAAATTCTGGAGCAGTGGAAGCCATGCAGCAATAGAGTGGAGCAGATTTCTGTTCCAGAGAGCCCTGAAAAACCGACCCTTGTTATTTTTTTGCATCTCCTTTAGCAAGGTATTGACCTGTTTTTCATGCTTTTCTTGCATCTCTCTCATTTCTCTTCCCAGTTTTTCCTCCACCTGTCTCACTTGATTTTCAAAATTCTTTTTAAGCTCTTCCATGACCTGAGTCCATTGGATATCTATTTCAGATGTTTGGGATACAGAGGCCTTGACTTCTATGTCTTTCCCAGATGGTAAGCATTGTTCTTCCTCATCAGAAATGAAAGTCTGAGAAGGATGCTGTTCACCAAGAAAGGAACCTGCTATGGTCTTATTTTTTTTCCCTTTTCTGGGCATTTTCCCAGCCAGTTACTTGACTTCTGAGATTCCTCTGTACCCCTGCCTAGATCCGCCCAGCTAGTGCTTGGGGTCTGAGATTCAAATGCTGCTCCCCAGCCTCAGCGCTTTCAGTGGTGGGCGGGGCTGCTATTCAATGTGAGCTTAAGTTCTGGTGCTCAGGTGGGGGCAGGGCCACCTCCCAAGCTCAGTTCCCTCAGGGGGTTTATGCAAAGATCTTCAGTAATGGATCTGAGGTCCTGTCTGCTTTGGGAGCCTCTGTCTGCTGTTGCCTCTGCTGCTGCCTCCCAAGGGGTTCTGAGTTATGGAGACACCCTGCTCCCCTCTCAGCCAGCCCAGAAGTCTCTCTCACTGACCTGTAGCACCTGTGGGTGGAGGGACCTTCGTGGCCCACCAGAGATTCTGTCCCTGAAGGCTGCTCAGATCTGCTCCTCTGGGGCCTTGCGGGCAGGACTGGGCTCTGCTGCCCAGTGCCCGACAGACCTTGGGGGTCGGTTTTTCAGGGCTCTCTGGAACGGAAATCTCCTCCACTCCATTGCTGCATGGCTTCCACTGCTCCAGAATTTGTGGGGAGTTCTTTTTACAGGAAATTTATGGGCTATGGATTTGGAGCTAGCATATGTGAGTCTTTCTACTCTGTCATCTTGGCCCCTCCCTGAAAAAGCATTTCTTAGGGGAAGTTTTATATCTCTGAGTGCCTACATGAATAAAATAGAGAAAGAGCAAATCACTAAATGGGACATGCAGCTGAAAAAACTCGAAAAAGAACAAATAGAAAATCCCCAAGTAAATATGAAATTTGAAATACTGAAAACCAAAGGAGAGATTAATAAAAATGAAATTAAGAAAATTATTGAACTAATAAATAAAACTAGGAGTTGGTTTTATAAAAAAAACAGTAAAATTTATAAAACTTTGGTCAATTTGATTAAAAAAAGAAAGAAGAAGACCAAATTACCAATATCAAAAATGAAAAGGGTGAACTCACCTCCAATCAGGAGGAAATTAAAACAAAAATAAGAAATTACTTTGCCCAACTGTATGCCCATAAACTCAACAATCTAAATTAGATGAATGATTATTTTAAAAGATACAAATTTCCCAGACTAACAGAAGAGAAAGAGAATACTTAAATAACCCCATCTCAGAAAAAGAAATAGAACAAGCCATCAAAGAATTCCCTATGAAAAAATCTCCAGGGCCAGATGGATTAACAAGTTAATTCTATCAAACATTTAAAGAACAGTTAATTCCAATACTACATAGACTATTTAGGAAAATTGGAGAGGAAGGAATCCTCCCAAATTCTTGACACAAATATGGTTCTGATACCTAAACCAGCAAGAGCCAAAACAGAGAAAGAAGATTATACACCAATTTCTCTACTGAATATAGATCAAAAAATTTTAATAAGATTTTAGCAAAAAGAATATAGCAACTAATCATGAGAATGATACATTATGACCAGGTCAGATTTATACCAGGAATGAGGGGATGGTTGAATATTAGGAAAACCATTAACATTACTATCATGTCAACAAAAAAACTGACAGAAACTACATGATTATCTCAACAGATGCAGAAAAAGCTTTTGACAAAATATAACACCCATTCCTTTTGAAAACACTGGAGAAGATAGGAATAAGTGGAACTTTTCATAAAATAATAAGCAGTATCTACCTAAAACCTTCAGCAAGCATTATATGCAATGGGGATGAGCTAGATGCATTTCAATAAGATCAGGGGTGAAACAAAGATGTCCATTATCATGACTATTATTCAGTATGGTACTAGAAATGTTAGCTGTAGCAATAAGAGAAGAAAAAGAAATTAAAGGAATTAGAATAGGCAAAAAAAGAAACAAAGTTATCACTCTTTGCAGATGATATGATGATGTACTTAGAGAACCACAGAGAATCAAGTAAAAAAATACTTAAAATAATAAACAATTCTGGCAAAGTTGCAGCTTACAAAATAAACCCACACAAATCTGCATTTCTTTATATTACTAACAAAGTCCAACAGGAAGAGATAGAAAGAGAAATCCCATTTAAAGCTAGGATAGACACTATAAAATATTTGGGAGTCTACCTGCCAAAACAAACCCAGGGACTATATGAACACAATCACAAAACAGTTTTCACACAAATAAAGTCAGATCTAAGTAAGTGGAAAAATATCATTTTCTGATGGGTGGGCTGAGCCAATATAATAAAAATGACAGTGCTTCCTAAATTAATTGCCTTCCACCTCCAGGGAAATAACTATGGAATTTGAACACAGAATGTGGCAAATCATTTTCTTTTGTATTATGTTTTAATTTGTTTTATGATTTCTCCCATTCATTCTTCTATGCAAAATGACTGAGGTGAAAATGTATTTAATAGGAATATATGTGTAGAATCTATATAAAACTGTATGCAGACTCAGGGAGGGAGGGAGAGGGAAGGGGAAGGTGGAGAGGAGGAGGGAAATCTAAGTTATATGAAAGGATTGTAGAACACTGAAAACAAATAAAATGATAAAAAAAAAAAAGAAAAGAGGAGTGAAATCAGGAAAGGAGTAACTCTGCTTTGGGGATACAGATGTGTAACCTCATTATATTATGATGTAAAATGCTATACAAAGTAACTTATAATGCTATAAAAATTATTATTATTAATTGTTAATATTTAATAATTTTCAATATTTTAATAATTAATATTTAATAATAATTATTAATATTATTGTTATTATTATAGAAATAACCAATAAGATTAAATGTGATTTAAAGTACTTGACCTAGTACTCTGTCATGTAGCAAAGAAGTGGTAGTTACTATGCTGTCTAAGCATTTAAGATTTTCAAAGATCCTGTTTCACAGAGCAATAGTTTTTCAGAATATAATCTTTGGTGCTTTGTTCAGAATATCCAGGTTGCTTCCTGCACATAAGAGGATAAAACTGTTAGAAGCAGCAGGAACTAAGCAGGGAATTGTTTTCTTTCCCTCCTCCTTCATTGCCTTGCTGGAACAGTTCATGTAAGAATCCATGTCATGCTTCCTGATAGGCATAGTATGAAACATTCTCATCATAGTCTATGCTGTTGTAGCATCAAACATTATAGAATTAATGCTCTTACGTGAACATAGTGATCATTGATTATAACTCTCCCATTTTACAGATGAGGAAACTGATGCCAAAAGAAGTTAAATAACTTGCCAAAGGTGACACAGTGTGTGTCAGAGACAGGATTCAAACCAACATCCTGCAGACTCCAAGTCCACTATATCATGATACATCCTTATTTTTGAAGCTCTGTACAGGCTAGTAGGGGATATATTTCACAGAGAAATTACATGTATGTGTGCATACATATAAATGTATATTTTGAAGTTAAAAGAGAATTCTTACCTCATTTCTGTGTATCTGTGGATGACTAGATTAGGAAGCAATTTACATTCTTGTCCTATATGTCAGATTTCAACTGGAGAATCATAAATCAGAAACATCCAAAAATATATAAAACATCTTAGCTACAAATCAGATATACTTAACAATTATCCCTCCAGTGTATGCTGAAAAGTATTAGTTCAGAAACATGCATAAATGACAGGACTTTTATTGAAAAACAGGTTTTGATTTAAATCATGAAAAATACATATTATCCAGGAACATTTCCCTGATGATGCCTCTCTACTTTTTCTCCAAATCATGTAACACATCTCTTTACAGATATCTTTTTCAGAGTTGTCTAATTTATATTTCACTAGGAAATACATCCTCATCTTTTTTTGACTCAATACATTCAATCCAGGTCAAGAAACTCTGAACCCTTTTAACTGCTTTTCCATTTAGGATCACAGTGGACAATTTTCCAAGGCCTGGAGCTTTAAAATGTTCATTTTTCTTATGTTTCAGTAAGGTTTCTGAAAGGACTAGCAAATGATAATAAGATATTAATACCTATTGTGTATGTAAATAATGGCCTGCAGCTCAAGAGCTGAAAGAAAGAATACCATTTTCCTCCAATTTCTTTTGTTGTTGTTTAAAAAAAAAATGATTAATTTGCTGCATGTTTTCTGAGTAATCCTAGGGTACAAATGATGCTAATTTTAAAACATCTTGAATTGAATGTTTGCTAAGTATTTCCCCTCCCACCATTGTTTTGATGATATGTTAGCAAGAAACTCCGAAGTGTAATTACTTTTATGAAAATAAACTAAAAACAATTATTCTTTTTTAACAAAGTTCTAATGGCAATTCTACTTTAAAATAAACAAGAAAAGCATACTAAATGAGACATAGGGTTCACAATGCAAAGCGATGGAAAGGGATTCTTATTTATGGGGACAACATTAGCATTTTATGGCACCCAAAATTGATTATCCTAGCCTGATTTGTTTGTTTTCTTCATGCTCTATGGGGCTATTACATTGGCTTCTGTATAATTCTCTAATTTGTTATTTCCCACTAGCGAGCTACAGCAATTGCTTGGTTAGATGACATATTATGGAGCTTAAAATGTAATCAAATAAAAGAATTGATAGGACTTAAACTCCCAGAATACCAGCATTTTTCAAAAGGCATTTGTACATTACATTTCCAATAGAAATGGGGAAGCAGGTGTTGATGCTTAGTTTTCTAGGTGGTGAGTTAGACTAGACCCATTTAAATAGATAGGCAGTTCATATATATTTTTTCTTTTTTTCACCTCTCATGCCTGAAGTTTTCTCCTGATGTGAAGTGCCTTAGTCCATTTTAGGAACATTGCCCCCATTCACATTAAACCTGGTAATTAGAGTACTTTGTATTTCATAAGTGTAGGTACCAGGCTCCCTTAAAAGCTCTGTTTCAAAGTATAGAAATTTTACTCACATAGAAAGTGACTAATATCTAAGACTATAGAGTTAAGAGATACCCCATTTCCTGGAAACCCTCCTTTCTCAAATAATAAGTCACCATTATTTACGCTATTGACCTGATTTGGGCTCTAGCGAAAAAGGAAAAATAAAAACAGGGCTGGCTATTCCTCTGTACTACGTTATTTTCCTCCAGTCACTACTTCCCATCAGTTGTTGAGGATCATTCTGTTCTTGCTTTTCTCCATTTCTAGTAAATATTAAGCTTTTATGAGATCTTCTAAGATATAATAATATCTAAGCTGATGAAAATCATGGACTATGGCATTTTTATACCTATATCCCCAGTGCCTAGAACATTACATTGAACAAGATGTGAAATAATAAATGTTCGCTAAATTAAATAGAATTTTCTTCATTGTCACTCTCCATTATTCCTCCCAAAATTTATGGGATTAATCAATGCCTGTTGTCTCTCAAAATTATGTCCTTTTATCCATCAGACTGCAAGCTTCTTACAGGTAGGAATTGCTTTCTTTTCTACTTATATCCCTAGAATCTAGCACAGTAACCAGCATAAAACTGCTTAATAATTATTTATCCTAGCACAGGTCACAGTTGACAAAATCCAACCCTAGTTTGCTCTTACCAGTCACTTCCTTTGCTTGTATTCATTTGCTCTTGAAGGAAGTTGCAAATGTATCTGATTGAGTCCTCTATACATTTATGTTATCTTTTCTCACCTGGTTGTTACTTCAATAAGACAATCCTGTACCATTCTAATCATTCTCTCTTCTATTCGTCATAACAGTTACTCAACACCTTCTTTACATAAGCATCCCTACCCCCACCACCATTCTTTTAATCAAGTACCACATCTCATACTTTACAGAAAAAAAGTGAGACTATTTGCTAAGTGCATAGTGCCCCCCTTCTCCCTTCTCACCACTTCTTCATTACTAAAAAACTTCCTGACATAATCCCCTATCTTTCCTTCCAGTGTCTGATGAGGAGTTGGACCTTCTCCCTGGCAAGATCAATTCTTCCACATATATCCTAAACCTTCTCCAATGACCTCTCCTGTCTTCTCTACCATACTGCTCCCTCTGCCTCCTTTACCTTCTCTAACCTTCAGTTTGTCCCTATATTTTCAATGCTTCCACAGAACTTAGAAATACACCCTGGGGGAGGAGCCAAGATGGCAGAGTAGAAAGACTCAGGTATGCTAGCTCCGAATCCACAGCCCATAAGTTTCCTGCAAAAAGAACTCCCCACAAATTCTGGAGCACTGCAAGTCACACAGCAATGCAGCGGAAGAGATTTCCACTCCAGAGAGCCCTGGAAAGCCATCCCCAAGGGTCCATCGCACTCTAGACAGCGGAGTCCACCCCTCAGCTGCCCTGGCCACACAGCCGCAGAGGAGCAGATCCGAGCAGGCTTCAGGGATGGAATCTCCAGCAGCCGCAAAGGTCCCTCCACCCACAGGTGCTACAGGTCAGTAAGAGAGACTTCTGGGCTGGCTGAGAGGGGAATGGGGTGTCCCCGTGACTCAGGCCCCCTCGGGAGGCAGCAGCAGAGGCAGTGGCAGACGCAATGGCCTGGGAATCCCGGAGCACACAGAAGCTCCATTGCCGAAGGCCTCTGCATAAACCCCCTGAGGGAACTGAGCCTGGGAGGTGGCACGGCCCCCACCCAAGCACCAGAACTTGAGCTCACATTGAATAGCAGCTGCTGCCATCCTGGAAAGCCCTGAGGCTGGGAAGCAGCATTTGAATCTCAGATCCCAAGCACTATCTGGGTGGATCTAGATGGGGGTGGAGAGGAATCGCAGAAGTCAAGTAACTGGCTGGGAAAATGCCCAGAAAAAGGAAGCAAAATAAGACCATAGAGAGCTACTTACTTGGGGAAGAGATGTTCCTTCCTCCTTTCATTTCTGATGAGGAAGTACAATGCTTGCCATCAGGGAAAGATGTGGAGGTCGGGGCCTCTCTATCCCAGACTTGCGAGGTGGATGTCTGGTGGGCTCAGGCCATGGAAGAGCTCAAAAAGTATTTTGAAAATCAAGTGAGACAGGTGGAGGAAAAACTGGGAAGAGAAATGAGAGAGATGCAAGAAAAGCATGAAAAATGGGTCAATACCTTGCTAAAGGAGACCCAAAAAAATGCTGAAGAAAATAACACCTTGAAAAATAGGCTCACTCAATTGGCAAAAGAGGTTCAAAAAGCCAATGAGGAGAAGAATGCTTTCAAAAGCAAAATTAGCCAAATGGAAAAAGAGGTTCAAAAGCTCACTGAAGAAAATAGGTCTCTCAAGATTAGAATGGGACAGATGGAGGCTAATGACTTTCTGAGAAAACAAGAAATCACAAAACAAAACCAAAAGAATGAAAAAATGGAAGAGAATGTGAAATATCTCATTGGAAAAACAACTGACCTGGAAAATAGATCCAGGAGAGACAATTTAAAAATTATGGGACTACCTGAAAGCCATGATCAAAAAAAGAGTCTAGACATCATTTTTCATGAAATTATCAAGGAAAACTGCCCTGATATTCTACACCCAGAGGGCAAGATAAGTATTCAAGGAATCCACAGACCACTGCCTGAAAGAGATCCAAAAAGAGAAACTCCTAGGAACATTGTGGCCAAATTCCAGAGTTCTCAGGTCAAGGAGAAAATATTGCAAGCAGCTAGAAAGAAACAATTCCAGTATTGTGGAAATACAATCAGGATAACACAAGATCTAGCAGCTTCTACATTAAGGGATTGAAGGGCGTGGAATAGGATATTCCAGAAATCAAAGGAACTAGGACTCAAACCAAGAATCACCTACCCAGCAAAACTGAGTATAATACTTCAGGGGAAAATATGGTCTTTCAATGAAACAGAGGACTTTCAACCATTCTTGATGAAAAGACCAGAGCTGAAAAGAAAATTTGACTTTCAAACACAAGAATGAGAAGCATGAAAAAGGAAACAGCAAAGAGAAATCATAAGGGACCTACCAAAGGAGAACTGTTTACATTCCTATGTGGAAAGACAATATTTGTAACTCTTAAAATGTTTCAGTATCTGGGTAGTTGGTGGGACCACACACACACATACACACACATGTACATGTGTGCACGCACACACACATACACACATGCACGCACACACATACAGAGAGAGCACAGAGTGAATTGAATAGAATGGGACCATATCTTAAAAGAAATTAAGGTAAATGGTGAGAGAGAAATGTAGTGGGAAGAGAGAGGCTGAAATGGAATGGGGTAAATTATATCTCATTCAAGAGGCAAGAAGGAGACTTTTTAGTGTAGGGAAAAAGAGGAGAGCTGAGAAAAAATCATGAAGTTTACCCTCATCACATTCGACTAAAGGAAGGAGTAAAATGCACACTCATTTTGGTAACTGTTGAGTATTGTTCTTGCTACTAGGAAATATGAAATAGAGTTAATGAGGAATAGAAAGTCATCTGGCCCTACAGGACAAAAGAGAAGATGGGGACAAGAGAAGGGAGGGAGGATAGAAGAGAGGGCAGATTGGTGATAGGGAAAATTAGATTGCTTGGTGTATTGGGGTGGGGGAGGAGATAAATGGGGAGAAAATTTGGAACCCAAAATTTTGTGAAAATGAATGTAAAAAGTTAAAAATAAATTTATATTAATAAAAAAAGACATACACCCAAATAATTTCACCTTTTAAAAAATTCCCACTAGATCCCCCGAAATTAGCATCCTACATCTCTTTTCTTTTATCAGTTCATTTACCTGAAAAAAAATTGTCTACCCTTACCACATTCACTACACTTATCACATTCCCTTCAAAATACTCTATTATCTGGCTCCTGTCCTTATCATCCATCTGAAACTCTTCAAGGATCATCGCATTTTCAAAGCTAATGGCCTGTTTTAGTCCTCATCCATCTTGACCTCTCTGTAGCACTTGACAGTCCTGACCATTTTCTCCTCCTGGATTCTGTCTCCTCTTTGAATTTTCATGACAGTGTTCTCTCTTAGTTCTTCTTCTTGCTCTTCCTTTTTAGATTGCATTCATACAAGACCCACTATTAATATACCTGAAAGGGTCTGTTCTGATTATTCTTCTCTTTTGACTACACATCCTCTCACTTAGTGATCCTATTAGCTTCAATTATCATCTTTCTGCCTATGACTCACAGATGTGTATATCTAGCCCTAGGGAGGCTCCCAAACCTCTGTCCTGTATCACCACCAAATGTCTATTAAATATTTCACACCCAATGTCCTGTAAGCATCTCAAACTCAACATGTCCAAAACTGAATTCACTCTCTTCTCCCCTGCAAACCTGCCACTCTTCAAAACTTTCCTATCACTATTATAGTCATTTAGCCTCTCCACTTCAGTGTTGTCCTTGACTTTCCACTCTCATTTATCACATTCAGTTGCCACTTCTTTTAACTTCTAACTCTATAACACTTCCAATAGATATAGATAGATGTGTGTATACATATGTATAAATATATACATACACATATGTGTATACATGCATAGATATGTGTGTATATATAGATATCATTTATAGACATAAATGTGTGTGTAATCATGCAAAACATATTTCAATATTTCAATATTATGATAATAATAATTATCAATAGTCATGATAAAAGAAAAGAAAACTTGGAACAAAATAAAAACACCAGAAGAGTAAGTAAAGTTTAAATAAAGTATGCTTAATCTGTATTCAGATTCTATCAATTCTTTCTCTGGGGATAGCTCTTCAGAGTTATGTTGGATCATAGTATTGCTTAGAATAGCTAAATCATTCAAGTGATCACCTTACAATATTGCTGTTACTTTGTACAATGTTCTCCTGGTTCTACACATTTCACTTCATATCAGTTCATGTGAGTCTCTCCAGGTTTTCCTGAGAGTATCTAGTTCATAATTTCTTATATCACAATAATATTCCACTATAGTCATAGATCATAATTTGTTCAGCCATTCCCCAGTTGATGAGTATCCCCTCAATTTCTAATTCTTTGCCACCAGAAAAGAGCTGCTGTAAATATTTGGGCATAGTTCCAAATTGTTCTACATAAGGGTAAAATCAGTTCACAACTCCATTAAGGGTATATTAGTGTCTCAATTTTGTCACCTGCCCTCCAACATTTGTCATTCTCTTTTTCTGCCTTTTTAGCCAATCTAATAGGTATGAGGTAGTACCTCAATATTGTTTTAATTTGTATGACTCCAATTAAAGTGATTTAGAGCATTTTTTCATGTGGTTATAGATAGCTTTGATTATATCATCTGAATACTAAGTATTTGTACTTTTTACCACTTGTCAATTGGGGAATTGCTCTGATTTTTTATAAATTTGACTTATTTCTTTATATATTTGAGAGATAAGACCTTAATCAGAGAAACTTGCTACAAAAATTATTTTGCATTTATGATTGCTGTGTTTCCCTCCATCCTATTTCCCCCCTGTTTATTCTATTTTCTCTCTCCTTTCACCCTGTCCCTCCTCAAAAGTGTTTTTCTTTTGACTACTCCCTCCCCAATATGCCCTTCTTTCTATCAACTTTTCTTATCCCCTTCCCCTGTTAATTTCCTGTAGAAGAAGAGAGATTTCTGTACCCAATTGATAGTGTATTATTCCCTCTTTGAGACAATTCTGATGAGATAAATGTTCAAGTGTTCCTCACCACCTCGCCCATCTTCCTTTCCACTATCATAGTTCTTTCTTGCCTCTTTCATATGGGATAATTTACCCCATCCTACCTCTCCCTTTCCCTTTCTCATAGTGTATTTCCCTTTATCACCCCTTAATTTTATTTTAAAGATATCATCCCATCATATTTAATTCATACCCATGCCTTCTTTCTATATATACTCCTCACTGCATTAATAATGAGAAAGTTCTAATGAGTTATAAAAATAATCTTTCTATGTAGAAAGGTAAACTGTTTTACTTTATTAAGTCCCTTACAATTTCCCTTTCCTATTTACTTTTTTTTAATAAAAATTTATTTATTTAACTTTTTACATTCATTTTCGCAAAATTTTGGGTTCCGAATTTTCTCCCCTTTTGCCTCCTCCTCCCACCCCAATACACTGAGAAATCTAATTTTCCCTATCACCAATCTGCCCTCTCTTCTATCCTCCCTCCCTTCTCTTGTCCCCATCTTCTCTTTTGTCCTGTAGGGCCAGATGACTTTCTATTCCCCATATACTGTATTTCTTATTTCCTAGTAGCAAGAACAATACTAAGCAGTTGTTCCTAAAAGTTTGAGTTCCAAATTCTCCCCATCCCTCCCTCCCCACCCATTCCCTTTGGGAAGGCAGGCAATTCAATATAGGCCATATCTGTGTAGTTTTGCAAATTACTTCTATAACAGTCGTGTTGTGTAAGACTTAACGGTATTTCCCTCCATCCTATCCTGCCCCCCATTGTTTCTATTCTCTCTTTTGATCCTGTCCCTCTCGGAGTGTTGGCTTCAAATTGCTCCCTCCTCCCATTGCCCTCCCTTCCATCATCCCCCCGACCCTGCTTATCTCCTTCTCCCCCACTTTCCTGTATTGTAAGATAGGTTTTCATACCAAAATGAGTGTGAATTTTATTCCTTCCTTTAGTCAAATGTGATGAGGGTAAACTTCATGTTTTTTTTCTCAGCTCTCTTCTTTTTCCCTCCACTAAAAAGTCTCCTGCTTGCCTCTTGAATGAGAAATAATTTACCCCATTCCATTTTTCCCTCTTTCCTCCCACTACATTTCTCTCTCACCATTTACCTTAATTTCTTTTAAGATATGGTCCCATCCTATTCAATTCATTCTGTGCTCTCTGTCTCTGTATGTGCGTGCATGTGTGTATGTGTGTGCATGCACACGTGTACAAGTATGTGTGTGTGTGTGTGCTCCCACCAACTACCCAGATACTGAAACGTTTCAAGAGTCACAAATATTGTCTTTCCATGTAGGAATGTAAACAGTTCACTTTTGGTAAGTCCTTTATGACTTCTCTTTGCTGTTTACATTTTCATGCTTCTTCTCATTCTTGTGTTTGCAAGTCAAATTTTCTTTTCAGCTCTGGTCTTTTCATCAAGAATGGTTGACAGTCCTCTGTTTCATTGAAAGACCATATTTTCCCCTGAAGTATTATACTCAGTTTTGCTGGGTAGGTGATTCTTGGTTTGAGTCCTAGTTCCTTTGACTTCTGGAATATCCTATTCCATGCCCTTCAATCCCTTAATGTAGAAGCTGCTAGATCTTGTGTTATCCTGATTGTATTTCCACAATACTGGAATTGTTTCTTTCTAGCTGCTTGCAATATTTTCTCCTTGACCTGAGAACTCTGGAATTTGGCCTAGGAGTTTCTCTTTTTGGATCTCTTTCAGGCAGTGATCTGTGGATTCCTTGAATACTTATCTTGCCCTCTGGGTGTAGAATATCAGGGCAGTTTCCTTGATAATTTCATGAAAGATGATGTCTAGACTCTTTTTCTGAAATGGCTTTCAGGTAGTCCCATAATTTTTAAATTGTCTCTCCTGGATCTATTTTCCAGGTCAGATGTTTTTCCAATGAGATATTTCACATTCTCTTCCATTTTTTCATTCTTTTGGTTTTGCTTGGTGATTTCTTGGTTTCTCAGAAAGTCATTAAACTCCATCTGTTCCATTCTAATTTTGAGAGAACTATTCTCTTCAGTGAGCTTTTGACCTCTTTTTCCATTTGGCTAATTCTGCTTTTGAAAGCATTCTTCTCCCCAATGACTTTTTGAACCTCTTTTGCCAATTGAGTGAGCCTAATTTTCAAGGTGTTATTTTCTTCAGCATTTTTTTGGGTCTCCTTTACCAAGGTATTGACCTGTTTTTCATGCTTTTCTTGCATCTCTCTCATTTCTTTTCCCAGTTTTTCTTCCACCTGTCTAACTTGATTTTCAAAATCCTTTTTGAGCTCTTCCATGGCTTGAGCCCACCAGATATCCACCTGGGATGTCTCGGATACAGAGGCCCCGACCTCCCTGTTTTTTCCTGATGATAAGAATAGTGCCTCGTCATCAGAATTGAAAGGTGGGAACATCTGTACCCCATCAAAGTAGCTTTCTAAGGTCTTATTTTTCTTCCCTTTAATGGGCATTTTCCCAGCCAGTTACTTGACTTCTGAAATTCCTGTCCACCCCCACCTAGATCCGCCCAGCTGGTGCTTGGGGTCTGAGATTCAAGGGCATGGTTGCTATTCAATGTGAGCTTAAGTTCTGGTGCTTGGGTGGGGGCAGGGCCACCTTCCAGGCTCAGTTCCCTCAGAGGGTTTATACAGAGACCTTCAGTAATGACCCTGAACTTCTGCCTGCTGTTCTGGGAGTTCCAGGCTGCCGCAGCTGCCTCTGCTACTGCCTCCGCCGCTGCCTCTGCCACTCCCTCCGCCACTTCCTCCCAAGGGGGCCCGAGTCATGGAGACACCCTGCTCCCCTCTTGGCCAGCCCAGAAGTCTCTCTCACTGACCTGTAGCACCTGTGGGCGGAGGGACCTTCGCAGCCACCAGAGGTTCCATCCCTGAAGACTGCTCGGATCTGCTCCTCTGGGGCCACTCAGCCAGGGCAGTGCAGGGGTGGACTCCGCTGTTCAGAGTGGGACTGACCCCTGGGGACAGCTCTCCAGGGCTCTCTGGAATGGAAATCTTTTCCACTGTGTTTCTGCACACCTTGCAGTGCTCCAGAATTTGTGGGGAGTTCTTCTTGCAAGAAATATATGGGCTATGGGTTCGGAGCTAGCATACATGAGTCTTTCTACTCCGCCATCTCGGCTCCATCCCCTTCTTGCTTGATTTTTAAATTTCTTTTTTGAGCTCTTCTGTGGACTGAAATTATTTCATATTTTTCTGGGAGACTTTGGATGTAGGAATTTTGGCTTTTCAATCTTCTTCTGAGTGTGTTTTTTGATCCTCCTTGTCACCATAGTAACTTTCTATGGTCAGAATTATTTTTTCACTCATTTATCCAGCCTATTTCTTGACATTTAGCTCTTTGCTAAAGTGAGGCTGTGCTTACAGGGTGGAATGTGCACTGCCCCAAGCTTCAAGAGTTTTGTGCAGCTACATTCAAAGTTACTTCTAAGGGACTATAAGTTTTCAAAGTTTTTTCAAAGTGGTATGATCTAAGGAGAGGTGTCTTTATCATTCTCCTGGTGTGTTCTCTGGTCTGTGAGGGATTACAAGCACTTTTTCTTTTCTATCCTGGAACTCTGATGAGAGTCCTTGCTGCACTGTGGCCAAAAGCTCTGATATGCTAGTGTTCCTCTTTACCCTGGGACTGCCACTCACACTTACAACCTAGATCAGAGCCTGGGCAAATTGATAGAGAATTGCCCTCTGTGCCAGCAAAAAGACCCCAGTAATCTCCTTTTGATGAGTTGTCTGAACCCCTTATTGTCTGTGGGCTGAGAACTCCAGAAAGAACTCCTGATTCAATCACCCAAGGCCTTCTCCTGATTTACTGAGCCCTAATCTACACTGGCACCTCCTGCACTGAACTGCACTCTATTCTGATCCTAGTTAAACAAACCTTTCCTGTCAACGTTTTAAATTGTTTTGGGCTAGAAAATCATTTCACCTCTGTGCCCAAAGCGCTATAAAAATGTAGGTGCCCTTTGACCCAGCAACACCACTTCTAGGACTGTATCCCAAAGATACCATAAAAATGGGGAAAGGATCCACATGCACAAAAATACTTACAGCCATTCTTTTTGTGGTGGCCAAGAACTGAAAATTGAGGGGGTCCATCAGTTGGCGAGTGACTGAACAAGTTGCAGTTTGTGTAAAGGAATACTATGGTGCTATAAGAAATTATGAACAGGCAACCTTCAGAAAATCCTGGAAAGACATATGAACTGATGCTGAGTGACGTGAGCAGAACCAGTAGAAAATTGTACACAACAATAGCCATAGTCAGTGATGACTGACTTTGATAGACTTAGCTCTTCTCAGCAATGCAAGGACCTAAAGCAATTCCAAAAGACTCAAGATGAAAAATCCACATCCAGAGAAAGAAATCTGAATGCAAATTGAAGCAGACTATTTTCTTTTTTGTTCTGTTTTGTTTTGTTATTTTTCTTTCTTGTAATTCCTTCCATTCATTTTAATTCTATATAATATAACTAATGTGAAAATGTTTAATAGTAATATCTATGTACAGCCTATATCAGATTGCATGCTCTTTTGGGGTGTGTGAGGGGAGTGAGTGGGAGAAAATTTAAAACATATGGAAGTAAATGTTGAAAACTAAAAATAAATCAATTATAAAAAAAAGAAAATTGTTTCATCTCATCTTTTTGTGAGTTCTGCCTCTCCAGGATTGCCTTTAGTGCATAATTTAAATATCTTTGAAGGATTTGGGGGGAGAGCTTAGGTAAGACTCTGTCTTATTTCTGTTATCTTGGTCCCCACCCCTTAGGTTAGCACTTTCTTAGCACTTTAATACCTCATCACCTGTGCCTAGGTCCCTTCTATTGTCTCCTCCATTATGATGTAGGTTCCTTGAGGACAGGGCCTCTTTTTTGCTTTTTCTTTCTTGGGTGGATGCTGAGCACATTCCAAGAACAGAGGATGAATGCTTATGGATTGAATGATTTATGGTTTATAAAAGAAACAGTTGATATTTCTGTGCATTTGCTCTAAATGTCCTAGATTATGATCATTTTATAAGTATGTTTTATGCATTTGAGTACAATAATAAGTTCATTCATTTTGTCTATAAATCTATCAAGCATATTTTCCAACATGTATAAAATTAAATAATTTTAATTCATTTTTTACTTGTATTCAGAAAATAGAATGCTAAAATGTCCCATTAGCAATGTTTATTTTTAGCTCTTTTTGTATTTAAGCTATTTTTGATGTAATTCCTATTCATTAGTTATGGTAATGTTGTTATACACTACCTGTCTTCGATTTAAGTGTGGTGGAGTTGTTATCATTATATATCTTAAACTTTCTAAATTGAAATCAGATTTTTTAAAAACCATGGTTAAAATTCCCAATATTTATGTAATCAATTAAATAAAGCAGAATAATTTTCAAAGACTTACATTTTAAAAGAGATAAAGGCAATTACAAATGAAAAAAATATATAGGGAATATATAATTTTGATTACGTTATTTAAAAAGAAAAAGCTTTTGCCTCTCAAAAAAATAAAGATACAAAGCCGTCAACTGAAGGAAAAATCATATCAGATTTTTCAGATAAGGTTTTGGTAGCCAAAATATTTAGGCAACAGAAGAATGTATATGTAAATGCATACATATATACACACATACATGCTTATAGATATATACAGTTTCTGAATCTGAGATGCAACAAAGTATGGATCAGTTTGCTAATTGTGCTAATTTGGTCTAATAATTAACCCCAAGAAAACACGGGTGCTCCATCAGCCACCATCACACTATCCATACATGGAACTCTTGATGACAACAAATGACAAAGTTTTCAATGCTGTCGATAAGTTCATTGGTCTTGGTAGTGAACTTTACAGGGAAGTACACATTGAAAATGAAGTTGAAGTATGCATTGCCAGAGGTAGCTCAGTGTTTGGGAGGCTCTGAAGAAGTTTGGGAGAGAAGAGGTATTAGGCTGACTACCAAATTGAAGGTCTACAGAGCCATTGTGCTGATCTCATTGTTGTATGCCTGTGAAACATGGACAGTCTACTAGCACCATGCCAGGAAACTAAATTGCTTTCATTTGAACTGTCTTAGGAAGATTCTGAGGATCTCCTGGCAAGATAAGGTACCAGACACTGAAGTCCTTGCTTGAACTGAACTACCAAGCATTCACACTATGCTTCAGAGAGCACAACTGTGTTGGTTTGGCCACATTGTTCAAACGCAAAATGTATGCTTGCCAAAAAAAATATTTTGTGGAGAACTCACATGGGGCAGGCAACCACATGGTGGTCAGTAGAAGCACTACAAGGGCACTATCAAGGTCTCTCTCAAGAACTTTGGAATTGATTGTGTGACATGGGAGACACTGGCACAGGACCTCTCAGCATAGTGTATCCACACAAGAAAGGGTGCTGTGTTCTATAAGCAAAGTACAATTGAGACAGCACAAAGTAAACATAGGATGCACAAATTTAGAGCACCTACCCCAAAAATTCATAAGGATTATCTGGACCCAACCTGTGGCAGAGCATTTTGAGCTCATGTTGGTCTGATCAGCCATAGTTGGACATGAAACTTTCACTTTATCATGATGATGTCATTTTGGTCCTCTTCAAAAATGAAGGACAACAACCAATATGTATGAATTATTCTAATAGAAGATCCTCAATATAATACACATAGATAGTATGTATATATACATGTATATATGTATGAATACATATATGACCAAGAGCCATTCCTCAAAGAACAAGTAACTAAAGGATATGATCAGTTTTTAGTAACATGAAAGAAAGCTCCAAATCTGTTATTATTATTTTATAATTAATACATCTGCCAAGGGGCAGCTAGGTGGTACAGTGGATAGAGCATGAGGGTAGGAGTCAGGAGGACATGAATTCAAATTTCACCTCAGACACTTGACACTCACTAGCTATGTGACCTGGGTAACCCCAATTGCCTCATCTTGGGTCATCTCCAGTCATCCTGATGAATATCTGGTCACTGGATTCAGATGGCTCTAGAGGAGAAGTGATGCTGGTAACCTACATAGCCCTCCTTCACTCAAAAAACCAAGTGAAGTGCAAGTCATGCAATGAAGGATGCTCACACACACACACACACACACACACACACACACACACACACACATTTGCCAACCAAAGTAGTCTTTAGATTTCAACTCCTACCCCAACACATCATCCAAAAATTACAAAAGAGGAGAATATTCAATGTCTGAAACACTGTGGCAAAGACAAAGAAATGTTGGTAGAGCTGTGAATTGGTACAATTAGTGTTCTGGAAAAGAATTCGGAATAATCTGAAGAAAATAATTATAATATCCATTCTTTCTGAATCAAAGAGTGTACTGCTGGGCATATATTCTTAGGAGACATTGTCAAAAAGAAAGGTTCCATATACATAAAAACATTTATAGCACCACTTTATTTTTAATATAGAAAATAACTGGAAAAAAAATGAGTTGCCCACAGATTGGGTGATGGCAAATGAAAAAAAAAATGTCACAAAAGTGTAATGGAATATTTCTGTGATTTAAGAAATTATTACATGAACTTATACAAAATATTGTTTAAAAATAGCCAATAAAAGAATGTATTTAATGACTACAATATAAATAGAAAAGCTATAACACAAAATAATAAAAATGGTTGTTGCAAACTTAGAAAGAATAAACTTTGCCCCTAACAAGAGCTATGAAAAGATACCATCCCCCATCACCTTTCAGAAGTGGAATTTCCAGAACAGTGGAATTTTGTATAAAATGTCAGATTTTTTTTAATATGTTGATCTATTTTGATGTTTTCTATTCTTTTTTCTATCAAAAACGTGTAGATATATGTCTATATATCTACACACACACATTCTGGAGTACTACCTGTTTTCCCAAGATTTTAGACACAAAGGGGCTAAACGGATTGCATGACATTAGTAGATCTCAAAGAGATTCTGAATGGGGATTGGCTGATATATTAAGGATTGCTTTTTGATAAATCATTTTTAATGAGAATGGAGTAAAATCCTTTTGACATGGCAGGGTATTTTCATGTGAACTGTTGCTATTACTGAGTTTGATGTGTCCAGAAGAACCTGCAAATACATACACAAATTAGTACATAGATATGTATATATGTGCATTTGAAGATATACACACACATATTACATACACACATTTGTGTGTGTGTATACATGTAGATAAAAATTTGCTGAGTATTTGTATTTAATAAAGGTTTTGTTACCATTTTTAAAAATTTAATCTAATTGAATCAGTCTCCAAATCTTGAATTTATATTTGTGACCATTGTGCACCTGGTCTAAAACTTTGATCTTTATGTATTATTCCTAACTGAACTACATAGAAAATTCAGGAGTACAAAGAGATTGAAAGGAAAGGAAAAGGACCTACATGTACAAAAATATTTAGAGTGCCTCTTTTGGGGGAAGGAAAGAATCCAGTATTGAAGGCAGAATTAGAAATTGGAGAATGGTTGAACAATTTGTGGTATATGATTGTCATGGAATACTATAATGCTATAAGAAATGATGAAGGGTATGGTTTCAGAAAAAAACTTAAGAAGATTTTTATGAACTGATGCAAAGTGAAATGAACAAGACCAACTAAACATTGTCCATAGTAACATCTATATTGTAATGATAATAAGCTGTGAAAGACTTAGTCTCTCTGATCAATTCATTGATGCACAATGGAAAAAGACTCATGGTGGAAAATGCTATTCACCTCTGGAGAGAAAAGTGATAAACACTGAATTAAGATTGAAGTATACATTTTCAGCTTTATTTTCCTTGATTCTTTTTGCAACATGGCTAATAGGGAAATATATTTTACATAGCTTCACATGTATGATGGGTATGATATTATTTGCCTTCTCCATAGGTGGGAGAAGAGAATTTGGAACTCAAAAAAAATGTTAAATGTATATTAATTTTTTAATGCAAATTATGTAGTAAAGTCTAGTTTCCCTTAACTTTTAATCATATTCTAGTTTTTACTTTAATTTTTTATGTCAAATAGTCCATGTAATTCAAACTGAGATACTTTGATAAGCTATTTTTAGCTACTTATAAAATTTCTCCTTATGGGTGAAACTTTGGATATTATCATAATGTTGGTGAAATGAATATGACATTTCTCTCTGATTCCCTCTATAAAGTCTACCCCTTAATCTGAGTACCTTTGGGAAATGTTGAGTGATATTCTGCAAAATAGTATTAGACTTTCTTCTTTGCATTTTGAGGGCAAGCCAACGATTCTCTCTCCAAGTTCTATCTTCTCTATCTGCCATCTATGCTCACAAAGTTTTCAAGTTATTTTCTAAACCCACTTGAGTTACCCTATATTATCATTTTTCACATTTTATGCCAAGTCTTATGGTTTGCTTTCTAGACTGAGAAATTTATTTCTATTTCATTTATTCAAATTTTCCTCTGCTTACCCCATATTGTTGACTTGTATGATCAATTTTTTCTTTTCCATTTTTATCGATAATAAATAATTCATTTCAGAGTCAGGAATTTTTTTAAATTGATACTAGATATGCCTTCATTTCCTTTAAAGTGTTGATCATCCAATTTATTGTGTCTTGTGCTAGATCCAGTTTCATTTCTCACTCGATATTTTTTTTCCTTCTACTGATTTCTCTTTAGGATTTTAAAGATTCATATGTCAGAGTTTTCTACAATCTAGTACAGAAATTCAAAAAATAAAGATAGAACCTAACACACAGTTAATATAACTATGGGAATTACTAACAGATTCCAAGTCTTATTCTCAGTATTAATTGTCATCTGAAAGATGAAACAGCATATATAATAATCCCAGGAATCTATTAGGATGATTCTGAGTAGTCCAAGAAACTTAGAATAGGTGATTGTAATGGTGAAAAGTTCAAAGGAAGCTAGAGTTTTGTTGTGTTTTATAAATGCACCAAACTAGGATGAGTAGAACACACCAACTTTTGAATAAAGCAAAAATGGGAAAAATAAATACATTTAAACACAGGTGATGGATAGAATTCTTTTGGTGTCAAAAGGCTGCACATGTGCATTTTATCTGTCATAGCAACTTTTTTATCTATGTTTCCCCTCTTGTTTCTGAAGAAATACCCTAATATAAACTTCACAAAATTATTGAGCTGTCTGCCATTATGTCTGTTAATGCCCTTGCACTTTATCTGAGAGACTCTTTTCCCTTTGAGATTCTTAATAATTCCTCGTATTAACTTTCCTTTCCTTTTTTATTTATTTACTTTCCTGGACCTGTGATCTTATTGATCTCCTGCCAGAAGTGTGGACACTATGACCAGTAGTATAGACACTATCATGCATGCCTTCTTATCCAACAAGAGTAGAATCTACCCTAAATTGTCCATATTCTAAGGGTCTTTACCAAGGACTTCTAACATTTCATGAATACCAAGGAAATAGGTAGGCAATCCATTGATTATCCTTCACTCTCACTAAATTACCAGCCTTCCACCTTTTCAGACATACACCTTATTGAAGACTTTTTTAGCAGCAATCTGATAAGTGTAAGGTAGGAAGTCAGAGCTATTTTATTTTGTATTTCTCTTAGCAATTAGTGATTCTGAGCATTTTTCCTGCTACCATGACAGTAGCTCTTGTTCTTATATATCACATCAATTCATATATATATCTTGGATATTAGATTTTATTAGAGAAATTTAATTTAGAGATGTTTCCCCAATTAATTTCATTCCTTCTAGTTCCAGGGGCCTAATCTTGCCCATACAAAAGGATTTCTTTAATTTTATGCAATCAAAATTATTTACTTAAGGTTTTATTTTCATTTCTATATCTTCTTTAGCTTAGAATTCTTCCCCTGATCATACTTGTTGAAAGTAGCCACTATTCTTCTCAGATTTGTTATTAGATATAATATGTACGTGTATATATATAAATGTCATCTATTTGGAATTTAAGATAGTATATAGTATAAAATATTAGACTAAACCTAATTTCTGTCAAATTGCTTCTTTAGTTTTTCCAAAAGTTTTGTCAAAAAGAAAGCCATTTTTTACCCCCCAAATATCAAAGAATATATGGTGACTTTAAGAATAATATAATTTCGGGGGAGAAGCCAAGATGGCAGAGTAGAAAGATTCACATATGCTAGCTCCAAACCAATGGCCCATAAAATACCTGTAAAAAAGAACTCCCAACAAATTCTGGAGCAGTGGAAGCCACAGAACAACAGAGTGGAGGAGATAAGTTCCAGAGAACCCTGAAAAACTGACACCAAAGATCCGTCTTGCACTGGACCCAGAGCAGAGCCCAGCTCTCCTTGGGCACACAGCACTGAGGGGAGCAGATTCGAGCAGGCTTCAGGGGTGGAATCTCCAGTGACCATGCAGGTGCCTCCACCCACAGGCACAAAGGTCAGTGAGAGAGCTTGTTTGGCTGGCAGAGAGGGGAGTGGGGTGTCTCCATGACTCAAGCCCCCTCAGGAGGCAGCAGCAGACAGGAGCTCCCAAAGAAGACAGGAGCTCGGATCCATTATTGAAGATCTCTGCATAAAACTCCTGAGAAAAGTGAGCCCTGTGAGGTGCCCTGCCCCACCAGAGCACCTAAACTTAATCTTACACTGAATAGCATTCCTGCTCGTGCTGAAAGCCCTGAGGTTGAGAAGCAGCACTTGAATCTCAGAACCGAAGCACTAGCTGGATGGATCTGGAGGAAAGGCAGGGGTGGAGAGTAATCTCAGAAGTCAAGTAACTGGCTGGGAAAATGGCCAGAAAAGGCAAAAAAAAATAAGACCATAGAAGGTTACTTTCTTGGTGAACAAATATCTCCTCCCATCGTTTCTGATGAGGAAAAACAATGTTGAGCATCAGAGAAAGACATAAAAGTCAAGGCTTCTGTATCCTAAACATCCAAAATAAATATTCAATGGGCTCAGGCCATGGAAGAGCTCAAAAAGGATGTTGAAAATCAAGTTAGACAGGTGGAGGAAAAACTGGGAAGAGAAATGAGAGAGATGCAAGAAAAGCATGAAAAGCAGGTCAACTTCTTGCTAAAGGAGACCCCCAAAAAATGCTGAAGAAAATAACACCTTGAAAAATAGGCTAACTCAATTAGCAAAAAAGTTTCAAAAAGACAATGAGGAGAAGAATGCTTTCAAAAGCAGAATTAGCCAAATGGAAAAAGAGGTTCAAAAGTTCACTAGAAAACTAGAAAATAGTCCTTTAAAAATTAGAATGGAATAGATGGAGGCTAATGACTTTATGAGAAACCAAGAAATCACCAAACAAAACCAAAAGAATGAAAAAATGGAAGATAATGTGAAGTATCTCATTGGAAAAACAGTTGACCTGGAAAATAGATCCAGGAGAGACAAGTTAAAAATTATGGGACTACCTGAAAGCCATGATCAAAAAAAGAGCCTAGACATCATCTTTTATGATATTATCAAGGAAAACTGCCCTGATATTCTAGAACCAGAGGGCAAAATAAGTATTCAAGGAATCCACTAATCACCACCTGAAAGAGATCCAAAAAGAGAAACTCCTAGGAACATTGTGGCCAAATTCCAGAATTCCCAGGTCAAGGAGAAAATATTGCAAGCAGTTAGAAAGAAACAATTCCAGTATTGTGGAAATACAATCAGGATAACATAAGATCTAGCAGTTTCTACATTAAGGGATCGAAGGGCATGGAATAGGATATTCCAGAAGTCAAAGGAACTAGGACTCAAACCAAGAATCACCTACCCAGCAAAACTGAGTATAATACTTCAGGGGGAAAAATGGGCTTTGAATGAAATAGAGGACTTTCAAGCATTCTTGATGAAAAGACCTGAACTGAAAAGAAAATTTGACTTTCAAACACAAGAATGAAAAGAAGCATGAAAAGGTAAACAGCAAAGAGAAACCATAAGAGACTTACTAAAGTTAAAGTGTTTACATTCCTACATGGAAAGACAATATTAGTAACTCTTGAAACTTTTCCGTATCTGGGTAGTTGCTGAGATTGCACACACACACACACACACACACACACACACACACACATATGGGCACACACAGAGACAGAGAGCACAGAGTGAATTGAATAGGATGGGATCATATCTTAAAAAAATCAAGTTAAGCAGTGAGAAAGAAATGTATTGGGAGGAGAGAGAGAGAAAGGGAATGGGGCAAATTACCTCTCATAGAAGAGGCAGGCAGGAGACTTTTTAGTGGAGAGAAAAAGAGGAGAGCTGAGAGAAAAACATGAAGTTTACTCTCATCATATTCACCTAAAGGAAGGAAGAAAATGTACACTATTTTGGTATGAAAACCTATCTTACAATACAGGAAAGTGGGGGAGAAGGGGATAAGCAGGGTGGGGGGATGATGGAAGGGAGGGCAATGGGAGGAGGGAGCAATTTGAAATCAACACTCTTGGAGAGGGACAGGATCAAAAGAGAGAATAGAAGCAATGGGGGTAGGATAGGATGGAGGGAAATATAGTTAGTCTTACAGAACACAACCATTATGGAAGTCATTTGCAAAACTACACAGATATGGCCTATATTGAATGCCCTGCCTTCCCAAAGGAAATGGGTGGGGAGGGAGGGATGGGGAGAAGTTGGAACTTAAAGTTTTAGGAACAACTGTTGAGTATTGTTCTTGCTATTAGGAAATAAGAAATACAGGTAATGGGGAAAAGAATGTTATCTGGCCCTACAGGACATAAGAGAGGATGGGGACAAGGGAAAGGAGGGATGATAGAAGAGAGGGCAGATTGATAATAGGGGAAATTAGAATACTCAGTGTATTGGGGTGGGAGGAGGGGAGAAATGGGGAGAAAATTTGGAACCCAAAATTTTTTGAAAATGAATGTAAAAAGTTAAATAAATAAATTTATTAAAAGTAAAAAAGAGAATAATATAATTTCCTTGTTATCTCTTGTAACCATGTTTATTTTTACTTTTGCCCTGTCTATAACCTTCCTTGTCACATGGAAAGAGATGATTGCCACAAGCACCACCAGATTCAGATATAGACTCATTTGTAAACCCTTTCAAGTAACTTGTGATGGGCAAGAATGAAATATATTTTCTCATAAATAAGAAAGAAACAGCAGAAGGAAAAAAATTGGCAAGCTAACTAAGCAGAGTCTTTCCAAGGACATTCAAGGATAAATATGGGAGAGAAATGAAGATTTGCAAAAATCATTTTAAGAAGTTCCTTTCTTCATCAAGGACAGTTGAGCAACCAGATTTGGACTCTAACATTACAGTCGCAGAATTGCTCATAAACAAAGTAGAAATGACACCAAAGAGAACAAAGATGGTAGGAGCATCCAGGTTGGACCATGTGTAGAGACCAATTCTGGAGGTTAGACAATTACAAGAGTGGCTAGGGACCAATTTATGATGTTATCTGAAAGAGGGGCAATGCCAAAAGTGTGGAGGAAAAAAATCTCAAAACGTATCGATACTGAATAAGGGTGACTTAGAAAACATCAATTACTTGCAACCTACATGCTTTCACATCAAAATGAAAAGTGGCAATACAAGTTCGATAGCATTATTTCTAAAACTCTTCTCATACTTTAGCTCATCTAATGTAAGAAATTATTTCTAATAACTAATGATTTGGGAAGATTTAGAGTTCTCCCTTTTCTCTATCATCATTTCAAGACCTCAGTGTCTGAGTGTTAAGCTAACTTTCTCCTCTATCTGATCTGATCTAAACTTACAAGGAATGTCAAGTCTAAGAAGAATTTCTTTCAGTCAAGCTTGGATGGGGACAGACCCTTTGGTCTAAATTGTCCAAGGCTTGGGGTGGTCTGGGTATAGAGATAGTCTTTCTGTCTAAGGGTGACATGATGTCACTCTCATCCTTCATTGGAGTAAGCCTATTTCTCTTTGTAAAGTCCACCTCACATTAATTGTTAAGCCAATCAGATTTTATTAACATCCTTTTGAACACTCTTCTTCCAAAAGGACTGAAAATGGAGAATTCACCTCCATGATTATCTTGAGTCTAAAAGGGATTGAAATGAACATCCTTTTATGAAAATGCTGGCATAATTTTTAAAAATTATTAAATTATCCAGAAATTTTGTCTTTCAAACTGTTTTAAATGCCACACTGTGTCTATTCTAATAGGTTTCTTCCATATTATTGTATTCATCTTCATTCCTTCTTTTTTTATATGGTATTACAAAAACTGAGGTCTTCATCTAGGTACTCTCATTGGTTTCTTTACTTTCTTCTTTCTCCCTTCTTCCAAGTGCAAGTCATGTCTTCATTTCTCTGATGTCATGGTCCTCTTCAAAAATGAAGGACAAACACAACATTATTTGTGATAAAGAGGTCATAATTTTGACTTTTTGTGTTTCCCACTCACTCTTGAGCTACCTTTCATTTTTATTATGTCTATTGTTGCATAATATCTTTCCATTGACTGAACTTTGATATTTAGTTTCCAAGTTTTAGACTCATGTCTAAATCTGTCACAAATGGTCAGTTAGAAGAGTTTTATATCCAGATGAGAAAAAAATCATGTATCACTTCTCTTTTTTTGCCAAGGGAAGTTCCATGAGTAATGTCATATTCTCATGCCCTCAAGTACTGTACAGGCAATACTCTTCTCATGCCTTCCAGTCCTATCAGATTCCTCAAAAGAGAAGCAGTAAATCTTTTTGACTTTCTTCGACTTTATTTATTGGGGTCATGGTGAAGGAATATAAGCAGTCTTGAAACCTTTGAAAAAGCATTGGTTCTGGAGCCAAATCACCTAGTTTCATATCCTTTCCCTGCCAATAATGTAGTGACCTTAGGTAATCAATCAATCAGTAAGTATTTAGTAAGCATTTGCTAGCACTAAACACTGTGCTAACTGCTAGGTTTACAAAGGAAAAGCAAAAACAGTTCTTGTTTTTAAGGATCTCACATTCTTATAGAGAGAAAACATAGACAATGAACATACACAAAACAGATGGAAGGTAGCCTTCTTCTGGTTCTAATTTTCTCTTCTCTACAATGAGGAGGTTCGACAAATGGCTGCAAACATCCCTTCTAGCTCTAAATCTATGATCGTTTGACTTAAAATCCTATTAGTGAAACTATGATCACACAAAAATTAAACAGTAATTAGTTATTAGGCTTCTATTACATGACTAGTAGGAATAATAGTAGCTTTGTAGTTAACTGTGTTAGGCATAAAAAGGTCCTCATAAGCAAATTCGGACTGGGAATGCCAAGGATTGCTGATGAAAAATTGATAATTACTACTTTAGATCATAAGATTAAAGTATGTAAATGTATACCCTATATGACATTATTCAGTGGTCCTAAAAAAAACACAACTCTAAGTAAAGCAATATTACAAAGGAGTTTGCAATAACAACATTGTAAAGACAAAGAATTTTGAAAAACTTAAGAACTCTGATCAGTTAAATGGACCAGAACAATTCAAAATACCAAAGATTAAACACATTACCCACTTCCTAAAAGAGAAGTGGTGAACTGAAGAAACAAAATGAGACATATGTGGCCAATATGAGAATTTCTTTTGTTGCTAGACATTTCTCTTGCAATAGTTTTGCTTTGTTTTTCAATTTTGGTTGGGTAGATGAGATGTAAAGTGAGGCTAAAAATGACCCTCCCCAAGTGAGAAGAGAACAGAAGGAAAGTCAAAAGGGATTACAGACAATCAGGGATAGCTTTGAAAATTGCATCCTGAATTTATTGTATACTGAAAATGAAAAGCAAACTATATAACAGAGAGTTACATTTTTCATATATGATACTCTTGGTTATAAATTTATTTTCAAATTTTGTTCTTGTTATTCATTCATATCCAACTCTTCATAACTCCATGAAATATAGCATGGCACGGGAGAAAATATCCTACTGTCTCCCAAAGTCTGTTCAAGATTCTTTTCAGTGCTTCCATGACACTGTTCTCCATCTAATTCTCTGCTATCCTTTTGCCTTCAATCATTTCCAACATCAAAGTCTTTTCCACTGAGTCATGTCTTTTCATTATGTGCTCATATAGTTAAGCTTCAGTTTCAATATTTGTCCTTCCAGTGAATGATCTGAATTAATTTATTTAATTATTGACTGTTTTTATCTCCTTGCTGTCCAAGGGACTCTCAAAAGTCTTCTCCAGCACCACAATTCAAAAGCATTTATTCTATAGCACTCAGCTTCCTTAGTCTAACTCTAACAATCATACATTTCTGCTGGGAAAATCATGTCTTTGATTATACAGACCTTTATTAGCAAGGTGATGTCTCTCCTATTTACTGTCTGGACTTGCCATAACTTTCCTTCAAAGAACCAAGTGTCTTTTAATTTCATGTCTCTAGTCATAGTCTATAGTGATCTTTGAACCCAAAAATATAAAATCTGACTCTGCTTCTATTTCTTCTACCTCTATTTGCCAGGAAAAGATGAGAACATTTGCCATGATCTTGGGGTTTTTTTATTTAAAGTTAAACTTCAAGTTAGCTTTTACACTCTCTTCTTTCACCCTCATCAAGAGACTTCTTAATTCCTCTTTACATTCTGCCATCCAAGTGGTATCATCTGTATGTTGGAGATTGTTGATACTTCTCCCAATAACCTTAATTTTGACTTTTGATTTGTCAAGCCCGGCATTTTGCATAATGTACTTTGCATTCAAATTAAATAAATAAAGTGACAACATATAGCCTTGTATTCCTTTCCCAATCTTGAATCAAACAGTTGTCCTATGTTTGGTTCTAATGGTTGTTTCTTGGCCTGCATACAGGTTCCTCAGGAGACAAGTAAGATGATCTGATACTCCCACCTCTTTATGGATTTGCCACATTTTGTTGTGATCCACACAGTTAAATGCTTTAGTGTAGTCAGAAGTAGATTTTTTTTTCTGGATCTCTCTTGCTTTCTCCATAATCCTGCAAATGTCAGCAATTCTGTCTCTAGTTCCTCTGACTCTGAAAACCAGCCTGCACCTCTGTTAATTTTTGGTTCGCATATTGCTGAAGCTCAGCTTGCAGAATTTTAAGCACAGCATTGCTGGACTATGAAATTGCTCAGTAATTTAAGCATTGTTTGGCACTGCCCTTCTTTAGGATAGGGACATGAACTAATCTTTTCCAACCCAATAGCCACTGTTGAGCTCTACAAATTTGTTGGCATATTGAGTGCAGTACTTTAACATATCATCTTTTAAGATTTTAAATAGCTCAGCTGGAATTCTATCACCTCTACTAGTCTAACTGTTACCACTGCTCCTTAAGGCCCATTTGACTTCATTCTCCAGGATCTCTGACTAGATCAGTGGCCACAGTCATCCTATCATGATTATCAGTGATGTTAAGATCTTTCCTTTATACTCTTTCTATATACTCCTGACACCTCTTAGAATAAAAATAATATAAATAAAATGAAAAAAGATTAATGAGATCACAGCTGTAGAATAGGCCTGGAATCAACTGTCTTGAGAAAGATGAGATCATTGTTATAGGAAGCAGTACACAGTCAAAGTTTCTTTGAAAGATTAAAAATGGAGTTTAGTTACAATGCATATAAACAAGAAAAAATGTTTGCTGACTAGAATATAGCACAAAAAAAGATAATTTCATTACTGGCAGATATAAATAGCAAAGGCAGAAATATAGATCAGTAAAAAAGGTAAATGACCCTTCCTGCCTTCACCTTCCTAATACTTTTTATTTCCTTAATCTAGAAGCATTTATATTTCAATTGGAAAGTATAATGGGAGCTAAGGGAATCCTTGCCTACTATCTAGTTTCTGTGGAACTTTGCTAGGATTGAGGTCTCAAAATGGATTGTAAGGATTCAGACTAAAATGCAATTTAATAGGAATTTAAAAGGAATTTTCTAACTCCAAATCAGAGGATAGACGATGGTCAAGGACCTTTAGCAAATACCAGGAGCAAAGAAAAGACTTGCTCTTAGTTTGAGGCATTTCATTGGATTTTGTTGACTTCTTGTGTGTGTGTGTGTGTGTGGTGGCTCATTGCCCTTTATTATCCATTCCAAGAGCTTTAACTTGGTCAAAGGGAGGCTTGTTTTCAATTACACCCTTTTAGATTGTAGCAGAAACACAAAACCCTGATGATACTGAAAAGTAACAATTACTATATAGTAATAGGCAAAATAACTTGTCCAGCATCACATAGCTCTAGTAACTGTCTGTGGAAGGATTCAAACTTAGGTCTTCCTTTCTCCAAGTCCTGTGTTTGATTCACCACGGCACTTAGCTACAGAGATCAGCTCAGTGATCACAAGGTCAACGGAGCACTACAGAGAATAGAAACTCTATGTTCCATAGGAAAAAAGCAAATATGACACTATACAGAGAAACAGAGATATCATGCTATCAAAGAGTAGTTCAGTGACATCAACAAAAGGACATGTGCAAATTGCTTGGCTGCATGTGTTCCCTATATGTAAAACCTTGATGGGTGTTTCCAGTAACATGATTTCCCTACTAATGCTCTCTCCTAATATTAGTATGTTTACCTAAAGGAGAGCATGCATGATGTACATGGTGGGGAGGGAGGAAGAAGAATCTTTTCTTGTAACTTAAATTGCTATCCTTTTATTAAATATCTCTCATCTTGAACTAATGTGCCCTCCAGTTTCTCTGTAATAATACAATAGTGAGAGCTTGTGAGATATGGTTTTGAGTAGGTGTTAATTCACAGATTTAATTGAATCTGGGATAATTTATTGGGACCTCTCATGAAAGGAAGTCTTGTCGTGCTATACATGTTAACAATGCTGTTATAATACAGTATTTGTTGGCAAAACATTATATGCATATGACTGTATGCTTACCTCAATAGTATTTGTGCTACCTGCAAATAAATCTTTTTTCAAATATCATTATGATGAAAATCATAATAATGAAAAGATTCTCAAACTTCAATCCATGGTCTATTTATTTCAAATATTGTTTGGAACAATAGCATGCTAGGACACCAAAGCAGTTTGAATAGTCTTTTGAAGTTAATGTAACAGAATTTGATCTCTAGAGGTATTTAGACCAGCCCAAACTCTTTCATTACCTTAAGAAGTCATCTAGGTGTTATTTTTTAAAGAAGAAAATGAATCTCATTTTTATTTTAAGAGATTTTTTTCACAGTAGTCTAATGAGTAATAGACAAAATAGATTCCATTGATTTCTAGGAAAACATTTGCAGTGTATTAAGGCAAACCAGATGTAGGCTTGATTAAATTTACTAGTAATTAGTCACTGGAAGATTGCATATCATTTGAAAAGTATTTATTTAGTGTGTGAAATTATTGTGCTTGATCATTGGAAAAATAATAAATTGAAAGAACAGAAATTATTAGGACAGAAGCTCTATTTCAGAAGCTTTTGTTATGTGCTTTCATAGTTTACTTCTCGTTTCACAAAATGGTAGCATTTACTTTCCAATAAGAATAGTGGAAAGAGGTGATGATAAGTGAAAAGGAACAAATAAACGAGTGAGAAGATGATAACACTTGAAAGAGTAAGCATTCAAAAAAGTTAAATAAGTAGAAAATAAAAGGATACTTAAGGTAATTGGGGAGAAATAGAGATAGAGAAAGGACTGACGATTTCTTTGAGAGGAAATTCTTTTTTCCAATACAAGTCCATACTTTATTGAAAATGTATAGTTGTTTAATTCACAATTTGGTTAAATGATATATCCAGGGTAAACAGTCTTTATAAGAAACGGACTTGAATTCACGTCTTCCTGGATCTATAGTCAGCTCTCTATCCATACCCAAAATGTAAAACAGGGAGATTGAAGAAAAATCCTGGAGTATGTAAAAGAATAAAAGCAAGGCCAGGACATCTGGAGATGGGGGAGGGGATAGAAAAGAAAGGAGAGTAGGAAAAAATAATAAATGAGAAGGAAAAGAAAAAAGCAAGGAAAGATCTAAGAATAATTACAAGCATCTGCCAAATACAATACTTTTAAATGCCAAAAGGAAACTCAAAATTACAGAAGAAATATACAATGTATTTTTGTTTAATAAATTTTATCTCAGAGATATACAAGTTAAAATTAAAGATAGTAAGAATATCCTCAAGGGGATAAAAAGGGGTTTGGAATGGGAGGCACTCAAGGAGAAAGATGAAGTGGAATTAAAGTTCATTGGCAGATCTTAAAAGGTACTTTTGTGGATGCATGAATGAATAGTGAAGAGCCACTAAATAAATAAGAAGGGAGCAGGGTGTTTTCAGGTGTTGCTGTTTGTTCTGCTTTATAGTAACTTTATTCAAGATAAACAATGTCTTATTCAAAGGTTTAGCAAAATGAATCCTTGCACCTTCTTCCAAACTGTAAGAAGACATGATGAGAAATTTCCAAGCTACACAGCAACGTAAAATAATGGTGCTTGAACTGCACCATAGTAAAACAAAAAGTAAAGTACCTTCTTAAGGGGGTCATTGTGAACAGAAATAGAATTAGGAAACACTGGCTTGTTTTCACTTTGAATAAATATACACACAGACAAATAAATCAACAGAAAAACTAAAAAACAAAATTGGTGACTCATTTAACACAATATATAATAATCTGAATTTAGATATGGGTCAAATTTTTATGAAAATTCCATTTAAACATAAAGTTCCTTGTAGCAAAGACAGAATGATGCATCCTAGCCAAAATTCAACAGTAAGACTGTTCTAATGATTGAGTTACAGTGAAATTCTCAACCCTAGGAAATTTGGGACAATGATTTTTTCCTCTATGTGGGGCACTTTTTATCACACACACACACACACACACACACACACACGCACATCCCTTGGAAGAGGGATAGACTTATTCTACTTATCCCAAAAGGGTACATACAATGGATGGAAAGTGCAGAGACAGTGAAGTTCAATTAAAGGAAAAATAACTTTCTAATTAAAGATATACAAAGATGAAATTGACTGCCTTCAAAAGTAATGGATAAATTCTAGGTCATATGACCAACAAAACAGAAGGCTAAACATTTTCTCCAGTTCTCACAAGCTCGCAAACCCCTCCCAAATTGGGAATTAGGCAGAAGAGATAGAACAATTTGTGCTGTTTCCACAATCTAGGACACTAAGATCTCTAACAAGGTAAAAACCCAATGAACTAGCAACAGAAGAGAATTTCACTGAAATGGCTTTAAGGTCTCTAGCCTGAGGAAAACCAAAATCAAAAGGAAAAGTAACAGAAAATCAGCATAGGAGAATATAAAAGGGAAAAAATTACCAAAAATCTCAGGAGAAAGAACATTCAGTTAAAAACTTTAAGCTTAAGCTAATAAACTAAAAACAGGGGAAAAAATACCAGAAATAAATGCTGTCTGTGCCATACTTTCTCATAATGCCATATACTTCTACAAAGCTCCCCCCCTCCACTTCTATCATGGATGAATTCTTTCTGGAGCCTCTACTTTGTGGAAGGGCCCACATCAGTCTGCCTTTACTTCCCCTTTGGTCCCTGTTCCTGACTTCCCAAACCTTGAAACCATGCCCCCAAAATGGTTAACTTCATTCCAATATTCCCTCACCCTTTCCCTATTTTTATGGCTCATTTTTGTGTATTATCTTCTCCCATCAGCATATATGTTCCTTGGAGGCAGGAACAGTCTTTGCTCTTTTTCCTTTTCTTGCTTGTATTTATATTCCTAGATTTTATCATAGTACATAGCACATAGTAAGTGCATAGGTATGAAAGCTCATTTCCTTTGGATCAGTTGAATGAATGAGAGTCCTAGCATCTGTGAATAAATATTACAAAACAAGGAATGCTGAATCAATACTCGATGAGGAACAGGACCCTGTGACTTTTGAAAAAAGCACAGAATCACACAAACATGCTCCCAAATAACTTCAAACAGAAGTTAGATTTATGAAAGCCAAATTTATGGTCCACAAGCATAAATAATTGAAAGAATAGAAAACTTGAATCTCTAAGTCTTTCCAAAGAAATAAAAGGCAGAATAACTGATTTGGTATGGAAGCAAAAGACAAGTTGAAAGAACAGATGCAAAAAACAATAACATTAAAAGAAATCCTGGTCTCCATAGAAATATATTGAAGTCAAAGAAAGGATATACAGAAAAGCTTAACAATTATAGATTTCCCAAAGAACATATAATTTTAAAAAACTGAACATGAATAATGCAAGAAATATATATATATATATAGAGAGAGAGAGAGAGAGAGAGTTAATAGCAATAGTTTGAAGACTAATTGTGAACAACCAACTTATTCTGAGGTAACTAGAACCAAGTAACTAGAAAGGACCTATAAAAGAAGTCACTATCTACCTCCAGAGAAAGTACTGATAATTAGAAGTACACATAACATGGTTTTACATATATTTAAAAATATGTGTCAAATGGTGGCCTTCTCTAGACAAGAATGGGGAAGGAGGAGGGGAGGGAGACACCTCAGTGCTTAAAATGTAACAATTTTTTTAATTTAATTTTAAAAGGAAATGTAACTAAATACAGACACCATGGAGAAAGAAAACTATAGACTTTTGAGATTTCTTTCTAAAAGTAAAATGTAAAGTACCCAGAAGAACAAGAGTGAAAGGAGAAATTAAATAGATGAATGCAACAAAATAAGTCAGAAACATAATGAAATAAATCTTATCATTCCCCAGCTGCATACTGATGAAGCATTTTTTAACAATAAATACAGGAATGGAAGGCATCTAAAAGGAAAAAGGTAAGGAAGGTAAAGAGGTTTGTGATGTACCCTAATTAAGTTAAATGAGGGAAAATAACTCAAGAAGAGAGAATTCAAGAGAATGAACAAAGAGGCAAAGGGAGGGTCTGAAGCAGAGAGAGAGAATCTTATTTCAGTGGTAAGAGGACTGACTACCAGTGATAAACAGTACAATAGGGGAAGAGGATAATCTATAAAAAGATGAGGATATTAATGGGTATAATCTGTCAGGATTTGCTACTTGGAGAAGCTAGTCACTCTGCCTCAGTAAGGGGAAATACAAGATCCTGGGGGCAACCGATATCCAAAATAGTAGAAGGGCATGGATAGAGAGAGGAGGTTTGTATGCATCATTTCTAGATCTGACCAAGCCTTTTGACACTGTTAGTCGTTGAAGGTTTATGGAAATTGTGTCAAAATTTAGTTGCCCATAGAAGTTCATCAATTTCATGATGGCGTGTTTGCCTGGATTCTGGATAGAGGACAATGCTCTCAGGCCTTCTCAGTCACCCATGGAGTAAAACAGGGCTGTGTGCTTGCTCCCATGCTTTTTAGTATGATTTTTTCAGTCATGTTGTCAAATGCTTTCCATGAGGATGAACACAGCATCAAGGTCACTTACTGTACTGATGGTAAATTCTTCTATTTGAAAAGGCTGCAAGGCAAGACCAAAGTAGAGGGAGTGTTGGTGCATTATTTTCTGTTCACAATGATTGTGCACTCAATGCAGCCTCTGAAGTTAAGATGCAAGAAAGTATGAATCAATTCTCTGCTGCGTGTGCTAATTTTGGCCTAATAAACACCAAGAAAATACAGGCACTCCATCAACCACCACCACACCATCCATATGTGGAACCATCAGTTACAACAAATGGAGAAGTTTTGAATGCTGTGGATGCGTTCATTTACCTTGGTAGTATACTTTCCAGGGATGCACACATTGACAATGGGGTTAATGTACACATTGCCAGAGCTTCCTCAGTGTTTAGGAGGTGCCAAAGAAAAGTATGAGAGAGAAGAGATAATAGACAGACTACCAAACTGAAAGTCTACAGAGCTATTGTGTTGACCTCATTGTTGTATGCCTGTGAAACATGGACAGTCTACCAGTGTCATGCCAGAAAACTGAATGGCTTCCTTTTGAACTGTCTTAGGAAGATTCTGAAGATCACCTGGCAGGATAAGGTATCAGACAGTGAGATCCTTGCTGGAACTAAACTGCTAAGTATTCAAATTATGCTTCAGAGAATGCAACTCCAATGGGATGGTCATGTTGGAATGCAAAATGTATGCCTGCCAAAAAGACTATTTTTATGGAGAATTCACATGGAGCAGAAGATGATCACATGGTGGTCAGAAGAAGTGATACAAGGACACTCTCAAGGTCTCTTTCAAGAACTTTGGATTTGATTGTGTGATATGGGAGACACTTGGCACGGGACCACTCAGTATGGCATGCCCACATCAGAAAGGGTACTGTGTGAGCAAAGGAGAGTTGAAATAGCATGAAGGAAACATAGGATGCACAAATTTGGAGTATCCACCCCAAATGCTCACAGGGATTATCTGTGCCCAATCTGTGGTACAGCATTCCAAGCTTATATTGGTCTGATTAGTCACAGTTGGACTCATTGAAACTTGACTTTATCATGATGATGTCATTTTGGTCCTCTTCGAGAAGGAAGGACAACAATCAACCAGCGTATTGCTATAATTTCATTATCTGTTTCAGTGGTGCCTTTAAGCATAAGGTATGTCCCCAGAATAAAATCAAAAATATAAAATTTATTCCTTACAACAAGTCAAAAAAATATAATCAAATCACTAATATTAAGTGAAAAGCAAATTTAAAAAACAACTCTTTCCATCTCATAGCTATCAGATTGGCAAAGATGACAAAAATAAAGAAATTGGCAATTGTTGGACAGTGTGTAAAAGAACAGTAATACATTTTTGATGGAGAAAAACTTTTTTCAAACATTCTGGAAAGCAATATGGAAATATACTCAAAGACACTAAGTTATGCATATCCTCTGAGCAAGGAATACTAAACATACTCCCAAAGAGATCAAAGACAAAGAGAAAGGATTTGTGTATACAAACTTATGTATAGCAGCATTTTTTGCTACAGCAAAGAACTAGAAACAAAATAGGTACTGACCAACTGGGAAATTATATGTGAATACAGTGGAATATTATGATAGCATAAAAAGTAATGAACAGAGAAATCTGAAAAGACTTTTAAGAACTGATAGTAAGATAGGAATAAAAACACAATGTATGCAAAGATCATAATAGCATAAACTATACACTGTAATTAATATGTAGTAATATCAAGTAAAACAACTTTGAAAGGTTAAGAACTATGTTCACTAGAATCATCCATCATGACCTCAGAAAACTGATGGTGAACCATATTTCTTTTCAAATTTTGGCAGAGAGTTCACAGACAAGAGGTGTAGGATGAAATATACATTTTCATACATAGTCAATGGGGTGAATTTACTTTGTTTGAATATTTGCAGGGCATTCCAAAAGTTTTAGTGCAGCCCACATGATGAATTCTTTCTCTAGCCTAGTTTTTAAACTGGAGTTTGTGAATTCAGTTTTTTTAATATTTTAAAAACTATTTTAATAAGATTTGTTTCTTATGTAATCATCTTTATTTTGTTTTATGCATTTAAAAACATTGCTATAAGATGGAGTCTAAAAGCTTCACCAAAATACCAAAGAGATCCAAGACACACACACAAAAATATAAGAATCTCTTCTCTAGTTCTTTGAATATTTTTGGTATACTAGTCCATCAGCAACTCACAATACATAATTAAATATATCTCCTTTTCCAATAATATGTGGATTTAATAATGTCCTCCAACTTTTCATTCAGTTATCCATGAGGAGTCATCTCTAGTTGTCCTGATCTATATCTTGCCACTGGACCCAGATGGCTCTGGAGAAGAAAGTAAAGCTGGTGACCGCACAGCCCTCCCTCACTTAAATCCAATTCACTTGCAGATCATGGCATCATCTTTCTGATGTCATGCTCCTCTTTAAGAGTGAAGGACAAATAGCAATAGTTATCCTTGGTAATATGCTATAGACCATTTATATCACACATCTATCTATTGACTTATGGAAAAACAGCAACTTCAGTTCATTTGAGATCATTGCATTTTCCATTCATGACTACATAGCATCAATGGGAGAATGTCTATTTCCAAGAATATAATGTATAATCAGATGGCTATTCCATAGTTCTTCATAATAGTCACTTGCATGGACAGTGAATGAGAGCAAAACTAAACAGAAGGAGAATGGACTGCATTGTCTTTGGGAAATCATTATCATCATTATTAAGGGCAGCTAGGTGGTGCAGTGGACAGAGCACCAGTGCAGGAGTCAGAGGACCTGAGTTCAAATCTCACCTCAGATACTTGACACGCACTACCTATGTGACTTTGGGCAAGTCACTTCACCCTAATTGTCTCATCCTGGGTCATCTCCAGTCATCCTGATGAATATCTGGTCACTGAATTCAGATGGCTCTGGAGGAGAAGTGAGACTGGTGACCTGCACAGCCCTCCCTCACTCAAAACAAAGTCAAGTGCAAGTCATGTCTTCATTTCTATGTTGGCTTGGTTTTCTTCAGCAGCATAGGATGAACACACGTCATCATTATTATCCTCATCATTTTCATCATCGTCATGGTTGGACCTATATTTTTTCAATATAATGAGCTCCTGGTATGAAAACTCCCTATAGCAGTGCAGATTGGATCTATAACCTATAGTCTAGATCAATGAGATGTTACTGACTTTCCTGGGACTCACACTTAAAGCATATGTCAGAGGCAAGACTTACACTCAGCTCTTCCTACTGAGGCCAGACTTCTACCCACTATGCCACATTGTCTGTTGGGAAATTGTAAAGACCTTAATGAACTCACACATCTCCCTGAAACAAAAATAAGTCTTCTTAATGTCAATATTCTTTCAGTATTACCATATGGTTACAAGTCATCAAATACCACAATTATAAAATAATTGAAGTGGATTGCCACCCAAAGAATAATGGGACATAAGTAAGTTGTAATAGTACCAATGAATAGTTACATACAAGTTGTATAAAGTATAGAAGTAAATAATCTGAAAGGGATGACCTTTAGCAAAACTAAAGGCATAACTAAAACTGGAATATCCACATAGGGAACTCCTCATGAAGGACATCCTCTGACAACGAAGATCAACACCTGTTCTGTATCTTAGAGTGTAAGGGAATTGCCAACCCCAGCCTCTTGGACAGCATTCACTGGTCACGACTCAGGTAAACTGAGGGGAGACTGGTAAGGCATGAACAAGATGGCGCTGGGAGGAAGGGTTCCGCCCCTGTTTTGCTCAAGGCTATTTTCCCAGGCTTTCCAGAGAACAAAGAAGCCCAAAATGTTTTTCTTTCTAGGGGCTACGTGTCCACCCGGGGCAGTCCTGGCTTAAGGTAAATTACTTCCTTATAAGGGCAAACTAATTGGTGATAGGTTCACTTAGAGCACTGGTGTCAGAGAAGAGATAAAAGCACTGCTCACTGCTTGAATAAATGGAGTTCTTACCATCTTGTCTCCCGCCTCAGTCATTGCTTACAGCTAAACTCCACCAGGGCCTATAGGTCTCTGCTGGTCAGATAAGCCTGTGGGCCCGAGAGATCAGGCTCAGACTCCCGGGGTCCCCAACATTAGAGTAGTGAGATTTGTCTGGAGCATTGAGGGGTTAAGTAACTTGCCCAGGGACATAAAACCAGCACATGTCAGAAGCAGAAGCTTAATCAATGTCTTGCTGACTCAAGCTGACTATCTATCTATCATGCAACCTTTCTTTCCAACATTAAAATTTCATATTCAATGACTAGGGTAGAACCCAAATACCCTGTTCTTAGTCCAATGTCCTTTCCATTATATTATACTACCTCTCTATGAGGTACAAATTCCACAACTATTCTTACCAGGGCAACTGATAGTCCTTACCCATTTGGCTGATGTGTTATTTTGCTCGCTAACCCTTTGAAGTCCAAATGGGTACAAAGATTAGAAAAGATGAACATAAAAACCCATGTTGTGGGAAACTGTCCTTGAAGATGGCTATCCTGGTAATCTTTTTTACTGATTATACATAAAAATCACAAAAATCAGTGCATTATCAATGCAGTCTGTCATACTGGCAACATAGTAAGCAACACTACAAGCTATATACATAAGAACTGTATACATTTTCTTGATTGTATCTTTTAAAGACATCCAGAAGAAAAATGAAAACAATTTGTTTTATCAGATGTGCCAATGGAGCTCTTCTCAGTTCAACCAAGCAAAAGATCAATATCTCTTGCTATTCCTTAAGGAATTCAAAACCACAAAATGTAGCTACTTAATGCAATTCAGAGGCCTGAGTGTTATAGGGTCCATTTGTCATAGAATGTGCCTGTGTGTACTTCTTTACTTGATGCAGTTAATTTATACAGGATATTTCTTTCCTTCTGGAAAAGTATCTGCATAAAGAAGATGGAGGTAGCATGGGGAAAAACTTGAATTAATCAAGAATTTTACCCAGGAACAGTGACGTGACATGTTTCAAATTGTTTTTTGTTGTGGTCTTTTTTTCATAGACCTCAGATTTTTATACATCTGCTCTATACAAAGTATAACTCTGAATAAGTCATTGGATGAGAGGATTTAAAAATACAAGGCAGTGGTCTCCAAATATTTTTATCATAATGCCTTTCATTAAAAAAAATTTGAGCACACTCCAATATGTATATATGTATACATAGCATGTATACATATATATGCTTTCTTGTGTATAAATTATTGCTACTATTTATCAAAGAGGACCAATGACATTATGAGGATGATATCTTAACTTGCACATGAATTGGATTTAAGTGAAGAAGAGTAGCATGAAGTTGTCAGCCTCATTTTGTCTTCTAGAGTTACTAAAATTCAGTGGTGAGACAAAAGTTAGGACGACTGACAATGACCCAGAATACTTTTGCATTTACTGATGCGGATCTGCTGATGACCTTGGTGTCCTCTATGCCTAACCAAGCTCTAAGCACTCAATAGTGCCGACTTCAGCTATCTTCATGTTCTTAGGACAAATTATTCTCATCTTCGCATTCCACTGGGGGAAGCTTCACATGCTTGGCATAGATATTCTCCCTAACTTCTGGTTACCCTCAACTTGTTTTAGCCTGTCTGACAAGACAATTTTAGTGGAACATGGCCATTGAACATGCTACAGTATCTTGAAATCACAGATCTGAGTTGGGTGACAGGTGGACACCTAAGAAAGATGAGCAGCCCTGAAAAGGGCTCAAAATACTCTCACACCAGACATACTAGTCCTGCCTGAAGATCCCATATACTCCAAATATAAATTATGTACATATAGTATATACTAGAGCAGCTAGGTGGCACAGTGGATAGAGCACTGGGCTTAGAATCAGGGAGACTCATCTTCATGAGTTCAAATTCAGCCTTTGACATTTACTAAGTGACCCTGGGCAAGTCACTTAGTCCTATTTGCCTCCATTCCTGAACTGTAAAATGAACTGGAGAAGGAAATGGAAAATGATTCTAGTTTCTAAGCAAACCCCAAAATGGTGACAAAGAATTGAACACAGATGAAATGTCTAAACAACAAAAGCGTACCCTAATAATTGTACAAAAAAATTTAAGAGTATGGAAAAACATAAAATAGTATCTGATCCTATGGTCAATAAGAAGCCATAAGAGCTTAATGAGTTGGTGAGTAATACGGATGTATTTGTGCTTCAAAAACCCAATTTGGCAGCTGGGCAAAAGATGTAGTGGCTAAAAAGAAAAAAGGAATTTGAGTCTGGATAACTAATTTTGAAGTTCTTATAGTATTGCCCAGGTAACAAGTGATGAGAAATGAATAAAGGTAAAGGGTGTAGAAAAGATGGAAGAGATGTAAAATATTTTCCAGGTGGAAATAGTAAGATTTAGCCAATGTTTGGTTAGATAGGCTGAGGGAGAGTGAGAAATGATGACACTGAGGTTGTGAAACTGGGTGATGGAAAGGACGATAGTAACCTCAAAGTTAAAGGAAAATTTGTAAAAGAAGTAGATTGGGGAAATAAAATAGGCTGATATATGTGATGCAAACTTTAACATATTCATGCTTACTAATCCTATGGAAGTCACTCTGCCCCACTCAAAATGAAAAGGAGAAATGGTTGGGCTCTTACTCTAGGCCACTGCCCTGGAACATGCCTGCTACAACTAGAGGTGATCTGGAAGCAGAAGTAATTGTACTGGGGTTTGGACCTTTTTCCAGTGGTATCTGCTGCTGTTACACTATAACTTGTCTGAGGGGTCATTTCTCAGTTTGGAAAAAGGAGGTTAAAAGCTAAGGGGGAAATGGGGAAAAATAATGAAGGAATTTTGAGGGGTAAGAGGTTGGTGTGTTTGCAATAAAGACAAGCCCCATGATTAAATATTGTGAGGAATATGGGATTGGACACATCTTGCCCACTGATTTTTTGGGGATATAACTCTTAATGTGGGGCCATATGCCTCATATTGGAGGCTGTAACTTTAAGAGACCATAGAGATTGTCCAACCTCACATTTTACAGATAAATAAAAGGACTCAAGAGAAGTGAAATGATTTGCCCAAGATTATATATGTAGCAAGGATCAGAGATGAAATTTAAATGCAGGTTCTTTGATACCAAATCCAATGTTCTTTCCACTATACATGCACTCACACATAGACAGAAAAACAAACAGACAGATAACCAATATTACTTTTTTACACACTATCGCTATCACAAGTTCCAATGTCACACTGAGCATTGCATCTTTAGTTTGTTTGCTATTTCAGGAATATGTATTCTAAATATAGAGTTTAGCACAGCTTTTGAAAATACTTAGGGATAAACCTGATTTTTTTTCCTAGATTGAAGTAAGAAAGATGCTGCCTCCTGTTATCAAAGGATCAATAATTCTGTGTTCACCATTTCCTTCCTTATCCAAATAGCTAGACCATTGACTCACTTCAACTGAGTCCGTGGCCTCCTAATGGTCCTGTGGGATCTAGTCTATTAGTTGGACAGTTCATCTTATCTATCATGCTAGTACATAATCTACCCTACATCTTTTTACAGGGCAGATTGCTTCTCAATAATGATTTTCTGCAAAGTGTCTCCCTTTCCCTTCCAACTTGAAATTTGGGATAGATAGGTCTATAGTTAATCTGTTGTATAATAGAGCATAATTAAGTATTATTTCTAAAGTATATTCTGGGCTGAAGACATGGTAAAATTATATTTTTAAATTATACAAGCATTCAGTAAATGTCAATCTTCATCATTTTAGTCCTCCCAGGTCCTGAGCATTTCATTGGTATTCAAAGATTCACCTTTATTTCCTCCCTTGTACAGTTTTATTAATTGTATAAGATGGCAACAAGTAGAATTCCCTCCAGATACTCTACATGTCATTAATCTCACAAGACCTCATACCCAGAAGAAAAGTACCCAAGGAGAAACTATCATTGTGGGCACATTTTTTTGGTCAACTATTTAGAATAATGATTTACAGTAAAGAATTTTCATCCCAAATGCATCAGTCAAAAATTAACAAGAAATCAAAAGGGGTGTTAACACAACCACATATTTATTAAATAATTGCATTGCTCCATTAAGATTATGTAAAAACAATCACATTTGGTAAAAAAAATTATAGTACAATCTTAGAAGTATAAGGGAATTTCTCATCCAATTTCCTTTATAAATGAGAAATTCTTTCTACTACACAAGTAAAAGTCTGTATTCCAGCTTTGGTTCAAAGACACTATGGTACAGTGGAAAGAGCACAGGTTTCAGAAGGCAAAGGTAGGTTTAAATCTGTCTTTGTTATTAATGGCCTGTGTGACCTTGGAAAAGTCACTTAAATTTTGTGGGTCTGCATTTTTTTGCCTCTAAAATGATGATGCTAAAATTGGTAGCATTTAAATCCCTTCCAGCTCTAAGTCTATAATATTATGACTTATGATCCTATGATCTCCATTGTTCAGGAGTTTACTAGACCCATTCTTTTATTGAACATGTAAAGCTTTTAAGTAATTTGTTTTTCCCCTTTGTTGAGCCAAAATCTACCTTCTTGTAATGTCTACATATTGATCTAAGCTCTGTTTTCAAAACCAATCATATTTTTAAGATAATTTTTATATCTCCTAATTTTTCTTTCACTCATTATATATCCCTAGTTTCTTCAACTGTTTCTTGTATGTATTGGTTTCCAGACTCTTAAATATCCTGATCACCTACTCCCCAGACACTAGTTTACTCATACCATTATTAAAATATAATACCTCAAAATGACCATAGTTATCTATATAACCTGAAAATCATAGAACCCAGTGGTGCAGTTTTATGTTACTATCTCAATTCATCCTCTGAATCACATAGCACAGGTCACAAGATCACATTCAAGGTGGAAGAAACTTCAGAAACCATATACTCTGGCCCCTGCCTGGACAGGAATCCTTTCTGTAAAGAATATTTCTGATCAATAGTCATCCAGCATTTGTTTGAAAATCTCTACTGAGATGGAACCTCCCAAAGGATCCCATTCCTCTTTTAGATGGCTTTAATTATCATAGAAAATTTCCTTGTTTCATACTTAAATCTGCCTTTTTATAACTCCATTGCAACTTAAATTTGTTCCTTCCTTTAATACCAATTTAATCCTTCTTCCACATTACATCATTTCAAATAACTGAAAATAGCTACATTTCCCTAAATCTTCTGTCCTCTAAGCTAAATATCTGCAAGTCTTTTATCCAATCCTTATATGGAATTGTCTCCAATCTTGTCACCAACTTAGTCATCATCTTCTGATTCTATAATCTAGCTTATCACTGTCCCTCCTGAAGCATGATTGGGAGAATTGGATACAATACTCTGTATGTGATCTGAGGGGTAAGTGTTAACTACTACCATTTTACTCCTAAGAATAACAATACTTTTAATGCTGTCTGTGGTGTCAGCTTTTTTGGTTGTCATGTCACATTGCTGACATATTAAACTTGAAAACCTAAAAGTTGTTTTTAGTTGGAACTATTGTCTAGCTATAGCCCCTCCATCTTATAATGGTAAGGCTGATTTTTGAACCAAATTTAGGACTTTACATTTGTTGATATTAAATTTCATCTCATACAGTTCACACCATCATCTGAGCCTGTGAAGATCTTTTTATTTCTTAATAGTCCTTCAACTTTGAAAAGCATGTCAACAATGTCTTCATCCAGTTCTTCAGATACTGAAGAGCCAGGAACTAATCCCAGATTCTGGGGACACTGTCAGGTAACTATTTCTAAGTTGATACTGATTTATTAATTACTAAATAGTAACTGTTTCTCTTTTACCTGGGAACCCTGAGGATCTTCCCCTTCCAGTTTGATTTCTTGGCTTTTTGTTTTTTATTTTATTAAAAAAAGGCAATCCCTTGAGTAACTACTTAAAGAGGCCTATTCATTGAATGGATGTACCTCATTCAATGTAAGAGTCGGACAAGACCTTAGCCTAAAATGGCCAAGCTCCCACATTGCATCCTAGGCTGCCTCCAGTCATTCTGACAAATAATAGGTCACTGGACCCAGATGGTTCTGGATGAGAAAGTGACCTTGCATAGCTCTTCCTCACTCAAATCAAAGTCAACTACAAGTCATGTCATCATCTTGATGTCATGATCCTCTTCAAGAACGAAGGAGAAACATGCAACTGACTCGGTAATTTGTATCTATTCATTCAACTACTTCTGGATCCAAACAGTAGTATGGACATTTCTCACAAACTATATTCTGATTTCATTCTAGTCTTCTTCACAAGAAGATCAGAAAAGGATCTTTTATCTACTTTACAAGAACCCGCCTTCTTTCGTTTAAAATAAATCAGAAAATTTGATCCTAGTGGAATCCCCTCAGTTTACAAAGAGGGGACCAGAAGCCCAGAAAAATGAAAAAATGTGTTAATACAAGTAGCATGTAATAGAGCAAGTATTTAAAACCATCAATTTAAAGGGAAGGCTTCTAGAAGGAAGGGATACTTTATATTCCCAATACAGTCTTCTGCTCTTCTCTCTTCTCTTCTAGATATTCAATCAACCAAGCAATAAGAATTTATTGAATTCATTCTAAGTAACATGCATCATGGCAGGCACTGAGACTACAAAGACAAAATTAAAAGACTTCCTGCCTTTGTGGAGATTACATTCTACTGAAACAGGAGAGAAAATATAAATATATGGAGATATGTATATATTAATATATGTGAATATACAAAATAAATACAAAGTAATTAGGAAGATGAAACACTAGCATTTGGACATAGGTGATTAGCAAGAGCCTAATGTAGAAGGCGACATTTGACCTGACATTTGAAGGAAACTAGACATTATAAGAGAAAGAGGTGAGAAAAATATATATTGCAGTCACAGGAGACAGTAGACAAAAAGTAGAATGTCAAATCAAGTCAACAAGCATTTATTTATTAAGTAAATACTATGTGCCAGATACTGTGCTAAGCACTGAGGGAAAATATTCATTAGATTCACAGCACTACTGAAGATATTCATTATACTAGGAATCTCTCATTGTAATTCCAATTCTACATCATCCACTGACTACTGGACATTTTAAACTATATATCACATAAGCTTCTCAAACTCAATATGTCCAAAAGTGAATTTATTATCCTTTCTCCAAAATTCACCCTTCTTCTGAATTTTCGGATTTCTGACAATCCTTCTTGTTACGGAGGCCTTTTCAAGCTTTGTGGAATCTTCAACACCTATTCACTCTCACTCACCCCATGTGTCTAAGTCTTGTTGTTTCTGCCTCTATAAGATTTCTGGAATTCATCCTCTTCCCTCCAATTATAAAGCCAGAAACTCATCACTCTTTTTTTAAAAAAAATACATTTTTTGTTTTAATTTGTGGAATAAAACAAGCATTTCCATAACATAGCATAATAAAAAAAGAGATTGCACATGAAATTGCAAATCTATTATGTACAACTTGCCTGTCCTTCCAAATATATAATGAAGTTAGAATGTAACTTCCTTTTTTTCATTTTTTTCTTCCTTCCCCTCCCTGACCTAGAGATGCCTACCATTAGACATAATTATGTTTCCATATCTAAAACCACTCCATACATACTTCTATTTATCACTTCTTTCTCTGAATGTGATAGCATCTTCCTTGTAGTTAATTTGGGTATTTATAATAGTCAAAATGACTTATTGATTCAAAGTTATTCTTAAAACAATATTGCTGTCACTATATATAATATTCTCTTCGTTCTACTCACTTCTCTTTTCATTATTTCATGCAAATTTATAGTTTTTCTAAGATTATCAAGCTCAATTATAGTAACAGCCTCATTGGTCTCTTTATTTCATTTTCTCTCTTCTCACATATCATGCCCACACAGCTGCCAAACTGATTTTTCTGAAGCACAGTTTTGACTGACAGTCACCTCCCCACTCAGTGAACTCCAGTGACTGCCTTTTGTCTCCATGATCAAATATAAACCCTTTGTTGTACTTGTAAACCACTTCATAACTTGGCCCCAAATCTAGCTCCCTAGTATATTGCATATTACTTCTCTCCTGATACTTTGAGATATCTGACCAAAGCTTTCAAGAAAGAGAAGAATTGTGAAAGGTGGTGAAAATGATGTATAATTTAGAGATGGAGTTCAGACAACAGCTAGTACCCAATTTTGACTGAAATACACAGCTCAGGATGTGGACTATTATAAAATAACTCTGGATAGGAAGATGGGACCTATATGCTAGTCCAAGAAGTTTGTGCTTATGCATTGACAATGAGAAGATATCAAAGATTTGGGAGCTGAGAAGTGATATGACCTGACTTGTGCCTTGGGAAGGTTGTTCAGGTAGCTATGTAGAGTGGCAAACACATGGCCTGCATGCAGCCAACAATTTTCTGGAGTAAAGCATAGATGAGATTAACACATAATTGATAAATATTTGACATAATTAGTGTAAATACAATAGACCATAGATAATGTTCACATGTGGTTTTCTAAGTCATTATGCATTTTGCAGGCATCCCTATATATGGTTAGTGGCCCTATTTCTATTTGAGTGTCGCACCACTGATGTAAAATGTGAAGGGAGGAGACTGGAGGCAGGAAGGCCAACTAGGAAACTGTCAGCAGATTAAGAGTATGATATCAACAGACTGAATTAGTGAAGGGGCTGTGTGAATGGAGAGAAAAGAAGAGATTGAGAGATGTTGTAGGGACAGAATCAATAAGAATGGACGAGGATATGAACCTGGGTGGTACCTAGGTTTTCTAGGTAATACAACAGAAACAGAGAAGTTTAGAGAAGGAATTAGTCTAGGAGGAAAGAAGTGTTTGGACATACTGACTGAGATGTTTGAAAGAACACCAGGAGGAGATATATAACAGATAGTTGATAATACATGGCTGGAGTTCAAGAAAGTGAGGCTAGGGTTTAGCTGATGGACTTGAAAGTTGTCTTTTCAGAGATGGTAATTGCTTTCTTGGGAACTGATAAAACCTCTGAACCCAGAGTATAGAAAGAGAAGAGGGAACAAGACAGAGTCTAGAGGAGATGGATAGTAACCAGCAAGGGACAACAAAAATGAGCTGTCAGACACACAGGAGGAAAATCAGTTGAGAATAGTGTCCCCATAACTAAGAGAGAAAAGAAGGCACGGAAATAAGAGACAACAGTATCAAAAGCTACAGAGAGATTGAAAATATGAAGACAAAGAAAAGGTAATTATGAGATTGTGGTAACCTGGGAGAATGCAGGCTTAATTGAGTGGTAGGGTCAGAAGTCAAACTGCAAGTGATGGAGAGGTGAGTGGGAAATGAGGAAGTCCCAGGAGTGATGGCAAACTTTTTTTTCTAGAAGTTTGCAATGAAAGAGAGGAGACATGCAATGATGTCTGTTTCCTCTTCCTTTTTTGTCATGGGATTAAATTTCCACATACCTACAAATTAAAATAAATATCCCTAATGGAAGCCTTACCAAATATCCTTGTATTGCCTCTAAATACATGCATATTGTGTGTATATATGCAAATATATGTATATCATATATAGGCATATATATATATATGTGATATGCCTATGCTTATACAGCTATCTTCTTATTTGTTAAATAGAAAGAATCTGCCTTATCTATCTCACAAACTAATTATTATTATGATTATTAGAATTTAACACTTTAAATATTATTTCAAAGTGCTGAACAAATTTCAGATGTTTCTGCCTTAGGTCCAATAAGCTCTTTGTTTCTCCCAACCACTGTCTACATCCCTTCAATTTCTGTGAAAAAACTCCTACACTTTCAAATACACTCCTGTCAATGGCAGTGGTGTGCATATACACACATATACTAACTAGCCATGTTAATAACTTTGGACTAGGCTTGTGATTTCCTTGATAAGGGCACTTTCTAGATGAGAAAATGCCTTCTACATTGTCTATAACTAATTGAGTCTGCAAAACAAGAAGTTGCTCATACAGATACTTGAAAATCGGGACTGTCTTGTTCAAAATAAATTATCCAATGAGTCAACACATGTAAAATACTTCGCAAACCTTAAACCATGATATAAATGCTAGCTATTATTACAGCTGATCACTTTACCTACATCTTCATTCACACAAGTGGAAGGCAATATGGTAGAGTGAATTGAATTCAGTATATAGAGTGAGAAAACCTGTGTTCAGATCCAACTTCTGATAACCAGAGTCTGTATGACTTTGATAAGTTACTCACCTTCTCTAGGCTTTCTTTCAGTCAACTGTAAAAAGAGAGGGTTAAAGCAATATGATCTCTAAGGTCCCTTCCAGCTTTTAATCAATGAACCTATGAAGATCGAAGAGACCAGGAAGCATCAGTAAATAGAGGGTGCAGCAAAATAATAGGGTCAATATTACTGAAATCATAGGTGGCACAGGTTTACCCCTCCATTAAAATACTAATTGTATGCTTCACTCTGGTATGGATGTTGGACATTGGCTCACAACTTCTATACCAATAGATTGCAAGTATTAGTAGGATTTACCACAGATTTGCAAAATCCCAGAGTTGGAAGGGGACTCAAAGACCCCCCCATTGCAATTAGTATTTGATCCTAGTGGGTTTGCTTCTACAACATGCCCAAAATTGGTCTTCAAGCCTTAGCACAAAGGCCTCCAAAAAAGAGAGAACCCACTATCTTCTGAGCCCATTCCACTTTTGGATAGTTTTGATTTTGGATGGTCTAATTTTTCCCTTTGTAACTACAACCTTTTGATCCCAGTTCTGTCCTCTCAAGCCAAACAGAAAAAGTCTTGGGAAAAGGGTCCATGTCGACATTATTATCTTTCAGATACTTGAAAATAGTTATACTATCCAAGCCTAAGTTATCTCCCCAGTTCCCTTAATTGACCATCACATGAAATGATCTCAAACCTTTTCACAGTGCTTGTCACCACTGACCATCAGTTCCTATAAAACAGGGGCATACTGGGAAGCATTTAATTAGTGACCCTCTGGAAAAACAAGTGTTTGAATGACACAATTTTAAATTTAATCTCCATTATTAACATTTTCCCCATCACTTTCTTAAGTCTAAACAATCAGTAAAATGATAAATCGAGTCTTGATTTGTAGCATTTGTCAATTTTCAAAGCAAAGTGTGTTCACAGTGAAAACTTAATAATAGTCTTTCAAGTTAGTTTAAGTTGACTCCAGCACATCCCTGCCTCGAGATTATCTCCAGATTATCATTATTATTGCTAAAATGTGGCATCTAGAACTAAGTCAAATACTTTCATGCCTGACCAGAGTACAAGGTAATGAACAACATATTATTTCCTTCATCCTGGGTACTATATTTCCCTTAGTGAAGTCTAAGGTTGAATTAGCTTAGTTGTGTGGCATATCATCCTGTTTCCAAGATTATACTTTTAGACCTTGACAAGACTGCCAAGAGACCATGTTCCAACCTACTTCTTTTACCAATGAGGAAAATGGGGTCCAGAGAGGAGCCATTTAACAAAGGTCAAAAAGGTAATGTGACAGAACAATGGTCTTCCCACTGGACCATACTGTCTCTCATAACAAGCTTGAAATTCACCTGAACACTCAGATCTTTTTTTTCAGACAAATACCATTGAACCATGTCTCCTTTACCTTGTACTTATAATTTTTTAAATCTATTCATAAGACTTTACATTTACTTCTACTAAATGTCATCTTATTTTATTAAGTTCAATATTCTAACATGTAAAGATTTTGGGGGGATGCTGGTTGTGTCATCTAACATATGCAACATTCCTCCTAACTTTATTCCATCTGCAAATTTGATAAATATGTACTCTATATCTTTATGTAAGTCACACATTTTAACATATATTTCAATTATCAAGATGGAGAAACTTTGAGCACAGGTCTAACTTAGCTAAAAATGGAAAAGCTAGTCACCAATTACTAAGCTGCAAAATATGATAATTTATTCTTTGTTGTTGAGAGTCAGTACAATGCAATGGAGAGATAGCAGCCCTGGAGTCAAGAACTGGGTTCAAGTGCTGCTCCTGACATCTTGGCTTTCTGACTCTGGTTACTCTCTTAATTTATCAGTGACCCCAAACAATTCTCCAAACCAAAAGTAGTAGAGCAAATGCTAAGCTACCTTGGTAGAAGGAGATACACCATTGGGAGTTCCATAATTAGACTGTAAGGTCTTCATTAGAGTATAAGATCCTACAGGGTAGAAACTGTCTCATTCTTTTTGAGTCCCCAGAGCTTATTACAATATTTGGCACATAATGGGTGCTTCATCAATGTAGGTTAATTGATTAAACGCACAGAGCTATTAAAAAAAAAAAAAACATTTGCTTGTATTGAAATCTCCTTGCTGACACAAAGTACCCTACTCAGAGTACCTTTCACTTTTTCTGACTCATTTTCCCCACTCAGATGGAAATTGAGAACTTCTCTTATAGGAATCAGATAAAGCTAACAAAAAGAGAATAACTTCATGACAAATTATAGGATACAGAAAGGAGTTGGAATCAGAGAGTTGACACCCTGTCATTCCCCAAGAGGGCATCCTTTCTCAGAGACCATGATTGTGCACTACTTCAGTTGATGGGAGCCCAGAGTGGAGTGAGGCCAGTGTTCATTCCTCCACATTGGCGTTCCCTTCTAAAGATCCTTTGTTGATGTTATCACTATTCTTCCTCTCACTGGCAATTTTCTCCAGATATCACTCCTTGTCAATGCAGTATCCTTCCTCTTTCGCCAGTTGTATGTCCCCCTCCTTATCATCACCATTGCTGGCCTCTTCCTAATAGAGTCCTGAGCTTTGCTATTGTTTATTCCTTACAATTTTCTGTAAGATACTTATAATTACATTATCTCCAGGGTACCAAATCTTAAGCAGCTAGTTTGTGGAGAAATGGCTTTTTACCTTGGCTTCTTCTTACCTCTGAAACAAATCTCCTGAGTCTTGTGAAATGCTCCTCTGCAGGGGAGAGATTGCATTCCCACTCTTTCTAAGTTCTTCTTTTCCTTAGGCAACTAAATCAGATTATGCAAATGATTCAAGCTACTAGCCTCCAAAGAAGGGAGAAGGGAATGAGCTTTTATAGAATACCTAATATGTCCCAGGCACTCTGCTAAGCACTTTACATAGATTATCTCATTGGATCTTCCCAACAGCCCCGCCAAGTGAGCACTGCTGTTGTTCTTTAGTCACTGCTCAATCATGTGTGACTCTTGGTTGGCTTCATTTGAGGTTTTCTTGAAAAAGATAGTAAAGCAATTTGCCATATCCTTCTCCTGCTTATACTATAAAATGATGAAATAACTAAGGCAAACACAGTAAAGTGACTTGCTCAGGGTTAAACAGTTAATAAATGTCCGAGGCTGGATTTGAACTTAAGAATGTAAGTCTCCCTGATTCCAAACCTAGTGCTTTTATCCACTCCTGCCTAGTTGTACTAAGTCAGGGATGGGAAATCCAAACTTCATAGAATAAATCCCCCTTAATAAAAGGATTTGTTCTGTAAAACTTGGACTCAGTCAAAAGACAGCACTCAAGGATCTAGAAGGTCACAAGTGGCCTCAAGGAGCAGGTTCCCCACCCCTGTACTGAGTTTGGTTGGTTGTTGAATTTGGTTGGTCTTCTCGAAGAGGACCAAAATGGCATCACCATGATAAAGTGAAATTTCAGTGTGTAGGACTGTGGCTGATTAAACCAATATGAGCTTGGAATGCTCTACCACACATTGGGTACAGAGAGTCCATGTGAATATTTGGGGTGGTTACTCCAAATTTGTGTAGCCTATGTTTCCTTTGCACTGTTTCAATTCTGCTTTGCTCATAGAGCACAGAGCTCTTTATGATGTGGGCACACGATGCTGAGCAGTCCTGTGCCAGTGTCTCCCATGTCGCAGTCAAATCCAAAGTTCTTGAGAGACACCTTGAGAATGTCCTTGTATCACTTCTTCTGACTGCTATGCAAGTTCTCCATAAACAGTCTTTTTGGCAAGCATACATTTTACATTTCAACAACATGGACAACCCATCAGAGATGTGCTCTCTGAAGCATAATTTGAATGCTTGGCAATTTAGTTCAACCAGACTCAGTGTCTGGTACCTTATCCTGCCAGGTGATCTTCAAAACCTTCCTAAAACAGTTCAAATGGAAGTGATTCAGTTTTCTAGCACGGCGCTGGAAGACTGTGCATGTTTCACAGGCATACAACAATGAGGTCAGCACAACAGCTCTGTAGACCTTCAGCTTAGTAGTCAGTCTAATACCTCTTCTCTCCCAAACTTTTCTTCAGAGGATCCCACACACTGAGATAGGTCTGGCAATGCCTGCGTTAACCTCATTGTCAATGTGCACATCCCTGAAAAGTACACTACCAAGTTAAGTGAAATTATCCACAGCATTCAAAATTTTTCCATTTGTTGTAACTGATAGTCCCACGTATGGATGATGTGATTGTGGCTGATGGGGTACCTGTGTTTTCTTGGTGTTAATTGTTAGGACAAAATTAGGATGGAAAGTTCATGTGATTTTAGGTTAAAGTCTTATCAGATTCTTACTTTGAGTGAGATATACCCATTCAATGAATAGGCCTCTTTAAGTAGTTACTCATGGGATAACCCCTTCTAATAAAGGAAAAATAAAAATAAAAAAAAAAATCAAACTGGGAGGGGAAAACCCTCAGGTCTTTTACCTCCTGGATAAAAGAGAAAGTATTTCGTATTTACATTCACTCTGTGCTAGGTTGGCAGGTACCTATTGTCCAATCTACAAGCTCCAGAGTGAACTGGACTTAAGGCTTGGTCTTTGAGCAAACATTCTAGCCAGTAAACCCAAAGCAAAAAAGACAGCTTTTTAGCATGGAAATGTACCTTCTACTAGGTAGAGTACCCCAGGCAAGGAAAGAGAGGAAAGCAAGGGGAGAATATGGGAGGGGAGGGGAGAGGAGAGCATAGGAGAGGAGAGGTGCTACTCACTCACAAGTTGTGTTTTTCCTTCATTCTCGAAGAGAACCTTGACATCAAGATGATGACGTGACTTGCACTTGATTTTCATTTGAGTGAGGGAGGGCTGTGCAAGGTCACCAGCCTCACTTTGTCCTCCAGAGTCATCTGGAACCGGTGGTCTGATATGCATCAGGACAACTGGAGATAGAGTCCTGGCAGAGGCATAACCAGTGAATTCCAGTGGCTGCTGCCAACACCTGTCACTAAATGGGAAAGTCCCCACTTTATCCCCTGAGTTAATATCTATGTCTTTACTATCTAATAGTAACAGTTCATAGATTCAAAGAGTGTGTCTACAAAGGCCCAGTTGAGCTGCATCTGCATTACTGGAAAATATCCAGGCACTGATGAAATCATGTGTCCTTAAAGTATTACTCTGTTATAGTTTTCATTCCACTGGTTTGTGGAGTATTTTTATACTTATTTCTGGAATGAGATTTTCTCTTTGGAATGCAAGACAGTTTAATGTCAGTGGCAGCCTCCAGGACACATAATTTAACACAATTCAGCTATTTTTAACCAAGGCAAGATTGGTAATGTTGTTCATAATTCCTATTGACTCCCAAAAGGAGCCAATGTCAAATAGAATCATCAGGTACCGATGAGTGTATTCTTATTGAAGGGTGTCATATCTCTTCAAATCCAGGTTGAAGTGCTAATAATCATTTTCAGGCATGTCAAAAAGCCTGTTTTAGCTGTTATAATCTTGAGCTTCTATCCAACAAGAAAAAAAAAGTCCATCTTTCATATCTGTAAGGTTTGTGCAACAGCTGTATGTACATGGTGAGAGAAACAAACCAACGTATGCTGTCATCAAATATGTATTAAGCATCCAATGGATATTGAGCCCTGGGGAAGTTACATAAAAAAGTAGAAAGATTTTTCTTTGCTTTGTAGTAATTTATAATCTGAGGGGAAGACAATCCCTATGGAAATTTCCCTTACCATAGTATGAAGACAATACAATATGTACCAGGAGCAACACAGCCAAGGACTGGAGGAGAGGGGAGGTGTAAGAGACAGAGGGTGATATTTAACAGCTATGTTGACAATTCCCTGAGAGAAATTTGAAAGAATAGAGGCCTAATTTCTAACTCGTCTGTAAAATCAAGGGTCCAGCTCAAGGTGGTCTCTCAGATTCCTTCCAATATGATTCCATGACTTCAGTGTTTCCTAAATTAATTGAAGAAATGTTATAATATGCAGAACATTCTCTTATGCTCTTGGCAAAGTCATTTATCTTCTATAGGTCTTAATTTTCTATAAAATGAGGAGATTGAATGAGTGATCTCTGGAGTCTGTATGGAATGAAGTAATGAAGTGGTTCTTTGCTGTGCTCATGGATTCCTTCCCTCAGTGGGCTGGGCAAGGCAATTCTGTTCCATATATTAATAGCATGTATTTAGTGTCTATTGGTCCAGGATAGGTGTCATGGGGGATGCAGAAGTAGGATATTTCATTTTTCTCATTGTAATTCCAGTGCCTAGAACACAGTACACACTTACTAAATGCTTGATCTTATCTGGGTTATTGCTTGTTCCTTGACATCAAAAAATTTACAATCTGGGGATATAAAATTAATGAACATGACACAACAAAAAAGACAATTTAAATATATAGGTGAAAAATTGCATGATGCCCCCATTTCCAAAGAAGTCTAGAGAAATGGGCCACAGTAGGTAGGTTTTTTCCCATTCTAGTTTGCTCTTTTGTGTCTGCATATAACTTCTCATGAGAGAGAAAATAAACCCTTTACAAGTCCACCATTAGTTCTATCTTAAGGTAGTGGAAATGAGCTAGCTATACTTTCCTTTCCTTTCCACTGTCCTGTCCTGTCCTTTCCCAAAACCTTAAACCTACTGCATTCTGAAGCTGGGATGCCAATGGGCCCCTGCCTAAGGGCTCCTCTGGACCCTCTGAGCTTTAGAGAGATTATCAGTAGTAACTGTTGCTGTTTCCCTCGCATTCTAAAGTCTTTTGTTTTCTTGGCCTCATTAAAGGGGCCATGCCCTGGTTTCTTCCTGAACAAGCCTATTCAATGAATGGGTGTTGCCTCACTGTAAGTGAAGACCTGCAAAGACTTTGGCTTAAAGGGCCCAAGGTCTCCAGTGCATCCTGGGTCATCTCCAGTCATCCTGATGAATATCTGATCACTGGATTCAGATGACTCTGAAGAAAAAGTGAGACTGATGACCCACACATCGCTCCCTCACTGAAAACAAAGTTAAATGCAAGTCATGTCATCATTTCTTTGACGGCATGGTCTTCTTCACAAGGAAGGGCAAACACAATCCTGTGAGTAGACACAGCTGTCTGAATAGGGACCCAGATAGCTAGGGAACTCAGCTCCTCTCCTGTCTGCCTCCCTCTCCCTTTCCTTCTCCTCTCCAAAGGAAGGTAAATTTGGATGGTCAAAAGATGCCAACTTGACTTGGGTTTTACTGTTTCCTTTCCTTTCCTTTTCTTTCCTTTCCTTTCCTTTCCTTTCTTTTCCTGTCCTGTCCTGTCCTGTCCCCATCCTTCAGCAATGAAGGACGAGCACAGCCTTTTGCCACTCTAACTGGAGGGTAGAGTCATGAGGTCCAAAATTCCATTTAAGGAGAGACCTCAGCTCTAACATCATCTTTGTCACTCAGCTACACTAATTTGAACCTTGTCCGTACTAATTTTCTCACTATACCTCCCCTCAGAATACCTCCGTCATTTCACTTTTCAGATTCCTTTTGTGTGTTTTCACTTGTAAATTCCTCAAGTACAAGGACTGTCTTTCTTTTTTCATATTATGTATCCCTAACCACTTAGCACAGTGGCATATTTTGATGCTGTTGTTTAGCTGTTTTCAGTTCTGACCATCCATAACCCCATTTGGGTTTTTTTTTGGCAAAAATACTGGAATAGTTTGCTATTTTCTTCTCCAGATCATTGTACAAATGAGGAAACTGAGGCAAACAAGTTTAAGTGACTTACTAGGATCCTACAGCTAGCAAGTGTCTCAACCCAGATTTGAACTCAGAAAGATGAGTCATTCTGACTCCAGGCCCAGCATTCTATCCACTGTGCCCCCTAACTCCTTGCCTAGACCATAGTAGATGCTTCATAAATGCTTGTTCATTATTGATTCTTCTGACTTTAGATCCGGTGCTCCTGCTCCAGCATCAAAGCTACCCTGAGGGAACTGAACTATGAATTTCAAAGTCCCCACCCCTTTTAAAGTTAAAAAATGCAAAACTTTTAGAAATACACAAATTATTAAGTTATGCCTCTGATTCATTTTTATCTAAAAGGTAAAAGTTAACCAGAGAAATGTTAATACAGCACATGCAACTGCTAACTTATTTCTCAAAAGTGTTTATTCAGTTGAGATCATGATTATAACACTGTTTCCAAGTGTATGCTTGGCATTCTGAATAAAGATACATGCTTTAAATGGTGACATTTACTGTTTGCTGTGTTTTAGATGTAAAATTTTATGAAGTCTCATTTATTTTCAAAACCCTGTAAAAGTTATATCTCTTTAAAGAGGAGACTTCATTATTTATTCCATGAAATAAACTATACCTTTGCTACAGGCAAAAAGGCATGCTCTAATTAAATTTCCATTCCATTTAAGAATTTCCATTTGTTTGGCAATTTTTTTTACCTCAGCAGCTCTTTTTTTCTCATTTTTACCTCAGTTCCTGAAAAACAATTTAACAAAAATAAATGTAGCTTCAAATGTTACCCCATAAATATTATCATTCTTGATTTATAGGCAATTATCTTTTTATTCCAATTGATTATTGTATTTTACATTTATTGAACATCAAGTGCTTAGCTTTGAAATTTTAACACTTTTCACAGATTTTCCCCACATGCAAAAGTCTTTATTGTTTTATATATTTACATAATATAATGTGTATAAGTGTCAGATCAAGTTAATAAGCATTTGTTAAGCATTTACTGTCCCTGGCACTGTGCTAAGGACTGAAAATAGAAATATAAACAGAATGACTGTCCCTGCCATCAAGGAAATTAAATTCTAAGTGGAGAAAGGTAACACATAAAAGGAAGTAGAAAACAGGTAGAGAGTTAGGACAGAGATAAAAGTACCCAGGATCTAACTACTGTAGATACAGTACTGTGGAAAGTCAGGAATGTGGCCTGAAAAGAAAGAAAACATGTTTGGCCTAAGCATCCTCCTCTTAATGGAGGTTGGAGGAGGAATCAACCAATAAAAGAGAGAAGCCATGGGGCACAGGGTACTTCCAATGTAAGGAATAATTCAGGACAAGAGTAGAATGAGCTTTAGAGGTGAAGAAGTTTTTATACCATGGTAGAAAATTCTGGAGAGAGACTGAGAGAGAAAGAGAGAGAGAGAGAGAGAAAGAGAGGGAGAGAGAGAGAGTGAGAGAGAGCATGTCATGTCTGATTCTTTATGACCCCATTTGGGGTTTTCTTGGCAAAGATCCTGGGGTGTTCTTCATTTCTTTCTCCATCTCATTTTACAGGTGAGGAACTGAGGCAAACAAGATTAAGTGACTTGCCCAATGTCACACAGCTAGTAAATATCTGAGGCTAGATAGCATTTTTAATAAGTTGGACTTAATTCAAGGTCTTTGTGATTCTAAGGCCATCCCTTTATCCATACCCTACATGAATTTGCTTCTCCTGTATTCCTATGCAGCAAGGTTGCATTGAACATTCCATGGACCATACTCAGAGCTGTTATTCTTGGGTCAGATCAGCTTTAGGGCAATTGTAAGGCCTGATCCAACCATGTATTATCCAGGGATAAAAGACTTGCAATTTGGAACCAAGGAAGCATCCCCTTGTTAGCAGCAGATTCAAAGGAACTGGTGACTCAGTGGGTGTATTAAAGGGAGCTACTGTTTTCCCTATCCACTCAACCCTAGCCTCTTTCTTCCTTTACAATAGTGAATCATGTCAGGAATATTTTAATCTACTACCCAAGAAAGTGCTGGGGGAAGGGGTGACTGGCCCCAATCCCTACCCCAATTGCCATATGATCATTTTAATATAACAACTAAGGAACTTTCCTTCCTAGGCAAGCCAGAGTCAGGATTTATTATTGTATTTTCCTGATCCTAAGTAAATGAGTATCGATCGAAAGATAGACATGTCCAAGATTAGATATGGCCTTGGGAGGTCAAGAGATCTAGTGATTCTGGATCCCATCTGGTTTCATTTGAGTTACAGCAAAAGACAGAAGTCTCTGAAAAGAAGTCTCTGGTGCTCATTTAGTCTCCATCCCAAACAAATTGTATGACCTTAGGAAAACCACTGCTTTTCTGTTTTCTAAACTCTAACATGAGAGAGTTAAACCAAATCAAAGTAATCTGCTCCCAAAGTAATTTTGCTCCCAAAGAAAAATAAATCAAGTCCTTTAACATTAGTTTTCTCCATAAAACCAAGGGTTAGATTACATGATCTCCAAGGTCACTTCCAGCTTTAGCTAAAATAAGGAATTTGTCTAATCTTGATGCTTTATAGACACATTGAGAAGACAACCAATTTAGCCTCCTTGATGCAAATCTTTTGTTCTGAATGCACAGATCCTTCCCCCTGCTAAACACACCATCCTATGATTCTAATTCATAAAATTACATATTGCAACTATTTCTAATCCTGTTGCTAATCTATTTTAGGTACTCAACAAGGTGATATATTCCAATAATAGCAACAATACCCCTTAATCCCACCAAGTCTCTCTGCAGTTTAGCAACTATTCATAGAACTCAAGTTATCCCAAGGACCCCAGCTAGAAGGCTTACTAGTCCAAATCTCCAGGCACTAGCTTCATATAAGAATTGAACACTCAGGCCCTGATCACCCCAGATCAGTGGGGTCTGATATTTTTGTGTTTCCCCTAGAGCTTCAGACAACCCCCTTCCTGGAGTACATCCTTAATCCAAGCTTCTTCACTGGTTGTCAGAAACACAAACTGGCAAAATTCCTCCCAAAAGGCTGTGATCAAGAGGCAATGAACTCAGAGACAGAAGACAGAGTAGAAATGGGAGGAGGGAGATAAAAAAGGAAACATTCAGAGATAGTTTATTGTAACTGAGCATGAATCTAACTAAATTCATATAGATTTAGAACTACAATCAGATATACAATGTATAGTTAGCTATATGATCCAATTGTAGTCACTGAGTATTAGAATATTCTATAATGGCTTGTATAAACAGTCTCCTTTTCCTTTTATTCGTAGGAAATTCTTTTCTTTTGTTTTGAGCAATTATGGTTAACGTCTGAAGGTTCTGAAAAGTTTTGGGCCATTCTGCACACAGTACAAAGTCCATTTCATAGATGAGCTCAAGATGGGTTAAATGACCATTGGTTGTATAGCTAGTTGTATAGCTAGTAAGCATCTGAGGACAGGTTTGAATCTAGGTCTTATTGACTCCAGACCTAGAGCTCCATCTACTATACCAATTAATTATTGTTTTTATTGGACTTATCATTAATCTTAATGTCCATAAATAGCCTTTAAGGTTATTTTCTTCTCAAGCATGAACTTTGCTTTGAAAATTGCATGATATAATCTTGTTCAATTCAAATTTAACAAATATTTGGTAAGCCTCTACTTTTTGCCAGGTGACATGCTAGACAATGTGCAAAGACAAAACTGAAACCATCCCTACTTTCAAAAGGCTCGTCTGCTACTTGGGAAGGGGGAGAATTGATAAGTAAACAGATAAATAAATGCAAAATATGTACATAATCAATACAAAGTAATTTCAGGGACAGGAGTACTAATAAAATCAGTAAGTGCCTTTTTGTCAAAGATAGCAGTCCAGCTGAACTTTGCAAGATCTTCCAAGAAATAGAGGTGAGCTTTTGGCTTTAAATGACAATTTAAATTTTCATTATTATTTAACATATAGGCAGTAGAGAGCCATAAAAGTTTGCCCAACAGGGCTGACAAAGTCAATTCCATTTGGTGGCTATACTAATGTTGGACTGGAGGAGAGAATCTGGAGACAGAGAGAAACTAATAGACTATTGCAGAATTTCCAGTAAATGGATCTAAAATAGGATTGTGATACTGGATGTGCAGAGAAGAAAGATTTAAGAGGTCTTCCTTATTGCCATCAGACATTTGGTAGCTCATGAAATCAATAGCTAAATGTTCTGTTCTCTATAATTATCAGTCAGTTGTGACTATACAAATGTGGCTTACTATAGAATATTGTTTGTAAAGGTCTTTTTCCTTTTCCATATTTTCATCAATTATGTCCTTGATATATATGGAGAGCACTGTCATGAACATTTTGTGAAGATTAGAAAATAGATATAGGAGTTTGTAATTATGGATCTCCTTTACCTTTTGGAGCAGGAATACTGTCAGTGATTCTTTGCAGTTATTTGCTATCTTCTCTTTCAAATATCATGAGAACCAGTTCCTTAGTTTTCTCGAGATTATGACCCCTCTAACAGAGAACTCCTCTGTGTATACTTGATGTAGTTCAGCAGATCGTTTTTATTTGTCTTTAATTAGTGTCATTTCTACTTTATGTGGTACTTTGGGACCTATGGTGTTAAAATAGAAATGTGATGGTGCCACTGTCATTATTGGAGACTCTCAGACTTACAACTAAGCTGAATTTCCTGAAAAAAAAAAGTGGAGAATAGTGTTTCAGTCCCCCTTGTAGGGGAGAAATCATTTATTCACAAGGCTTATTTAATCAATCTAGTTTCCTTGCAAAAAGAAATCCCTCTATTCTTTACTGGCTGAGAATGTAAATGTCCCTTAGATGACTTTTATCTCCTTGAGTTACCCACTCTTTGCTGGAGCACAAAATAGTCAGGTAATTCCTTATAGTTTCATCCTTTTACCATATGCAGAATGATGCTATAGAATCAGAGCATTTAAAGTTGAAAGGGGACTTACATATTGTCTAGTTTGTAGGTGAGGCGACCAAGGTCTAGAGATATGAAGTAATCCTATAACCACTTCAAAATACAGGCACTATCCAGAAAACAAAGCCCACTCTCACCACTCTAGTCTTTGACCTGCGCTCAACTCTTTCTGGACTTCATCTGAAAAGAAAAAATGCCTGGCTCTGTAATGCCTTTAGAAGCTTAGTACAAAGGAATAGCTCTGACACATAACAGCCAGAGACCACCAGTTTATTTCCAAACCTTGAGGTTTGAGCTGTCCTCATCCTCAATGAAGAGAGAAAATTCTGAGTAAGGTGTGATGGGAGTTTATATGAGAAAGAGCTTAATTTCACTAGGGGAAATCATGGAGTGAATTATATTTGCTTGGTTCTGAAAGAGAAGCATTCCAGACATAGGCATTTAATCTGTGGAATGGAAGTCTATGGCTTACTGGCTTAAGCAGAGAATACATGAGGTGGGTATAGTATAAGATAAGGTCAAAAAGATAGCTTTGAGACACCCTGTAAAAATCTTTGAAGGCTAGGCTAAGCATTTTGGATTTTACTCAGTAGACAATGAGGAGATATTGAAAGTTTCTTAGCAGTAGAGTGAGCAATTAAAGAGGTGATTAAAAAGATAAATCTGACACCAGAGTGAAGGATAGAATGGAAGGGAGAGAAACAAAGCATTTTGAGTCTGTTGAATGAGTCTAACAGAGAGATAGTGAGTGCCTGAAATACAGGGGTGGTGGTGGGAAAGATAAGGAAGGAAATCAGGATTGGATAGATATATAATCAAACCTGATGACTGATTGGACATGATAGGCAAGGGAGAGAGAAGAGTATAGGAGTATAGGTGACTGAAAGAATGTCATGTCATTAACCATAACAGCTTAGGCAACTGATTTTAGAATTTCTTTGCTTCAGGCTTTGAACTCACACAGGGCAAATGCTCACATTGTGATCAGAAAAAGTGATACAAGGGCACTCTCAAGGTCTCTCTTAAGAATTTTGGAATCAATTGTGTGACATAGGACACACTATCAAGGACTTCCCAGCATGGCATGTCGACATCACAGAAGGTGCTGTGCTCTATGAGCAGAACATAATTAAAGTAGCTCAAAGAAAAGAGAGATGCACAAATTTAGAGAATCTACCTCAAATGTTCACATGGACCATTTGTGCCCAACCTGTGGCAGAGCATTCTGAGCTTGTATTGGTTTGATTGGCTATAATCAGACACACTGTAACTTGACTCTGGCATAGTGATGTTATTTCGGTCCTCTTCAGGAATAAAGGACTAAAACCAACCAATCCAGTGGAGAGAGTATTATACTTATAGTAAGGAAGATGAGTTCAACTCTAGCCTTAGAAACTTATGATATGACCCTGAGCAAACCACTCAACCTTTATCTGCTTTAGTTACCTTATATGTAAAATGAAAAAATAATAGTGCATACCTCTCACAGTTGTATGGGGATAAAACACATAATGTCTATAAAGTGCTTTGTAAATCCTAAAGCACTATTTAAATAGTAGATATTATTATTAAATACAGAAGCTAATATTTTATATATGGAAAGTTTTCTCTAGTTGGTCAGAATCCACAGTGAGATGAACAATGCTTAAAGATGTATTTAACAAAGAACAAAATCCTTACCCTCACAGAATTTATTAAAAGAAAAAAATAGTGAAAAAAAATCAGTCACCAGCCTCCACTGTCTACTAATTCAAGCTTAGCAGAGGAAGTTGGAGTCAGGGGAAAATGGGAAAAGAATTTTAAAAAGATTAAAAGTAAAGAGAAGGAAGGGGGAGGAGAACCCTTGAAAGAAATTGTCACTATTCAGCCCAGCATTAAAACTATAAAACAAGAGTTGGAATATCTCACCTTCCTCTATGTCTACATTTAATTTGTACATGAGCAGTACATAGTCTTATTTTTATTATAGAGGCTTGAGGTTCTTAAGGGCAAAGTAAGCACCCCTTAGAAAGCATTTTATAGTCATGAACATGGCTGAGTCATCTGTGCTTTTAATACACCTTTGAGAACAGGGTTGGTAATTATTAAGAATATTCTCACAGGCTGGGGATGTGTTGTCATAGTGGTAAGAGCCCCAGATTGAGATTTAGAAAGGACTGCTTTAAAATCCCAGATCTACTGGGATTTTACTGGGATCTACTACTTCTGGTAACTTCAGATAAGCCACCTAATTTCTCTCAGTCTTGATTTCTTCAGTAAAATGAAAGAGTTAAAACTAGGTGATCTCCTGAAAATAAGCCATAGAAAGGGAAATGTGAACTGTTCAAGTTCTCATAGCAGACTACAGCAAAACTGGGATGAGAGATCTCTAGATTCCAAGTCTTTTCTTTTCCTCTCTTCTATATTTTCAAATCTTATTCTAGTCTTTGTTTTCCTACCATCTTACTATAGGAACTTAGGAAAGTCAGATCAACTCTTTGGCCATCAGTTTCCAATAAAAGAAGGGATGCAAACTAGTTCATTTCTACATTCCCTTCCAGTTTTAAACCTGTGAATCTATGTTGGCACAAATCTGCTGAACCTTTACATGGCCATAAAATGTGCAATACTTATTTCCTTTTTTATGGTGATCCATATGTTTATGTTTAAAAATAGGAAGAGAACAGCTTTCTTCCATTTAAATGGCTTTTGTACATGTCCTTCAATTCCTTAGCATTTTTTTTCTGTTAGGTCACCTAGCCTCAGGTCAAAAGAGTTTGTTTCAGTCCAACAGACACTATTTTCTTTTTCTGGCTATTGGATAAGAAACATTTAAATCTAACACAGTTCTCTGTCTGAAAAGAAAGTATTCCCTCAGCAAACATTTGAGAAACCTGCACAGAACTGAACCAACCCTTCATTAGAACTCTGCAGTGTTACAACAATTCTACAATCAAGTGGTAGTGAAATCATAGAAAGGCTTGAAATTGGGGGGTCTGTGTGTGTGTGTGCGTGCGTGTGTGTGTGTGTGTGTGTGTGTGTGTGTGTGTAGATAGCTAGGTAGCATGATGGACAGAATAGTATGATGGATAGAATCCTAAACTGAGAGGCAGGAAGACCTGAGTTTAAATCTGTCCTTTTTCACTTACTAGCTATGTGACCCTGGGCAAGTGGTTTGACCTCTATCTGTCTTAGATTATTAATCCATAAAATGAAGATAATTATAGCATCTACCTCACAAGGTTCATGTAAGGATCAAATGAGCTTATATGTAAAGTGCTTTGTAAACTTTAAATATCTATGTAAGTCTTAGCAATTGTATTAATAATAATAATGATGATGATATAGAAATAATTTTGAAAACTGAAGAACTTTACCTAGACTTTTTATATTTATGTGCCTTTTATTTTCTTGTTCATTTGCAAAAAAAGATCAAAAGAATTTAAAGTTTGAGAAAATTGAATCTTAAGCCCAAATAGTCCTTTTTAGTTTGTTGAAAAAAATCAAGCTCTAAAAGTGTAAAGAATGGAGGCATTTTGGGAAAGAGGTATTAAATGGGGATTAAAAGGACTTTCTAACTGTAAGTCAGGTAGAGACTAGAAATAGAGATTGCTCTTGGTGAGTTCTTAGTAGAGATGGAAAAAAAATAGATTTAATACCTAATAATTCAACTGACTGTTCATGATTCCAAGGAAGTTGGTCCCTCAGGGAAAGATGCTTCTTTTGGAGGCACCACATCTAACATTTTGATATTTGACAAATTCTGCTTAGAAGGGAGAAAAATTAGCTCAGGATTTTTCTCTAATCTATGGCTAGCTATATAAGGGTCTTACCTTGCTAAAGGAGTCTTTATTTTATAGCCTCCTAGGTCTGGGCTAAAAGAGAAATAGCATGCTCCTATTGCAGGGAAATGATAACAGCTTAACTGAGGACTTCTGATAAAGTCAAAAGCTAGAAGCAAAAAGTACCTTCTCTGCCACATACCCTGTGGAAATACACTTGACAGTGAAGAACAGTCATGACAGACCTTCAGGAAGTAAAGCTCAGAAGCATCTATAGAAGCCCAGTAAAAGAAGCCTAGTAAAACCTTGAAGAGATTGCATGCTACCCTAGATTGGCAGAAAGCAAATCCCATGGGAACAGTGCAATAACATCAATGCTAGAAAACACTGGAGACAAGGATTATCCTTCCATACATGTTGACTGGCCACATATGTTCTCTATGTGCATAATTTTTCATATACTTCATGTGAAAATGTGCTTACTCTTTCTACTGATGGTTTCTTTTTATTTCATGCAGAAAAGGAAGGACCATGTTGCAGGTTTATCAAGGAAACATTAAATTAACAATTTTCTTAACTATGTTATTTCTTTAAAAGTCTCTACTGTGAATTATGCCCCATGGCTGAAGAGCAAAAATAAACATGTGAGCAGCAGATATGATCCTATCCTATTTGACTCATCCTGTGTTCTCAGTCTCTGTCTCTCTCTCTCTCTGTTTGTGTCTGTGTGTGTGTGTGAGTGTGCGTAATCCCACCAATTACCCAGATACTGAAAAAAGTTTCAAGAGTTACAAATATTGTCTTTCCATGCAGCAATGTAAACAGTTCAACTTTAGAAAGTCCCTTATGATGTCTCTTTCCTGTTTACCTTTTCATGCATCTCTTGATTCTTGTGTTTGAAAGTCAAATTTTCTTTTCAGCTCTTATCTTTTCATCAAGAATACTTGAAAGTCCTCTGTTTCATTGAAAGACCATTTTTTTCCCCTGAAGTATTACACTCAGTTTTGCTGGATGGGTGATTCTTGGTTTTAGTCCTAGTTCCTTTGACTTCTGGAATATCGTATTCTACTCCCTTTGATCCCTTAATGTAGAAGCTGCTAGATCTTGTGTTATTCTGATTGTACTTCCACAATATTTGAATTGTTTCTTTATAGCTGCTTGCAATATTTTCTCCTTGATCTGGGAACTCTGGAATTTGGCCACAATGTTCCTAGAAGTTTCTTTTTAGGGCAGTTTTCCTTGATAATTTCCTGAAAGATGATATCTAGGCTCTTTTTTGATCCTGGCTTTCAGTCAGTCTCATAATTTTTAAATTGTCTCTTCTGGTTCTATTTTCCAGATCAGTTGTTTTTCCAATGAGATATTTCACATTAGCTTCCATTTTCTCATTTTTTTGGTTTTGTTTTATGATTTCTTGGTTTCTCATAACGTCATTGGCCTCCATCTGTTCCATTCTAATTTTTAAAGAACTATTTTTTTCAGTGAGCTTTTGAACCTCCTTTTCCATTTGGCTAATTCTGCTTTGTAAAGCATTCTTCTCCTCATTGGCTAGCATTTTTCTGGGTCTCCTTTAGCAAGGTGTTGACCCACTTTTCATGCTTTTCTTGCATCTCTCTCATTTCTCTTCTAAATTTTTCCTCCACCTCTCTTACTTGATTTTCAAAATCCTTTTTGAGCTCTTCCATGGCCTGAGACCATTGAATATTTATTTTGGATGTTTGGGATATAGAAGGCTTGACTTTTATGTCTTTCCCTGATGTTAAGCATTGTTTTTCCTCATCAGAAAGGAAGGAAGAAGATATTTGTTCACCAAGAAAGTAACTTTCTATAGTCTTATTTTTTTTCCCTTTTTGGGGCATTTTCCCAACCAGTTACTTCACTTTTGGGTTCTTTGTCAAGAGTATGGTATACTCTGGGAATCTGTAAGATCTCAGTTCCTCCAAGGTGGCACAACCAAGCATGTACACTGGTCTCAGAGCAGAGAAAGATTTTTGTGCCCAGAAACTTAGCAGTTTCCTCTCCACAGCCACCTGGCCTCCAGTTCTGCCAAGCCAGCACTGGGGGCTGATTTTCAGATAAGGGACACCATTCAGTGTAAGATAAAGATCAGCTCCCTCACAGCCTCTACACAGGGCTGAGGTAAGAATGGGCTGCTCAGTGCCCCCAGGGATTTTACGATCCAAAAATGGTGTGGGTTGCTGTAGGGGCTGCTGTGGGAACTGTTACCTCCTACCTGATGTGGCCTCTGTGGCCACTGCCTAAGGCTGGAGCTATGGGAAGGCCCTTCTCCCTTCCCGGCCAGCTGAAAAAAACCCTGTCACTGACCTTTGGCACCTGTGGGTTGAGGGATCTGCAAACCCAGTGCTTTGGAGACTGAGGATTCCACAACTGCAGATTCCACCCCTGAGGTGTCCTCCTTCCAGAGTCATGCCACGTCAAGCAGCCAAGGCTGAGCTGGGCTCCACTCTGTGTCCGGTGCAGCAGATGTTTCCTGTGGGCCTTTCAGGTCACCCTGGGCTGGAAAACTCCTCCACTCTGTTGTTCTCCACTTCTCCTGCTCCAGAATTTGTTGAGAGTCCCTCTCTACAAGCATTTTATGGGATGTGTGAGGAGAGCCTGCATATGTGTGTCTTTCTACTCCATCATCTTAGCTCTGCCTGATTCTTAGTTTTAATCCTAACTTTTTGACGTCCAGAATATCATATACCAAGCCTTCTGATCCCTTGATATAAAAGCTGCTAAATCTTATGTTTTCCTGATTATGTTTTTACAACATTTGATTTGTGCCTTTCTGGCTACATGCAATATTTTCTCCTTAACCTGGCTACAATATTCCTAGGGGTTTTCCTTCTGGGATCTCTTTCAAGAAGTGATTAGTGGATTCTCTCCATTTCTATTTTACCCTCCTGGTTCTAGAATACCAGAGCAGTTTTCCTTGATAATTTCTTGAAAGAAGATGTCTAAGCTCTTTTTTTCTACCATGGCTTTTAGATAGTTCAATAATTTTTAAATTGTCTCTCTTGGATGTGTTCTCCAGGTCAATTGTTTTTCCAATGAGATATTTCACATTGTCTTCTATTTTTTCATTCTTTTAGTTTTGTTTTATGGTTCCTTGATTTCTCATAAATTCATAAGCTTCCCTTTGCTCCCTTATGATTTTTAAGGAATTATTTTCTTCAGTGAGCTTTTGGACCTCCGTGTCCCTTTTGCCAGTTTTGTTTTTTAAGGCATTCTTTTCCTCATTGGTTTTTTGGACCTTTTTTGCCATTTGCATTAGTCTATTTTTAAAGATGTTATTTTCTTCAGCATTTTTTTGTGTCTCCTTTAGCAAGATGTTGACTTTTTTTCATGATTTTATTATATCACTCTCATTTCTCTTCCCAATTTTTTCTCTACTTCTCTTACTTGATTTTCAAAATCCTTTTTGAGCTCTTCCATGGCCTGTGACCAGTTCACAGTTCTTAGTTTTCTTGGACGATTTGGATGAAGGAGTTTTGACTTTGTTGTCTTCTTCTGGTTGTATGTTTTGATCTTCTTTGTCACCAAAGTAAGATTCTATAGTCTGATACTTTTCTGCTATTTGCTCATTTTTCCAGATGATTACTTGCTTTTTTAAGCTCTTTGTTAAGGTAAGCTTGGCTTCCATTGTGGACAGTGGACTGTCCCAAGCTGCAGAGGTTTTGTGTAGTCATTTTCAGAGATATTTCTAGGGACCTATAAATTGTCAGTTTTTTCAAGGTTGTATGATCAAAGGAGAGGTGTTTACTCCTTTCCTTGCTTGTACTCTGGTATAAGTGAATGACCACAAGACTTGTTTTCTGCCTTGGGACTGTGAGGAGAATTACTTCTCTATTGCTACCACAAGCTCCCTCATGCCAGCACTCTCCCTTGCCCTAGGACCACCACCCAGGACTGCAACCCAGAATCAAGCCCAGGCAAAGCAAGAGAATCCTGCCTCAATGTCATCAAAAAGATCCCTACAATCCACCTCTGATCAGTCACTGGATCCCCCACCATCTGTGTGGGTCAAGAGCCCCAGAAGTTGGCACTGTCACTGCTGCCACAGCCACCACATTTGGGATAGGGCCAGGTATGGACCTTACTCCTCTCTCACCCTGGTCCAACATATCTTTCCTACTGACTTTCTCAGTTGTCACTGGCATTTGTGGATTGAAAAGTCTGGAAACTTCCACAGGCTTCAAACGCAGCACTTCTTAACTCAAAATTCAGTCCTCTATCCACATCATAGGAGCTTATTACTTGTTTTTCTACCATATAATAAGTTCAATATCATGTATTATGCTAGACAGTTGTTTATTTTTTTTTTAATTTGTAAAAACCCAGGTAGCTCAACTTTCTATTTAAATGGAAATTTTAAGGAGCAATACAAATCAGTTGCATAATTTTCATAGATGTGACTTTGTAATGCATGTCAAAGAATTCCCCTATCACAATGAAAAATAGTTGTAATTTTTTTAAAGCATCAAGAAAAATAGTGATGTCCTTAATTATATCAACATAATTCATCCTATTTTTTTTTAAATAAATTAGACCTGGAAGAGTTTTAATGGTTACCCAGTCTAATCCCTTCATTTTGTAAATAAGAAAAATGAGATCCAGAGAGTCCAGAAAACTAACAAGGTTAAAGGGTAACAATTAGGAGCACCGAAACTTAACCTAATCTCCTGACTCCAACAATACTTTCTACTAGTCCACCATTCTGCCTAAACCTCACCATCAGTAAACAAGTATATTAATGTGTCTCCTGATTGTTCTTTAAAACATTGATAAATGGTTAATAGCAACTCATATGATAAAAGCATCAACAGTTTTATCAAATTGGCAATAACATGCTTAAACAGTCAAGACTTTATATATCTTTTGAATTTCCCTGCTATGAAAAAAATTAAAAATGGAGTTGGGATACCAAAATTTTATCCACCTCAGTATGAATGAAGGCCTTTTCTTCCCTTGCTGCTCTCCTTCCTACCTCTCCCCACAGCAATTGTTCCAATCCTATTCTGAATGACATAGAAAGCAGTCCTGCATAATTTGAATAGCCCTTTTCAGTTGCCCTAAAGGGAAAGTTGAGCCCAAAGCATCATTAAACAAGTGATGAAAACTAAGGGTTCTTCAGAACCTCTAGACCAGTGCCAAGTGCTCATATAAACACAGCATTTGAGTACTGAGGAAAAAAAGACATTAGACTGTCAATTTCACCATGATTTAATTTGATATGGAAAATGGAGATTCATTTATAAGATCAAAGTGACACTGTGCTGCTGATTACTTGGACCATGAGGTGAGAATGTAATAATAATTACAGTTCTCAAAAAGAAAAATTCCAGGGTCCCTTCTTTGGGAAGTCAAGTATCTCCTGCCAATACAAGGCAACTTTAGATGTCTCCTAAAATTACAAAATATTCTATGAGGGTAGAGTTCACCCAAAGAGCTAATTTAATAAGAACATTAACAGAATGGCAATGGGAGGGGACAACAGGGAACAACGTACTATGACATCTATAACAGAACTGTAGAAACAGCAATGATGCCTAGGATCACAAACAGAGATGGAAGCAGTAGGGGAGACTGAAAATTGTCACTATTTTCTGGAAACCACGGGGAACTTTTGGCAGATTGAAAAACTACTCTCAACCAATGGCAGAGGGATGCTGAAGAAGGATAAAGACAGGGGCTTTTGTTTAGGCTGCCAAAAGTTTCAGTAAGAAATGCACATTAGGCAACTATCATAAAGATAACAGTTACTAACAGCCCTACCAAGACATTACTGTTAGTAAATAAAACTATATATATAGGTTTCAGGTAAGGAGGAAAATTCACAAGCAACCATGATAGTTTCTACAATCTCTGTTGTGAGTCTTATGTTTTTATTTTCTTTAATCTTGTATTTCTTTCTTTCAAGGACGGTAGGAGAAAGGAAAGGGTGAGTAGTATATTATGGTAGATAGTTAAATTCCAAAATTGTTGGGAATAGATACAATAAGGCAAAGAAAGAAATCCACCAGGCTATTGTTATCATATCAGAGTCTTTGCCACAAATATTACACAAAATATGCTTCTGTAGGGGTTGAGGTGATCAGATTGATTGTTCCTTTCCTTGCTTGATAAAGCGATTAAACTTATAAAGTGATTAAACTTATGAATTTACCCCTAAGAACTATTTCAAATATGTCCCAGATATTTTAGTTTGTTATTCCATTAGGATTATGATCTTTAATATAGTTGTTTACTGTTTCTATGATTTGTTCTTTGACACACACATTACCTTGGATTTAATTTATCTCCATTTAAATCTGTATCCTTTGTTCATATTTTCTATATCGATAATAACTTTTAATTCATTGTGTTCTATAAAAGATGTTTAATATTCTGTTTCTTTACAATTATTTATGAGTTCTTTATGTCTACATAGTCATTTTTTATAAATGTACCATCAAGCACCAAAAAGTAGATATGCTTTTTATATTTCCCATTTAGTGATTTCCAACAGTCTATCATTTATGTTTCCTAAGATTCCATTGATATCTTTAACTCTTTTGATAATTTTTGTTAGATTTTTCTAAGTCTGAAAAAAAGTTGAATTTCCAAACAATTATTGACTTTCTATTTACATCTTTCCATAACTTGGCTGCCTTATCCTTTGCATACTTATATTATGTAATGTGTGTGTATTCAGCATATATTATATATATATATATATATGTAGAATGTTTCTACTAGTTGAATATCTATAGGTTCTTTAAGCATAATGTGATTTCCCTGCTTATCTCTTAAATATGTCTATTTTCAATGTTGTTTTGTACGAGATTAAGATTGTAATTCCTGCTTTTTACATGGCTTCTATTCCAGTCCCTCATTTTAAAACTATATAAATCTGTGTCTTAAGTGCATTTCTTATTATCTTTACCCTTAAACCTATCTTCTTCCTAACTTCCCCATTTCCTTCAAGAAAAGAAACCTAGTTTCCCAAATTCACAATTTAGGAGTCATCCTTAATTATATATTCTCACTCACCCCACTCACCGTGTTCAAATAGTTCCTAAATCTTGTCAACTGAAACTCTTCAATATCTATTGCATCTGCCTCCTTCTCTCCATTTACAATACATCTACCCAATTTCAGCCCTACTTCATACCTCATCATAATTATTGCAATAGTCATCCTTTGTCTAGTATCTCCCCTTTTTAAAATATCCTCTAAATTTGATACTCCTAAAACACAAATGTGGTTATATCACTGCTCTACTCAAGAAGCTTCAGGTATTTACTATGCCTCTAAAATAAAGTACAGACTCCTCTCCATAACATTTAATACACATCGGCTTCTATCAAATCGTGCCAGGCTGAATAAGCATTATTATTATTATTATTATTAATTATTATTATTATTATAATTATTATTCATTAATAATATTATATTATTATATGAAGGGGAGCTTCACTTATTCTGTGTTCCAGATAAACTGGACTATTTTCTATATGATATTTAAACTCTCACCTCATTTTCCTAGGGTATCTTCCATTCCTGAATGCCCTCCCTTTCTTACATCTTGACACCCCTTCATTCAATACTAAGATCCAATACCACTTCTTTCAAGAAACCTTATTGATCTCCTCAATTGTTAGTGCTTGACTCAAATCTACTCTTATTTATTTGCATATATCCTATAATAACTTATCTGTCAACATATTTCAGCAAACCCCCCCCCCAACACACACACAGAGTAGTATATAAGTCCAATCAGGACAGGAACTGCATTGTTTTGTAATAAATCTATATCAGTAGGTCCTGGGATACATAGTAAGAATTTAATAAATATTTGTTGTTTAATTTTTGTAAATAAGAAATTATGGGATTTTGCTTTCTAATTCATCCTGATACTCTCTACATTTTAGGGGTGAATTCATCCCATCATTCACTTTTATAAGTTTGAATTTTGCTTGTTTGTTCTTCTATAAACATTTGTAAAAATATTTCTTCCCTCTCTCCCTCCTCTGGGCATTGCCTGTTTTCCTAGTCTATATTTCTTCTCAAACCTCTCACAAATCCATTCTAGCCTCTCTGATTTTTTTAACTTCATTTCTACTGAAATATAGGTGTAATTTTACAAATGTGTGTGTATATATATGTGTATACATATATACATATATATATAAACACATATATGTATATGGAGGGGGAACTATTACATGTATGCATGCAGTACATCCCATTAAATTGTTAACCCCTTGAGAGCAAGCACTATCTTTTGCCTCTTTCTGTATCTCCAGTGTTGGCACCTAAGAGGCAATTAATAAATATTTACCAATTAATATATGAGCCAGCCATGTTGCACAGTGGGTAGATGGAATGTCAATTTAAGGTTAAAGGTGGGTGGGGGCAAGAGTTAAAGATCTTTCTGCCCATTAATAGGCCTCAATATCTCCTGTTAATTCGTATTGAGGCACTGGGTCAGAGAGTACTGCTCTCTGGCTCTGAAAAGTGCATAAATATTCTGGGGTGAGGTTTTGTTTTGGGGTTTACTCATTGGAAGTGTTTATTTGGCCAACAAGATTCTGGGCAGTCACTAAGGTGCCCCTCAGTTTTAAAAACCCAGATTATGCTGCTTATCTCTATGGTAATTATGTATGTATGGTTAGACAGTTGCATCTATCTGTTGATCTGTGATGTATAGTCAGACAGTTGGAAACCCTGTCGGTTGCTCTTTATTTCTCTATTTGTATTTTCCCTGAAGTTCAGGGCGCTGACTTTTCCCCCTAACTGAAGTGAATGATATATGTGCTTGATTAAAGTAGATTGTTAACCCCTAAAGATTGCTTTCCTTTTAAAAAAAGCAGATCTAAAAACCTGTACAGCAGGCCCTCCTGTATGACAGTGTCCTTGCTGATACAGTAGAGCACAGGACCTGAAGTTAGGAAAGCCTGAATTCAAATCCAGCCTTGTTTCTAACTGTGTGACCTTGGACAAGTAACAACCGTGTTTGTCTCAGTTTCCTCATCTAGAAAATGAGCTGGAGAAGGAAATGGCAAATGACTCCAGTATCCAAGAAAACCCCTTAAGGGATCGTGAAGAGTTGAACATGACTGAAACAAATGAATAGCAGCAACACACATATGTACATATATACATATATATATAGTGTCTTAAAATAATTTTCTCTTGTATGAATACAAAAATTTGTACCTCTGTCTTTCTTCTTTCCCTCTTTTTTCCCTAGGTTATTTTTCCTCTCCCCTTTTATTCTACAATTCTAAATCCATGAGTTTTTTTTTCTTTTAGGTTACACAGTAACCCGTAGAAATAATCTGTCACCATATGTCATAATAATCATTTAACTCTTTAAAATTGTTCAAACTCATATAACTTTATAAAGCTTCTTAGATCTATTGTAATCAGCTTTCACAATCTACTCACTTCTTTTTTTTTCTCATTCCCCACTGAAATATTTAAAAGTCATAAATTCTTTAAAAATTCCATTTTTCCCCATACAATTGTGCTCCACTTTTTAGGTTAAGTTATTCTTAGTTTCAGGCCCTTTTTTGGCATTTTAATATGGCATATTTCAGTCTTCCCTTTCTTGTAGTGGATGTGTAATCAATTTACACATCAACTATTTATGACCCTGATTTGGGATTCCATGCTAGGTAACCTCTTTCTTCTGAGCCGCTTGCAGTATTTTCTTTCCTCTGACCCTGAAAGCTCTGGATTTTAGCAATCATCTGATCTCTTATGCCCAGACTTTGTCTATGGCAGTGACCTGTGAATTCTCTATGTCTATACTTTGCTCTCTGAATACAATAATTCTCAACAACTATCTTTTATCATTTCTTAAAATGATATTCAGTAATTTTGTTTTTATATGGTTTTTCTAGGAATTTCATAATTCTTAAATAAACTCTTCATGTCCTGTTTTGCCAGTTCTATTGTTTTAAATACTAATTTGTTCATATGTTTTTCTAGTTTTTCTATCTTCTAAATTAGTGTCCTTTCTCACTGTATCATTGACATTTTGCTTTCTTTTCCATCTATCCTATTGTCTACAGTAACTCTACTACTTTTGAGGATTCCTAGCTTCAGTTCTTGGCAATGCACTCCACTCTTTAACTATTTCTTTGCTTCTTTTATTATGCCTCCCAATAGCCGATGCTGTCCTTACAGCCATTCAGCATTTGGGTGGTGTGGAGGGAAAGGACAGTCAACAGAAATATTATCTTTCATAGCTTTATCTGGAGCTTGTTTTACTCCATAAGATTTCTTCATTACATTACTGCAGGGGGAGGGGCAATTCATTTCCTCAGTATAGTAGAAGCAAGACATGTTTTATGTAGACTGGACTGGGTATTTTTAGAGGCACAGGGATGCTATCTTTGGTATTTGCATATCTGAGGAACTAGAATTTTAATTATCAGTTTGCCTTCCTTACATCCAGGGGAATAAAAGACCCAGATTATGGGAAAGCTGTTCTCCAGAGGTTTTAGCAGTATTCCCATTGCCTTAGGGGATATTTTTCCAATTGATGCCAATTGCTTTGAGGAATATGGAGGAAGAGGGCCATAGCATTTTAAATTGTGTTAACAATTGCATACTTTTATCATATATTTTATCACAAATAATGCTATTTTATTATAGGTTCTGATGCAAAAATAGCTCACTATATTCTAATCTCAATTTAGACCTAGCCTTGAATTTTTCTGCTAAACTACTATACTCTACTTCCCTTCCTTTCCCCCTCATTCAGCACTCCCCATTTACCATGAATATATCCCATTTTTGAGGGGCAATGAGCACTAGTAATTACTAGAGTCTTCTAGAGATGCATAATTCTAGAGAACCCTAGAGATTGCAGTCTTTTTTCCTTGAATTAAGTTTTAAACTATTTTTAATTCAAGGAGGTCTCAATACATGGCCAGGAGTAGGAGTCCTGGTAGCAATTAGTGGTAGCAATTAAAACAACTAATTCATGGTAGTTGATGGAGACATTTAGAGACTATCCACCATACCCACCTTTAGTTTTTAGTTTTCTTTGGCTTAGCAGCTACTGATAAACCCACATCAGGGTCAGACTGCACTCAAGAAACAAGTAGATGACATGTAGTGCAATTTTTTTTTTCATTTAGAAAAATAGTTTTCTACCACAGAACCAGTCTTGATCAGCCCAAATGCAACCTTGAGCACCAGGTGAAGACTTAAGACCTTACTCAGGCCTTCCTAAACATCCAGCTCCCCACTTACCGTATTTACAGATGACTTCTTCCTTAACCTCCATTAATCCCCAAACCTCTAGAAACTATTAACATCTCACCCTTTTTTCCACCTGCTTGAGCAGCTCTTACTGTGCCACAAAAAATGACAAAAGATGAATTCAGAGAAACTTGAAAAGTATGAATGGATGCAGAGTGAATGCAAACCTAACCTAGAGAACACTGCATAAAATGACAAAGAAACAATACGGTTACAAGTTGTTTCTCTTGTATTTTTAATGGGGGTGGGAGGGCAAGGAAAGGGTTGACTCTGTTGGGTGATGCACCTGTATCTCAAAAAAAAATAAAAAACACTGAAATATTTAAAAAAAATAGTTTTCTTCAGAAATTATTTTTCTTCACTTTTAAATGTTATTCTTTAACTTTTTCTAGACAATTTCTTGCTACATTTGAGAGAGTTAACATTTTTTAAACTTTTACTCCACCATTTTTCTAACTTCTATATATACCTTGTATGATAAATGAAGATGGAAGAGTGATAGTCAAGGGATGAATCCTATGGTAAATTGTGACATTCAGGGAACACAATTATTAAGTATTTACTATGGCTCACAGAAACCTAATCATGCATCAATGAAGAGAGGGCACAACGAAGAAAGCTGAGTGTATGGGAGAGGGGACAAAAGAAATTGAGCATGCATAATTAAGTTGCTCCAACATATCACAAGCATCACATGTATATAGAGAGAACACTCCCAATGTTCTGTTGATACTGAAACTGACTCCTGAAGAGTCATGTGGCAAATATGAGAGAAAACTCTTTCTAATCCTCTTTTGTGAGCCCCCTACCACTATGCTTCTCCCAAAGATTATCAGTTAAAAATCAACTTGTTCAGCCAGACTTAACTCACTTTAGAAAAGAGTATTTAGGCGGAGCCAAGATGGTGGAGTAGAAAGACACACATACTCTAGCTCTTCCCCACAGCCCATAAAATACCTGTAAAGAAAGACTCTCAACAACAGAAGCCACAGAATGATGGAATGGAAGAGATTTCCAGCCCAGGCTGACCTAGAACGCCAATGGGAAAGGTCTGTCACATCGGATGTGGAGTGGAGTGCAGTCCAGCCTTGGCCATGTGTTGTCAAGAGGACCAGGACCACAGCAGGCCTCGGGGATGGAATACACAGTAGCAGCAAGATTCACAGATTCCTCTATGCACAGGTGACAAAGGCAGCTTCAAGGGTCAGTGAGAGGGCTTTTTTCACCTCCCTGACAAGGGAGTATGGTCCTCACCTAGCCTTGGCCCTAGGCAGCTACAGTGGCAGTGGCCACAGCAAGCATCAGCCAGCATCCATTGTTCCATTGTTGGAGTGCTCACTTAAACCCCTTGGGGCCACTGAGGAGCTGATCTGAACCTCAGCCCTGAGTGGCAGCCCCTCTCCTGCTTAAAGCCCCTGGAGGAATTGAGCAGTTGATATGAATCTCAGCCTCAATCCAGGTGGGGGAGTAAATTCCTCTCTTTTGATTATGCCACCATGGAGGAACTGAGAACTTACAGGTCCCCAGAGCAAACCCTACCCTTGACAAAGGACCCAAAATCAAATAATGGGTTGGGAAAATAACCAAAAAAGGGATAAAATAAGACTATAGAAGGTTACTTTCCTGGTGAACAGGCATTCTCTCCCATCCTTTCAGATGAGGAAGAATAATGTTTTTGATCAGGAGAAGACATAAAAGTCAAGGCTTCTGCATCCAAAACCTCCAAAATAAATATACAAAGGTCCCAAGCCATGAAAGAACTCAAAAAGGACTTTGAAAATCAAGTAAGGGAGGAAGAGGAAAAATTAGGAAGAGAAATGAGAGCAATGCAAGAAAATCATGAAAAGCAAGTCAACAGCTTGCTAAAGGAGACTCAAAAAAATGCTGAAGAAAATAACACCTTTAAAAACAGGCTAACTCAATTGGCAAAATAGGTCCAAAAAGTCAAGGAGGAGAAGAATGCTTTAAAAAGCAGAATAAACCAAATAGAAAAGGAGGTTCAAAAGTTCACTGAAGAAAACAATTCTTCTAAAATTAGAATGGAAGAGATGGAAGCTATTGACTTTATGAGAAACCAAGAAATTACAAAACAAAACAAAAAGAATGAAAAAAATGGAAGATAACGTGAAATATCTCATTGGAAAAACAACTGATCTGGAAAATAGATCCAGAAGGGACAATTTAAAAATTATGCGACTACCTGAAAGCCATGATCAAAAAAAAGAGCCTAGATATCATCTTTCATGAAATTATCAAGGAAAAATGCTCTGATATTCTAGAACCAGAGGGCAAAATAAATATTGAAAGAATCCACCAATCACCTCCTGAATATTGGAGCCAAATTCCAGAGTTCCAAGGTTAAGGAGAAAATATTGCAATCAGATAGAAAGAAACAATTCAAATATTGTGGAACTACAATCAGGATAACACAAGATCTAGCAGCTTCTACATTAAAGGATCAAAGGGCAAGGAATATCATATTCTAGAAGTCAAAGGAACTAGGATTAAAACCAAGCATCACCTACCCAGCAAAACCGAGTATAATACTTCAGGGGTAAAAATAGTCATTCAGTGAAATACAGGACTTTCAAGCATTCTTGATGAAAAAACCAGAGCTAAAAAGAAAATTTGACTTTCTAACACAAGAATCAAGAGAAGCATGAAAAGGTAAACAGAAAAGAGAAATCATAAGGGATTTACTAAAGTTGAACTGTTTATATTCCTACATGGAAAGATAATATTTATAACTCTTGAAACTTTTCTCAGTATCTGGGTAGTTGGAGGGATCACACACACACACACACACACACACACACACACACATACACACACACAGAGGTAGAGAGATACAGACAGACAGAGAGACAGAGAGCACAGGGTGAGTTGATAAGAAGGGATTATATCTAAAAAAATAAAATTAAGGGGTGAGAGAGGAATATATTAGGAGGAGAAAGGGATAAATAGAATGGGGCAAATTATCTCTCATAGAAGAGGCAAGAAAAAGCTTTTCCAATGGAGAGGAAAAGGGGGGAAGTGAGAGGGGAAAAGTGAAACTTACTCTCATCACATTTGGCTCAAGGAAGGAATAACATACAATTTGGTATGAAAATCTATCTTACACTATAGTAATTCAGGAGAGAAAGGGATAAGAGGAGGAGGGGATGATGGAAGGGAGGGCAAATGGGAGGAGGGAGCAATTAGAAGAAAACACTCTTGGGGAGGGACAGGGTCGAAAGATAATAGAAGAAATGGGGGGCAGGATAGGATGGAGGGAAATGTGGTTAGTCTCATACAACATGACTGTTATGGAAGTCATTTGCAAAACTACATATATAAAGTCTATATTAAATTGCTTGCTTTCTCAGTGTGGATGGGTGGGGAAGGAGGTAGAAAGAGAGTCGAAACTCAAAGTTCTAGGAACAAATGCTGAGAATTGTTTTTGCATGTAACCTGGAAATAAGAAACACAGATAGAAATTTATCTTGCCTAGAGGACTAGAGAGAAGATGGGGATAAGGGAAGGGAGGTGTGTTAGTAGGGAGGGCACATTGGTGAATGTGGCAATCAGAATGCAAGGCATTTTAGGGTGCAGAGAGGAGAGAGATGAGGAGAAAATTTGGACCTCAAAATTTTGTGGAAATGAATGCTGAAAACTTGAATGAATGAATGAATGAATGAATGAATGAATGAATGAATGAATGAATGAATGAATGAATGAATGAATGAGTAAATAAATAAAAAGAGTTTTTATCAAGATAAAAGAGTTTTTAAAAATTGGAACAAAATGTCCCCCAAAATAGGATATGACACTCACCCCAAGCACATATAGAGTTCAGGTGAAAATAAGTTTCAGCTTACAAAACACATATAGAAATGGGGTAACTCACATCTCCAAGTCATTGAACATCCTTTTCTTACCTTTGAGGGTATTCTTAAGAATTTCCTCTTAGATATAGTGTAACATAATAGCTCTTTGTAGTACTATGAATCTGTGTCCCTTTTGTCTTTAACTCTCAGTGTAGTCAATGCCCTTAATACTTCCAGGGATCCTTCTAGGATGCCAGCAGGACCACTGAAAGTCCCCTAGGGGGCAGAGCCAAGAAGGCAAAGTAAAAGCAGGGACTTACAAGAGCTCTTCCCCTGAACCCAGCCAAATGCCTGTAAAAAAATGACTGTACACAAATTCTGGAGCTGCTGAACCCACAGAATGATGGAGTGAAGCAAATCTCCTGCCCAAGATATCCTGAAATGTCAACAGGAAGCAGGGCTGGGAGCAGACTTCAGTCCAACATGAGCCATTTTGGCACAAATGGGACCTGAGCTGAATGTCTGGCACCGGTAGTGGTTTCTAGACTTCACAACCCCAAAATGCTGAGGACAAATTTGAAAATCAGTGCCAAAAACCAGTGGGACCTGTGTGAGAGAGTAAAGTGGTTTGGCTCCCAGCCCCAGGGCATGAAGGGACTGGAGGATCCTGTGTCAGCTCCAGCATTAGGGGCTGTGGTAGCTGCAATTTTCGGAGCTCTAGGCCCACAAATTTGGAGGAGGGGGGAATTGAGCAACTGACAGTACATCTCCCTTGCTCCCTTACCTTGACAAAGAGCTCAAAAGTCAAGTAAATGGCAAGAGAAATGAGTAAAAATCAGAAAAATAATCAGACTATAGAATCTTACTTTAGTGACAAGGAAGATCAAAATATACAAATAGAAGAAGACAACAAAGTCAATACTCCTACATCCAAAGCCTCCAAGAAAAATATGAATTGGTCTCAGGCCAGAGAAGAGCTCAAAAAAGATTTTGAAAATCAAATAAGAGAAATAGTGCAAAAATTGGGAAGAAAAATGAGAGTGATGAAAGAAAATAATAAAAAATGAGTCAATTGCTTTCTAAAGGAGACCCAAAAAATGCTGAAGAAAATAACACCTTAAAAAATACACTAACCCAAATGGCAAGAGATTCAAAAAGTCAATGAGGAGAGGATTACCTTAAAAAGCAGAATTGGCCAGGTGGAAAAGGAGGTTGAAAAGCTCACTGAAGAAAATAATTCCTTAAAGATTAGAATGGAGTAGATGGAAATTAATGACATCATGAAAAATCAAGAAATTATAAAACAAAACCAAAGGAATGAAAAAAAGTAGCAAACAATGTGAAATATCATGAAAAACAATTGACCTGGAAAATAGATCCAAGAGAGACAATTTAAAAATTATTAGACTACTTGAAAGTCATAATCAAAAGCAGAGCCTAGATATCATCTTTTAAGAAATTATCAAGGAAATCTATACTGATATTCTAGAACCACAAGGTAAAATAGATATTGAAAGAATCTACTGATCACCTCCTGAAAGAGATCCCAAGAAGAAAACTCCTAGGAATATTGTGGTCAAATTTCAGAGCTCCCAGGTCAAGGAGAAAATATTGTAAGCAGCCAGAAAGAAACAATTCAAGTATTGTGCAAATACAATCAGGATAACACAAGACCTAGCAGTTTCTATGTTAAGAGACCGAAGGGCTTGTAATATGATATTCCAGACATCAAAGGAGACAGGATTAAAACCAAGAATCACCTACCCAACAAAGCTAAGTATAATACTTCAGTAGAAAACATGGTCATTCTACGAAATGGAGGACTTTCAAGCATTCTTGATGGAAAGACCAGAACTGAATAGAAAATTTCACTTTCAAACTCAAGAGGCATAAAAACTAAACAGAAAGAAAACTCATAAGTGACTTACTTACTAAAGTTGAACTGTTTACATTCCTACATGGAAAGATAATATTTGTAACTCTTGAGACTTTTTGCAGTATTAGAGTAGCTGGAGGGATTATATATATATAGACAGAGGGCACAGAGTGAGTTGAATATGAAGGGATAATTAAAACAGCAAAATTAAGGGATGAGAGAGCAATATATTGGGAGAAGGGGAAATAGAATGGAATAAATTATCTCTCACATAAAATAGGCAAGAAAAATCTTTTTAATGGAGGGGAAGAGAGGGGAAGTAAGAGGGAAAGAGTGAACCTTACTCTCATCGTATTTGGCTTAAGAAGGGAATAACTAACATGCACACTCAATTTGATACGACAGTTTATCTTACACTACAGGAAAGTAGGGGGATGGGGATAAGGGTGGGGGATGATAGAAGTGAGGGTAAATAGGAGGAGGGGGTAATTAGAAGTAAACACTTTTGAGGAGGGACAAGGTCAAAAGAGAGAACAGAATAAATGGGGGGCAGGATAGGATGGAGGGAACTATAGTTAGTCTTTCCCCTAGACTTGTTGAGTTTGCTACATCCTCCTCTGACTTTTGTTGGGGAGATAACAAAGGCTAAAGTCAAAACATTTTCTTTCCCCTCAAGTGACTTATTCTTAGAAATTTTGGCTCAAGGGAAAGAAATGGAAGATATAGTGCCTACCCTTTGCCAAGCACTGTGCTGAACATTTTACAATTGTTATCTCTTTTCATCCTGTGAGGTACCCTATGAGGTAAGTGCTTGCATGTTACAGTTGAGGAAACTGAGGCAAACAGAGACTAAGTTATTTACCCAGAGAGACATAACTAGTAAGTGTCTGAAGATAAATTTGAACTCATGGCTTCATGATTCCAGGCCCAGGACTCTATCCATTTTTTCATGTAATTGCTTGAGGTTGGAGTAGGGGTTAGGATTTTGCCATGTACTCAAATTGTCATACGACAATAACTTTGATATATTTAAAAAGTAAGATTTATTTTTAGTACTGTTTTCATGGCATATTGGTACAAAAATGAATATACTCATGTTTTTGGTTCATTTAAGGAGTACTCTTATTTTATCCTTCTTAGTGGTCAATGCCATCTGGACTGAAGCATTTCCATCAAGTAAGGCATTGATATTTCTGATTTATTACAATGCATCTTGTCTTCTTGTTGTATTAGTATATGAAGGAAAGCCACTTACTCTGTCATCCTCTTAATGAAACTGATCATCACAATGGGCTTCAAGTAATGCTAGCCTACAAGCCTACACAGCTCACTTTGTGAGATTCATAGTAATACTTTTATCACATTGTCTGGGATGTTAAACTCAATCAGGGATATTACTAAATACCAATTTGCCAGCATTTCAGGATTGTTGCTAAGGTTTAACATCTTCTCCAGCAATTCCAGGGTATAAAGGACCCCCACTGTACATGACCCTGGATATGTTGCACCACGTTGTACCATTGCCACAACTTCTCCCTTCTGTCCCCATGATGACTAAGAGGTTAGGCTTTGAGAGAAAACTTATGAAGATGGTAATAGTGGTGGTAGAGGTGGTAATAAAAAAGATGATGATGTTGTCATCTCTGCCTATTCTAGTACATGAAGATTTTTTATTTCCTCAAATTCAATAAAGACTACTGAAGTGTGCAAGAAAAGCTTCTTTTGTGTACTGTGATTTCATCAGTGTAGGGAGTTTCTCATAAATAATTTTTTTCTATTAATGTAAATCAGTAGTTTTTTTTTTTTTCAATTTATAGTCTTAGAGAGCTGCCTGGAGTAAGTGATAAGTGACTTGGTCAAAGTCACATAACCAGTATGTGTTCAGAGGAAGGACCTAAACCTATGTTTTTATGACCCTAAAGTGAGTTCTCTATCCACTATGCAATGTTGCCTCTTAGTTATAAGCCTGTAATTCAATGTAATAACACTCATAAGCATATAATTCACTATAATAGCCTACAACTTACTCTTTTGAAATCTAACCTTTTGATTCTAACAAGGAGCAAAGTAAAATCTCAGCTTGATATTGAGACATTGGTATATCCAGATGGGTTCTCTGTGTGAAGGCAATCTGAAATAAAATGAACAAAATAACTAAAGAAATCTAAGTGGCAAACTCAGATTGGGAAAAATGATACTGCTGTCTATGGCATCTGAGGACATTATTTTTTCCATTGGAAATGCATATCTTGAATTAAGAGGGGAAGAGGGACAATGGAGTTTTTTTCTACCTCTACTATATTTAGTAGGTCACAGGTAGAGAAAGCCACTAGAAAAAGAATAATTCCATATTTCACTCTTATTAACAAAATTATGTTGAACTCCTTGGCATGAAGTCTAGCTTAGATGCATGATATTTCCTTTGAAACCAGAAAATATTTCAAGCAGCTCATAACTTGATAGTTTTAAGCAATTATAATAAGTTTAACTGACCTGCTAATTAGAACTCTAAACTTATTAAAATGGACATAATTCCTCTGGACATAGAAAAGAATTATAGTTTCTTAATCTGGGTCATTTCTTATGAAAAAGACCTGATGATAGGGGCTGAGCCAAGATGGCATATTGGGAGCAGTCACCCATTTGAACTCTCCCAACATGCCCTTCCAAACAACTTTAAAAATAACACCTCCAATCAAATTATGGAGTGGCAGAGCCAAAACAAAGATCAAAGTGAAACATGTCTGGCATAAGAAAATTTAAGAATCGGGAAGTGACCATTAGGTAGAAACCTGTCCCAAGCCCACACGAGGGGTGAAGGCAACAGTAGCTGCAGAAGCAGCAGCTCCAGGAGCTCTCAGTCCTGAAATGTTAAGTGTGCCAGAAAACTGGTCAGAAAGAGATTAAAGGAGATCTTTTGCTGGAATTGGGTACAGTTTCAATTAATTGGCAACTCTATTGCCAGTATACACTTCTGGGTCACAGCTGAGTGGTCTGTTTTCTTTCACAACATGAATAATATTGAAATACGTTTTGCACATGATTGCACATGTACATCCTATATCATATTGCTTGCCATCTTAGTTGGGAGGAAGGAATAGAGAAAGGGAGAGAATTGGGGACTCCAATTTTTTTTAAAAGAACGTTAAAAATGGCTTTTATACATATTTGAAAAAAATAAGATTATGAAAGGTTAAAAAGAAATGTGACTTATCAACTAGAAAAAGAGATAAGAAAAGAGATAAGAAAGAGGTTGGGGATGATATAAGTGAGGGTGGATTAAGGGAGGCAGTGGCTAGAAGCAAAACAGACTTTTGAGGAGAGACAGGACAAAAAAAGAGAGAGAAGAAGAAACAAAAAATGGGATGGAGGAAAATACACATTAATTATAATTATGACAATGAATGGAATGAACTCACCCATAAAACAAAAGGAGATAGGAAAATAGTTAGAAACCAGAAACCAATATATTGTTTATACACTTTAAACAGAAAGAGACACTTTAAACAGAAAGAGACACATTTGAAACAGAAAGACACACATAGAGTGTTAAAATAATGGACAGGATCAGAATCTAATATGCTTCAACTGAAGTGAAAAAGGCAGAGGAAACAATCAGCACCTCAGAGAAAGCAAAAGCAAAAATAGACCTAATTAAAGGAGATAATCAGGGAAACTACATTAAGCTAAGAGGTACCATAGACGCTGAAGTCACATTAAAAAAAAAAATTACAGCAAGTTTCTCTGATAAAAACCTCAGTTCTCAAATATATACTGAAAGAACGCAATCAAATTTATAAAATTAAGAGCCATTCCTCAATTAATAAATGGCCAAAGGACAGAAACAGGAAGTTTTCCAAAGAAATCAAAGTTTGTAAACATATAAAAAATGCTCTAAATCACTATAGATTAGAGAAAGCCAAATTAAAACAAGCCTGGCACCCCCTCACACCTATCAGAAATGACAAATGCTGGAAGGGATGAGGGAAAAATGGGTGCACTGATGAATTGCTGGTGGAATAATCAACTGATCCAACCATTCAGGAGAACAATTTGTAACAAGGTCTAAAGAGCTATAAAACTGTGAATACTGCTTGACCCAACAATACCAGTATTAATATGCTAAAGAGATCAAAGAAAAAGAAAAAGGACCTACACGTAAACAAATATTTATAGCAGTTCTTTTTGTGGTGTCAAAGAATGGAAATTGAGAGATGCTCATTAACTGGGAAACGGCTGAACAGGTTGTGACATATTGTTGGAAGAGAGTACTATTTTACTACAAGAAATTATGGGGGGGGGGGGGTCAGAAAAATATGCCAAGAACTATCCGAATTCATGCAAAGTGAAATGAGGAGAACCAGGAAGTCACTGAGCACAGTAAAGAGCAATGCTATAATGATGATAAACTATAAAAAGCTTGACAGCTCTGATCAATACAATCATCCAAGACAATTCCAAAGAACTCTTGATGAAAAATATCAATCACCTTCATAGAGAGAACTGATAAACTCTGAGTGCAAACTGAAGTGCAATGTTCTCATTTTCTTTACTTTTATTGCATTTTTAAAGACTGCTAAATGGAAATATGTTTTACATGATTTCACATGTATAATTGATATATTGTATATTTTTTCATTGGATATGAGAGAGCAGGAAGGGAGGGAGAGAATTCACCCTCAAAATTTAAAAAAAATTAAAAAGAAAAAAGGAATAAATTAAGACACAGGGGAGAGAGAGGGAGAGAGAGGGAGAGAGAGAGGGAGAGAGAGGCAGAGAGAGAGGGGGGGGGAGGAGAGAGAGAGAGAGAGAGAGAGAGAGAGAGAGAGAGAGAGGAGAGAGAGGGAGAGCACATGTGCATATGTACTGCATGTACTGGACTAGCTTTGGTCCTGGTCCTGACTCTGCCATTTGCTACTATGTGACATGAAACAAGTCCCTTCACCTCTCTAGGTCTAGCTTTTCTCATTTGTTACATTAAAGAGGTAGACTAGATCACAATTTTAAACCTCAGATGTAAATCTAGTCCAACAATCTTCATTTTACAGATGGTGAATCAAGGCCCAGAGAGGTTAGACAATTTATCTAATGTCCCACAACTAATAGTTAACATAGTCAGGATTTGAACCCAGGAACTACTAATTCAAATTTTTTTTTCCTTTCCACCACAGCACCACCATTGTAGTCAGATGATCTGAAAGGGCCCTTTCAGCTTGGATTCTATGATTCTAAGGATTCTTCAATCTCTTTTGAAGTGTCCTCTTAAAACTCATGTGCTCTAGGGATGGTACCATGAATAGGAGTGACAGAGGGCCAAGAGATCCTGTAGTAGAGACCCAAAAAGAGTCAGAGTCTTATTATATTCTACCTCCTCTCTTCCTTTTCTCTAAGATCTACTTTGGCATTCAACCCCAGACCCAGACCTTGAGTTTCTTCAATGGTGAATTTGTGGTACCATACACACAATTTATCTCTGTCCCACATGGATCACATACAAATACCCAGATCATGTGTCTGTCCATTCCCATGAACTAGTGCTACTGGGGGCCCTTGCTCAACACACATGCTCCCCTAGTGTATTGATGAGTTCAGTGGTGCCAAAGCAGGGAGCGAAAGTTGGTTGCCTCAATCCAGTGCAACTTTTTCCTGTAAATAGAATGAGCCAAAAGAGACCAAAAGAGAGTACAGGAGGACAAACACCTCAATTCTAGGAGAAACACCTGCAAGACTTGAACTCAGACCACTGACCTTCTCCAAATTGCACCAAAGACTTCAAAGAATCTTAAATTCATATTCTTTGAAGCTGGAAGTGACTTCAGACATAAGACAGCAAGTAGCAGGTCAAAATAAAAATATTCAGTCTACAAACCTACAGCTCTTTAACTATAGCCTTGTAGAATTAAAAAAGGTTTTTAGGGTTCTAGTCCTGCCTCCTATTCAATGCAAAAAAAATTTAACCTGGAAAAACTTGTACAAACTGATGCAAAGTAAAATGAGCAGAACCAGGAAAACACTGTATACAATATCAGCAATGTTGTGTGATGACAAACTATGAATGACTTTGCTCTTTTCAGCAACTCAATGATCCAAGACAAAGGACTAATGAAGGAAAATGCTATCCACATCCAGATAGAGAATTGATGGGGAGGAGTAGAAAGACTCATGTATGCTAGCTCCGAACCCACAGCCCATAAATGTTCTGTAAAAAGAACTCCCCACAAATTCTGGAGCAGCATAAGCAACGCAGAAACACAGTGGAGGGGATTCCTGTTCCAGAGAGCCCGGGAAAGCTGTCCCCAGGGGTCCGTCACGCACCAGACACGGAGCCCACCCCTGCACTGCCCTGGCCTTGCGGCCCCAGAGGAGCACATCCAAGCAGGCTTCAGGGACAGAATCTCCAGTGGCCGTGAAGGTCCCTCCACCCACAGGCGCTACAGGTCAGTGAGAGAGACTTCTAGGCTGGCCGAGAGGGGAGCGGGCTGTCTCCGTGACTCGGGCCCCCTTGGGAGGCAGAGGCAGAGGCAGCAGTGGTGGCCCAGAACTCCTGGAGCAGAAAGGAGCTCAGGGCCATTACTGAAGGTCTCCGCATAAACCCTCTGAGGGAACTGAACCTGGGAGGCGGCGCTGCCCCCACCCAAGCACCAGAACTTAAGCTCACATTGAATAGCAGCCGCTCCCACCATGGATAGCCCTGAGGCTGGGGAGCAGCATTTGAATCTCAGACCCCAAGCACTAGCTGGGCTGATCTAGGCGGGGGTGGACAGGAATCTCAGAAGTCAAGTAACTGGCTGGGAAAATGCCCAGAAAAGGGAAGAAAAATAAGACCATAGAGAGCTACTTTCTTGGGGACCAGATGTTTCTTCCTCCTTTTCTGATGAGGAAATACAATTCTTGCCATCAGGGAAAGATGTGGAGGTCGGGGCCTCTGTATACCAGACACCCCAGGGGGTGTATGGTGGGCTCAGGCCTTGGAAGAGCTCAAAAAGGATTTTGAAAATCAAGTTAGACAGGTGGAGGAAAAACTGGGAAGAGAAATGAGAGAGATGCAAGAAAAGCATGAAAAATGGGTCAATACCTTGCTAAAGGAGACCCCAAAAAATGCTGAAGAAAATAACACCTTGAAAAATAGGCTCACTCAATTGGCAAAAGAGGTTCAAAAAGCCAACGAGGAGAAGAATGCTTTCAAAAGCAGAATTAGCCAAATGGAAAAAGAGGTTCAAAAGATCACTGAAGGAAATAGTTCTCTCAAAATTAGAATGGAATAGATGGAGTCTAATGACTTTCTGAGAAACCAAGAAATCACAAAACAAAACCAAAAGAATGAAAATGGAAGAGAATGTGAAATATCTCATGGAAAAAACAACTGACCTGGAAAATAGATCCAGGAGAGACAATTTAAAAATTATGGGACTACCTGAAAGTCATGATCAAAAAAAGAGCCTAGACATCATCTTCCATGAAATTATCAAGGAAAACTGCCCTGATATTCTACAACCAGAGGGCAAAATAAGTATTGAAGGAATCCATCAATCACCGCCTGAAAGAGATCCAAAAAGAGAAACTCCTAGGAACATTGTGGCCAAATTCCAGAACTCCCAGGTCAAGGAGAAAATATTGCAAGCAGCTAGAAAGAAACAATTCCAGTATTGTGGAAATACAATGAGGATAACTCAAGATTAGCAGCTTCTACATTAAGGGATCGAGGACTCAAACCAAGAATCACCTACCCAGCTAAACTGAGTATAATACTTCAGGGGAAAATATGGTCTTTCAATGAAACAGAGGACTTTCAACCATTCTTGATGAAAAGACCAGAGCCAAAAAGAAAATTTGACTTTCAAACACAAGAAGGAGAAGAAGCATAAAAAAGTAAACAGCAAAGAGAAGTCATAAGGGACTTACCAAAGGTGAGCCGTTTACATTCCTACATGGAAAGACAATATTTGTAACTCTTAAAACTTTTCAGTATCTGGGTAGTTGGTGGGACCACACACACACATACACACACACATGCACACACACATGTACACACGTGTGCGTGCGGACACATACAGACATGCACGCACATACAGAGACAGAGAGCACAGAGTGAATTGAATAGGATGGGACCATATCTTAAAAGAAATTAAGGTAAACAGTGAGAGAGAAATGTAGTGGGAGGAGAGAAGGTGAAATGGAATGGGGTAAATTATCTCTCATTCAAGAGGCAAGCAGGAGACTTTTTAGTGGAAGAAAAAAGAGGAGAGCTGAGAAAAAAACATGAAGTTTACCCTCATCACATTTGACTAAAGGAAGGAATAAAGTGCACGCTCATTTTGGTATGAAAACTTATCTTACAGTACAGGAAAGTGGGGGAGAAGGAGATAAGCAGGGTGGGGGAGATGATGGAAGGGAGGGCAATGGGAGGAGGGAGCAATTTGAAGTCAACACTCGGGGAGGGACAGGATCAAAAGACAGAATAGAAACAATGGGGGGCAGGATAGGATGGAGGGAAATACAGTTAGTCTTACACAACACAACTGTTATCGAAATCATTTGCAAAACTACACAGATTTGGCCTATATTTGCCTGCCTTCCCAAAGGAAATGGGTGTGGAGGGAGGGATGGGGAGAATTTGGAACTCAAAGTTTCAGGAACAACTGTTTAGTATTGTTCTTGCTACTAGGAAATAAGAAATACAGTTAATGGGGAATAGAAAGTCATCTGGCCCTACAGGACAAAAGAGAAGATGGGGACAAGCGAAGGGAGGGATGATAGAAGAGAGGGCAGATTGATGATAGGGAAAATTAGAATGCTTGGTGTATTGGGGTGGGGGGAGGGGAGAAATGGGGGAGAAAATTTGGAACCCAAAATTTTGTGAAAATGAATGTAAAAAGTTAAATAAATAAATTTATATTAAAATTTAAAAAAAGAGAACTGATGGACTTTGAATACATATCAAAGCATATTTTTTCACTTACTTCATTCTTTTTTGTGTTTTTTCCCTTTTGTTCTATTGCCTTCAAGGATCTCACATTCTAATGAAACAAAATCACATGCACATATACCTGCACCCCCACACTCCCACACACACTTTTTAAAAAGATCTCTGATATGAATTTTTTTCAAACATAGTAATTATTTGAAAAAGATGGTATAATGCAAGGTATAATTGAAAATATACCATATATAATGTGTGCATATAAAGCACATACAAAGAAGATACAAGGTACCATTATGCAAGCAAAAGGAGTCTCTGGAAGCTGAGAAGACCCTAAAAGGCTTAATACACAAAGTGGAGTTTTGTTGAATTTTGAAGGAAATCAGGGATTCCAAAAGACATAGGTGAGAAAGGAGAGCATTCCCAGCATGAGGGACAGTCACTGCTAAGACACGGAGGTGGGAGATTGAATGCATGAGTGAAGAATCGAGTACAGCATGACCAATCTGTAAAGTATGTGGAAGGGAGTAATATGTATAGGTAGGTTAGGACAAGATTATGAGGAACTTCAATATTCAAACAAAAGATTTTATAGTTGCCCCTAGAAGTGATTGGGAGCCATTGGAATTTGTTGAATAAAGGACCCAACAATGTCTACTTGAGCCTCAGGAAAATAATTTTAGCTACTGTGTGGAAAAGAGCTAGAAATTCTATGTCTTTAAACAGACTCTAGGCAGGGAGGTCATTGCAATAATTCAGGGAAAAGTGATAAGAGCTTGAACCATCATAGAGGCCCTAAAAGCAAAGAGAAGGACATGAGTGTGAAAGATGTAGAGACAAAGATGGAAGATTTGGCAGCAGATTGGAAATACGGAGTGACAGAATTCAAGAATGACAAACTGTAGTAATAATAGGAGTAGTGGTGACCTCAATATAAACAGAGAAGTCTAGAGGAAGCATGGATTTGGAGAAAAATAAATTATTTCTCATTTGAACATGTTGGTTTTGAAATAATTTGGGGTATCTAGTTTCAAATATCCAGCAGGCAAATGTTGCTTCAGGACTGGATCTCAGGAGAGATTGGGGCTAGATATAGTTATGGGAGTCATCTGAATAGAGATGATAATTTAACTCATGGGAACTTATGCAGTAACCAAGACAGAGAAATAGAGAAAGGAGAAGAGGGTCCAAGGCAGAGTCAGGAGGTACGGGCATAATTAGAAGAGAAGATAATAATTACATCTAGCAATGAAGACTGAGAAGGCATGCTAATACACTGATGGAACTGTGAAATGGTACATTCATTTTGGAAAACAATAGGGAATTACATAAATAAAATGATTAAAATATTCATACCCTTTGCATCAGAGTCTTCATTACTGTGCTTTTCTTCCAAGGAGGCCATCAATAATAATAAAGTTCCCATAAACTCCGAAGTATTTATAACAGCATTTTTTGTGATCACTAACAATGGGAAATAAAGTAGGTGCCCATCAATGTGTTACATGAATGTAATGCAATATGAGTGTGTTAAAAGAAATGAATTGTGTGATGATTATAGAGAAGATGGAAAGATCAACATGAAGTGATGTAGAGTGCAATAAGTAGAGACAAGAAAACAGCACACACAATAGCTACAACAATGCAAATGAAAATAACAATCACACAACAAATTAAAAGTGAATGTACCAAAATGCATAAAAATCAAGCATGATGAATGAAGAGATATGAGAGGACACCGCCAACCCACCCCTTCATGGAGATGAGAAGTCTATAGGTATTATGCATTATACATGTTTTCAGACTTTTGAATGTATCAATCAGTTATGCTGATTGTTTTTCCTTTTGAAAACTAGTATACCGTATGGCTCTCCGGGAGGGGCAGGAAGAGATACACTCAGGATAACAATGATCATGTAAAAAAATGGAAAACAACCATAAAAACTTATTTTTAAAAGAAAGTAATTGATCCTACAAAGTAGAAAACGATAAATGCCAAATTAGTAATACTGCCAGTAAGAAAGGAAAAGCCCAAGAGTCCAGTCAGAAAAATCTATCCATCTTTCCAGATCAAAGAGACCACGCAGTTGTCTAATAATTAACTATAAAACATAATAGATTTAAATTTCTTTGTATTTTTCTAAATAAAAATGAGCACTCGCCTCCAGCCCAGAGACCGGGGAAAAGGAAGAGTAGAGAGAGGAAGAAATTTCCCTTGCAAACCAACATCCACGCTCCACAAAGTCAGACTGAGAAAATGATGGGAAACCTGTGACTTCAACCAACTGATCAGCTCGAGTGCCAACCCCTGCTCTGACTCTAATCCAGTCTCCAACCACTGCGCCTTCTGCTGCAGCGTCGGTTCTGGCCCAGCACCGACCCCCTTCCAGCAGCAGATCTAGCTTTCGGCTTCTGGTTCTCTTTGGGCCGCAGCTCCAGCTCTAACTAACTGCCAGATAGAGTACCCGGCCACCACGCTATGGCTAGTGCCTTCTCCCGATTATTCTCTGCCTGCCTGGGACTCAGGCTTCTTGCTGTGGCCGGTGCAGGGTCTCTGCTGGGTATCTGCTCCGCCCCAACGAGCCTCTAGCGAGTGAAGGCTATATACCTACTTCGAAAACATAACAACTGCATGGCTAGTCACCTGACTCCAACTGTTTATGCCCGGCTCTGAGACAAGACCGCGCCCACAGGATGGACACTAGACCAGTATACCCAGACTGGTATGGACAACCCTGGTCACCCTTTCATCAAGACTGTGGGCATGGAAGCTGGAGATGAAGAGACCTACGACGTATTTGCTGAGCTTTTTGACCCAGTGATCCAAGAAAGACATAATGGCTATGATCCCCGAACAATGAAATATACCACAGACTTGGATGCCAGCAAGATTAGAGTTGGCCACTTTGAAGACAGGTATGTACTATCAAGAGTCCGTACTGGCCAAAGAATCAGGGGACTCAGTCTACCCCCTGCCAATACAAGGGCTGAGCGATAGGAGGTGTAACGAGTTGTAGTGGATGCACTGAGTGGCCTGCAGGGTGACCTGGCTGGACTATAATTACCAACTCAGTGAGATGACTGAGTCTGAGTAACAGCAACTTATTGATGACCACTTCGTATTTGACAAGCCTGTGTCTCCCTTGCTGATAGCAGCAGGAATGGCCCGAGACTGACCAGATGCTCGAGGAATCTGGCACAACAAAGAAAAAAATTTCTTGATCTGGGTGAATGAGGAGGATCACACACGGGTCATCTCAATGGAAAAGGATGGCAACATGAAAAGAGTGTTCGAGAGATTCTGCCGGGGGCTCAAGGAGGTGGAACGTCTAATCCAAGAATGTGGCTGGAAGTTCATGTGGAATGAGAGTTTGGGTTACACCCTGACTTGTCCTTCTAATTTGGGAACTGGACTTCGAGCAGGGTTTACATGTCAAACTGCCCCTGTTAAGAAAGGACAGTCGATTCCCCAAGATCTTAGAGAACCTAAGGCTACAAAAACGTGGAACTGGTGGGGTGGACGCAGCAGCCACAAGCAGCACTTTTGACATTTGCAACTTGGATCAGCTAGGCAAATCAGAGGTGGAGCTGGTACAGCTTGTCATTGATGGAGTCAACTATCTGATTGACTGTGAGCTGCGACTAGAGATAGGACAGGACATTCGTGTGCCTGCACCCATTGTCAACACCAAGAATTAGCTTTCCAACACCCATAGACCTTCCCAAGCTCTCAGTCAATTGCTCATCGAATACCATCTCCTGCCAACTGTGAATCTGACCCTTGACCCAGTAAAAACCCTCTTATGCTCTAAAAAATAAATAAATAAAAATGAAATTATTTGCAGATTTCTTGCTGAGATCACTCTGTAGACAATTTTCCTGCACCCTTATCTAGATGTCTGTTCTAATCATTCCAAACTATGTATTCTAAGAAAATTTATCTTGACAGCAATTAAGCATGCAAATAAGTTGCCCATTTATTTTGGTTCTGGGAATAGAAAAGATCATTAATCAAATTTATAAATACTATGAAACAATTTCTTCCATGTTCATTAAAGTCGTTATGAAAATGTTATCTCTGGGTTTAGCTGACAGTTTTAAACTTAATGTGGCTTTTAATCAATAGCAACAAAATAGAATTTTTCACCAGTGGACAGCTAAAGGTGGGTAAATCATCACCAAGTAAAATGTTCTCTTTTTCCTTGAACTTAACAACTTCCTTCTCTGGACAGTAAGGGCAGCTAACCTCCTAGCTATTACTCTAGGAATAAAAGAGCCCAGTGCCAGGACCAAAATCCAGTGCCCCCTCTAAAACAGTAAATGGGCATTTCAAGGAAGTCTCCTTAGACATCACCACTAGGTTAAAAGTGAAAGAGCCACAAGTCAGTATCAGCCCCAAAAAGCACTACCCCTTATATGAGAGAGACAATTCACTAGCTAGTCAACACTTCAGTTTAATTTAATAATCTATTATTTTTCATCTCACAAGTAGTTAAAATATAATGCCCTAAGAGGTTGAGGAACAGAAGGGATAGAAGAAGATGGACACAGTCCACATCTGTTAGTATATGGAGTCAGGGTGGGATATAGGACTAAGACAATTTTTGTCTCCTTAACAATTTGCATAATTTTATCTTCTTCTGAACTTTGTTTTCATTATACTTAAAGTGAAGGAAGTAGACTTCACAATGTTGTAATTTCAAAAAGCTCTGAAAATAGTTCAGCAATCTATCTTTGAAGCACAACAGTTAAGAATTTCTTAGTGTTATTTAATTACCTGATGAGTAAACTGAGGTAAAGAAAAATTAAATCCCTCCAGGTCAAAAAGAGGAAGATTTGGAAGTCCTTACCTACTGTGATTCCTAAGAAACATTCTTTCTCTTCTTATTAACAGCATGTTAAGAATATGCTGGTATTAGCTTTTTATGGTCACAATATTTACCCATCCAAAAAAAATTTAGCAAATTAAAGAATCAGAAAACTGAACTAATATATCAATGTGATACACATCGCAAAGTATTTCGATTTAATTCTCTCATTTTAATATGAAATTCTATGACATTCTATATAACATTGAAAAGTGAAGAAAATTATCAGAATAATTTGGTCTAAGTTGATTGTTGAGATCTAAAAAATATGACTTGATACTGGTTTACATTGTGCAGAGCCAGACATATTTGGTTTTCTGGGCATATACGTGTTTCTAGCTTAGTATTTTCCCTGCCTCAATCTCCTAGTTAGTACTAGCCAAATAGAGAGGATTGAAGCATAAAATTTTAAATTCAGTTATTGAGATAGTTGAGTTAAAATTATTTTCCTATAAAGTTTCACTTCACTTGAGTAAAAACCTGATCTTAAAAGCAAATTCTAACGTTATTATGATCACATGAGGCTTTCATCAGAGACATTTCCTTCCTAGAGACTACCTTAACTGAAAAATACACACACAACTAGTTGTAAAGTAGGGATCTACATTTTCCAAATGGTATCTGTTACCATGGCAGCTATACTCTGCCTTGTGCATGCACACACGCACGCTGGTGCACACACACATACTCACACGCACATGCACATTCACAAGCTACTCACTAATGGGCTTCAAGCTCATAGAGTGTTAAGATGTTAATAGAACAGAAGGGTAAAATGCAAGGAATATAATTCCAGTTGCATAAAGAGAAAATATCTTAAAAACAAGTGGTAACTTTGGGATTTAGGATTAAAAATACTGGTTGTAAGATACAGAGAAACTTTGGAATTATTAATAATGGTGATCAAGGCTGAAGGGTAAATACAACCGATACTGGGACCTGGACCTGTGCCAGTTTTAGACAAGTCTGTCTCCATGGACCACATATCTTGAGGGTATTTTGTAATTAAACTGACTTCAGAACTGAAAGAGATGAGAAACTGATTATGGGCCTGAGGATAAGGGAAGTGCCCTCCGACCTCCCTGGGTTTGGAATCAGAAGACCTCATTTCAAATCTAGGCTTTGCCATTTGCCTCTGGAGAAACCATTTATTCCCTATGACCTAGTTTCCTCTTCTGTAGAATGGAGTAGGAAGTTAAATACTTCTAAGGACCCTTTTAACTCTGAATCAATTAGATACATTTTCCTTTTGAAGACAATGAAGTAAAATAATAATTCCCTTACCATTGGCAACATGAATAGAGTGCTTTAGTATTTGGACTCAGAAAGACCTATTTTCAGGTCCTGTCTCAGGTATTTATTTGCTATGTAATAATGATAATAAAGGTTCACACCTCCAATCCCTCCTACTGGGGAAGCTGAGCCTGGGCATCGCCTGAGCTTAGGAGCACCAAGCTGCAGTGGGCTACACCTATCAGATGTCCCAACTGTCGCCAATCAAATATGTTGAGCCCAAGCTGGGGGTTACAGAGGGCCACAGGGGGATCAGGCCTCTGAGTAGTGATTGCATGTCCAGCCAGGCTGAAATAGAAACCTGGTTTCAAAAAAAGTAAAGATAATGATAATAACTCATTTCTTAAGTACTTAATATGTGCCAGTCTTTGTGCTAAATCCTGGGGATAAAAAGAAAAGAAATGAAGGTAGTCCTTACCAGTCAACAAACATTTATTCCCTAGATGCTGGGGCAGAGTCAAGGTTCAGAGGAAGATAAGGTCAATAACCAAAGCAGTAAGTGACATTGTCCGGAGATAACCAGGAGGTTTTGTTGTTGCTAAGTCATTTTTCAGTCCTCTCTTACTCTTGTTGACTCCATTTGGGGATTCCTTGGCAAAGAAATTGGAGTGGTTTGTCATTTCCTTTTCCAGCTCATTTAAAAGATGAGGAAACTGAAGCAATCAGAAATAACTGACTTGTTCAGGGTCACATGACTAGTAAGTATCTAAGGCCAGATTTGAATTCACAAAGATGAGTCTTCCTAACTCCAGGCTGGGCACTCTATCTACTGTGCCACTTAGCTGCCCCCCTAGAAGTGGTTTTCAACAAATCTTTAACTCCTAAAGGTTTCAGTTTCCTCATATATAAAAATGAGGGGGTTGGAGTCAATAACCTCTAAAATCCTATCTAGGTTTAAATCTATTATCCTATGATACCATGCTATATGGACGCTCAGAAGTTTGATGCTGCTCAGAGTCACAAAATTCCACAGACAAACCCCAAATCTAAGTCCTCTTTTCATATGAAAGGCTTGTTGGTGCTCAGTCATTTTCAGTCATGCCCAGCTTTTCATGAATTCACTTGGGATTTTCCTGGCAAAGATACCAGAGTGATTTACCATTTACTTCTCCAGTCCATTTTACAGATGAGTAAACTGAGGCAAACAGGATTAAATGACTTGTTGAGGGTCAAACAACTAGTAAGTGTCTGAGACAAGACTTGAACTCAGGGAGATGAGTCTTCCTAATGCCATCTACTGTGCCACCTAACTGCTCACATATAAGATAAAATAGAAAAATAGAATTTAGGCTTGAAAGACAGTGTAGAGACTCTTCTCCTCCACAAATTCAAGCATCTTTATTTGCTCATTTTCTAAAAAGATTACACTTAATAGGTTGCAGTATGTTTAAAATTATGTTGGAAGAATTATGACCTACAGGAACTTCCAGGAGTGAGGATGGCAGAGTGATCAGTAAAGGCTCTACTACTCCCCATGTTAACCTTGAATAGCTCAGAGAATATTTCCCCAGGAAAAATCCGGGAAAAGTGGGATCAGCCAAAGGGGTAAATGGTCTCAGCTCATAAGGTTAGGAAAATTGCAAAGGGGGTCACTCTTGCTGTGGCTGAAGGCGACCAGTGCAAGACTGAAGCTGTCCCAGACAGCCCCACTTCAGTGAACTGGGAGGAGATCCTGAGCCCCAGGAAGGTGGAGCCAGCAATTGTCAACACCAGGACTCCAGGTGTGCCTAACCACAGCCAGGGGAATAGGAAAGACACTAGTGCAAACACTAGTTCATCAACCACTGAACCTGCCTGTGCTCAAGAGAGGAGACCTCCTGTGGCCAGACCACCTCTCCCCCAAATTTAACATAACTAACTCCAGGGTAACTCCAGGGAAACTCAGAAAGATTTCACCTGGCCTCTGCTTTGGAATATCAGCCAGTTTAGCACCAGGTAAGCTACAGCATTCTAGATTCTAGCTGAAAGAACCAGAGGCCATGATACACAAAGTCTCAAGTTCTAAGCACAAGTACAGTGGGACAGAGCCCCCTGTGTCCCAAAAGGAGGGATTCACTTTAAAATCCAGGAAAATGATGATCACCATGAGCAAGAAGCAAAGCAGAAAAGATAAGACCATAGAATGTTTCTATGGTAACAAGGACCAAAACACAAATACCAAGGAGTTCAGCATTCAAACTGTACTCCCATCTGAAAATTCAGAAGAGAATATGAACTGGTCACAAACCCAAAGAGATTCTTGGAAGAGCTCAAGAAAGATATTAAAAGCCAAATTAGGGAAGAAGAAGAAGAAGAAGAAGAAGAAGAAGAAGAAGAAGAAGAAGAAGAAGAAGAAGAAGAAGAAGAAGAAGAAGAAGAAGAAGAAGAAGAAGAAGAAGAAGAAGGAGAAGGAGAAGAAGGAGAAGAAGAAGAAGAAGGAGAAGAAGAACTGGCCAATGATTTTAAAAATAGGCAAAAAGAAATTTAAAGGGAAGAATTTAAAAGGAAAATTGAACTAATGGAAAAGGAAGCACAAAACCTAACTGGAGAAAATAACTCCTTAAAAGGAACAATTGGACAGATAGAAAAGAAAATGCAAAAATTAACTGAAGATAACAATTTGATAAAAATTAGAATTGGTCAAGTAGAAGCTAATGACTCTGAGACATCAAAATCAGTCAAACAAAATCTGAAGAATGAAAAGATAGAATAAAATGTAAAATATCACTTTGGAAAAACAACTGACCTGGAAAATAGATCCAGGAGAAAAAAATCAAAGAACTATTGGTCTACTAGAAAGCCACAATGAAAAAAAGAACCTGGACTATATCTTCCAAGAAAACATTAAAGAACATTAACCAGAAGTCCTAGATGCAGACGGCAAAATAATCATCCAAAGAATCCACCTTTCACCTCCTGAAAGGGATCCAAAACTAAAACCACCACGGAATATCATTGCCAAATTCCAGAACTATCCAATGAAGGAGAAAATACTGCAGGCAGCCAGAAAGAAACAATTCAAATATTGAGGATCTAAAGTCAGGATCACACAAGGCCTTGTAACTTCTACATTAAAAGATCAGAGGGACTGGAATATGATATTCCATAAGGCAAAAGAGCTGAGACTACAACCAAGTATCAATTATCCAGCAAAACTGAGCATAATATTTTAGGCAAGGAGATGAACATTCAATGAAATAAGGGATTTCCAGACCTTCCTGAGGAGAAGACCAGAACTCAACGGAAAAGTTGGAGCAGAATATATTGTGCTTCAGCTGATGTAAAAAAAAGCAGGGGTAGCAATCCTAATCTCAGACAAAGAAAAAGCAGAAATAGATCTAGTCAAAAGAGATAAGGAAGGAAACTATATCCTGCTAAAAGGCACCATAGACAACAGAGTAATATCATTGCTAAACATACATGCTTCAAGGGATATAGCATCCAAATTCTTAGAGAAGAAGTTAAGGGAACTACAGGAAGAAATAGACAGCAAAACTATACTAGTGAGGGACCTCAACCTCCCCCTCTCTGAACTTGACAAATCTAACCTCAAAATAAACAAGAAAGAAGTTAAGGAGATGAATAAAACTCTGGATAGGGTAGATATGATAGATCTCTGAAGAAAACTGAAAGGGGATAGAAAGGAATATACATTTCTCTCAGCAGTACATGGCACACATGCAAAGGCTGACCATGTATTAGGGCATAAAAACATCACAATCCAGTGCAGAAAGGGAGAGATAGTCAATGCACCCTTCTCAGATTATAATGCAAACAAAATTATATGTAATAAAAGGTCATGGAAAAATAAACCAAAAATTAATTGGAAACTAAATAATCTAATCCTAAAGAATGAGTGGGTTAAACAACAAATCATAGAAACAATAAACAATTTCATTCAAGAAAATGACATTATTGAGACAACCTACCAAATTTTATGGGATACTGCAAAAGCAGTTCTTAGGGGAAGTTTTATGTCTTTGAATACCTACATCAATAAAATAGAGAAAGAGGAGATCAACAAATTGGATATGCAACTGAAAAATCTAGAAAAAGAACAAATTTAAAATCCCCAAGTAAATACCGAATAGAAACACTGAAAACCAAAGGAGAGATTAATAAAATTGAAATTAAGAAAACTATTGAACTAATAAATAAAACTAAGAGTTGGTTTTTATGAAAAACCCAATAAAATTGATAAACCTTTAGTCAATTTTATTTAAAAAAAGGAAGAAAAAAACCAAATTACCAATATCAAAAATGAAAAGGGTGAACTCACCTCCAGTGAGGAGGAAAGTAAAAGAATAATTAGAAATTACATTTCCCAATTATATGCCCATAAATTCAACAATCTAAATGAGATATTTTTAAAGATATAAATTGCCCAGATTGACAGAAGAGGATGTTGAATACGTAAATAACCCCATCTCAGAAAAAGAAGTTAAATAAGTTATCAATGAACTCCCTAGGAAAAATTTGCCATAGCCACATGGATTTACAAGTGAATTCTATCAAACATTTAAAGAACAGTTAATTCTAATACTATGTGGACTATTTGGGAAAATTGGGGAAGAAGAAGTCCTACCAAATTCTTTTTATGATATAAATATGGTTCTGATACCTAAACCAGGAAGAGTTAAAACAGAGAAAGAAAATTAGAGACCAATTCTCTAATGAAAATAGATGCAAAAAATTTAAATAAGATATTAGCAAAAAGAATACAACAACTTATCATGAGAATAATATATTATGATCAGATAGGATTTATACCAAAAATGCAAGGCCAATTCAATATTAGGAAAATTATCAGTATTATTGATCATATCAACAATAGAACAAACAGAAACCACATGATTATCTCAACAGATGCAGAAAAAGCTTTTTAACAAAATGCAACACCCATTCCTATTGAAAACACTGGAGAGGATAGGAGTAAATGGAACTTTTCATAAAATAATAAGCAGTAGCTACCTAAAACCTTCAGCAAGGATTATAAGCAATGGGGATAAGCTAGATGAATTTTCAATAAGATCAGTGGTAAAACAAGGATGTCCATTATCCCCAGTATTATTCAATATGGTACTAGAAATGTTAGCTTTAACAATAAGAGAAGAAAAAGAAATTGAAGGAATTAGAATAGGCAAAGAAGAAACTAAGTTATCATTCTTTGCAGATGATATGATGATATACTTAAAGAATCTCAGAGAACCCAGTAAAAAAAACTACTTAAAACAATAAACAACTTTGGCAAAGTTGCAGGTTACAAAGTAAACAGATAAATCACCTGCATTTCTATATATTATTAACAAAGCCCACGAGATAGAAAGAAAAATCCCATTTAAAGCTACAGTAGACACTATAAAATATCTGGGTGTCTACCTGCCAAAATAAACCCAGGGACTATATGAACACATTTACAAAACACTTTTTTCACAAATAAAGTCAGATCTAAGTAAGTAGAAAAACATCAGTTGCTCGTGGGTAGACCAAGCTGATATAATAAAAATGATAATTTTACCTAAATTAATTTATTTATTCAGTGCCATACCAATCAAACTACCAGATAATTATTTTCTAGAGCTAGAAGAAAATAGTATCAAAATTCATCTGGAAGAACAAAAGGTCCAGAACATCAAGGAACTAATGCTAGGGAAGGTGGCCTAGCCCTACCAGATCTCAAATTGTATTATAAAACAGGTATCATCAAAACCACTTGGTACTTACTAAGGAATAGAGGGATAGACCAGTAGAATAGGTTATGTCCTCAAGACACAGTAGTCAATGAATACAGAAATCTACTGTTTGATAAACCCAAGGACCCCAGCTTGTAGGATAAGGACTCACTATTTGACAAAAATTGCTGGAAAAACTGGATAACAGTTTGGCAGAAACTGGGCATAGACCAATGCCTGACACCATACACAAGAATAAAATCCAAATGGATACTTGATCTATGTACATTGATAGTATATACAAATTAGGGGAGTAATTAATAGTGTATTTGTCAGATTTATGGAGAAATTTTTGACCAAACAATAGACAGAGAACATTATGAAGTACAAAATGGATAATTTTGTTAAATTGAAAAGCGTTTGCACTAACAAATCCCATGCAACTAAGATTAGGAAGGAAGCAGAAAATTGGGAACCGATTTTTGCAACTAGTGTCTGTAAAAAAAGGCCTCATTTCTTAAATACATAGAGAACTAAGTCGAATGTACAAGAATGCAAGTCATTGCCCAATTGATAAATGGTCAAAGGATGTGAAAAGGTAATTTCAGAGGAAAAAATTAAAGTTATATATAGTCATATGAAAAAAATGCTCTAAATCACTATTGATTAGAGAGATGCAAATCAAAACAACTCTGAGGTACCACATCACACCTATCAGATTGGCAAACATGACAGAACAGGAAAATGATAAATGATTGACTAAAATGACAAAACAGGAAGATGATAGATGTTGGAGAAGATGTGGGAGAGTTGGAACACTAATTCATGGTTAGTGAAGCTGTGCACTGACCCAACCATCCTAGAGAACAATTTGAAACTATGCCCAAAGGGCTACAAAAATGTGCATGCCCTTTGACCCAGCAATATCACTTCTAGGACTATTTCCCAAAGAGATCATAAAAATGGAAAACGGTCCCACATGTACAAAAATATTTATATCAGCTCTCTTAGTGGTGGTCAAAAACTAGAAATCAAGGGGAAGCCCATCAATTGGGGAATGGCCAAACAAGTTGTGGTATATAAATGTAATGAAATATTATTGTGCTATAAGAAATGACGAACAGGGAGACTTTGTAGAGTCCTGGAAGGACTTATGGGAACTGATGCTGAGTGAAAGGAGTAGAACCAGGAAAACTTTGTACACAGCAACAACCTTAGTGTGTGAGGAATTTTTCTGGTAGACGTAGTCTTTCACAGAAATGCAAGGACCTTAAAAATTCCCAGTGGACTCGAGGGAAAACACCTTCCACAGCAAGAGAAAGAACCACAGAATTGGATCACAGAATGAAGCAGACCATTTTCTCTTGTGTTATGTTTTGTTTTCTTTTATGGTTTCTCCCAGTCATTTTAATTCTTCTATGCAACATGACTAAGGTAAAAATGTATTTAATAAGAATGTATGTGTATAATCTATATAAGATAGCATGCCGTCTCAGGGGATTGGGGATGAGGGGGAAAATAGGAAGAGGGAGGGGAAAAAATCTAAGATATAGGAAAGTGACTGTAGAAAACTGAAAACAAGTAAAATGATTTAAAAAAAAAGAATTAGCAAGCAAGTACCTGGCTAAATTAGACAAAGTCTAATATAGGCATCAAAATGATTTCCTTGGATATTACTGAGAATAGGCAAAACTAACATCTTCAGGAGTGATCTATATCATGTTTCCTCCATGACCCAGTGATAAAGCATAAAAAGACCTGTGACTTAAAATATGGCATGCCACACTTTCTCCTTTCTCTCTGGTTGGACTGCCATTTCACCTTTACAGCTACTATCAAGAAAAAGCACATCCATGTCTAAATGTAGGCGTGTTTAAGTAGACATATTCTGTTCTTAAAGATTTAAGGCTTAGTTTGGTTCTTCCTGAAGATCTGGTATCTTTCAGGTTATTTAAAGTTCATGATGTCATAGATCAACTTCATTATGCTTTGTCACATGAACAATGCCTCTATTCCAATCCTGACCAATGGTTGGTATCAATCTTTTCATTTTTAATAAGCATTTTTATCATTTGACAGTTATTGAGAGCCACACAAATTGAGGAGTTATACAGACTAGGGTTGTCCAGCAGATGCACAATCCAAATGTATGGAGGTGCAAAGACTTCAGGACAACTGAAAAGACTACATTTACAAGTCTAATTTTCATTTTCTTACTTATCCTATCTAGTTTCAATAGGGATTATCTCAGAGAAGGTTGAGCAAAGAGTGTCTTATCCTATCTAATCTTTCTTCTTGAGATTTCACCCAATATTATCAATCTCATTGGAAGCTTATCTATATGTGCATGTATGTGTACATACCAGATTCACCATTAGACTTACCTAAATTTAGTGAATGATTTAAAATTCTTAAAAATATTGGCAGAGTATTTTTCAACTATAATAAAACATTCAATATGTTGCCTCTCAGAAGGATACACAGTTGATCCTCATTAGTAAATTTACCTACTCATTAAAATTATTGTAACTCCAAAATTGATTGTCATGACACTTTCATGGTCATTCATGGACAAACACAGAGTGGCAAAAAATTTGGGTCACACAAGGTGGGTATTCCCAGCTCAGTTTGAACAAGATGGTACTCTGCCTTCTTTTATCAGTTCTCCCAGTGTCCTTTTAGCAATCTAATTAATACCACATTCTTTTACATTGTTGTGCTTTTTTGCTTAGGATTTTGCTTTTTAAAATGGCCTCCATAATAAGGCTGAAGTGCTTTCTAGTGTTCTAAGTACAAGAATGCTGTGTTTTTACTTATGGAAAAAATATGTATGTCAGATAAGCTTCATTCTGTCATGAATTATAGTGCTATTGGCCATGACTTCCATGTTGATTCATCAATGTTGGTATCATGAATCAATCATGATACTTCCAGAAAAGGGAAGAAAAAATTCACTGATCTGCATGTAAAGTTATCTCTGAACATGCTAAAGTAAATAATGTAACCAGAAGCTCACAGGAACCAAACCCTCTATTTCCCCTAGGAGAAATGGTTCAGTAACAATGTTTCAAGTGACTTTATAAACATAACCACTACAAATGACGAGAATCAACTATGCATACACATATATACATATCAATATTCCTGTATAATACATATTATATTACATATATGCATATATTATATATAATATATTGTATATATTACATTATACATGGTTTTGTGAAATCTATACACACACACATATATATAGATATATAGAGAGAGAAATATTATCTTTGGTTTCATGAACTAGAGGTTTTTAGTCCAGAAAAGAGAATGAATGAATGAATCAATCAATCAGTGAACATTAGCTAAGCATCATGTGTGCCAAGTACTATACTAAACTGAAATGCAAAAGAGTCCATCCTCAAGGAGCTTACAGCCTAATAAGGGAGACAACCACAAACAAATATATGGAAAACAAATCATACACAGAATGAACAGGAGAAAATTAACAGAGAAAAAGCACTACAATTAAGAGGAATAAGAGTAGGCTTACAGTAGAAGGTAGGATTTTAATTGGGACTTAAAGGAAGTCAGGCAGGTCAATAGTGGGAGCAGAGGAAAGAGAGTGCTCCAGGCATGGAGTATAGCCAGAGAGGATGCTCAAAACTGAAAGATGAAATGTCTTGTCCATGGAATAAGCAGGAATCCAGAGTCATTGGTTTGGAGAGTATGTGTTGAGAATAAGGTGTAAGAAAATTGGAAGGGTAAGAAGAGGGTAGGTTATGATAGTTTTTGAATACCAAAGAGAACATTTTGAATTTGCTACTGGAGGCAATATGGAGACCCTGGGGTTTATTGAGTAGGGAGTGATATGATTGGACCTGTGCTTTAGGAAAACCATTTTAGTGGCTGACTGGACAGTGCATTGGAATCAGAAAGGCTTGAGGCAGACAGACTCATCAGCAGGCTCTTGGAGTAATCAGGGAATAAGGTGATGGGGCCAGCACTAGAGTGGTAGCAGTGTCAGAGGAGAGAAGGAGACATACAAACAAAGCATATCTTGTTTTATTGAATTTTGCTTTGTTGTACTTTGTTGCACTTTGCAGCTATTGCATTTTTTTTAAACAAATTAAAGGTCTGTGGCCACTCTCAGTCAAGCATCTATCAGTGCCATTTTTTCAACAACATATCTTCACATCATGTCTCTGTGTCATGTTTTGGTAATTCTCAAAATATTTCAAACTTTTTCATTATTATAATGTCTGTTAAGGTGATCTGTGATCAGTGATCTTTTGTGTTACTCTTGTAATTGTTTAGAACACTACAGACTGTGCCCATATAAAATGGTAAACTTAATCAATGAATATTGTGTTCTGACTATTCCCTTGACTGGCCGTTCCCTTGTCTCTCTCCCTTTCTAAAGGCGTCCCTATTCTGAAGACACAATAATCTTGAAGAACACTAAATAAACTTATTTGATAAAGTAGTGGCAGGGCCAGAAAGGATAGACTCCAATTTTGAAAGAAGTTCTATCAGGGATAAAATGTTATCAAACATCATCTCATGCTACAGAGAAATCTTTCATGAAAAGAAGATCAAATTGATGGAGTAAACTTCATTATTGTCTTATTTTAAGAAATTGTCATGGCCACCGCAGCCTTTAGAAACCACCAGTCTCATTAGTCAGCAGCCATCAATATCAGACAAGACCCTCCACTAGGAAAATGATTATGACTTTCTGAAGGTTCAGATGATGGTTAGCATTTTTTAGCAATAAAGTATTTTTTAATTAGGGTATTTATATTTTTAGACATAATCCTATTGCATACTTAATAGACTGCAGCAGAACATAAACATAACTTTTATATGCACTGGAAAACCAAAAAATTTGTATGACTTTTGATTTTATTTTTTTCTTTAATGCAATGATCTGCAACACCTCAACATCTCCAAGGTACACCTGCTTTCAAGAGATGTTGCAAAGGTGAAATCAGAAATCGGACCTGGCAACAGTTCAAGGACAGTGAGTGAGAGATAGTGAGGAATCCAGGATGACTCCTATACTGTGAGCCTGAGAGACCAGGAAAATGGTATTGAGCTCTACAGTAATAAGGAAGGTTGGGTGGGAGAGGGAATGAGTTCTGTTTTGGACATATTTATTTTAAGATTTTACTGGCCATCCAATTTGAAATGTCTGAAAGGCAGTTGCAGATGTGAGATTGGAGGTTAGAAGAGAGATTGGGGCAGAACAGGTAGATTTGAGAATCATAAGCATAGAGATGATAATTAAATCCATGGGAGTTGATGAGATAACCAAGTGAAGTAGGATAGAGAAAGAAGAGAAAAGGGCTAGGACAAAATTAAGGGACATCTGTAGTTAGAGGGCATGATCTGGAGGAAGATCCAGCAAAGGAGACAAAGGAATGGTCTATATAGACTGACTATATAGTTGGGAGGAAAACCAGAAGAGAGAGATGTCCCAAAAACCTAGAGAGAAGACATTATCAGAGGCTGCAGAGAGGTCAAGGAGAGTGAGAATTGAGAAAAGAAAACTATTAGTAGTGGAGAGCAAAGCGTGACTGCAGCTTTCCAGTATTTGAAAGAGTAACACATGGTAAACATACTACAATTGTTCTACTTGGGATGAGAGGCCAGAACTAGGAGCAAGAGGTGGGAATTAGGATATATTTAAGCTCAGTATAAAGGAAAGTTTTTAATTGAAGCAGCTCAAAAATGGAGTAAGTTGACTCCAGAGCTGATGGATTCCTGTTTTCTTACTAGAAAATCCTCAAGCAGAGCCAGACTGACCACATTCTGGGGGTTGTTGTAAAAGTGATTTCTGTTTAGGAACAGTTTAAACTAGTTATTTTCTAGGATCCTTTCCAACTCTGAAATTCTGTGAATCTGAGGTTATATGAATTTGTTAAAGTCGCAGAGGAAGTTGGTGATAGATCCAGTAGAGAAAACACAGATCTCTTGATTCCTCATTCAACACTCCTATAACACTATAATGGGCTGTTTGCAAACACCATTGGTGGCGAGGTAGGAGAAGAAAAGTAAATGATGAGAAAAAAACTTATTTTATATCACAAAGGTCAGAAAAGTCACCATAGATCCACTAACTGGAGGTCTTTCAGAGCTCACAAGGGTATTATCTGTTCTATTCCATCTCTGATGTTTATTCACCTAAGATGAAAAAAGACTACACTTAAAAGAAACGAAAAACAAGTGACACCATGAGTTCACTGCCACATGGTGGCTAGGTGGAGAGAAGGCAGACAGTGGTAGGCAATATATTACTGCCACTTTCTGTGTTGCTGAGTCAACATACCCCACCCCCTTCTCTAAGGGCTTTATTCCCTCCTTATTCAAAAGCCACCGAGGAAGAGAGAGGGCTTTCATTTGCTTAAATCTTTTAATTCAGATTCAGTTCTGGGTCAGCAGCCAATTAAAAAGGTTGTCACTGCCCAGTAATCTAACAGGAAATGGAATATTTGCTATATTTTGGTTGAGAGAGGCAAAGGACCCATCCTTCCATTGTCCATTTCTGGAAACAGGTTCACAGAACCTCCAGCTCAGCCATTAACAGCCAGCAGAGTATATTGGACATGCCAAAAGAACTGGAACCTCATTATGTAATGTCAGTTATTCTGTACCTTGTCTCTCTAAGCTCCTCCACAAAAGGGATTGTCTTATACATGTGTATTGTCTCTCTGTATCAGAATATAAACTCCTTGATGAGAGAGATTTTCTTTACTAGCATTCCTGGTGCTTACAACACTGTCTGGTATATACTAAGCAGTTAATCATTGCTTTTTTCCTTTATTCCTCCTACTGCATTAATGCAATAGAAGATAAAGAGTAGGTACTCAACAAATATGGAAGATGAATGGGAACACTCAACCTAATGATGATTTATGGAAGCTTCACATTCAAAAAAACTGAAAATCTCTCATCTCAAGATAGGAGTCAATTGTCACATGTAAGAAAGTAATAATAAATAATACCTTACACGTTTATGGTCCTTTAGGAATATTACAAAACATTTTGACTTTCATAACAATACTAGGAGGTAAACAGAACATTTATTACTTGCTCTAATTTTACATATTATTCCCATTTTACAAGTGAGAAAACTGAGTCTTAGGCTAACTGACTTGCCCAACTAATTGCTGCTGTTTGCCTTTCATTCTGGAAGAGGGCCATGACATCATGGAGGTGGTGTCATGACATGCAAGTGAATTGGATTTAAGTGAGGGAGAGCTGTGCAAAATCACCAGCCTAACTTTCTCCTCTGAGACCAGTGGCCAGATAAATGTAAGCTCTTGGTCTTTTAAAGTTAAGTTCTTTAGCAGGTCTCTGGTTGAAGTAATGCTTATTCAGTGATTAAGGTCATTGATCAGCAAAGAAAAGATGTGAACCCAAAATTTCTGACTTTAAGTATTCTTTTCAATATTTAAGGTCCTCAAGGTAAGGTTATAAAGGAACTTTTGAAAAAAATTAACAGCTAAGAGCATGTCATAACCTTAATTTAGGAAGTCTGGGGGTGTCAAGATTCAAAATAAGCCAGAATAGTTGAAACAGGATTTGCAGATAACCAAGAGGAAATTATTTAGAAATCTGTAAATTCATACCCTTGGGGAAGAAACATCATAACTAAAGAAATTCTTTAGATTAAAAAAGCTTAGAAAGCAGCAACATATTAAGGAAAGGACAATTATTGCCAGAAATTTGGAGATGAATTTGTAACATCCTTCTAACATCCTTCAATCTCCCAGGACACATGTAATATACACAAGTGTATATATACAATATAACATATATACTATGTACAATATAATATGTATAATATATTCATGAGTACATCATACATGGGCATATTCATGTGCATGTAGCATGTTTCTAGTGCTGAACAGACCTATTTTTTAAAAAGGCAATGAGGTGAAATTTAGTAACAGAGGGGTACAAAAAGCAGGAAAAGGCACAGCTAAGAAATATCAAACCAGATGATCAAGATAGCTACAGTCTATGACTATGCAGCAAGAATTTACAAAAAAAAATTGGTTTCTACATTGAGCTAATAGAGATTTGACCTGAGATTCTGCTCTAAAGCATTTGCTGCTGCTAAGTAATCTCTGCATAGGGATAGGAGAACTGATGGCATTTTGCTTGTGACATTCTGAGCTGGGAATGATGACAACATAATCAAACCTCAATATTATTTCAACAAAAGAGTATAATCGAAAGCCTACACAAAGAGGCATCATGTCAGAAATTGTAGTGCTGTCTCTAAATGATCTTTAGGGGATTTCATCTCATTTTTAATCATTCAAATAAACACAGATAGAAGGGAATTCAGAAAAACAAGTGAAATGATACAGAACTGAATAGAGTGACCCAGTTGAATGGGCAGAAATGTGTATAGCTTTAGAGACCCACCACAGATCAGAAATATTTAGGATAAGGAATGATTTTTTTTAGCAAAGGAGTGCCAACAGAACACTAGATATTGGGTGGGAAGAATGGGAATTATTATGGTTTTTTTCTATTTTATTTTGGCTTATTTTTTATATTATTTTGGTTCATTTACTGGAAATTATCTTCTTATCTTTGATGATGAACTCCCAATGACAGTTGTTGAGAGGCTTATCCCTAGAAACTTTTTAGAAGTAACTTGGAGTAAAGGTGAGGAGGTGAAGCATCATAATAAAAGAATACTCTAAAAGCTACCTTCAAAGTCATGCTGAAAGTAAACATGAAAATGGGACAGGACTCTAACAACCCCAAAATCTTACTTATCAACCCACTATTCAATTCTACTCCACAAACATCTTCTAAGCACCTATCCATCTTGGGAAATAAGCTCTTTAAGGCCAGAATTGATGATAGATGGATAACTGCCTTGTTGCCTCTGCTAAGTGAATTTCTGGATAATGCCCCACTTCTATTCCCCAAATTGAGTTAGAACAATTTAGTTTGGAGATGAGTAATTCAACTTCACATGAATTATTTTCTTAGAATAGACTATCAATATTTTGTCTTTTTTGAGTGTGTATTGAGGGAAGGGGAGAGGGAGGTAAATCTGGGGGAAAAGGATAAAAGATACTCGAAAGTTAGTGCCCTCCCCCACGACTGATGAGGCTTTAAGAAAGTCCAAGTACCTTAAGGTGTTTGTTTACTGGCACATTTTATGAGAAGATCAAGGCTGTGGTCTTGACCTTTTACTGGTGATAAAGCATTTAGCATAACCTAGATAATTGTAAACATTTAACTTTCTAGGCTTTAACAGCTTATCTGTCTAACTTACATTGAAGGTCTCCTGGGTTGTGACTGTAGATTCTGTCCAGTGAGAGAGATTCCCTTTGGGGGGGGGGGGGGGCATTAAATGTTAACTGATATCTAGGAATCATAAAGTGGGGGTAACTAGTGTTGCTGCTGTGTTTCTTTCGTGTTGGCCACGATACCAAATATATATTTCTCCTGAAATAGCAGAGTAGGAATGTTCCTCTAAGTAAAAGTATGGTCTATAAGTCCATAAGGTTTAAGCTTCATTTTATTGCACAATTTCAATCAAGTTCATAGAAATGTGTAGGAACATATCTTCCTAAATGACTGGTTCTCTACAAAAAAAAAAGAATCTGTAAAATTATTTCTGTAGTTTAAATGTACTAGCTAGATTATAAAAGAAGGCGGTTGTTAAACAACGTAACATTAAATATTAAAGAACAATGTAGCATTTAAAGCATTATATTTAATTGTCTTTGGCTCCATATCACCTAGCCCTTCGGGAATACAGAATGTTAGTATTTCACAGACAAGGGAAATAATGAAAGTTTTGTGATTCTTTGAAAGTGTGCGATATGATTTTGAAAGACAGACAGAGGCTCTTGGGATTTCGCTTTTGTTAGACCTTTTGTAAGGTATGTGGTGTCCTTTTTTTTCTCTTTCACGCCTGTAGCCCCGTTTTAAGATGGTTCTGTTTCTTTTTCTTTCTTTTTTAAAGGGGCAAGGTAAAGAGCATCAAGAGAATTTACTAAGTCTATCGAATTAGAAGTAAGGACTGGAGAAAAAACGAATGCCTTCCTGGGAGATGGGGAAGCATCAGAAAAGAAAAAGGTCTCGACACTACCTTATAGTCTCTTTCCACCCAAGAAATTTTGGAGAATGGAAAAAGCACTAGCGGCAGCCCTGAAGGGGTGTGGCCTCTCGTTCGGACTGGTCCAATAGGATCTCTTTGGAAAGAGCCCATCCCAAGATTGATGAGGGTTGCTAGGAAACAAGAGCGTCTTCCAATATAACCCAGAGACTGTTCTGCTCCAGCCCTCTGGTTTCCTCATGATCTGTACAGTTACATAGCTTGTGTGGTAGAACAGCGCACTGAGCGCGTAGCTAGCTCTCTCTCTCTCTCTCTCTCTCTCTCTCTCTCTCTCTCTCTCTCTCTCTGTCTCTCTCTGTCTCTCTCCCTCTCTCCCCTCTTTTCACCTGCCTCCCCTTCCCAACCTTTAAGCATGAGGACCCCGGAGTGTTCCCACCAAAATTTGTCAATCCCTGCTTGCTAGCGTGCCGAGAGCAAGAAGCCACACTTCCAAGTTAAAACAGCATACCTCCCGTATTATCCTAACCCCTACCTCTCGTCTCCCTAAAATACATATATATGCGTGTATATATTCATTTATCTGCATATACAGTTATATATGCATGTACATATACACCAACCTTTTCAGGAAGTGAATGGGATTCACACTGATGCAAAGCAACCTGCAAAATCGCTCTACCTTATTCTGAAAACTCCTCCATAGCCCCCTCACCTAACTCTAGTTGGCTAACGTGAATCCTTGGCTTTTTATAGGCACTCAAAAAAAAAAAAAGACAGCAGAAAGATGAAAGAGAAAAAGGGAGGAAAGGAAAGAGAGGAGGGAAGAAGGAGAGAGAGAGAGAGAGAGAGAGAGAGAGAGAGAGAGAGAGAGACAGAGAGATGCTAGGCGGTCTGTATCTCAGCAGAGAGCCCCAAATAGAAAGGATGTTTTTTGTCTGGCCAAGAAGGAAAGTTGCTCTGGTGCCTGGGAAGTGTGTTTGCCTGAAGGCAAGAGAGGGGAGGAGGGCTAGTAGGCTGTGAAGTGCTCCGTTCCTCTCCTCTCCCCTCCCCTTCCAGGAAGACCACCTGGTCTCTAGTCTCCCTTTCTTCCAGCCTCCTTCCTACTCTCTCCCCCTCCTCAATCTCTCCCTCCCCCTCTTTCCCCCACTCCCCACTGATTCCGGAGGCCTTGATGCTCTGCCATCGGGCCCCAGTCCAGCTAGCAGAGGGGAAGGAGAGGACGCTCTCGACAGGAAGCAGCTCACACAAGTTGGCCATTTCGGGGGCAAACTAAGTTCCCCCTTTGGATTTGGAAAGGACAAAGCCTGGGCACTGCTGCTTTTGTGTCGGATGCGGAGAACAAACCATGAGCCGCCGGAGCCCAGGAGCAGCGGGAGTAGCAGGAGCAGCAGCAGCCGCGGCAGCACCCGCTGCCAGCACCAGCCCCAGGCAGGAGGAGTTGCCTTCAGTGCACGGTAAGGGGCTAGCTCAAGATGCTGGTCCCCTGGGGAGAAGCGAGGGGGGAGTGATGTCCAGGCGCGGGGAGGGACTCAGCCGGCAAAAGTTGGAGCAAGAAAGGAGACCAGTTCCTATGGTTCTTTTGGAGAGATACTGGAGGGACAGAGGATATGTATGTGTGTGTGTGTGTGTGTGTGTGTGTGTGTGTGTGTGTGTGTGTGTGTGTGTGTGTGTGTGTGTGTGTTGGGTGGGGGATGTTTAAAGGAAGAGAAATCAGGGTAGAGGTGTTCAGGGATGGGATAAAGGCTAACTACTGATCGCAGTACCCTGGAGGCTTACACCTCCCTAGCCATGCGTCTCCACCTTTCCTCGGAGGCTAATGATTTATTCCTATCTGCGGGTTTTATTTGGCTTTATGAATGGGTGTCAGTCCGATGACTGCCCTGGTGCCGTTTTCCATGAATGTAGAGATGTTGTTAGGTGAGGAGGACAGAAGATAAGAGAAATCTTAAATATACTGCAGCATGAAGAAAGACCTGCCGCCAGATGTTGGTCAGCGGTTGGCTCTCCAGCACAGGAGCTTGGAAAGACTCCTAAACTCAATGCCCTGCACTCCTTTGAGCTTGAGAGAAAAATCCAAAAGCCAAACTGAGAATAGATTTTATTCATCGATTCTGGCCCATTTTCTGTTTTAACAGATAATTCAGAGAGGATGGGTGATGCTGGGATCCAGAAAGAGACCGGGTAACATGCATTATTTCTTAGGAATTCCTTAATTTTGATTACCTTTACTTACCTTCACCTCCCCCTTGCCATTCTGGAGAATGGACAAAGGTGTCACATTTTTAGCTAAATGTAAAATAAATAAATAAAATTACCACACAACTTTGCCTTTTAATTAATCATTTTAAAAATTGGTATTTTAAAAATATCTGATAATGACACAGGTACATTTCTGCAGGTCTGTGTGCCAAATCCTTTACTGTCTGACAAATTATTTTAACTAGTATTTGTGCCTGTGATGTAGAAGGTGCTATTCTGGGTGTGTGTTTATTTTTTTTTATCTCGCATAGAGGGACAATAGGTGTGTTCAAAGCTAAGGTTAATAGCGTCGTAGTGAGAGTGAAGGACCTCCAGCTGTTCTTAACTTGGAGCTTCTTTGGGTTAATTGTTTGCTGCAACTTGACAGACACTTCTCCAGGAGAAGGTGCCCTCATTGTTCCTCTGAGAACAACAAGCATCCCATTTGGAGATAAAACATTAATATTTCTTTAGGTCTAGTAAGTCTCATTGGATTTATTTTAAAATCAAATATTTCGGCATTAAAGTATATTTCGAGAGTATCATTAGAATAGTTTGAATCAAGAATTCTGAATAACATACGTCCTGAACTTCTGTATGTAATAAGACTTGCTATGCCCACCCCTTGGGACCTTTCTGATGCTCTGAATTGTTGCCTAGTAATTACAAAGTGTGGCATTTTTTAAATGCCATTCATATGGTACACTTTTTAAACTTTCAGTATATTTATATTAGATTCAAGATATTTCTAAAGCGGACTTTTCTACTTTTTAGATGATGTCAATTAAAAAATCCCAAATTTTTTTATCCCAATATTTACAAAGAACCACTCATCCTAGAGGAAAGCCCTATTGAAATCTCAAACATCTCTCTTTCAAAGTTCATGGAATACCTCACAAGAAATCTCCAGTTATTACTGAAGCTGTTTTTCATCAGACGTAATTTCACTCATTTTTTATTCAGTCTCTTTATGATACCTCTGTGCATGGGGATAACTACTCCTTAGCAATTCTAAAAATGGCATAGTGAAAACCTATGTTGAATTAGCAATCATATCAGTAAACATATTTTTTGAATGATAAGAAGAAAATTATTTTTCTCAGTATAAAGCCTCTGTTCTTCTAACATATTTCCTTGTTCTTTGCCATGAAATATTTTAATGTAAAAGCTAACACATTTGCTTAAGTGTAGTAGCGAAAATGATGCCAGTGTAAGGATGAGGCTAGAACTATGTGACAAGAAGCTTCTCTCTTCCTGTGGGTTGTATTTTCACACTTCAGTAATGTGATCAGTGAGTTGAGAAAAATAAGGTAAATCCAAGCTAAAGGAAACAAATATTAGAATTAGTGCAATTAGGTTCAATGGGCTACCTCATTTTGTGGGATAGTATTTTCAAATGAATGAGCAACACGGAATGGAGGAGAAATAGTGGAGAAATGGTAGAGAGGAAAAATCTGCTGCCCCATAGCAGCTGTACACTTAAAACATGACCCATTTCCTTGGTTTGGTTGACACTCCTATACATCATGTAAATGTAGCCATGGAAAATATATAAGGGTAATGCAAAGTGGCATCTTAGTTTTGCTTATCTTTATTTTCTGTTGTCATTGAATGTATAACTGGAAGGGACCTCAAGAAGTTATCTATCCTAATCTCCCATTTCCACTCAAGTGAATATACGTCATCCAAGACAGATGACTATCTCTTCATTTTTAAAATTCATATTATCACAACATCCCTTGGTAGTCTTTTACTGATAAGTTATCCTTAATAGTAAAATAGTTTTTACAACTAAAGTCATTTCCTCTTCTTCCTGTCCTCTAAAAATGATTGGCAAGAAACTGATACATGAGCCCTTCCCATGGATCTGACTGCCCACTGTCAGCATGTAACTAGCTGTCTTTAGGGATGAAATGTGGCAACTTGTTTTACAGCCACACAACAGCATCCCAGGAAACCATTTGAGAAAGGAAATGAAAATTAATACTTAATCCCCATTGAAACAACAGGAGGGAAGAATGCAGTTATCCATGTTGGAATGAGGCCAGAACACTAGGGTGAGTGTTCCCTGGGCAAAACTCTGGACAAATGCATCCAAGCATACAGTCAGAAAACTAGTAGGGAACCTGTTTAGCTTCTACTTGCTCTGGTTTGTTTTTTATGTTGAGTTTACTGTTCATTTTAGCCTCCTCCGAGACATGCTAACTCAATGCAATCTGGCATTAGATTAGTTTGTTCAAAGTGCTACCAAGGAGTAACATAAAATGATAGAAGATTGTATACCTTAGATGGAGACACATAAAATCAGTACAATCATAGCACTCAGTGAAAAAAAGGACTATTAGATCATCCACCTCCTTTCACTGCTAATGTAGGTTTGATCCCTATAGTATACTGTATTTTGGAAAGCTTTGGTCCAGTCTAGTTTTAAATGACTCCAGTAATGACTTCTACCACTGCCTTTGGAAGGCTATTTCACAGTCTAATAGTTCTCCCCATTAAGAGCTTTGGTGTGATATTCAGCCTAATTTTCCCTTTGCTCTGTTTCATCTTGTTACTTACTTCCAGTTACACCCTCTTTAGACTAACTTACTCTAGTAAAGTAGGTCTGTTTTAGACCTTTCTACTTGCAGACTAGAAACTTAGTTGATGGTTACAGGTGAGAATAACATAATGATATCTATAATTCTAGAAATCACTGCTCTAAATTTAAGACATATCTTAGACCATTAAAATATGTGTATCACATTACATACATACATACATATAGATAGATAGATAGATGATAGATAGATAGATAGATAGATAGATAGATAGATAGATAGATAGATAGATAATAGAGAGATGGGAGATAGAAAGAGCCATCTCTTGATTTAATGGCACATGTGACTACTAAAAAGAATTGCTCTAAGTAACATACCCTCCCCTCCAGTGGTCCATGTGGATGAGAGACTTTCATTGCAAATGCATTGGCAATGAGACCATTTCAGTTCCTACTCTACAAGCTGGAAATTCTGTGACAGTCAATATGTTCTGCTGCTCCAATGAGCCCTAGAATCTGTTGTTATGTAAGTTCTACTATTTAAATGAAAGTGATTTCCATGTTGAATATAAAATAGAAGAAATAGAAAAGTGCATGTGGTTTATATTTTGCATTAAAACAGCTTATTAACTCCATTGATTACATTAGCCCAATCAAACTCTAAGTGTGCCAAAGGAAAGACTCAAATTTTCTTATACTTCTCTGATATTGATTCTGTCCTGTATCGCAAAAATTAAAAATGAATAGAGTAATTGGCAATAGAAATTAAATGCTACTAAAAGTAACTTTTTAAGTTACAGTTACTACATTTGAAAATCATTTTATTGGAATAACCCAAATCAGATGCAGATTATTATCAATATTTCCTCTAGGTCATATCTGGTACATAGACATACATACATATGTAGGCTTCTCCAAAGTACTTAGAGAACACAAATGCAGTAGACTTATTATCCCACTCACTTTTATCTCTTAGTGTTAGGCGTGAGATGCAATCTCTGCTAGACAGTGGAGGAGTAAATGACAAATCAGGAAATCAGTTCCTAGGTAGTTCTTGGCAAACCATAATGCTGAAGAATTAGCAGTAGAATGATGCAACATGTCTAAGCAGAACACAGTACTGTCCTTTACTATTCATTGAGTATGAATTTCTTGCAAAAACTAGGAATATAATAGCTGAGATACTATGTCGCTTTTAAACTATTCAAACTCCAGATTTGCAGTGTGCATTATATACAATACATAAAATTGGAGTCAATTATTTGTCCCAGGGCCATAAATGGAGGCAATGATTGAGAAAAAAAATAAAGTTGTAAGTGTGTATGGTTCTCTCTATATACAGAATTTTTAAACAGTACTATATTGAAGATCAGAGAATAAATCATTTCTGTTGCCATCTTTTCCACAAACCAATAGTCTTCTTAATGGGTCAGATTTACTGCAAAAGTATTTGCACAGTGCCAGAAAGTATGGGATGGTGTATACCCACCAAATAATTTCTCCTAGAAACAAAGGCAAAGCAGATTTTTCTTGTTGATGGGAAAAATTGACCATAAAAGTGTCAAATAACTTCTCACCAGAAAAGTTATGCATGTCAGGAGATTGGTATCAGTGCAACACTTTCTATTTCCTCTGAAAATACACAACCTTTCCTGGGACTGGTGAGGCTTGTAAAAATGTATTTTAAAGAAGGTGAGAGACAGGAAAATAAAGTTGGGAAAACACTATAATACAATCTCCATGCACTGAATAAAGAACCATGTTTGAAAACAGAGTACTATATTGAGGCAGCTGTTCCACAGAAAACCTGTGGGTTTTGCTCTTTTAAAGTCCTTTCTCAGATTTGATTACTCATATCTTCCCCATCTCTCTACTCCCTTCCCTACCTCAAGCATAAATTCAAGAAAAGAGCGCAAAGTCAAGTAAGTTCCTACCCATAAGCCAATTTGTGGGCTTTGGTTGGTATATGTACAACATGGTCTACATACTAACAATCATATATACACAAATTGGTTTGACTATTTTGGGGTTGTTTGGTGTTTGGTTTTTTTTTTTAAGTTTTATTACAAAAGTTTAAAAGTATAATTTAAAAGGCAGCATGGTATAGTGGCAGGGCAGATAGGTGGTGCAGTGGTTAGAATGCTGGACCTGGAGTCAGGAAGATTCATCTTCCTGAGTTCAAATCAGGCTTCAGACACTTACTAAATACATGACCCTGGACAAGTCATTTGACCATGTTTGCCTCGGTTTCCTCATCTATAAAATGAGCTGGAGAAGGAAATGGCAAACCACTGCAGTATCTTTGCCAAGAAAACCCCAAATGAGGTCACAAAGAGTTGAACACAAATGAAATAACCAAACAACAACAAAAACAATAGTATAGTGGATAGAGTAGGTTTCAGAACCTGGACGACCTGGGTTCAAGTCTGACCTCTGACAAAAACTGGCTATGTGTCTCTAAGCAAGTCATTTACCTTGCTCTAGGTCAGTGTTATTAAACAGGAAGAAAGTGTCACTAAACTTTACATAAGGATATTGACTTAGTTTTAAAATATAATGTTATCTATGTTTTTTAATTTCGTTAAAGATTTCCTAATTGCTTTGTAATCTGGTTCATGTACATTTGAGAATGTTGTTGGCTACAGGCATCAGTGTTTACCACCTCTGCTTCAGTCAGTTAAAACTATAAATTGCAGAGGAAATGCCAACCTGCATTGGTGGAGCCAATTTGCTCATCTGCAAATTCTCTATATCACTGAAATCATAGATCTAGTCCCTAGGTCTTAAACTGGTCAAAAAAGCTATTTAGGTTTTTTTTTCTCAGTAAAAAACCTGAGAGATAAAAAACTTGAGAAAAGGGTTTCCAGTAGAATGTGAGTTCCTTGGGGTTAGTAATAGTTGTCATGTGTCTCCAGATCCTAGCACAAGATAATCGGTACTTAATTAATGTTTGTGAATTGAATTTTGGATTTAATTGGGAATGGGACCAACCTATGGAGAAGAGAGCAGCATGTAATGATCATTGAGCAAATAATAAAGAAATGACCACATGTTGACTGAGCATCTATATATAAGGGACCACACTAGATGTGTGCAAAGCAAAATATCTTGGTGTGGGAAGAATAATTTCGAGCTTAAAGTCTGAAGATTTGAACAAGTCACTTTTCTGACCTTTAGTTTCCTCTTCTATAAAATGAGAGAGATTTGACTTTAGGATCTCAAAGGTTATTTGCAGCTATAAATCTATGATCTCTAGTCCTATGGTAGGGCAGCTACGTGGTGTGGTAGATAGAGTGCCTAGCCTGGAGTTCAAATCAGAACTCAGACACTTACTAGCTGTGTGACCCTGGACAAGTCACTTAACTTTATTTGCCTCAGTTTCCACACCTGCAAGATGAACTGGAGGAGGAAATGGCAAATCAATCCAGGATCTTTGCCAAAAAAAAACAAAATTGGGTTCCAACTGAAATGACTCAACAGTGACAATCCTATGATGGAGAGAAAACTAAGCTTAGAATCTAGAGACTTGGAGAAGTAATTTAACCTCTCTGATCTTCCATTTTCTTATCTGCAAATTTGGGGTGCTAATAATAAAAATAAATAATAATATCTATCATTTATATAGAATTTTAAGTTTTACAAAGCACTTTACATGTATTTAATTTATCTCCTCAACAACCCTAGGAAGTAAATGCTGTTACTCTTCACATCGGGCAGATGGGGAAACTAAGGCAGCCATAGGTCAAGTAACTTGCTTGAAGTCACATACTAATAAATGCCTGAGGGTGGATTTAAACTTTTGTCTTCCAAATCTAGTGCCCTATCAACCACCTATCTACTTCATAGATTTGTTAGAAGATTCCAAAGAGATAATATATTTCAAGCACTCTTTGAACCTAAAAGAAGCATATAGTTATGCACTGTCATTATTGGTTGGAAGGAAATGACAAGACAAGCTCAGAGCAAGTTAAATAACAACCAAAAATTTAAATGATGATAGAAAAGAGTAACAAAAGAAATACCATAAGGAAGTGTGCAGTTTATGGTCAAATGGATGATAGTAAGACTAAGTTCTACTGTAATTTACAAAGAAAGATCATTGTCATCAGAGAAGACTTTATTTGGATAAAGTCTTGAAGAAATTGTTGAGTTAGGCAGTTGGAATGGATATATTCTAGGCAAGACAAATTGGAAATCACATTAATAACAATAACTCCCATTTATGTAGAACTTTAACATTTACAAAGGGCTCTCACAATAATGCTGTGAGCTGAGTATTCTAAGTATCATTATTTTCATTTTACAAATGAAGAAACTGAGGTTCATATAGGTTAATTTTATTTTCCTATGATGTCACAACTAGAAATCATGATTAGGGATCCAATTATACTCATTTTGAAGGCTCTGTTCACCTCATAAGCCAAGACCTAGTCACAGACCTCATAGCTCCAAGTGCATTCATTCCATGACAACATGCCGCCCATCTGCTCAAAGTGTATATCTTATTTTTCCTTTTGTGGTTCCAATCACAATATTTTTTAGCTAGAATTGCCCTACAAATGCTCTACTGCTGTCACAACAATGTAAACTGAAACATTGAAATATATCAATTGGTTATGACTGATCTCAAAACCCTTAAAGCTAGCTACAAAAATATTGAATTTATGCCTCCACTTCAGAAACAACTTGCCATTTAATGGCAAACTGAGACAAACATGAAAGCATTTGTAACTTTAACAAAAGGGTTACAAGTGATTAAACTTGTAAATGTAAGGCACCTTAGATTATGGACCAGCTGATCCAATCCTTTCATTTTAAAGAGGAGGGGAAAAGACGCAGGGAAGTTAAGTGAACTTGCCTAAGGAAACACTGAATGAGAAGTCAAGTCAACAAGTATTAGCAAACACTCCCTTTGTGCCGGGCATGGTACTTAGAAAATGCACTGGTGGTTACACACATGATGGTGATTCAAACCCAGATCAAGTCCAATGAAATGCATAGCTATAGTCTGATAGCTCTCAAAAGACCAGGAGAATCTGAAAGAATTTCGAGAAATGAACTCAGTAGTCTAAGAGGAAACAGACAATATTCTATTTATAGCACAGGATACTGTGAGTAAATTGTAAAGGCATAACATTCACAAATTTGTTCAACAAAAATGTATTGAAACACCTACTATAGAAGTGCACTTGGCATTCTATAAATCATTGGCAGGCAAGCCAAATAGATCCAAAAAGAAGATTCCCTAACCACAAACCAGTTGGGGCCACTTTCTCTCAACTGAAGCAGCCACTACTATATTATCCACTGAGAGATGCATGAGCTGCCCTCAAATAGAGTACATACTCAGGTAGATCAGGAGAGAATCTTGGGTTTTGATTTGGAATTTATAGTTATTTAGCCCCAGGAACTCTATAGCACCTATTGAATGGGATCTCCAAGTTCATTTCATATTGTCTGTCACTCAGGAATATCCAGGCATGAACTAATACCTCTGACACCAGTCAACTAAGCCTCCAACTCCCTCTAGGTAAGCTGCTGTAGTTTCCCAAGTTGGAAAAAAAGTATGCATTCTATTTGCTGAGGTCAAATCTTCTAAGCAAACCCAGAAGAAAACTGAAGATGGAAAACAAAATAAAACATAAATAATGAATAGTGGAGGACATCCTTTTTTGTTTGAAGAAATTATCTTAAAGAAAAACCTGACAGGATGATGACACCACAACTAAGGGGAGGAGTGAGTATGGTCAGCCAAAGGCAAAGTGAGGAATAACGTTTTAGAGATTTTCTAGAAGTAAAAATGGCTATATAAATATATATTTTATATATATGTATATATATATATATATGTATGTATGTATTAGTACATAGGTAGGTGGTACAGTGACTAGAGTGCTGGGCCTGGAGTCAGGAAGACTCCTCTTCATGAGTTCAAATCTGACCTCAGATATTTACTAACTATACAGTCCTGGGCAAATCACTTAATACTTTTTACCTCAGTTTCCTCATCTCTAAAATGGGCTGGAGAAGGAAATGGCAAACCACTCCAGCATCTCTTCCAAGAAAACCCCAAATAGGGTCGCAAAGAGTTAGATATGACTGAACTACATTTGTTGTATGTAGAAATGGGGGGGGAAAGGAGCTTGGAAAAAGAGTACTGACTCTGAAGTGATATGACCTGAATGAATGAATGAATGAATGGATAGATGAATAAATCAATGTGTGTAAAAGCATGGGGTTTTAAGTTCCTACTATGAGTTAGACATTGTGCTGAGTACTAGAGATGCAAATATAAGCAAGCAAGACAGTGTTTGCCATCAAGGAATTTATTTTCTATTAGGGGGAAAGCTAACCCACCCCATAAAGGAATTGGAATAGGGGAGAAGGGTACAAACATAGTATCATGGCTTATCAATGTCCAGAAAGTACTGTAGTGCTCCTATACTTGACTAGATGAAGGAAAAGCTCATCTATTAGAGCTCAGATACACAGAGGCAGCAGACTCCAAGTTTCGGTGGGAGAGGGAAGAGGAGGATTTCCAAAGAGCAAGGAAATGATTTCGAAATTGCCAGGGGTTGTGTCCCACCTTTGACAGTCAATGAATATACAAGCATTTATTGTGCATATTATCATGTATTAGTCAGTGTGCTAAGCACCACTGATGCAAATAAGGGCAAAAACATTGCACCTTCTCTGCAAGGATTTATATCCTAATTGGGAAGATAATCTGGAATCAACTAGGTACATGCAAAAATATACACAGAGTAGACTAAAGGCAATCTGAGTGGTGACACCATTAGTACTGGAAAGGCTAAGACAGGCATCCTGAAGAAGCTGGGATGGGAGCTTAGTCTTATTACTGTTAAAGGGAGTTAGGAAGGAGTGCTTTTTAGGGAAAGATAATTAGCCATTTTCTCAAAAGGAAAAAGAAAAAAATGAAGAAAACTTTTGTTCATATAAGTCTTTCCATTTCTCTTCATCATTTCCTTCAGCACGAAAGAATTCTATCACAATTATATACCACAACTTGTTCAGTCATTTCCTAAATGATGAGTATTCCCTTAGTTTCTGAGTTTTTGACATAAAAACATAAAAAGAGTTGCTATAAACATTTTTGTAAATATGGGTCTTTTTCCTTCGTTCTCTTTGGGATATAGACTTAGTAATTGTTTTGCTCAGTCAAGGGGTATAAAGAGTTTTATAGTCCTTTGGACATAGTGCCCAATTGTTCTCCAGAATGGTTGAAACACTCCACAGCTCTACCAATAGTGCATTAGTATACCTATGTTCCTAGAATTTATCATTTTCTTTTTCTGTCACCTTAAGTCAGAGTTGTTTTACTATCAACCTCAGAGTCATTTTCATTTAGATTTCTTTAATTATTGGTGATTTAGACATTTTTTTCAAATGACTATGATTGCTTTGATTCCTTCTTCTGAAAACTGCTTGTTCGTATCATTTGACCACTTGTCAACTGGGGAAAACTCCTGTTTTGTTTTGTTTTGTTTTGTTATAAATCTGTGTACATTCTATACATATTTGAAAAATAAGATGTTTATCAGAGAAACTTGATACAAAAAAAAAAATAATTCCCCCAGTTTCCTTTTTCTCTTCTAGTTTCAACCACATTGCTTTTGTTTGTACAAATTCCTTTTAATTTCATATCATTAAAATTATTTATGTTACCTCCTGTAAACCCTTCTGCCTCCTTTTTGGTCATGGACTCTTCCCTATCCATAGATGACAGGTGTTTTTTTCCCTGAATCACTAATTTGTGTATCATATAATTCTTTATGTCTAAATCATGTACCTGTTTTGAGTTTATCTTGGCATGCTGTGTAAAACGTTGGTTTATGCCTAGTTTCTGCCAGCCTATTTTCCAATTCTCCCAGAAATTTTGCCCGAATATTTCTTGCCCCAATAGCTTGGATCATTGGGTTTCTCAGCTACTGTGGTTATTTGCTATTGCATACCTAATTTATGCCATTGATCCACCATTCTATTTCTTATAAAGTAACAAATTGTATTTGATGACTATAGCTGTCACATGGTTTGAGATTTGGTATTGTCAGGCCTCCTTTTTTCACATTTTTCCTTCATTGACTCCCTTGAGAGTCTTGACCCTTTGTTGTTCCAGATGAATTTTGTTATTATTTTTTCCTAGCTCTATAAAGTAATTCTTTGGTATATTGATTAGTATGACACTGAAAAAGTAAAATAATTTAGGTAGTGTCCTCATTTTTGTTATTGTAGTTTATCCTGCCCATGAACAATTAATATTTCTCCAATTGTTTAAATGTCTTTATTTGAGTAAGAGTGTTTTGGAACTATGTGTGTCTTGGCAAGTAGACTCCAAAGAAGTTTATACTGTCTTCAGTTATTTTAAATGGAATTTCTCTTTCTACCTATTCCTGCTGGGTTTTGTTGGTAATATATGGAAATGCTGATGATTTGTGTGGGTTTATTTTATATCTTGTACTTTTGCTAAAGTTGCTAATTGTTTTGACTGGTGTTTTAGTGATCCTCTTGGGTTCTCTAAGTATATCATCATATCATTTGCAAAAAATGAGAGTTTTCTTTCCCTGTTGCCTACATGTAATATTCCTTCAACTTATTTTTCTTCTTTTACTACTACAAATATTTTGTCAATTTTTTTAATTGTAAAATTAAGGTCTTGGATCAGATGGCTTCTGAAGTCTCTTTTAACTTTAGGTCTATGATTATATAGAAGGAAAATAAATAGAAAATAGATTAGATAGATGTTGGTTCCACTATAAAGTCTATATAATTGATCATCAGAGAAAAAAATAGCAGAAAGATAGACTAGGTTCCTGACTTGTCATATAGACAGACAAAAAAATAGCTTTTACAAACTAATAATGACTAGTCACCGGCATTTTGGGTCATTAATAAAAAAAAAAGACGTTTCCCTTCATTTTACCATATACAAGGAAAATGAGCCAGTAAAATAAAATAGCCCCATGGGTTAGAAAACTTTTTTTCCCTAATACTTGTATATCCAGATAAAGTAATTATGATAAACTTTCAAATGTCTATAGCAGTCCCGCCAAATTCAGTTAGAAACAGGAACTACTAAACCATATGTAAGGATCCTTGTGGGCCGCATATTGTCTTAGAAAAACACATTTTAACATTATTGTGTTCTATTGTATTTTTATTTAATGTGTACTTACTTATAATATACTGTATATTCCCAGTCCTTGGCACTGTATATGACACATAGTAGATAATAAATTCTTGTTGCTTCAGCTTACTCTACCCTTACAGAAAATATGTGTATCAGGTATCTTCATTTTGAGGTAAAGGACCAGAGAAGTGAAGTGATGAGCATACTTGGTAGCCTTGCTAAGACTCAATTCCAGATTTTTTGACTCCCTGTCTTGTATTCCCTACTGTCAAGCCAGCTGCCTCCAGCACCTAATATTTATTCAACTTTCAACTCTATCAAAGGACTGAAATCTGGGTCTTGGGGGCTTTCTCTGATTTGTACCTTTTGCTAAAAGTCTTAATAGATGTAAACAAACAAATGGGTGTCCCAGATCCATCCGTCTGGCTTAGTGGAGTATGTGAGATATTCATTGTTGTTTCATGTTTTAATACAGAACAAAGAGAATATTGGTAATATTTTGTGTTTTGCTTAACTTTTTAAAGCACCATGTGTTGGCACATGCAACAAAATGGAAATTGCTTACACAAAATATGTCATAATGCATGCCAGTTTGGGAGACCACACCATAGGGTCAGAAATGATTGGCATGTTCAACCATCACAATGAAGACTGTAGATTTGTACAATGTATTTTTTTTTTTACTTCTACAGCTTACCCAGCGCAATTTGTAGGTTTTCACATTTACTTTCATAATAGCCCTTGGCAGCATAACAAGGATTAGTGGGAAACACCATATCACACAACAAATTAGAGAAGATCGACAAGAGAGCCTTAAATTCCCAGCTCCTCTTTTCATTAGATTTTGGTCTGGATGGAGCCTGTGGATAGGTGTACCAAAAGGCATCCCCCAAAGTATCTTCTACAGGTTCTGTGTCAAGGACTTAAATTCCAAGATTAGAGATTAAACCTAAAATATGTTCAGGAGGTCCTTGGTAAAATGAGAAGTTGGTAGGGAAAAATCACCTAGTAATTCACTGTAATATGTACTACAGTAGTGTTTAGATTAAGTAGCCTCAACTTTTGGGGCAGGGTAAGCCATCTGGGAAGCACCAGCTATATATTTTGCACCACTGTGCCTAAGGCTGGACTCCATTGCTTAGTATTACTGAACACTGCATAATGAAATCTCTAGAAATGTGATGCTTTGATGCCTCAAGGTGTATGATGGAAGTTTATTTTCACATATCATAGAGGTTATGCTGGAACCTCAAAGGCCATGCCAGTGAAAGTGAATTTTGGTGGTTTTCATCAAACTATGGAGACTTTAGTTCCAGTTACGAAGTTTTTGTCTCTCATGGAAAAAACATCCTAGCAAATTTCAGAGTATTGTCACTAGACTGGGTGCAGAGGGATAAGTTTTTCAAATAGAAGTGTGTTACAAATCTTTCTGTTAAATGAGCATGCTGTTCATGTTCTAGGCAAGCTAGGTGGTACAGTTAGGCAGCTAGGCAGCTGAACCTGGAATCAGGCAAACCTGAATTCAAATCTAGCCTCAGATACTTTCTAGCAGAGTGACACTGGGCAAGTTACTTGAACTGGTTTACATCAGTTTTCTCATCTGAAAATGGAGTTATTTACCACTCAGGGTTGTTGTGAGGATAAAATGGGATAATATTTGTAAGGTGCTTAATACAGTACCAGGGACATAGTAAGCACTATATAAAAGTTTGCTTTTATTATATGGGAGAATGAAGACTCATTTTCAATGGGTCAGTTATTAAGTCTTTAATAAATATAGGGAGAAGAGCATTGGTTTTGGTATAGTTTTAGTTAAAATCTGGAATTCTTTCTGTGCTTTAGTTTTCTTAACTTAAAGCAAAGATGAAAATATGCCAAATACCTGTGTTCTTCTGGGCATGATGATCCAGGCCATCTAAAAGAGGGAGGGTTTTTAATCTCATTTTTTGGTCACAAATCCATTTTGGCAATCAGGTGAACCTATGGAATTTGTTTTAGTCATTTTCAGTCATATCCCAATTCTTCATGACCCCATTTGGTGTTTTCTTGGCAAAGATACTGGAGTGGTTTGCCATTCCTTCTCCAGCTCATTTTACAGATGAGAGAAATGAGGTAAACAGAGTTAAGTGACTTGCCCAGGGTCACACAACTATTAGATGTCTAAGGCCAGATCTGAACTCAGATATTCCAGACTCCTGGTCTGGCACTTTATCCACTGCACCACCTAGTTGCCCAAAACCAATGAAATATTTCATAGAATAATATCTTTAAATGTAAAAAAATAAAATAAATAGATTTCTTTAAAAATCAATTATATTGAAATACAACTATCAAAATATTAACAAGACAAATTCATGAATCCCAGGTTAAGAATCCCTAAAAAACTTATTCCTATAGAAAGTTGCATGACTTAAAAACCTATCTTACCAATAGCAACCCAGTTTCAGAATGCAGCACCCTATCCTTTTAACCTTGGCTGCCTTTCTTAGTAAGACTGGTCAAGATTTCTGCCTTCTTCCCCTCCCCTTGTAAAAAGAAGGAAGTATCCTGTACACATGTAGCTCTCCTCCAAAACTGGGTCCATGGCCCTGCATATTTTAGGTGTACTTTTATTTGTTTTGGGTGGTGGTTTGTGGGTTCTAATTCTGTTTTTTTTTTCCTGGGAATAATGGCTAAAATGTTTAGGATGGGGAGGAATGACAGAGATTAAAATGTAGTTACTGTAGAAGAGACATCCTCAAGAAATGTGGTGATAAACTCAGATAGAAATGGGGGCCACTAAACCATATCTAAGGATCCTAGCAGTCTACATACTGACATATAAAAGCACATATTAATATTGTCTGTGTTTTGTTGTATTTTTATTTATTTCATTAAATATTTCCCAATTGCATTTAAATTTGGTTTGGATCCTTCACAACTATGTGTTTTTTTCCTTCAGTACAGATGATATACTATCAAGTTGTCCTCAAAAGGAACTGTTACATGCACAAAGACTAAAGAGAATGCTTATACAGGATAATTCACTGTAGGACTTCCATAGTAACAAAATTTTAAAGTGCTGTTACTATGAGATATGTTAATAGACTTGTCATACAGAAACCTTGTATTCCTTGTAATAGATTTTTTGGTAGATTCGCTGTATTAAACACCAATGTCACCTTGATACATACCATAGAAACACTTTTACCATCACATTAGGCAATACTTTTCCATTTTTCCTTTATGTTAATTTATAAATTAGATATAGAAATAATGAGGGGAATATGCAGTCCCAGATTTTGGAGGCATTATTAAAAACAATAGAAAAAATCTCTTGAATTTAGACAGCACCTTTCAGAGCTCCAAGTACTTTTATAGGCATCATTCCATTTTGCTAAAGATATCCTTGTGAACAAGATAAGGGGAAAATTCCTGTTAGACTGTGAGTCTCTCTGCTGCCCTCACAAGCTGTGGATTGACAGAGGAAAGAAATCTCTCCCTTGGAGCTTCTCCCAAGTTCTCTGCTCTACCTATACTCAGGGTCAAGTGGAAGACTGCTCAGCTGGGGTTGGCAACCTCTAGAATAACTGCCAAATGGAATTTCCTAAGCAGCTTTCAGAGCCACTTAAAAAATCACGAGAGTGGGAAGGCAAGAACAGCAGAAGCTATGCCCTGGGGGACAAGATAGATTATAGAACCATGCAACCATATAGAATGCTTCTATTTAGTGGCATTGCCCATGAACTCAGGATGAGGAGGTAGTCCTTCTTTTACCATGTAAATATGAGAAAGTAAAGGAACCATCTATGTGGTGATGAAAGTCCACTCTCCAACTCATTTACAACACTTCTATTTCTTAGATGGAAAAACTGAATCAATGTCTGCATGACACCAAAACAACTTTTTACTATGTTTAAAAAAAATAAGCAAACTCCATTGTGCTCCAAACTGGTTAGACCATACTTGTGTTCACTTCTAATTAACACGTTTTAGGAGGAATAGAAATAAACTAGAAAGTATCCAGATGAGGCCAATCAGGGCTAGGTATGAGAGGAATGGAAACCATTCAATATTAGGCTCAGCTGAAGGAACTTTGGATCTGTAGAGAAGAAAAGACTTGGGTCTTCATGATTATCCCCTAGGATTTGAAATGTTGGCATGGGAAAAAGTGACTGAATTTATTCTGCCAGGCATGAGATGGCAGAACTAGAGACTGAGCAGAAGAGGCAGAGAGCCATTTTTAGACTGAATATACAAAAAAACTTCTCCAAAATGAAATGAGCTACCACAAGAATTAGTGGATTCCCTTTCACTGGAGGTATTCAAGCTAAAGCGAGAAGACCATATGTTGGGACTGTGGTAGAAAAGAATATTATTGAAGTATTGCTTGGTCTAGAATTACTTCCAACTCTATATTCTATGAACCAATGAATTGGTCAATTGGATTATTTCCTTCAGGTAACTTACAACTTTAGTGAGAGATATAGGAAGACAATGGATGAGAAGGGAAAGTACTCAATTGCAGTGGGTGGAAAGCAGCAAAGTGGGTATTTATTGTGTAGAAAAAAAAGAGTTTGAATACTTTTAATTGGTCGATTATCACTGTTGAAATAATCTCAGGCAAAGAAAGGTTAATTTTCTTACCCTTGATCCTACATTGTATCTATAGTAGAGTACAAGTCTCCTGGCACCCACTAGCTTATATTGGTCAAGATATTTGAACATAATATTGATAACACTTTCGTTCAGTTGTTCTAACTCAGAAACAAGTACACAAGTAACTTCTGCTCCCACACCCATCCTTATTATGATTATCCTATTTCCAACAATTGTATGTTCATTGCATAAATGAACTCAAGCTTGAAATTTTGGTTCATCATTGATTTAATCCAATGCAGTTCAACAAACATGCATTATATATCTACTCTGTACCAGGCACTGTCTTTAACGTGCCTGAATAGAATATAAAAATCAAATTAAATAGTACCTGCCCTCAAAGAACTTACATTCTGCAGAAGAATACTATAGATATCTTTTTCTGAGGTGGGGGGTGAAGCCAGACCTCTGACAGCATTGCTGTAGTTCACCCCTCAATTTCCCCCTCACTACCACCAAAACAAAATTCCTCCACCAGTGCAGATCAGTATTGTTCTGAAACCTGAAGTCTGAAAGACTCGCCTGGAGGGGAGGGAATGAGAGGTTAGGTAATTTAAAAAGGATCACATAGCCAGCATGCACAGAGGTGGGTTTTGAAAACATGGCTTACTGATATCTGGGCTAGCTCTCTGTCTGATACACCACAGCTGTCTCTCATAGCATCTATTTAAATGGATAAATACAAAGTCCTTCAGGCAGATGGGGGAAGTAACAATTGGGAAAGGGTTGTAAATTAAGAGAAAACTTCATGGAAGAGACAGTATCTGCTTGAGGACTGGAGAAAGATGAAGATACTAAGGGGCACAGGTAAGGAAGAAATACCTTCTAGATATGAGGAGGGAAGGGTGCAGGTATCATTTGCAAAGCCATAGAAATTAGACATGTAATATTAATCAATGCCTAGCTTCATTGGAGCATAGGATGTGTTAAGGAGAGTGATATAAATAAGACTGGAAGAGTCAACTGGAGTCAGATTACAGTGGACTTTAAAAACTGAGTTGGGGATTTTTTATTTTATCTTATGGCAATAAGACTATTGAGCAGAAGAGTGATATGATGCGACCTATGCCCTGGGAAGACGATTTCCATAGCTGTGTGGAAGACAGTGTGCAAAGAGGAAACACTGGCTTCAGGGGAACAAATTCAGAGATTATGGCTCAAACTGGAGTGGTTCTTTGTTTCTTGCCTCTCTTAAATGCCCTATCCTATTTATTCATTGAATGGTTGTATCTCACTCACAGTAAGAATGCCATAGGACCTTAGCCTGAAAGGGCCAGGGTCTCCCATTGCATCCTGGACCATCTTCAGTCATCCTGATGAATATCAGACCACTGGACCCAGAGGGCTCAGGAGAAGAAAGTGAGACTGGTGACCTTGCACAGCCCTCCCTCATGCAAAACAAAGTCAATTACAAGTCACGTCATCTTCTCAATGTCATGGTCCTCTTGGAGAACGAAGGACAAACACAACAACCCATTTATCCACTCATTCAATGCATTCTTACTCTTTATCGTAGCTATCCTACATTTTCTATTCCCATTATACAACAACAGTAAAAACCACAACTCTATTCCAGGCCTGTCTCATTTTACCTCTAGATCAGAAGTTCTTAGTCTAGGGCCCAGGAACTTGTTTTGTTTTTCATTTTGATAGTTGTATTTATTTTCTTTTGTAATTTTGGTGTGTGTGTGTGTATGTGTGTACAAAGAGGTCTATCACACACACACCCAAGGTTAAGAACTATGCTTTAGAGAACTATGATTATTTTTCTCCCTCAAACATGTTACCCCCTACTTAAAAGTTTTCAGTAGAATTACACAATCTACAAAATAAAGTCCAAACTCCTTAGTTTGGTATTCTTATTCCTCCATTATCTCACTTAAATCTCTTCCGTCAAATTTGTCTCTCAGTAAACTGGAAAATAAAACCCCTCTATTTCTTTCAGGTGCACCATTTTCCCATTTTCACAACTTTGACCCTTCATTCTTACTCCTCTCCCCCTCAGTCCTCCCCTCACGATGTTCAATCAGTTGCCAAGAATTCTAAATTTTAGTTTCACCACAGCTTTCACATCCATCTTCTTCTTTCTACTCAAATGTACAACAACCACCTAAATTCAGGCTATCTTTATCTCTCCCCTAGATTTTTGAAATAGTCTTCTAAGTGGTCTTCCCCATATACCTCTCTCTCTTCTCCATTCCATCACCAAATCTTCTGAACTGATGTCCCCAAACCAGTGGATTGACCATGTCATTCCCCTTTTCAAGAAGTTTCAGGGGTTCCCTTTTTCCACTAGAATAAAATGCAAACTTCTCTGTTTGACATTTAAAGCCTTCCACAATCTGCCTCCAACCTATCTTTCCAGAGTGATTATATATTATTTCTCTTCATGCACTCTGCATTGCTGCCAAATTGGCCTACTTGTCATGCCCCATATGAAGCATTCCATTTTTCACATCCATTCCTGGAATGCTTTCCCTTTTGGCTTTTGTTTCTTGGAACCCCTAGCTCAGTTCAAAGCTCAGCTCACATGCAGCCTCCTACAAGATGTCTTTCCTGATTATCCCATCTATTGCTCTTTGTCCCCATAGATGCAGATCAGCAGCTACTCTACAATTTATAGTCTTAGTTGCCTGAGAACTCTGAAAGGTTAAGTAACTCACCTAGGGTCACACAGGAGACAATGCAATATTTTATGAATAACAAGTAGGATATAATAAGGTAAAATCATACAAGCAAATGTTGAGGTCTAGGGGTGGCTGGGACCCTAAAAGAGCAATGTGTTGGTCCTGTCTTGAATGAATTAAATCCAAGCCTCTTTCAGCCAAAGACAAGGCTTAATCAGAACACTAGTCAGAGTGGGCATGATTCTAAAAATTCACCATATCGGCCAGACTGAATCTGAACCATTGGCTAGACTCTTAAGGAATCTGAGTGCTTTAATGGAAGCCGATGAATCTTATATACAGTAGTCAGGAAGGGGAAGATCTGTATGGGAGTGAACAAGTAGTCTGGGGTGACTGGGAAAAGATATCTAGAAGAAAGGAAGGGTGGGAATTGGGTGAGAACGATAGGGAGTTAAAAAACAATGAAGGACTGGGCTAGATTAGCTAGGCTAACAGACAATTGGAGGTTTGAGCATGGGGCCACAATGGAAGTCCAGTTGACTGCGATGGATCAATGCCACAGACAAATTCAAGAGACTTGGCCATGTAGGAAAGTTCAAGGAAAGTTCAGGGAGAGGGGTCTCCACGGCCTATACCCCATCACAAAGACCTAGAAAGATCTTATAGAAAATCTCATCCATTTTCAGTCAAACTTCACAAACAATTCCCATAAACAAGTACCTATCTGTATTTATGTATATGTATATGTAAATAAGTTCATAGAAAACTTCATTATAAAAGAATATTTGTAAATGAAAAGTCATAATGATGAAACCCCAACTACAGTGATTCCCAATCTTGATTTTATAGTTCCCCATGGTGTTCAGGTTGTTTCATGAAGCACCACAATTATGAAAACAAAATTAATTGAACCCACTTTTATTTATTAATTTTTAAATTGTATGCTACAACACTGAAAGGAGGAAAATGGTATTTTGAATTTTAAAGAAATAAAAAGATTGCCTTTCCAACATGCTTAAAACTCCCCAGCTTCTTAAGTGAAAAACAACTTTAAGCCTGACGCCATTCTGACCTCTTCCTTAAAAATAAAAATCAATAGCAGAGTTAAGTATTGACTCTGACCATTGTTATTGATTATTCAGCAAATTTCAATGTTTTCTTTACCTGCTTGTGTTTCTACTTTCTACTTTAAAGCCTCTTAATGACAGTAGTCAAGAAAGCTAAAGCATCCAGGGAAGTCATGAGGACAAATTTCTTAAAAGTTAACCTGTTCTTCTGATTTCCTATTTACCAATTAGAGATCACTTTTCATTCAGTGAAAAGGTACATCCACAATTATTTATTTTTTCAAAAATCTAAATTCCAGGGAAGAGCTTCCCTAAAGGAGGAAATACTCTCTGACTTTACCTCTTATAAAGAACGAGAGAGGTATCAGACTGATTCTCCAAAGGGAGAACACACTCACTGTGTTAGCACAACCAACATTCAGCAATTGCCCCATTTCATCCATTTCCCTGTTCCCCCTGCTGCCTGGATAGGTAGGTATATTTACATGCAGCTAATCCTCAAATTGATTTATTAGCTGAGTTTACAAGTTAAAAAGGAAGAGGATCTGAGAAGATAATTACAGGAATACAAATCAGGAGAGACAACTTTGAGAGAATAGTAATTTTGCTTCTTGAAACTGACCTTAAATCCCTAGGAAGAGAACAGAACAGCTTAAAGCAACCTTTCCTCTCCACTCAGAAGTGATCTCGAATTAATTGTGCAGTTTAGCTGAACTTTGCTTTTTTCCTAGTATCCAAGGAGAAGAGCTCTAACAGACTGGGAATTTTAACTTGTTTGCAATGTAAACTCAATATATCATGGAGGTGATTTTTAACACTACAGGAGCTCATTGGAAAATCCTGTTCCTTTAAATAAACAAAAAGAATAAATCGGAAAAGAGCTCTCCATCAGGGATGGATGAAAACTGAGGATGTGGGAAGCCAAATTTATTTTGGCAATTGGGCTCAGATTAGTCCATAGAAACAATTCTGTGCAATCTTAGAAGTCTAACTTTATCATTCCCTTTAACTTGGCCAAAACTAAGGAGGAGATATGAAGCATGGAGGTGCTATATTTTTTCTGTCTTCTTCAGTTATTAAAAGCACTTAGTGAAAATTATTCCTATTTAGCATTTCAAGTAGGTCTATGCAGCTGAAGCATAAACATCCTTTGCTTTTGTATCATTTAATCTTTGTATCTCCCTTATCTCTAGCAGAGTAAACTGTATCTAGTAGACATGATAACAATTGATGAGTAAGAACAGTTAATATTTATATAGGCCCTCACTATCTCTATTGGGTAGATACTATTGATAGTGTTACTACCTTATAGATGAGAGAACAGATCTTTGTAGGTTAAGGCATTGGGTTGAATCTAGCCAAGTGAAATTCTATAGAAATCAAGGTAGAATCTTACACTTGAGTTCAAAAACACCAACTTCACAAGTTTCCCAATGGGGCAGGTATGATTAGAGAGCAGTTTGAAAAATATATGAGAAATTTAGTAAAGTGCCAGCTCATTATGAGTCATCAGTGTGATGTGATAGCCAACAAAGCTAATGTGATTTGGCCTGTGTTAAAGGAGTTTTATCTTCCAAGAATAGGTGGAAGTTGTATAAATAGCTCCAATCAAGCCACATATGAAGTATTATGTTGTGGTTTTGTTTTTTTTTTTTTTTCTGGGGCACCACAGTTTGCAGAAGATACTGGCAAGGCAGCGCATCCAGAGGAAGGCAATCAGAATGGTGAAGGGCCTTGAGGACCTGGCATATAACGATCACTTCAAGAAACTCAGGTTGTTTGGCCTAGAGAGCAGAAGATGTGATAGACTTCCCATATTTGAAGGATTATTTTATGAAAGAAGTAGATAAGTTTTTTTCAGTCCCACAGAGGAGAATAAGGGGCAATAAGTGGGAGTTGCAAAAAAAAAAGGTCAATATGGATTTGACTTTAGGAAAACCTTTCCAACAATCAAAACTGCACAAAAATAAAATAGGTGGTGTATTTTCCCTCTCTGGAAGTCTTTGAGAAGAAGTTAGATAATCTCTTGTCCAGTATGCTACAGTAGGAATTCCTTTTAGGTAGGGATTAGAAAAGATAGTCACTCAAGTCCTTCCCAACTCTAAAATGTGATTCTTTGAGGTTCGGAGAGGATGGGTGAATTGACCACGGTCACACAGTCTGTCAGTGTCAGGGGTTGCATCCTGGGCCTCCTTCTCCACTTGTCCTGACCTATCTCTGGCCACTGAACTGGGATGGCTTTGGAGGAGAAAGTGAGGCTGGTGACTTTGCACAGCCCTCCCTCACTTAAATCCCATCCAATTGCAAGTCATGGCATCATCTTCCTGATGTCATAGTCCCCTTTGGGAGCAAAAGACAAACCACAACCTGTGCCAGAGGTGGAACTGAACCCAGGCCTTAGTGGTTTTAAGTCCTGCACTCTGTCCACTGCTTTTATCTGCCTCTCCTGGTTATGCCCATGTTATTAATAAGGAAACTAAGCAGTAGATTTTTGAATTTGTCCATAGAAGCAAGCACTGTTCGTGTGCTCAATCTAAAACAATTCAAGAGAGAACTAGCAAGTTAACCAGCCAACAAGTGTTTACTATGTCACTGAGGCTAATGAAAAAGATGATTTAACCGGCCATTACTTTTTCAGTTTTTCTCTGTGTATGGGAGGTTGAGGGGAATTTGAGTTTAATTATGGGTGTTGATGCTTAAATTATCTTAATCTGTTCATAAAGAAAACAATTCGAGTGGTAGGAAGTGTAGCTCTAATAGGAATGGATTGAGCCATGTTCAAAATTTTGCCAAGCAAAGAAATTTTTGTTGCCAATGTTCCCTTGAAAATTATTTGCAAGACTTAATTTAAGTGGCTTGCTAAAGGTCAGGTGAGCAGTCATTAAGCAAGCCAAGTTTAGAAGTCCCTTACCTAGCTAGTTTCTAAATGGTGGCTGTTTAGCTTGCTGCAATCCATACTAACAAAAGATGATTTATTGACAGGGCCTATTGCTACAGTTTGGTGATAAAATTGCTAGATTTTCATAAAGAGCTTACACTTACTTCATCAGAAGCCACTTAATACATTTTCATAATAAAAAAACATTTCATTTTTAAAATATTTGGTTTCATATATTTCAAAGGTCTATTTATTAAAATAAGTCATCACGTTCCAATTCTTGGCTCAAACATTCCTTTCATGTTCTCAAATATTTAATCATACTGTCTCTTAACAGAAAAATCTATTAAGCCATTGACATTAACCCTCTTTCTTCTCAAGATGAAATATCATAATCTTGAAATTTCTAAGGATTTCAAACTCCATGTTAAACTTTTCTCCCCTTTGATCATTTTTTCAAACATATTCCAGTAATGAAATTGATTCTTCTGTATTTCCATGGTTTTAGTATTTCAATTTATGAACACTAATTAGCCAATATCTATGATAATTATCAGATCCGTTCTCCCTATGAACTTATCTAGTTCAATTCAATATTTATCAGATGTTTGCTGTGTACCAAGCACTATTTAGTATAAATAAAACATTTTCTGCCTTAAGTGGAGCTTATAATTTAGCACATAGAAATATAGCATACGGATTACCATAATGGAAAATAAAACATGAGAACCTTAACAAAAACAATGCTATAGGCAAAGACTATGTGAAGTATAATATGGTCTCCCCTTGTTAGTCCAACTTTCGTGTAACTGCTTCTATATCATCATTGTAGACAGATATGCTTATGCGATGGCTGTGTGACACAGTAGATACTGCAATGGGCCCAAAATCAGAAAGACCTTAGTTCAAATCAAGCCTCAGGATAATATCTGTGTGATCCTGGACAAGTCATTTCACCTCTATGTACCTCAGTTTTCTAAATTGTAAAATGGGGCTCATGATAGCACCTATCTCCTAGGATTGTTGAGAGGATCAAATGAGTATTTGTAAAGCACTCAGCAAAGTACTTGGCACCTAGTAGATACTACATAAATACTTGTGCTCTTTTGCTCAAAACACTTCAATTATATCTTATTACCTGCTGAATAAAGTTTTTATGCCAAAAACTAGATTCAAGGCCCCCTCCCTTCCAGTAATTTGAGGCCTTTCCAGCTTTGGTTCATGCTGTTTTTATCTATGCGTTCTATATTCTAGTCAAACAAGGATAAAATAGGTTTAAAGTTGAGAGGAATATAAGAAGACATTAACTGCAACTCCCCAACCTTTCCACCACTTATTTTACAAATAAGGCAACTGAGGCTGAGAAAGTTTAAGTGATGTGGAGGGAAACATAACCAGCAAGATTTGAACTCAAGAATTCATGACTCCAAACACATTCAATTTATTGTATTGCCCAGCTGCTTTCCTAGATAGGGTACTGAACATCCCCTATTCACATCCCATGATTTCCATTTTACCTGTTCACTAATTCTGTTCTTACATGTCCTTTAGATAATGCTTTAGAACACCACCCCCATATTCTCCCCATTTTTAATGATCTCTCCCCAGCCTGAACATTTAATACTTTGCATGTCTCATTCACTGATCATAGATAAAATTTGTATTTTTATTATTTGTGTACATGCATGTATGCATTGTCTTTCCATGCTATTCACTGCCTGGATGAAACATTTTTCAACTATAAACATGATCTGGAAAGATATACTTTCATTTTTGTCATTGAGAATTACAGAAGTTTTTGGACTTTTGTGGCAACACAAAACTTCTCACTAAATAAATATTTATGTACTATGGAGAGGAAAATTTTTTGGCATTGCAAATATATGCATTTATAGAAAGTAACATCAATGTGCTGCTCATTGTACACCCCCAGCATGCTGTTCCCTAGGCAGCTTACCTATACGCTCTTTAAGGTTATTTTTCCTGACTAGTCTGTAAACTCTGCAGCAGGGATTCTGTCTAATTCTATATTTGTATCTCCTCTGGCATCCAGCACAGTACTCTGGGTAATAGGTGCTTAGTAAATGTTCACTAAATGAATTAATTCCTGACGGAAGAGGTCAGAGAAGATTTCATGTAGGCAGTAGCATTTGAGCTGATGATGCAAGAAACTGTTAGATAATTTGGGAATGGGTGAATTTTTATTTGTGGGATTGGTTTGCCTTGGTTTTTAAAATGTCACATATAATTCATTGTAATTGCCTGACAAGAAGGGAATGATAGGAGAAATATGATTTTGTAGAGTTAGATAGGGACAACAAAGTAGCCAGTTGTATAGCATTGCTTAGCTAAAATTTTTACTTATAAACCATTATTTTTTTGTTTTTACATAGAAATGATTTGTAATTTGCACACATACACAAAAGACTATTTCTTAACATGACCAAAGCAACCAATTGAAAAGTTAAAAATTCAACCTGTTCTTTTGCCTATACAATTCCAAGTAACTGATTCCACCAAATTTTCACCTCATTTCATTGGCTTAATGTATACAGTGTCCTGAATCCTTCCTGTTCACAATGTCAAAACAATCAGTCAATATAGTAGCATAATGTGTCAGTTTGGATTTTGGTCATCATGTTAAAAAGACATCCAGACGATTAACTGAACTGACATCTTAGATCTTTTGGCATCTTGCAGAAGAAGTAATCATCATGTGGTTGTATAACTATTGCAAAGTAGCAAGAACAAGCTGCCTTTTTTATTAATGTAATGCAGGACTGACCAATAGAGCCTTAGTCCTTTGATCAAGTCCAGTATTCTCTGACTCATGCTAACCCTTTGTAGAAGCTTGGGGAAGTCTGCTCCCAAATATGAAAAAAGGAGGGTCTTTCCTCTTGTTCTACTTCAGAGTATGCTCTGGTACTCTATGAATAGTGCTGGGGGAGTAGAGTGCACTTCACCTCTCACCCTCAGCCAGCCTATGAGAGCACAGTTCCCTTGGCAAGATTATATCTTTGTTTAAGTTGGCATCAATTTGTCTTTTCTTTCTTTTGCTACAGAGCCTTGTGAAATCTCAGAAATTGGGAAGACCCACTGTAGTGATAGTTTACCTAAACCATGCAGGTATTTTTATTCATTTTAAAAAAGAAACTTTTTTGTTAACAAATCTCTGTCAATTACTTCCTCAACTCAGCAAATATTTATTAAGCACCTAGTGTGTATAAGGCACTATTCTGGGTGATGGGGGACGTGATGACAACCAAAAGCATTCCGTACCCTCAAAGGGTTTGTATTATACAGGAGGTATGTTAAATAGTGAGTTAAGTCAATCTAAGGGAGAAAGCACTAGTAACTAGTGGGATCAAGAAAGGCCTGCCTGAGTTGATATGGTACCCAAGGGGAACTTTAAAGAGAACTAAGGATGTTAAGAAAACTCTGCAAGATGCAGAGCAAATGCTGGTCTTTATTACTTGATGCTGCCATCTTCTCTACATCCCCTCCCCTATTTCTACTCCTTTGTGTTGCTAAACTCCTTGAGAATTCCATTTATAATTGGTGCCTCTACTTCCTCCACTCTCACTCTCATATCTCTCTGCAGTGGGTTTTCTGACTTCATTATTTAAGTGAAACCATTCTCTCCAAAGTTACTAATGATGTCTTGATCAGACTTGGGTCTTATAGCCTTTCCTCAGTCCTCATCCTTCTTGGCATCTCTGTAGCCTTTGACACTGTCAGTCACACTTTTCTCCTTGATACTCTCTTTTCTAAGTATTAACATTACTCTCTCCTGATTTTCTTCCTATCTGTCCAGTTACTCCTTCACATTTTCCTTTGTTGGATCTGCACCCTGGTCTTTAAGACCAGTGTCCCTTAAAGCTTTATCCTAACCCTTTGTCTCTCCTCCCTTTATGTTATTTCATTTGGTGATCTCATCACCTCCAGTGGATTCCATTATCTTCTGGGCTGGTGATTCCTAAATCTATTTATTGAACCCTTACCTCTAGGAGCACTTAGGTGATACAGTGGAAAGACTGATAGGCCTGGTATCAGGAAAACTCATCTTCCTGACTTTAAATCTGACCTCAGACATTTACTAACTGTGTGACCCTGCGCAAGTCATCCCTATTTGCCTCAGTTTCCTCATCTGTAAAATGATCTGGAGAAGGAAACGGCAAACCATTCCACTATCCTCACCAAGAAAACCACAACTGGGGTCACAGAGTCAGACAAGACTGAAAATGACTGAATGACAACAACTTCTCTCTTTCTAGTCTCTCATCTCCAAGTGACTATTAGCTATCTTGATATCTTATAGACATTGTAATCTCAACATGTCCAAAGCTGAACTCATTATCTTCCCCCCTCCCCTAATTTTTCTCTTCCTAATTTTCCTATTAAGGTCAAGGGTACCACTACACTCTTGGGCATACAGGCTTAAAACTTAGTTGTCATCTTTGACTCTTTATTCTCATACCATATTCAATCAGTGGCCAAATCCTATCAATTCTACCATCATAGAATTTTTCATATATCACCCTTTCTCTTCTCTGACACTATCAACACCTTGGTCCAGTCCCTTATTGCCTCATTCCTAGACTGTTCCAGTAACAGTCTTCTGCTTGGTCTCCTTGCCTTAAGACTTTCCTTATCCTAGTTCATCTTCTAGTCAGCTGACAAATTGATCTTCTTAAAGCTCATGTCTCCTATTTAATAAACTCCTATGGTTCTCTTTCACCCCTAGAATCAAAGAAATTTTAACATTCAAAGCCCATAATGATCTGACTCCCTCTTACCTTTCTGATTTTTATATACCTTACCCCAACTGCACTCTGGGATCCAGTAACACTGTCTTCCTTACTGTTCCTCACCCAAGATATAGCATCTCCCCACTCTTTGTATTTTCTCCAGCTATCTCTCATGTCTGGAACTTTCTCCTTTCTTATCACTACCCTCTCTGACTTCTTCAAGACATGGCTAAAATTCCACCTTATACAAGAAAGATTTCTCAATCTCCTTCATTTCTAGAATCTTTCCCTTATTGATTAGCTTTAATAATCCTGTATATAGCTTGTTGATGTTTAGCTTTTTGTCTCTCCCACTAGACTGTGAGCTCCTTGAGAGCAAGGTCTTTTTTATTTTGATTTTTGCCTTTATATTTCTAGCACTTAGCATACTTAAGCACATAGTGCTTAATAATAAATTCCTGTTAACTAACTGACTGAGAGTTCCCATGGCCAATATTAACTATGAGACCATAGGTCTACTCTAAAAACTCAAAGAACTCTTCAAAGGTAGGAATGGAGCATTACTTTTGACATTAGTGGGTATTCCTGCTTGGGTGAAATATAGTTTAAGAAAGGGGCACAAGATGAAATAAATCTAGAAAGGTAGTCTAAAGCCAGATTGTGAAGGGTTTTATGTGGCCAGGTTGAGAAGTTAGCATTTTGTCGCAGGGGCAACAGTAAACTGTTGAAGCTTCTTGATGAGAAGGAGTGACATGATCAGACCTATTCTTCAGAAAATTTCTGGGTAGAGAATGGTTTGGAGAGGGAAGAGGCTGGCTATAGGGAAACAAAATAAAAGGATTTTTCACTTGTCTACTCTAAAGGTCATAAAAAAACCCTTTATTATTTATTGTATTGTGGCCCTGTCAGGAGAGAGAAGGGAACAATTGAATGAGATTTTATGTTAGTAGAAATGACAAGATTTGGCATTTGGTTAGTTATCAGTGAATCAATAAACATTAGCTAAGTTCATATTATGGGTCAGGCACTGAGCTAATTACTAGGGAAAAAGAAAGAGCAAAAGACAGGCCCTGCCTTCAAGAATGTCAAAATCTAATTTGAGACAACAGGCAAACAAATATGTACACACTCTGCAAGAAACATAGAAAATAATGAACACAATGAAGGCACTAAGATTAAGAAAGATTGAAAAAGCCTTCCTTTAAAAAATAATTAGATTTTATTTGGGTCTTAAAGGAAGACAGGGAAGGCAGTAGGTAGAGAGGAAGAGGGAGAACATTCCAAGCATGGGATGCAACTAGACAAAACATCTGGAGCCCAGAGGTGGATTGTCTTGGTTGTGGAAAAGAAAGGAGGTCAGTGATATTGTTTCAAAGGGTACCTAGTATAAGGTTGGAAAGGTTAAAGGGGGTTAAACTGTGAAGGACTTTGGAGAGCAAACAGAGGGTTTTGTATTTGAGCCTAGAGGCAATTAGGAGACTGGAGTTTGAGTAGGGGAGTGACGTGATCAGACTTGCATTTTAGGAAAATCACTTCTGCAGCTGAATATATGTATTGGAGGAGGGAAAGAATTGAAGCAAGCAGACCTACCTATAGGCACTTCAGGCATAAAGCGATGAGGACCTATTTCAGAGTAGTAGCAGTTTCAGAGGAGAAAAGAGGGTGTATTGAAGAGATGTTGCGGAAGTGAAATCAATAGGCTTTGACAACATATTGGGTGGGGGGGAAGGGAGAATGATGAGAGGGAAGTGAGAGATAGTGAGAAATTGAGGATGACACAACACCTCTGTTGTTAGCCTGAAGGACTGGGAAGATGGTTTCACCCTCTGCAGTTACAGGAAAGACTGTGGGAGAAAGAATTTAAGTAGAAAGGTAATGAGTTTGGTCTTAGACTTATTGAGTTGAAGATGTCTATTGTATGTTCAAGATGTCTGAAAGATAGTTGGAAATGTAAGATTGGATATCAGCAGGGAAATTTTCAGGGAGTATGAGAGAGGGAGAGAGAAAGAGGAGGAGAAGAATAATCAAGGGTGACTCCTAGGTTGAATTTGAGTAACTGCAAGATATAGAAGTTTAGAGGAGAGATACATTTAGGTGGTGAAAATAAACAATTCCAACTTGGAAGTTGACCTCCAGGTGGAGGTTTCCAACAAGGTGTTGGTGAGAAAGAACTGGAACATTTTGGAGTGAAGCTAAGGTCCCCTGTGGCTTTATGCTACTTTGGACAGCATATTTCTGCAAGTTAGTTAGAAGGGCAAAAATGTAGTCGTTGATATGTAATCAATTTGGACAAGCATCAACACATCACATTCTCATAGAAATCTGCATATTGCCAGAGGGTATATCTATCTTAATTTTTTAATAACATAGAATTTTAGTTTTATTATGGAAATTTCTTTGGTATTTCACAAAAACATTTTAAAAATTAACAGACCCTGGTTAGTTAAGCACTGTTATGGGAGAAACAGCATGGTGGTAGGCCTTTATTGAATCAAAAGCCTGATATTAAAGAGCCTATATAATCTAAGAAACTATGTCTTACGTAGTAAAATCATAGAAGTCCACAGTATAAGAATTAAAAGAGACTTCAGAAGTCATGTAGTACAAAATTTATCTAGTTTATAAATACAGATTTATCTAGTTCATAAATAAAGAGATTAAGGCAAAGGCAAACCAAGCAAATGGCATATGGTCATACTGATAGCTAGGTTTCCTGTCTCTCAGTTCTTAAAATTGCCTCCTAATTGGTCTCCCTGCCTGTTGAGTCTGTTTCTGTCCATTCTCATAATTCTGCAAATTTAACTTCTTAAAACATCACTTTGTTCCTCCACACTCATACTTCTACAGTGGCTCCCTAGGTCCTACTGAGTGACTTTAGGTAATTCACTAAATATCTCTGATGTCATGGGTCTTCTCATTTCTAAAATGAGCAACTGGACTAGATGACTAGGGCTTCTTCCAGTTATAAATTTTATGGTCCTATAATCATGACCCCATTAGACATCTAGTCTAGTCTCCATTGACTCACTTGCAATAAACTTTCTCCTCCCTATCAATGCAACATTATTTTTGACTACTCCCTAAAATTAAGTTCCCAGTTCCAATCAGCTTGTCTTCTTTTCTGCTTCCTCACACATATACCAAACTTGGTCCCATGGGCTTTTTCCTGTGCTTTTTTTTTTCTTGCCTGGAATAATCCACCCTCCTTGTCAGCAGCACCTATTTCAAAACCTAGCTCATGTTCCATCTCTTCTAAGGACCATTTACTGATGAATGCTTCTAGCCTCCATTTGCCTCTCCTTTCCTAAGTTCTTTGTAATTGTTTATACAGTATTATATAATTAATATAGTACTATACTATGTTATACATATGTGTATATACGTGTATGTATGTGGGCATGTATACACACACAATTAGTATAGTACCATATATAGTATATATTATTACAAATGATACCTTTCTCTAGTTATTGATACAGGACACTCTGCTATGATAGCATATAATGCTGACAAGAATAATCATTTTAGCACTTCCATAGATTTTTTTTTCAAAAATCATCATCCTAAAATGAAAAGAAACTTATTTGTGTTTCATACACTTTTTCCTTGTAAGAAGATAAAGTTTTAAGTCTATTTGGAAAGGCCACAAAGGAGTAATTCACCCAAAATAATAAAATGAACTTCTGTCTTTCTGACATACATATTTCAGTATGGAAATCTTTGACTCTTAATTCCTTCTCCCTAGATTGAGGGATATTATTTGGAAATGGGTTTTTAATGTAGCATTCAAGAACCTTGGATTCTAATCTTGACTCTACTTCTGAACTGTGAACATTATGAGTCACTTCCTTTCTCAGAGCCCCAGTTTTCACATCAGAAAAAAAATGGATTAGATTAAAAAAATCCACTCTAGATATCATTAGTATATATCAGGAACTGGGATGAGTTGGAAGTATGAGATACCTTAAGATGCCCATGTAACATATCCTTCCTTACCCATGCTTGTCACATGTGACAACTATGCTGGCTCATTTTCCAAGTTGATGGTGTGTATATTTGTGGTAGAATGTACTGTGAATTTATGAGAGGAATGTCAAACAAATCTTACTATGCTATTTTATTAAGTGCTTTTGGTTTGAAGTACTTGTGTCTTCTGTTGATAAGAGAACAAGTAGATATATTGATGTTGGCTCATGAGCTGTCATTATGACTGAAAATGAACCTATAGAATATTTTCAATCATGGGTAGTTATTTTGGCAATACTGTAGGTGGGGCACAAGTGTTAAATGAAAAATATGGACAATGCCAATAATGCTTAAATCACATAGGGATTAAATGAGATCATGTATATAAAATACCTTGCAAAAAATTTAAAGTACCATATAACTGCCTATCATTAAATATGGAAGATATTTGAAGTGGTAGGCATGATCCAATGATAGAGCTTAAAGTTCCAATTTTTTGAACTGAAAATAAGAACTGAGGTTTCAGATTAGTTTGTCAAGAGACCTGGGTCATTTTAAAGTTCCAACCACATTTGCCATTGGGAAGATAAGGTCCAAGTATTATGGCTATAGAATGCCTATACATTAGGCAAACCATTCATCAGTAAAAACCACTTCCTTGATCAACATACAAATTAATGTTTCTAGTTACAGGGTTTTTTTATTTTATTTTAACCAACTTTATTTTACTCAGTGGTGAGCCAAACCTTGGTCCTTTTCAAAGAGTTCACTGGCAGATCAGTCTCCTATTCTTCTATCCATGTAAAAGCCAAGATTACAACATTCCCAAGGCACAAAAATTCTACTTTGCATTGTTTCAAATTAATGTTTTGAGGAATTACAAGACAGTATAGTACAATAGGAAAAAAAAAACCAATATATTCAGAATCAAAAGAACTCTGGTCAAGTCTTCCACTTATTAGCTATGTGGGTTCAGCTTTTGCAAAACTTCAATGTTCCTTATCTATAAAATGAGAATGTTAAAACCAATCTGTTCTCTCTAGCAGGTATAAAGGCAAATAAGATATGGTAAGAGTGCTTTGTAAACTATGAAGTGCTCTACAAATGCAAGGTATTATTTTGTTAATTAAAGTAGGGTCATTATTCAAGTGTGATTTCCACTTATCTTTATAGAATTGTCTTCATTGTCTCTACTCAGAATTTCACAATGCTCTCTTTTAACCATATGTTGCACATCTTTTGCATGGGGATGCTCATGTGTAATCTAAAATTAAATAAGGCTCTTAGGATTTGGGCGTAAATTATCATTTGGTGAGGGAAAGAAAATAATGAAGAAAATCTATTGGCCTTTTTTTATGCACAGCTACTGTTGCTTAAATAACTTCTACTGCAGTGATTATGAAACTAGTGTGTAATTTTTATTGTTAACTGAGTGTGTCAGCCACATGACATAAAATATCTTGCAATATCACAGGAAGAACATAGGTTTGGGTAATACATAGCAGCATATTTTTTCTGTTATTCACAATTACTAATACTATAACCCTCTTATTGCTCTATGAAAAATATGGTTTCAAATTCTAAAATCTAGAAATAAGTTCATAAAGTTAATGTTAATTATAGATACAGGTTGGAATATATTTTAATAAAAGTATGAGGTAGGATTGAAATTCAAATTATTCCTTAGAAAGCTTCATGTAATATACAAAGAATTATGGAAGAAATATGCAAAGAATATGGAGAATTAATAAGTTATTTTAACAGAGATGAAAACATTGCATCCTATGCCATAGAAGATGGTTTGATTATCTCCCCTTTTTCCTTCATCAGTCTGGGAAAATTTTTAGTCATTCAATCACTAGGAAAGATCCTTTGAACACCCTTACTGCTTGTTTGCAGCCAAGACATATTCTTCTTTTCATAATATCTTGCTCATCTTTTAGCATGCATAACCCTAACGGAAATGAAAATGCCCTCCCTTAGAGTAATGTTTGCAATTACAAACAATTTAAGTATTTTTGTTTAGAATATGGAAAAGTGAACAATATTAAATGAGTGCGTAGTATTTTCAGAAATGTAATTCTCCCTTCCAAGAAAGGACAAGGAAGTGCTGTGTCTATCTTTGTAAAACATATTTGTCTGATTTGCAGTTAAGCAGTGCAATAATAAAGTGCTGGGTGGAGCTAGAGTCAGGAACACCCTCAGTTTAAACTCAACCTCAGAAACTTAATCTCTCTGTGACCTTGGGCAAGTCACTTAACCTCTCTCTGCCTCAGTTTCTGTATCTGTAAAGTGGAAATATTAACAGTACCTGAGGATCAGATGAGATATTTGTAAAGAACTTAGCATACTGCCTGCCATAAGTGGGCATTTCACAAATGCTTATTCCATTCCTGTCTATTTTATAATCACCTTATAGTTTATCAAGGTGAAGAATCACATTTTAATGGAAACATCTACACTGAGATCACTTTGCTCTAGGTATGTAATGAGAACCTTCCTTATGAATGTTAGTTACACTATAGTTCCCCAAATTTTACTAAAAGAGAAATTGAGGCAATGGGAGTTTGTGTGCCAAACCTTTTTGCTTGGTTAGATTTGGAGTCAGATCTGTGATTTTATTAGTATAGGAAAATGCTAAAGAGGAAACCCCCTCCACTAATGTAGATCACTACCTGCCCTGCAACCTAGTCTTAGAGGGCTTCCTGGAGAGAGGTTTCATGGCAGTCAGGACTTGCTTGGCCCAGGTCTTCCTAACTCCTTGGCACACTAGCTCTCATGTCACGTCTTGTGTCAAATCTAGGAGCTGAATCTAGTAATACTAAGAGCTTTTTGGCACTCCCATTACCTATTCTGATGCCTTCTGTTTTTTCCATATGGATACCTGTTCCGGGCAAGATATCTAGCAAGAGTATTCCTTGCCAAAACTTGCATCATATATTTTGTTGTATAACTTAACTACCCAGAATAAATCTTTGACGCTGAGGTTGTCATAGGAAACCATGTAATGTGATGAATAGGAAAATTTAGATATAAAGCATATTTCTTTCCAGAAGTTTGATCTCATTTTCAAGCCTCCACACTGGAACCTCTGACTACAAGGGCGGAAGCAGGAAGAAAGCCACTTGTCTTATCACAGATGAGTGAATCACTTCTATTGACAAAGTGCAAATCTCTTCAAATCATTTTTATTAAATGACTATTCTAATTACTTAGGATTAAAAGTCATATAGTACTTTACCATGAAACCTAAAAGATATAGTTTCAGGACTATGGCCCATTGTCACAGAATTATGGGCATTGACTAGGTAGAGTTTTAAAAAGGTCTCTTTTGCTATGAATGAAGCAAGCTTATAGCCAGAAAACACCAGCTGGCATTTGTACCGGGTTACAGCCTTGGGAAAATTGGTCTACCAAGTCTTCCTGTAACTTTTACCCAGCCAATAAACAAGGGGCTCTTTAAGCAGACATTGGGGGGAACCCAACAGTTGGCACACTGGAGAAAAGTTACTAGTTTTACAGAGATCCTTCCCCAACCCCCTCCCTAACTTCCCATTTTTCTTTTCATTAGTTCAAGCCCAATTGTGTTTCTTGCAGTCTTTTGCCAGGACTACTGATGCAAGCAAAAACCAAGCACCTTGACTGCAAGCCTGAATATGAATTGCTTATGCTTTTAGCTTTTCATGCATAACGTTTTGTTATTTTCAGAACCATTCATGCATGTAGTGTATAGCCAGCAGAATCTCAGGGTAGGTGCCCCATTGATAATTTGCTTTCCTGATGCTTTTTTGTTAGAATTCCTCTGGTTTCCGAAGAACAGCTAAAATGTCAGAAGGTTCACAGAGTCATCAGTTTGGAGCTGGAAGGAATGTGAGTGGGCAGCCAGCATTTTTAAATTAATGACTATTATGTAGAACATCAATATAAATAAACCTATATTGTGTATGCCCATAGCCAGTGAGTTGGTTTCCATTCCACCATCACTCTTACACATCCTGGTGGTATACAGAAAATAATGTATTGTATTCAGTAAAAACATCATGTTCATTCAAGTTGGCTTACAAGTAAAATAAGGCTGCCTGCTACCATGAACTGGTTTAGCATCCTTTGATGGCATTATTTGGAAAGTTCTTCCAGATGCTAATGAGGCATTCACTTTAGAAAGGAATATAGTTCTTAGAGAATTCTCACATTTTTAATGACCCTTTGGCTTTATAGAAGCCAGGATTCAGCCAAATTTGGTTTGTTGGATTGGCGAGTAAGGGGACAAGTTAGTTATTGGTGCATTAGTGGATAGAGTCTTGGAATCAAAAAGATTTGCCTTCACATGCTGTCTCATGTACTTACTGGTTGATGATCTTCGGCAAGTCCCTCACTCATTGTCTGCCTCCATCTCTTCATTTGTAAAATGAGGATAGTAATAGTACCTACATCACAAGGTAAGGATCAAATGAGATGGCCAATATAAAGTCCTTTGCAAACTCACTCACCCTGATAGGTATACTCCCCAAGGAGTGACTACTGCTATTTTTAGAATTCCAGGAGTCATCCTAGGGTTAATAACTCAAACTCAGGTAACCTCTCCTGTGTTCTTCTCCTTAATAATCATCTAGTAGACTTGGACTTTTTGTCTTTTTGTTTTGTTCTTTCTTTTTTTTTTTTTTTTTTTTAGAAATAGCATTGACTCAAATGGCCTAATAAGAAACAGTATTTAACAAAGCATTTTCCCCCACATCAGGGATACAGTCAGTCACAAATTCACTATGGTGATAAAAGTGACATGAGCCTCAAGTATAGTCATAATGAGGCACACGGGAGGAACACACATGGGTAAGGCTCAAGAACCATAGGGCTTCCAAATGCTTTTTTTCCTCTGGGGAGGTCATCCCATAGTTTACTGCAGGGCCTATTATTAGTGATGGAGGAGACACTCAGTTTCTCAGCAAGACTGATAGCTCCAAAGGTATGGATTTCTAATGGTTAAGGAGTGGTTTAGCTGTGCTTGCTCCTCATAGAAGGCAGGACTTTGTTTGGATCAACTTACCCTTTGATTAGATCAAGGAAGTTACTTGGCTGTTGTTGGACTTGGATGATCAGGCCACTTGATTGCTTCTTCTTACTTGAGCCAGTTAGTGCTCTTGTCAGGGCCAGGCATCATTGCTAGATGGGTTGAACCCCCTTGGATTCACTCTTAAAAGAGAAGCTACAGTATTTTTCTACCTTCAGTTACTATCTGGAGTGAGTACTCGACTTTAACTGAGCTTTTTCTATTAGAGTTTAATAGTGTTCTTTTAATCTGAAGTGCCAAAATATTTTTTCAGGTGGAAACCTCGTCGTTTTGACTCCTTCAGAGTTTCAGTTTGGAGGCTATCCCCTCCAGGAATGAGATGGGAAGATCCTATACCCACCTCCCAAATTTATTCCTAAATTTTCCTGTTAATAATCCTAATTTTCCTTTCTTAATAATCCTATTCTTTCTTGGCCCAAAAGCACCTACCCTCGGTAAGGCACTTTTCCTAATGGAATCAGTGTCAATTTCTTTGGGGTTTTTTGTGACTACTGACAAAGGTATGAATGAAGTATATGGCCTGGAAGCAAGTCCATTGTCTTATAGCCTCTTCCAATTGAACTATTGAAACAACAAGCCTTTTCTAGGAGTTGAATAACTCTTCTACATACTATGAAGCCATGTGCATATTGTATCTCCCTACTAGATTGGGAATTTCTTGAGGGAAAGAGAACTGGGTTTCCTTTGTATACCCAATAGTTAGTTCAGTGCCTCACACACAGAAAGCTTAATAAAATACTTGTTTTCAATAAATTGGAATTAAATAAATTGGAAGAAAGGACCAACTTTTACTTTCCATAAAAACTTTACTGTGTGTCCAAGTAAGGTGAAAGTAATCCCTTTGTAAGATGGAGAAGCTCTGAACTGGGGTCAATTTGACCACATTACCATAGCAACATATTCATTTACTGTCATAACTTAATTGAAGACCAGGAAAGAGGGTATCTATCCCTCGGGTATTTTAGTACTTACATACATTTTTGCCTCTAGCAATTATGTGTTGGTTGCTGCTGACTCACTGCTTACTATATACATGTACATTAACTCAAGTAGGTTAATTTTTGAGGATCAGGGAAGAAATAGGGAAGAGAGCAAAGAAAAGTCTTTTATGTCCTTATGTGGGTCCAAGAATTCTCTGCATCCAGGTAGTATGTATGTGTGTGTGTGCATGTGTGTGCGTGTGTGTGTATATGTGTGTATACACAAGCACATCTTTTTTTAAGGAGTCTCTTGAATTGTTCACAAAACTATTTACTAACCCACCAGTTTCTCCAAGACCTTTACGAAAGAAGCAAATTTCCAATTTTGAAGGTAGAAAAAGCAAAGTTGAAATAGATTTTGATGATTTCTTTAGTTACATAAGCCAAGGACAAGACAGGGGTGGGAAATTGATAACTAACCGCCCCCCAAGACTGCTTCTCTGGACAACATAATCCGTGCTTTTCTTTCCTTTTATTATATAACAGGCATGTGAGCCATAACCTAGAGGCAGAAGAATCTCTATCCTTATTTGATTCTCCATATATAGAATCTATCTTGGACTGTTATCTTATGTATCAAAAATAATTCTTGTCAGACTCAGCTGTTAACTTTGTTCGCTGGGATAAACTATATTCCCCAAGATTCAAGTCATACCTCCTAATAACCCAGAAAGCATTGAGAGTGTTTTGAAATGTTGTTTTCAGCTAACAACAAATGCATGCAGGTGTATGTAAAAAAAACAAATATTTCAACAAATCTGTGATCTCATTGATGTGGTTTCTTCTTTAAGTGATTGTCACAGCAAGGACCCCAGCACACACAGGAGAACCTGCTGAACAGGTTCTTAGATCTGCTTTTCTAAAAGGAAAGCAATTTTTGAGGGGTTAGCACTCACTTTTATCAAATACATATACCAACAGAGAAAATACAAGCAAAGAAATAAAGACCAACAGACAGGGCTTCCAGCTGTCTGACCATAAGCAATACTTGCATCACAAATCAAAAGAGAGATCCAGCTGTCTGATCATTACATACATACACAGTTACCAGAGAGAGAAGCTGCAACATCTGGGTTTTCAAAGTCCGCTACCCAGAGTCTCATCTGGCCAAACACTACCAATAAGTAAGCCCCAAAGTAAAACCTCACCTCAGAGTATTTATACACTTACCCAGTGCCTCAATAGAAATTAACAAGAGGTATTGAGGCCTATTAATGTGTGAGGAAGATCTTTAATTCTTCTGCCCTACCACCATTAACCTTATGTTGACATTACAGTGATTTAGATTTTAGCACAGCTGGACTTTTCATCCTAAGAGATTCTCTTTTATGACCTCATAAATCCTCTAAAAGGAGGTTCACCCAACATCTTAAGAACATTCCTATTGATTTCATGGCATTTGGAGGATATTCCAAATGGTTTTCCATTGCCTGGCTTCACTCTTGCTACATGACTGGCTTACCTCCTTTTCCAGTGACAAATATCTCTGACATTCTTACTACTGCTTCATCTATGTTACTCTTTGATGGAAACATTTCTGCCTACTCACACCTAACATGTGCCACTCTACTGTCCTTTGAGTGACCTCCAATTTTAATATTTCATAAATAATAGTATCCATTGACTTACAGCTATATATGACCACCAGAAAGGGTAGCAAGATGGCACAGGGGATAGAGTGCCAGGCCTGGAATTAGGAAGACATCATCCTGAGTTGAAGTCTGACCTCTGATACTTACTAGCTGTGGGATTCTGGGCAAGTCAGTGAACCCTGTTGGCCTCAGTTTCCTCATCTATAAAATAAGCTAGAGATGAAATGGCAAACCATTCCAGTATCTTTGCCAAGAAAACCCCAAATTGGGTCACAGAGTCAGACACAGCCAAAATGACTGAGTGACAATGAAAGGATTACCAGAAGAATGTCGATGTCAGAATGACTGAGTTTTGTTTCCTCCAAAAGCTTGAAATTATTAAAAAGTATTGATCAATTTTCCAAATGCAGTTTAGCCTACTTATTCCTTTCCTTCAGTTATGGGCCTGGTTCATTTTTCATTCCAAGTGTCTATACAAGATGTAGATGTTTCACCATTGATTATAAAAATGCAAATTAAAACAATTCTGAGATACTGCTTCATACTTATCCAATTGGCTAAGATGATAGAAAAGGAAAATGACAAATGTTGAAAGGGATGAGGAAAAAAATGGAACACTAAAGAACTGTTGATAGAGTTGTGAACTGATCTAATCATTCTGAAGAGAAATTTAGAACTATGTCCAAAAGGCTATACAATTACCCTTTGACCCAGTGATACTACTTACTATGTCTGTGTCCCAAAAACATAAAGAAACGGAAAGGACCTATATGGACAAACAATTTATAGCAGCTCTTTTTGTAGTGGCAATTAATTGGAAATTGAAAGGATGCCCATAAATTAGAGAATGGTTGAATAAGTTATGATATGTTATTGTGTCAAAATATCATTTTGCTATAAAAAAAATGACAAGCAGGATGCTTTCAGAAAAACCTGGGAAGACTTGTAAGAGCTGATGCAAACAGAAGTGAGCAGGACTAGCAGAATATGACCAGCTGTAGAAGACTTGGCTATTCTCCTCAAGAAAATGATTGAAGATAATTCCAAAGGACCCATGACAAAAAAGCTCTCTACCTGCAGACAGAGAACAGAGTGCAGATCTAAGTGAAGATTAAAGCATACTTTTAATTCTTTTCTTTATTTTTCTTTTCTGTGGATGTGTATTTTCTTTTGCAATATGACTAATATGGAAATATGTTTTGCATGATTTTACATTTAATCAATATATGACTTGCTTTCTCAAGTGGTTCAGGGGGGGGAGAGAGAGAGAGAGAGAGAGAGAGAGAGAGAGAGAGAGAGAGAGAGAGAGAGAGGGAGGGAGAGAGAAAGTTAGCATTCAAATTTTAAATAACTGCTAAGAAAATTTATATATAATTGGGAAGTACTTAATGAAATAAAAATATACTTTAAAAATGTTGATACTGGTGACAGTTTTGTGAGTTTTCCAACCAAATGAATATCATAGATATTTATTCATTTGTTTTGCTTTTTTCACATTCAGGTAGTTAGGCCGTTGTAAGAACTATTCTTTGACATAACTCTTTAAAAAAAACCTGAAAATAGCAAAAAGATAACAGAAATTTAAGGCTTATTGGCAAAGAGGAGACACACAATTGTACCATTTTCCAAATGGTATAGAAAACCTGTAGAATCAGCAATAAAGAAGATGATAAAAAAATAATCAACCCATTACCACAGTGGAATGTAGTCAGCTCCTCGCTGAAACAGACACATGTGCTGAAATACTGAATACAATGTGTTTACTTTTAACATAGAAATTGATAAGTAATTTTGAAGTACTTAATAACAAGAGAATACAATGAATAATAAAATTATAACACATCTACTAAGTGACCCAGGCTCACCTAAAACTCCTGACATCCTCCCAGATAGAAAATGAATCTGTTGCTAGGAGATCTAAGCAGCTGATACTTTGAATTCTTTGAGCAGGTAAATGAATGTAACAACACAGTCACCCCAAGATATTTAACTGATTCTTCCCATTTAAGTAGTTATGGGAATCAGAGGCAATAATTCTGGAGTTGGAGTCTGGTCATTCGTATCAGGAATGTATAAAATGTGGAATCCAGAAGGAACTAAAATGTGAGACTAGTGATTTGCCTGACCAAAGCTCTGACTCTGACTAAAGCTAAGCCATAACAGAGCAGGATTGATTGAATTAGTGTCTTTCTTGGCAAGAAGCAGTGCTATCAAAGCTGATGTAGCTCTGTCTCCTGGGCGATGCACCACCTCTCATCACTGCTGTAGTTTCATGCCTTTCCTCTTTCCTTTCTCTAGCTGTACCCAGCCCTCCTTTGCTGATGCTCCAAGTGTGGGGTGGATGGAGAGGAGGGAGAGGGGTAACAGTAAGTAGGGTGGTACATGTAGAATGAGTAGATTGGACTAAAGGTGTTATTTGCTACTTTCACATGCTATTTTAACGTTTGCCAAGCATTTTGTATATGTTAACTTATTGGATCCTGAAAACAACCCTTTGAGGTAGGTGTTATTTTATAGAGGAAGAAACTGGTGCTCACAGGTTGTGATTTGCTCAGGGTCACATACCTAGTAAGTGTCTGAGGCAGGATTTGAATTCAGGTCTTTCTGATTCAAAGTCCAACACTCTATAATAGTAACAATAGCAAAAATGTACATATTGCTTGCTAAATGTTAGGCATTGTGCTAAGGGTTTTACAATTATTATCTCATCTGATCCTATCAGAGCAACCCTGGGAGGTAGATGCTATTATCATCCTCATTTTACAGATGGAGAAATTGAGACACACGTGTTAAGTGACTTGCCTAGCATCACACAGGAAGTGTCTGAATCTTGATTTGAAATAAGATGTTTCTGACTTCAAGCCTGGAGCTCTAACTAGCTTCCAGTCAACTTACATTTCCTTGGTTCCTGAAGTGAATTATTCTAATTTTAACAAGTATCAAAGTACTGAAAGACATCAGGGTAGAGAGGCTATGGACAATGGTCTCAGAGAAAAGAAGATCTAAGTTGAAATTCTGACTGATCTATTACCCTGGGCAAGTCACTTCAACACTCAACGTTCTAAGCAATTCTAAGCCTGTGAGTGGCAAAACAATTTTAAAAAAAGTGATCACCTGTGTTGAGAGAGGGAGTTTCTTCACCAGGAAATTCCCTATACCAATTAATGTCACAGATCCAATCTTTATCCATTTCCTTAGTGAGGCACTGAAAGAGACAACTGAAATATACGTTTATCCAGATACTTAAATAACATAATAATCCATTTAAAAGTATCAAACTTAGTTTAAGTTCTGAGAAAAGGAGCTTGAGCACTGGGTGGGTGATGATTAATATTATCATCCATGTTTCAGAGGTGAAGGATCAAAAACACAGAGAAAGTGACCTACATACAACTAATAGATAAGCTAGCGGATTTGCCAGAAACTGAACTTTAAAATCTCATGCTTTTAAATTCACAAGCAGCTTTTTCCTTTTTGCACATTCAGATCTAATTTCCCTAGTAGCATCATCCATCACTACAGGGAAAAGGAATGATTCTCTCCCTTGTATCATCCAGTTGCAGTATGTAGTTTATGTTACTCATAGATTTGAAATACACATTCAAATAAAGTCACAAACACAGAGGCAATAATCCCACCACCATTTATGTATCATTTATTTTGCAACAAAGCACATAAAATGAAAGTGGATTGAGTGACACAAAATGCATGAAACTAATAGAAATATAAATACGTCATGCACTTGTATAGATAGTATTTATATTGAATCTAAAAGCCTAGAGTATTAGATAATTCACAGCTTTAGAAACTTTCAGAAACCCTGCACCATGATACAAAACTAATGTACCCAAAAATGTGCTTATTATGTTCAGACTTGGTGGGCCCTGAATAGGAAATGGGCTTTGGTATTTTTGGCCTCACACTGCTTTGCCCTAATCTCTCCTTTGTACTTATTTCAATTTTCTTTACATCTTGGTGATGCATGTGTATGCATTCATTCTTTCCCCAAAGAAATTATAAAATCCTTAAAAATCCAATTGGATCACATCTCTCACTGAATTTCCTGATCCTAGTAGAACACCTTGCCTAATGCATCCATATGTCCTCCCTCTCTCAAGAAGCTAGAAGCCAAAAGGCTCTCTCCTCTCTTAAGCTCTCTACAGCTTCACTCCTCATGTAGGTGCAGGGTTTTATGTAAATGACTTCTGATCTATGAGTTACATACGTTTATTAAATGATTGAATTGCTTTCATCAAGTGTCTTATTGATCATTACTATTGGCATTAGACACATTTCTTTTTCCAGGAGGGGGCAGTGATTGGAAAGAGAAGGGGACGTTGAATGTAACTATGCCAAGAATTTCTAACTGGAATCAAGTAATAACCAACATTCTTGGAATGTTTTTAGGTTACCATTATTCATTATCCTATTTGATCTTTACACAATCCTCTGTGGTGGGAATTATATTTTTCTCCATTTTACTATAGATGAGGGGACTGGACCTGAGACTTATCCAGGGTCACACAGCTAGTAAGTGTCTGAGGCAGACTCCTCAGTTCTTCCTGGCTTCAAATCTAACTAGTCACTGTACCACCTAGCTGCTGCAACTTTCATATAGACCACTCATTTATGGTATGTATATTCAAATCAAAATGAAATGTCAATCCATAGTATATATGTGATAATCCATAGATCCCAAGCACCTACGAGTCTTTCAAGATCAAATACCATGTCCACCATGAAGATTTTTCCCGATCCCTACAAAAAGAATTAATCTCTACATCTCTTCAACAATCAAAGCCTTTTGTAAATACTTCTCTTCCACTCTATAAGAAGGTGTTTGGAGAGAAGCAATTATGTCATTATTATTGCTGTTTTCCTCTATAGAATGTAATCATAATGATCATATTAGTATTGTTATGTAGAACCTACTATGTTCCAGACACTCTGCTAAGTGTATTATAAATTTTATCTCATTTGATGCTCACAATCCTGAAAGATAGAAGCTATTGTGATGTCCATCTTATAGATAAGGGAACCAAAAAAATGAAATTTAAGTGATTTGATAAGGTCGCACGGTTAGTAAGTATGTGAGCACAGACTAGATTTGGACTCTACTCTTTCCTCCTCCAGGTCTAGCACTTTATCCACTGTGCCATCTAGTTGCCTTACCTAGTAAGGTACTTCACACATAGTAGTGCTGCTATGACTATTAGTTGAATGAAAGATCAATTTTTCATCTCATCAGGTAACAATAAATATTTGGTTTGTACAAGGTAGTTATCGGCCTTTTGTCTTCAGAGAAATACTTTTGGTCACTTATGTTATAATTGGATAGAATATAGAGCTGGATGGAACCTCAAAATATCGTTCTGTCCAACCTCCTTTTTTTTTGAAGATGAAGAATCTGATGATTCCCAGATATATAGGAAGTAACTAGCAGTTCTAGGATTGCAATATAAGGCTTCTGACTCCAAGTTCTGTGGTCTTTTTATCACGCCACATCACCTTTGTTTTACTAACCAGATTATAATGACACAGTCTTCTACACTCATTTTAAAACGCTTGAGATTTTGCACATAGAATGTAGCTAGCAGCTCAGTGGATGGAGTGCCAAATCTGAAGTCAGGAAGACTCATCTTCTTGATTTCAAACTAGGTCTCAGACACTAGCTGTGACCCTGTGTATTGCTAAGGCAGTGTTCACAGCGCTGATGGTGACTATGAATATGCCAGCATAGTTCTCAGTCACAAAGTATAACAGACTCTCCATATAGAAGGCAGGAGAAAACATTTATTCAGACACCAGAGAGCCAAAATCTACGCACAATAACAAGGAAGAGAACGACCCCATCCCCAAGCCTTGCCCTTGAGATGCTTCCCAGAAACCAGCAAAATCACAAACAAGCTCTCACTCATGCTAGCCAGCTGCCTACTTGCCTGCTTCCTTCCATAGCTCTAACTAGACTGACCAATTTCCTCCCAACACTGCTCTAACTCCACCTCTTTAGGTTCCACCTTTCCTGTTCTACCCCCTTCAGCAAAATCCTCCCACAGGCTCCATGTGACACAGACTTATGGGACTCAGGCTTCCATGTAACCCTGGCAGGTCACATGGACCTATTAATGAATGGGAAAGATCTTCCCATTTAAATCATCATTGCACCCTGGTCAAATCACTTAACCCTGTTTGCCTCATCTCTATATAATGACCTAGAGAAGGAAATGGTAAACCATTACAGTATCTTTGCCAAGAAAACCCCAGATGGGGTCACAAAGAGTCATGCATGACAGAAATAACAGCAATAATAACAACATAGAATTTTTAAAATGGTAAGTATTTTAGTTCATCTGACAATATTCGAAAGATACATAATTCCATTTTATGATGTATTAAAGTAAAGCACTGAAAATTTGGGATGGGCCTGTTCAACTCATTTTAGGATAAGATTAGAGCAGAGGTGTAATCTTTTTCTTACTATGTAGTATATTCTTATCCTAATTCCCATCCCTTACTGGAATTAGAGAAAATATAGACCATATGTGTGTGTGTTTATATATGTCTCTATGTGCACTTGCACATAGAGACATATATAAGGATATGCACATATATGTATTTGTGTGTATCTATAGAATATGCTTCTAAGTTTTTGTGTGTGGTCTCTCTTTGAGGTTGGGGACTGGTCTTACTTTCTCTTTGTGCACAGAGTTTAGCACAATGCCTAACCCACAATAAGTACTTTGCAATGCTTCTTGTTGTTCGGGTCATTTCAGTCCTGTCTGACTCTTTGTGACTCCACTTGGATTTTTTTTTTTTTGGCAAAGATTCTGGAATAGTTTGCCATTTCCTTCTCCAGCAAAATGCTTGCTTATTGATAAACTGATTTACTTAGTTATAAATTAAAGTTTTCTCTAGAGTGAGTTTATCTAAATTTTAGCAAAGCGATTGAAAAACAACTCATGTTTTTCTTATAGAAAATAAGAGAAACATGAAGTAGATGATAGCATGATCTAAAGGATTTGGAATCAGTTGAATGATCAAGCCAAAATAGTGGTGATTAGTGGTTCAATGTCAATGGAGAAAAATGTTTCCAATAGAGTGTTCCCATGAATCTGTATTTGATACTGTGGTATTTTTTTTAAATCATTGACATAGCTAAATGCCTAGATGACAAACTTTTAAAATTTGAAGGTGACACAAAGCTTGGAAGACTAGCCAAGATGCTGGATTTTAGTTTCAAGATTCTGAAAGATCTTGTCAAACTAGAGCATTGTGCCAAATCTAGCAATATAAGCGGAAATTTAATACTGAAAAAATGTAAGTCTTATACCAACATTCAAAAAAATCGGCTTTACAAGTACAAGATACATAAAACATAGGTAGGCTATACTTTGTCTTAAAAATATCTACAAAGTTAATCTGCATCAGCAGTGTGTTATTATAACCACACAAACTAATATTCCCTCAGGCTGTACGTTTAGTCTTGTTGTCTAAACCTAGGGAGGAAGGTAAATGTTCTCGCTGTATTCTCCTCTACCCAGGCTATAAGACCAAGAGCAGTGGTGTCAAATTCAAATAGAATAAGGGTCACCAACCCATACACTGGATCCCTATGGGCACGTAGCCACTTAGAAAATCATATTAATGTTATCTAGGTTTTATTGTATTTTTATTTATCTTGTTAAATATTTTTCAATGGCATTTTAATCTTGTTTGAGTAGCACTCAGGAGTGTTGTGGGTTATAAGGAACCCAGGAGCTTCATCTTTAACTACTCTAATTGAGAGTATCCATGCTGGGTACCACATTTTAGGAAGGACAATGATAAATTTGAAAACACTGAGAAGGCAAGCAAGATGCTGAAATGCCTTGAATTGAGTCCATGTGAGAATTGATTGAAGGAAATGGGCACATTCCAACTGAATTAAGAAAGACTCAGGAGGGATGTGATAGGTGAAAGTCTGTTTTTAAGTACCTACATGGCTGCCATGTGGGAAAATGATTAGATTTTTTTCTCCTAGGCACCAAGAGAGATGAGTTAACAGTATCTTTCTACCTTTGTCAAAAATTATCTTTTCCCTTTGTGCTCAAAAAGCCAAACCTTCTTATTTTTGATATTTTAAAAATACCTTTTAGTCATTTTTGTTTCATATCCTACTATAGCTATCTGTGAATATTTTGTATCCTCCAAACTAGATTGATGTCACCCAATTAATTATTTAGCACTCATTATATGAAAAGAACCATGCTAAGGATTCCAAAATCTAAAAATGAAACAATTTCTGTTCTTGAAATTCTGGTAATATGATGAAGATGGTGATCCATGAGGACACATTGTAATATATAAAATTTTAATCTATTCCAGCACCTCACACAGTACTCTGCATATGATAGATCTTTAACAAATGATAATTAAATTGAAATGTTGAAAGTGACATATTTCTACACAGTTAGGTCATTACCATTATTTTCCCCCTTAGTTAAAATTTAATGTTTTCCTCATTTTAATTTTCCTTTCTCAAAGAAAGTATCCAATCATAAAAGTAAGGTAAATATAAAAATCAAAGGACAGAGGAAAATATCACCAAATTTTAGTTCTTAAGGAATGCTTAGCCAGAGCTAAGAAGTAAGAAAGAGTTGTTTTCTAGGTGAAATCACCTCTTTCCTTCAATGCTTGAACTTTTTTAATAGCAAAAGAAATTATTGGAAACATTTTTCTCTAATAACTGCAGTAAAGTGCCCATTATCAATATTGTTGCATGATAGGGTTTATCATATGTCTTTGTTCTTTTCTGATGCCACCAAACCTTTTGAAATTCAATTTCCCAAATGGTATTTATCTACTGTGTCTTCCTGTAATAAGTACATTTGCATGTCTATCTAACTCTTTTTCTATAGGAGAAACGCAAAAAAGAAAAAAAATGGCCATATGTAACAAGAAACTGAACAATTTCCTAAACTGGCACTGTGGTATTTCACTAAATATATGGCTTAATACCAAACTTCATAATTTGTGGGAAGGAAAGCATTTTCATCAACTCCCTGGAAACCTGTCCTGCCAGCAACAGATTTTCAAAGGTGTCAGTGGTAGAGACAATATCCAAAGGACAGATGAGAATGTTTAACTGGTGTGAAAAGAGAATGCCTGCTGTCTTTTGAGCCATATCCATGTGCTTGGGAAGAAACAGTTAGCAATGTCACCCTTGAGCATGGAAAAGGACCAATTACATGTGACCCAAGTGAGCCAAAAGGGCAGTAACTGGAACCACCATCCTAGCCTTTACCTTCATCTGACAAAAATAGATTCACAAGAAAATACATTTTCTGAGACATTTTGAAACCGCCAATGTCACTCTTTGACTCCTGATTTTAGCAATGGAGAGGCATACATGAAAACCCTCCAACTGAGCAAACATGAGCTGAAAGGCAGTAGAAAAGTAAATAGGTAGGATTATGATGGATTTCCTTTGGCCTCAGTCAAACTACTAGCTTTCCCTTGCTACCTTCCCCTGTGAAACTTGATCAATGACTCCCAAATTAGTGGAGGATGAATTTCCCATCTACCTTCTTCTCTCCCTAATTCTCATAGTCAAACCTATAGAGAAAAGAAGAAAGTTTGGAGAAGCTTGGGAAACGAAAACATAGAATATTGTGTTGCTCCTAAGATTGAGTCAGCTTGTTTTTTGGAATTTTTTTTTTGGAAACTTGATTTGTGATTTATACTTCCTGAAAAGTTCTCAGAAATTAAGTGTCTTATTAAGAGTCAACTGCTTGCCATGTTATCCATATATGGCAAATTTACTTTGGTGAATATCAGCATCAATACTGGTAGACAGAATTTTGTTCTGTCAATTTCAGACTGGTTTTCTCTAGGTTCCCAGCAAGTTGCTTTCAGGATACCTCTCAATATCATGCCCAATGTGTACTTAGGAAACAATTTCAAGTTGTTTTATTATGTAGAGTGAAGAGGGAGTTATTACTGTGAATTCTTTGATATCAGAAATTCCATGTGAAAAAAAAAAATATTTTACCAGTAAGTCCACAACAATTCCATAACTTCTAATCTGGGGACACTAAGAGGTTAAATGACTGGTCTAGAGTCACTCAGCCAGTTTGTTTCAGAGAAAGAACTTGAATAGAAATCCAATGTCATACTGCCTCTCAATTTTTAGGTTTAATTTTATGATTGCATTAATTTAAAATTATTAGGATAAATCTTTCAGTAAATATATATATTTGTATATATATACATACACATGTATATATGTGTACATCATATGTGAATACACACACGTGTGTGTATATATGCGTATATATGTGCATATGCATATATATGAAATGGATCCCTTTGGGCCATACGTTGACATAGAAGTCAACATATTAGCATAATTTACATCTTATTGTAGTTTTATTTGTTTTGTTAACTACTTTTCCAATTACATTTTAATCCAGTTCTGGCTCCACTGGAAAGTATTTCAGAGTGTTTGACACCTTTGTCCTAACATGATAGGAAGGGCTTATGGCAACTGGGAGAGTTGCTCATTCTTCTGACTCTTAAAGATCTAGGAATTTCACTCGATGACACTACCCAATGCATTGTTCCCAATTTTGCCAACACATAATTCACAAAACTCAAGAGAAGTTTTATGAACAGGTTGGAGAAAAGAAAATCAAATTTCCAGCAGATTTCACCTAAAAAATGAACATACTTCTCAAGAGACATATCCAATTCGGTAAACATTTATTAAGTACCTACCATGAGCTAGACACTGTGCTAAGGTCTGGGGATATAAATAAGAAAAAGAAAAACAAACCCTCTCAAGGAGCTTATAATATAATAGGGGAATATAATACACAACAGGAAGCTAGGAAGAGTGGGGCAACGGTGACACCAGGAAGTACCAAGCTATCTAGCGTGGAGGCATCATTCCCTGAAGTTAAGACCAGGTAGAGCTGAAGCTGCAAAGTGGAGTGAGATGCCAAACACAAGATCTGTACTCTGAAAGTTTTTGGTGAAATTTAGTGTCCCACTCTCTGTCCCTCCAATCAGAGGGGAGAGGAGGCTAAGGGAGTTGGGAAAGTGTCAAGTATTTCCAAGGTGGAGTCAAAGAAAATGGTGAATTATATAGTCTCATTTACTTAAATGCTTATATCTGGTAGAATTACCATTAAGAAAGACCATTTACAATGTTTTAGTAGGTGAGACCTCCTCTAATTCTGCATAACTCTAGCAAGTGGTTTTAAATCCCTATTGTAATTCCTCCAGCTATTGAACAGAGTAACTCCTTCAACTTAATGAAACCTTTGACTTTTCTACTCTGCTCAGTTCCAGGATTATTCATTGGCACTAATTTATAAAAGACTACTGAAAAAAAAGTGGAACAGTGAAAAATAGGTCCATGGAAATTTGAAACTAGTCCTGATGGTGTGTACTAGAAAGGTTCCTGGCTCTGGAGTCAAACGAGTGGGCTATATACCTGCTTCGGCCTCTTGCTAATCATATGACTTGGGGCACGTTACCTAACCTATCCAGGACCCTGTTTCCTCATCAGTAAAATGAGATCATTTTGAAAAAATGGTGAAGCAAGGGCAGCATTCTTGTCTATAAAAAGGAGAGTCCTAGTATGACCTGAATAGAAAGAGGTCATTGTTGACTGAGATGACAGAAAAGATAAATAATATGCTGGAGGAGATGTTGGAAAAATATGTACACTAATGCATTTTTGGTGGAGCTATAAACTCATCCAACCAATCTGGAAAGCAATTTAGAACTATGCCCCAAAAAGGTATAAAATAGTATATACCCTTTGATCCATCAATACCAATACTAGTTCTATATTCCAAAGAAATGAAAGACAGGGAAGGGATTCGTATGTATAAAAATATGTATAGCAGCTCTTGTTGTTGTACAGCAAAGAATTAGAAATTGAGGGGATGACCATCAATTTGGAAATGGCTAAACAAGTTATGATATATAAATATGATAGAATACTATTGTACTGTAAAAAAAAATGATGAAGTAGATGGTTCAGAAAAACCTGAAAAGGTTTACGTAAGCTGACAAAAGTGAAATGAACAGAACCAGAACCATTTACACAGTAAAAGTAATATTGCAAAGATAATCAACTATGAAAGACTCAACTTCCCTGATCAAGACAATGACCCACCACAATTCTAGAGGACTCATGATTAGAAATGCTATCTACCTCCAGATAGAAAACCAATGGGTTCAGTGCAGATTGAAGCATATTTTCTCTTTATTTTTATTGTTTTCCCCTCTTTGGGACACGGCTTATATAGAAATGTTTTATATGACTCTTCATATGGTAATGGCTATTGTGTTTCTGACCTTCTCAATGGGTTGGAGTCTGAAGGAGGGAGCTAGGGAGAATTTGGAACTATAAACTAAAAAAATTGAATTTTAAAAACTGATAAGTAATGGATGATAAAACAGAATAAAAAAGGGACCTTTGAGATCCTCTGGCTCTGCCCTTCATTTTCCCAACAAAGAAAAATCCAGACACATACAGCAACTTCAATTGAAAAAGTATTTAAGATTCTCCTGTATGTGAGACAGGTAACTAGGTGGCTCAGTGGAGAGAGTGCCTACCCTGAAGTCGGGAAGATTGATCTTGCTGTGTTCAAATCTAGCCTCAGCCACTTGCTAGCTATGTGATCCTGGGCAAGTCACTTGACTCTGTTTGCCTCCATTTCCTCATGTGCAAAATGAGCTGCAGAAGGAAATGGCAAACCACTCCAGTATCTTTGCCAAGAAAAGCGCAAATGGGGTCAAGAAGAGCTGCCACATGACTGAAAAATAACTGAATATGAGAGACACTGAACTAAACACTTTATTTACAAAGACAAAAAAAGGGAAGGCAGTTTTGTGTTCAATTGAGAGACCAGATATAGTGATAAAATATAGTTTAAATACCTAGGGCAAACAGAAAAGGCTTCTGTAAAAGGTCGACCTTAGTTGAACCTTGATGGAAGGTAAGAACTCTTAGACGTGGAAATAAACAGAGAGTGAGAGCATGGTAGTCATAGAGCAAAGGCACAGAGGTAGGAAATTAAATACAAAGTTTGGGGAAAATCAAGTCCATGTTGGGTAAAGCATGGATGGCATGAGGATGACTAATGTACAATAAGTTTGGAAAAGTAGGCTAGAACCAGTTTTACATGGGAGAAGAATCTGTTGTTTATCTTAGAGATACTGTAGAGTCACTGAGCTTTCTGGAACAGAGAAATGACAGAATCAGTCGATAGCATTTATCATGTGTTTATGTGCCAGGCACTGTGCCAAATGCTGGAGGAACAAAGAGGCAAAAACTGGTAGCTGTTTTCAAAACGGATGACAACATACAAAGAGCTATGTACAAAAAACCTACAGAATAAATTGGTGGTGATCACAGAAGGTCAGATCCATGCTTTAGAAAGATTATTTTGGAAGCTGTGTGGAGTATAGATTGTGGAAGGGAGAGACTAGGAAGCTATTGACCCCAAAGAACAAGTTGATGTTTCGTGGCACAACTTTAACAAATACCTAATTTTCATTGTCTCTCAGTACTCTTTTGTCTACATCCTGTTGCCTGTAAAGCCTGATCTTTAGTTTATTTATTTAAATAAATTAAATACACTCAGAAAGATGTTATTCTGAGCCACCCACCCCTTTTCTCACACTTCAGCTATGGAACTGAGGGTATACTTCAGAATTCAATCCTTTTCTTAGAAAAATTGCTAACCCCACTGAAAGTGCCTGTTATTTGACAACCTAAACAATATGTACTTATTCAACACTTAAGATTCTGTATTGAAAGTAAAATAATGGGTATCTTCCCTTCCTCACAAATTATGTACATTCAAGGGCTACTTTCCTCTTAACTCTTTTCAAAGCTTCTGTGTTAGGTAATAATGTGCCCAAGAAAGCTTCCCTTTCACCACACAAAGTTAATTACTGCAATCAGAGAGCCTTCCAAGCATTGGCTTTCAGCACTCCCAAGCCTCTCAAAGGTATTCATTTGTTTGATTCCTAGGTGGACCACCTCAAACAAGGTGTCCAGAACTATGCTACAATTACCTGGCTGCTTTATTTGGAACTCTCCCCTCTGTCTTTTTTCTAACTGAATTTCTTTGTTTAGCAGAACTGAAAAGACAATGTAAGTGGTTCTTGGAGAACTCTGATGGAAGTCTTCAGGGAAGATGGCCTACTCCCTTGTCCTATAAATATATGCAACATTTTGCAAAGATGTCCACTAGAACTAGGTAGTGTAATTTCCATAGTGGTTAAAACAGATTTTGTTTGATTACTAAAATGTATAGTTAGAGAAGGTCTGAAAATTTAGAATCTCTCTATTTAATATAGCAAGCATCTATTATGTTCTTTCTGTGTTTGGGAGAGAGCTTCCCACCTTGGAATCATCTTTGGCTCTAACTTGCATCTCCTTTATCCATGTTGGCAAGTTTTAGGCTTCTAGCTCCATCACATCACTCCTGTGGTTCCCCTTCTCTCCATGTATACAGCCTCTAAATTAGGCGGGGGGCAAGGGGAGCAGTTTACCTCGTAGGTGTCATAGGTCCCTTGGCACATCTGACAAGTCTGAATTCCTTCTCAGGATGATATTTTTTAAATTCGTAATTGAAAGAACTGTTAGATTTTACTTAGAGATTAATGACAATAATGATGCACTTTTTCCCCAATCAAGTTCACAAACCATCTGAAATGCCTTAAAAACCCTGCTTTAACATATCTCAAACCTTAATACTTCTTTCCTAGATAGTTGCAATAAATTCCTAATTGTTCTCTCTGTAGCCATATTCTTTCTTCTATGATCCTGTTTCCACATAGCTGCCAAACTGATACTCCTAAAACATGATTCTGATCAAAGGTGTACACAGAATGGGGTGAAGTTTACCAGCATATCCTGGAGTGATTATCACTTTTGGAAGATGAGAAGAGGGAGGGCACCTAGATGGTGTTGTCTTGGACTCAAAGTCAGAAATATAAATTCAAACCCTCCTTCAGACATTTACTAGCTGTGTGACATTGGGCAACTCACATAACCTCTCAGTTTCAGTTTTTTCTGTAAAATGAGGCTAACATCACCCACCTTACAAGGTTGTATCTTATTAGAAAGATAACATACTCAAAATGCTTTGTAAACCTTAAAGCAAAGTTTAAATGCTAATTGGTATTATTGTTGTTACCTCAATCCTGAAACCACTTAAGAATGTCTACTAGAGGTTGTCTCAGACCCAGAAAGTGCCATATACAAACAACTATACATACCTACGGCCCTAACCTTGCTACCCCTGTACTTTAAAATATTCATTTTCTCCCTGTTTCTACTAGGATAAAATATGATATCATCAGCTTAGCATTTAAAGCCTTCCATAACCTGATCATCATCTTCCTTTCTAGGGTTTAATTGAAATTTTTTAATTAGTTTGTTTTCATTTTTTTTATTTGCATATTCAATTTGTTGACCTGCTCTGTCTCTCTAATTGATGTAAACATTTAGAAATATAAATTTTCACCCAAGTACTACTTTGCATCCCACAAATTTTGGTATGATGTCACTATCTTTAATGAAATTATTGGTTGTTTATTTTATTTGTTCTTTAACTCACTCATTCCTTAGGGTTAGATTATTTAGTTTCAATTAATTTTTAATCTTTGCTTCAAAGGTCCATGCAAAATTTACTAGAGGCCTATATCTAACTTTTATTAAATTCTATTCATCTCTTTCATTTCTTAGTATTTATTTTATGGTTAGATTTACCTAGATCTAAAAAGGATAAATTGAGGTCTCCCCACTAGTATAGTTATACTGTCAATTTTCTTTTAAAAATCCTTTAACTTTTCCTTCAACAAATTGGATTCTATGCCACTTGGTACACATATGTTCAAAATTGATGTTAATTTATTATCTGTGGTCCTTCTTTTGCTTTGTCTGAAATCAAGATTTCTATCCCAGTTTTTTTTCTTCATCTGAAACATAATAGATTCTGCTCCAGTCCCTTATTTAATTCTGCAAGAGTTTTCTGCTTTATGTATATCTCTTTTTAACAACTTTACTGTGGGATTCTAATTTCTAATCCATTCTAATCATCTGTCATTTTATGGATAAATTCCTCCAGTTCACATTCACAGTCATGATTATCAACTGTATTTCCATTCATCTTATTCTCTTCTATTTAGCCATCACTTTCTCACCCTGTCCCTTCTTCAAAGTCCATTTTGCTTCTGATCACTACCTCTGTTATTCTACCCTCCTTTTTCTCATCTCCCCCTTTCTCTTAGCCCTTTCCTTTCCTACTTCCCTTTTGGATAATATGAATTACCCAATACACACAATGAGTGTGTGTGTATGTATGTGTGTATTCTTGCCTCTTTTAACCAGTGCCAATGAGAATGAGGTTCAACATTGCCCATTCTATGCCACCATGTTACCCTTCATTGTAAAAAGTCTTTCTTGTGCCACTTTTATGTGAGATCATTTTCCCATTCTTATCTTTACCTTCTTCTCTAAGTATTCCTTCTTTCCCACCCCTCCATTCTTCTTTTGAGATGATCTAGGAAGAGGTCTTGTGACTGCCCTTGTGGTCTGTACTCTGGTCTTTACCCAAGTAGGGTCCCTGCTACCACCCCCACTCCTATGTGCCCTGAAACTATAACCTAGAACTGTTGTGCAACAGAACTCCCAAATGTTCCCATCCCATTCTCAGTGCTAGCATAGAGGTACCTTGGAATCTTTTTCTTACTAGGGGTTCAGTCCCCTTACTATGCCTGGGAAATGGTGCTGTTGCAGCCAGCACCATAACCAGCTGGTACCACTTTGACCATGTCCTGCCTTTGACTGCCCCCCACCCCAATGTCTGTAGACCTCTTTTTCTGTCTTCCTAAACCTCCCTAGGATGAAAGATGACTGACCATGATTTTTGTTGGTTTTTCCCCTCAGAATTTGGTTAGATACTTTAAAAAGGTTTTTCGAGGAATTTGTTCAGAGAGCTCAGCAAGAATGATTGTCATATTCTTCCATTTTCCTCTGTTCCTCTTCTGTCTCATTCTCACCTACCTTTCCAATCTTATTTTAGATAATCAATCAATAAGAGTTTATTAGATGTATACTCATGCCAGGTAAAAGGTTAGGTTCTGGGGATACTCAGACAAAAACTGAAGCAGTACCTGCTCTTGTGGAACTGATTTTCTTCCAGAAAAAGTAGCAGGCACAGTTTTAAGTGTTGCAGTGCTTACACACTTTATTCCAAGCAATTGGCTATGCTTCTGTTCTAGACCTGTTCTAGTTCTTTATTGTTAAGTTTTCAATGTGCCCATTTATACTTCATAAATTAGGAAATACTACAAATCAGGATTTAAACTGATGGAGAATGCTAATATTGTAGGTTGAGCTTAAACCATGTATACATTTTCTAGAAAGTCATTATTACATGAATTCCCAATACTCTTTCTCCTTCTTGTAACTTTCACCCAAATCTTTTCCATCATATTTCCTTACCTGGCTCATAGAATTACTCATCAAGGCTAAATTTTCTTCATGTATAAAACTATCCCATGCTTCGTCAACTCTTTGACTTTGGTAGATCTCAGTCCACAGAGTCTCAGTGATACCAATGGTATAATATTTGCATTCTAGCAATAGGAGCTCTAGTTCACTTTGCAAGTAGCATTTATTACCCATACCTTGTTAAACTGTATAAAGGCAAATGGGCATCTAAGGCAATGGATTTTATTTTTGATTCTTTTGTTTGCATTTCGTCTTTTACAAATTTCTATGTTTCTGTAATTCCCTTTTCCTTACTATGTTTCTTTTGCTCTTAATTGTATGTAACAATCCATAGAACCCAAGGGAGTTGTCCTATACTATTCATATTTACTAATGAAGAAACTGAAGCACATATCATTTATGAGATTTGACTTAGAGACTTTTTTCTTAAAGTTCACTAGAAAGATGTTATAGTTTTAATTTACATATAATTTGCACAAAATTGCATTTTAATCAACTGAAATGATTGTGAAACCATCCATTTTGTTAAATCATTGGTTATGATGAACAATATAATTCGGGGGCCAAGAAGAAGGAAACTTTTCCATCTAATTATAGTGTCAACCTGAATATATTTGATTCCTTCTTTTAGAAGTTTAGGTATTGGTTGACATCTTTTTTAAAGTTTCACTGCTATTATTTTGTTTTTATACCACCTTCATTTTAAAAATATACCATTCCTCAATTAGCACAAGTAATTAAAAGAAGGGAAAGGAGGAGGAGTAAGCATTTTAACAAAACCAACCAGCCCATTGAGTCTGTGTGCAATGCTCCACACTTACAGTCCCCAATCTTTCCAAAGAGGAGATGGATTTCTTCCTCTCTTGATCATTAGCTACAGTTTTTAAACACTATGCACAAGTGATTCTAATGGACAACATCAAACATATGGGGAAATTTCCAGTTCCCCAAAGGGTTACTTGGTTATTTACTGAATTTTAATCAACTCCATATTAATTTCATGAATTTTATACCTAGAGAATCCTGATTGCCATAGATATTACCATGAGTACATTTTGCTCTTAAAAATTGATAATTAATTCTCACACCTTACAGGGCTGAGATACTTGACCTGTTGAGTACATTTGTATGGAAATTACACATTCTGTTCTCCCCTCTTTCTTTGAAACATTTCTAAAAAGAGTTCTTTTACTTGTTCTGACTGACTTGGGATATTTAAAATAACAATTTCCTTTTCTACTGGTTTTCACAGGCTGGATCTCCAAGAATGTCAAATGCATATTTACCCTCAGGTAGGAAAGGGAATTTAAAAGGTAAAAATGAAGTAAATGGTATTTCTAGCACATTAACTTTTGCAATGACATATTGGAAGGTGGAGAAGTTGTTAGGTTACACTGACCACCTAGCAAGAATGTTACCTCAGGCAAATCACTTAGCCTGAGGCTAAGATGGAATCTTTTCCCTTACAGAAAGTTCCTACAGCTAAACTTTGAAGACTGTTTCTGAAGCAAAATATATATATATTTTGAGTGCTATAGTGAGTGCTATAGCATTATTCTTACTACACGTTCTATCAAATGTTCTTTTACCATTCCTTTCTTCTCTCTCTTTCAAATTGTACTACCTTGTTCCTTCAGTATCATTTATTTTTCAATCTCTGGACCATTTACTTTCCTATTAAAGTGAAACAAAAGGAATGGTTTTCATTATAACCAAGAGAAGTACTAACTGATTGGTTCTGTCATCCTAGTGACTCTCTTATTGTAGAACTGAGGCAGAAAAAGCCAAGCTAAATCTGCTAGACAGACTGTTCACACTTAGTGATTTGGAAATCACAGGGGCACCTAGCTAAAAGAGAAAGCTAAGGATGAATTGGGAGTGCAGTACAATTCAGATACTTAGTGACATATAAACAAGAAACCAAAATCCTGAAACAGAAAGATATTACAGAGACCGCCTCCATGAATACATTCCAATTGTTCAATTAATGCTGGCATTGAAAGCTACACCAGTTTATCTTTCAGACATTCAAGTTTCCAAACTGATGAGCATGCACACACACACACACACACACACACACACACACACACAGACGAGAGAGAGAGAGAGAGAGAGAGAGAGAGAGAGAGAGAGAGAGAGAGAGAGAGAGAGAGAGAGAGAGAGAGAGAGAGAATGTATGTGAGGGGAAATTTTTATTTGTAGTTCAATGTTCTGTTATTTTTGTGTCATCTAATTATAAACCCACTGACAGAAAGGAATTGAAGAGATAAGTTGCCTTGTCCAGGCTTTCTATCCTCATATGTTTGGAAAAGACTGCACTCAAACCCAGAGTTTCTGTGCTATTTGTCAAGTATATACTTATAAGAGTATGGTGATACAATTTATCAGCTCATAAAACCAGGAGATCTCCTGACAGAATCAAATAAATATTAATAAACTCTCAAAACAATGTAAATGCTAAATTGATTTTTTTTATTTGTGGGAATTTTCCACCTTTATTAGTAGAATTTTAACCTAGTCTATAATGTGCATGTAACTGATGAATCCATAGTGACAAGCAGTAAGGATTTATTACACCATATATTCATTGGCTATGCTCAATTCTGAAAGGATAACATATTGTATAATCTTTCTACATCTTGGGTAAAAACTTCAAAACTGAAAAAATATAAATGAACTTTTATATATCAACAATCACAAAAAACCTACTTAGTGAATGAGATGATTTTTAAGATCAGAGACTTGTTGAATGAAAAGGTTTCTCCTTTTGTATAAATTATCCTCATTGATATATACAATGTAGTACGGTAAAAAGATAATTATATTTGGAATTGAAAGGTTTGGGTTCAAATCTCAGTATTACCTTTGTTGTGTTTTTTTATGGTTCAAAGCAGAAATTTATTTGTATATGCCAATAATAAAATGAATAACATTTAAATTTACATAGCAATTTAAGCTTTACCAAACATTTCTCTCACAATCTTTCTGAAATAGTAAAAGCCTTATTATTCTTACATCATAGATGAAGAAACCAATACACAAAAATATTAAGTGACTTGTTTAGGATGATTATCAGCCACAATTCAGAACATCTTTTTTTTTTCATTTAATAGTGAAATTTTATTTTTTTCCAATTACATATAAAGATAGATTTCAACATTTATTTTGATAAGATTTTGAGTTCTGAATTTTTCTCCCTCCCTCTTTCCTCTCCCCCAAGACAGGAAGCAATCTGATATAGGTTGTATATATACAGTATGTACAAGCATATTTCCACATTAGCCATGTTGCAAAAGAAGAATCAGAACAAAAGGGGGAAAACCATGAGAAAGGAAAAAAAAAGTGAAAATAGTATACTTCAATCTGCATTCAGACTTCATCATTCTTTCTCTGGATATGGATGGCATTTTTCATTGTGGGTCTTTTGGAATTGTCTTGGATCATTGTATTTCTGAGAAGAGCTAAGTCCATCACTGTTGATCATCATACAATGTTGCTGCTTCAATATTACCTTTGTAAGAATCTTGGGCAAATCATTTTACTCTTCTGAATCTCTGTTTTCTCATCTTAAAAATGAGGAGGTTGATCTATATAATCTCTGAGAACATTTTCAGCTCTATAATTGTAATACTATGTTAATTTTTTTCAAAGGGTGAACGAGATAGCTGTATAGTAAAGAAAAAGGTATAATTACTGGACCTCTACTTCAGGGTGGTTTTTTTTTCCATTTATTCCCAGTTATTTCTTCTCCGAAGACTTTCTGTTTCATTGGGTTCACATTTCTACACTCTATGTATCATTTATTCAAAAGGATAGAGATAAAGAAAAGAATGGTGATTTTATTGATAAAGGGAGATACTAGATAAGAAAACTCCCTGTCTGATGCAGGTTGGTATCTTAGTAAGTTATAGTCTTAGAACAACTAAGTAGCACAGTAGATAAAGGACCATCTCTGGAGTCAGGAGGACCTGAATTCAAATCCAGTGTCAGACTAACTGTATGACTCTGGGAAAAGTCACTTAACCCTGATAGCCTAAAAAAAAAAAAAAAAAGAATCTAACAGAGTTACTGGGTGCATGGAAGGGGCTATGTGATTTGCAGAGGCAGAATTTGAACCCACATCTTTCTAATTCTGAGGACAGCTCTCTAGTCCAATATGAAAACCATGTCATCTATCACTTTATCTAATTTTATTGACAAAACTGTTACACAGACAAGCCAAATAAAAACCCCATGACCCCCTATTATCTATACTATCTTTGATTCAATAGTTATTTTAATTATACAGAACCAGGAACATAAGCACAAGAATGAAAAAAGTGTACTTTGGTTAAGAACTGAACTAGACAGCCCATAAATTCCATTCAAACTTTGTGATAGTAATCTCCCTGGAGTTCTTGTTTCTCAAGCATCTTGTTTCATCCAGGCCAGGTATGAAGTGATGTAAAATTCCCACAGGAAAAATACAGTCCCATGGAAATAGAATCTTTACAAGTATTGGTGGCTTTGCACTCCTCACAGATAATGAGTTATCACTAATCTTCAAACCACAGGGTCACACACAGAAGTCGGTGTAGAGAAAACTGCAGAACCCTGAGGCAGATAACCTAAGATATAAAGCCAGAGTTTTAGAGGAGAATAACTTCACAAAAAACTCTAACGACTATAAAGTTCTAATTGAGGGAACGCTGTTCTCATTGGAGTAGAGACCAACTCCTGCTGGCAGGAAATTCAGCATTAATAATAACCACCAAAAAAGGAACGGAGATTGGCCAGCTGAGGATAGGCATCTGGCAGGTCATCAGAGGGATTCCCATGTCAATTAATCCATCCCAGAGCTGAATTTAAACAAATTTTCCCTCTGTGCTACACAGAAGCCTGTTGAATCAACCACATAAGAATAGAGCTAAAGAAACTCATTTAGAAGTAAACCATCTCCAAGGTAATAGAATGTGATTGCTGATTTCTGAGGGCTTGAGAGCCCTCCAGATGAGAACACAATTTAGATGAAGCTTTAGCTGATACTTTAAAACGCTTGCCACTTGAATTCATTCTATGGATGTGTCGATAGAGGCAAATGAAGTATAGCATAGTATCAATTATCCAGATAATTTGAAAAAAAACTACAACCATCCTATGGCTGAAAAATGTCTGGCTTTTTTTTCTTCTTACAAAATTCACTGAGCCATTTCCTTTTGCAGACGTCGACACAGTGTATCATAAATTAACATGTATTCTTCAATTTCAATTTCAAGGATTTCTAAACAAGCTTCACTAACAATTCTGTAACTGTCTTTATTATATTATATTCTCAAATGTTACAAGTCATTTGAACTCAGTGCACCTGTTTCATTTGCCTGAGGTCAAGGAAAAGAGTCAAGGTGGTGTTCATGCCCAAAATGTAAGGCTTTTTCTGTCATAGTAATCCAAATTCTTATCTAATTTTACCTAGGCAGCTAAGAGGACCCCTAGGCTGGAGTTATATTTAGTTTCTCCCCTTTTATGTTTCTGGTTTCCTCTTTTATCTAATATAAATGGCTCATTCTATGGTCTGGAAATAAGAGAAAAGGGTGGCCTCTAAACTGTGACTATAGCCATAAGCATAGTATTAATCCTCCAAGTCAAGTCAACAAACATTTATTAAGCACCAGCTATATGCCAGAAACTGGAATAAGTATCACTTTACCACCTACCTCAGCCTCATTCATAAAGAAAGCGCTGAGCTTTCATTCTCTTTCCCAGTCCAAGATCTATAATGGATGTTCAAGTGGACAATTAAACTTACATCTTATCCTTCCTCTCAAAGTTAGTTGAATGGTGGGTAGCATGCTGAGCTTATAGTTGAGAATCATGAGTTTCAATTTGCTTAGTAATCATGGGTGAGTCATTGGGTGATTGTGGGGAAAACTCTATTTCCTCCTCTGCAAAATAATAATGGTTAATATTCATGTCGATTTTAAATATACTCTTATCTAATCCCCACAATTGGCCATGAAGTAGTACTGTTATCATTCTCATTTTATGAAACAGAGACCGACATAGTTAAATTCACTAGATGACAGTGTCAACTAGTGGCCAACCTCAAAGGATCATTGTAATGAAGACACTGTGAAGCTTAAAAACCTATGGGTGCAAGTATTTTACATTTTTTTAGCTGAAGTTATATTCTAGCTAAAACAAGTACACTTGAAACTGTCTTTTAAAATCCCTCAATGACATCTAATATAGGAGTTTTTTCCTTCTTAAATACAGCTACAAATCCCATCTTTTTTTCTGTTTCCCACTTGTGTCTATGCATGCATTTCTTTTTGAGAAGGTTGTGAAATATACATTGAACTGTCCAACGTACTGGAGAAAACAGATACTCCTCAGTACTACCCACTGTCAAAGGTATCATGAGTTAGTGGGAGGAATGCTGAACTCTCTTTAGTCAGAAGCACTCTGAATTTGAATCCCATCCTTGATACTTACTGGTAGTGTGACCATGGCATACTTTTAACCAGGTTTCAAATCTTGGCTTACATATTGCACAGGCCTTCAGGCAATTCGTTAACCTGTGTGAGACTCTGTTTCCTCCCCTTGTAAAATGGATCTAAGAATATTGGTAATATAATTGGTATTCTGATCAAATGAGATAGTGTGTGTAAAATACGTTGAAAATCTTAAAATACTACATTCTGTTCATTACTAACCCTTCCTCCTAGGCATCCTGAAATGGATTCTGGATGACTTTTTCTACAAAATTGACCATTTTTAAAAATGCTTTTATTTAGGCACAGTCTTTGTGTGCCTAAATCAAACATTTTACCCAGACTAAATGTCTAGAATATACCTTTTGGGAACAGAATTAACAATTATGAATTAATCTGTATAGCAAATCCTCACAAAGCACAGCAGGTCATAACCAAATAAAAGAGAAAGAATACAGTCTATTTTTATGGGTTATTTCAGTAATATTGTTCTGCAATATTGATTGGAATCATGTTAAAGATGCTAATGGTTTTTCTCATCATTCCCATACACTATTCATGCCTGGCAAGATGCCTTGATCTCCTTCCCTAGACTTTCCTTATAGACACTTCTACATTCTCCTAACATGTGCCACCCTGCTTATGAAATGATCCTGGCATCATAGATTTAAAACTGAAAGGGACCACAGAGATATGCTGCTGCAACTCCATATATGTGTGTGTCTATACATACACACATACATATACATACATACATAAATACTAAGAGTTCAAAAGATGTTAAGTGAATTGCCCAAGGTCATCCAGGCAATAATAAACATCCAAACCAAAATTTGAGCATAGGTTCTCTAATTCCAGATTCAGCATTCTTTTTACTATAGCAGGCTTTTTCCTCATGGTACCTTGACTTTTCATCTTTACCCACTGTAATCAAATTATATCATCAAAACCTAAACAGAGATGGTAGTCAAATAGGCAAAGCAAGAGTCTGGTAACCTGTAGTAGTACCCTGCATACCTGGCTTCATATCCCATCCTTCCAATGGATTTTGGTAGATTCCCCTCTACACCAAATCTGGTAAATTGCAATTCATTTTTTTGCTTGACAAACTCCAGGAAGAAGGAACTTACCTCTTCCCAAAATAGCTCATTTCATTTTTAGAACAAAATTGTTAGTTCTTCTTCTTTGACATAAGGCTTAAATTTGTCTCTCTAACTTGCAGCTATTGCTCCTAGTTTTTGTTTTCCAGCCAAACAGAGCAAATCTAACCAGTTTTCGTTATACTGGTCCCTCATAGACTTCATGCCAACTTTATTCTCCTCATCCATTCAGGTCTTCCTCCTTGCAAATCCCACATCCCTAATGTCTCCTTTGTCATCACAAGACTAATACTTGTATGACCTTGGACAAGTCATTTAAACATCCTGAATCTCAGGGTTTTCTTTAATCTGTAAATCAAGAATAATAATGTTTACACAGAATAATGAGTTTATACTACTTACCTCATTCATTGGACTGTTGTGAGACCCAAATAAGATCATCTATAATGATTACAATCAATATGTATGAATATTCAAGCTTTTTTATCAGTAACTAAATTGCTAAGTCCATAAGATAAGTATATTCATAAGTTCTAGGTGCTCGGTCATAACTTTGAGAAAGGCCTATGTCTCAGCATAGTCTTTCTCAAATTTCACTTACCCCATACATCAGGCCATGCAGCTTTATAGAAGCTTGGGTGGGACTCATATCAATGGTTCAGTTACTTGTTTCATGATATTCAGATCAAGAAGAAATCAAAAAAAAAAAAAAACATGCTTCTTGGAAGAAGCGCACATTCTTAAAGAGGAACCTGATTCAACCTGAGGTTCTTTTCCAAGGGATTATGACCACCTGACCATCAATTTTGCCTTTCCTTGCAAAATCATTCATTAGAGTATGCTAGAATTGAGAGGGACCTCAGTTTTACCCAGTCATATACTTCAGATAAATTATTCTCCCTAGAAAGTTCTCAACCTGTGCCTTCATAAAAATCTACAAATACAAGGTTCACTGACTCTCAAAGAAACCCACTCGATTTTCTTATTTTATGATTGATACTTCTTTTGTGTAGAAATCTGCTTCTCTTAAGTACACCAAAAGCTAGAAGGGACTATCTAGTCCATCTTATATATGGATAAGCATGCAGAATAATCATAACTCTCATCTTTCCACAGTGCTTCACCTAGTTTATCGCATTTGTTCATCACTGTAACCCTGTGATGGAGGTGCTATTATTTTCCCCATTTTACTTATCAGGAAACAGATCAAGAGAGGTTAAATGGCTTGCCCAGAGATAGAATTTGAGCTACATTTATTATACCAATGTACGTTACTGGTGCATTCATATACTTGAAGTGTAGCATTCTATCCATTATGCCACACTGTCAAATGGTCATCAATTCATTGCTTAATAGTTTCATGGAGGGGGTACTCACTGCTTCCTTCCTGAGGTGGTTCTTTCCATTTGGGGGTAGCTGTAATTGTTAGGTGTTTTTTTCTTACATCAAGCCTAAATCTAGTTTTCTGTCATTTTCCCCCATTGTTCTTAGCTTGCCTTTTGGGATCCAGTAGGAAAAATCTAATCTTTCATTTAAGTGACAGCCCTTTAAATATTGACGACAGTTATCAAGTCATCTTATTGTCACATCTGGGCTATAAATCCCTAGTTCCTTTAATTGGTACTCATGATGCATAATGGTCAGGTCTTTTACAAGTACATAGGTAGTCACCCTGCTCCAGACACTCTATTTTATTCATCTTCTTTCTAAAATGTGATATGCTGAACTAAGTGTAACATTCCATGTGTAGTTTAACTAGTATAGAGTACAGAAAGACAATCACTCCCTAAGTCCTAGATACCATGCCTCTCTTTATACATACTAAGATTGTATTAGTATGGGGTTATTTTTGTTCCCATCACACTATTGACTGACATGGAGCTTTGTTCAGATATACTGAAATCTAGTGATAGTTCCTGAATTTTATTCTTGTGAAGCTTATTTTTTTTAAATGCATGAGTAAGACCTGATATTTTTCCCTCTTAAAAGATAACTTACCCAATTTGGTGTTATGTTCTAGCCTTCCAAGATGTTTTTGTATCCCATCTCTTTCATCTATTGTATTAGTTATCTATCCCAGTTTTAGCATTTGCAAATTTCATAAGCAAGTCATTTATGCATTTATTCAAGTCACTGATAAAACTGTTTAACTGCACAAGTCTAAAAACCAACCCTGAAACATACAATTAAAGTTCTTCAAAATTGGTATTTAGTGCTCACTACCTTATGGGTCCAAACATTCAACCAGTTCTAATCCATCTAACTATCCTGTTGTCTAGAGTGTTATCTCCTCATCTTTTTCACAATAATAATGTGAGAAATTTTACCAAATGCTTTACTAACATCCAGTTAAGCTTTATCTAGAGCTTACTCCTAATACTGTTGGGAAAGTAAAAGTAATATTTAGGTTTGACCTCTTTTTGATGAAATCATGCTAGTTCTTTGTGATTATTGATTGATTCCTTTTCTAGAAACTCTCCAATTATCCTTTTAGTGAGCTTTCTAGAATTCAGACAAGAATTGAAATCAGACTCACTGGCCTATAATTAGATATACTCCATTTTCATTCTTCTAGTTGAACTCAAATAAGTGTTAGCCTTTCTACTCTCCTGGTGTTTACTCTCTCCTCCTCTATTACCTGTACTATTTTTACAATAATCTTCAAAGATCACTGACACAATGGTTTAAAAAACTTTCCTCAGCTGATTTTTGTTCCATGATTCTGGAAATTTCTTTAGATTTAACAACTGTTGCAAACTCCTAACGGAAATCTTCAACTCCAGGTTTATCCCTCCCTATACCACCTCATTACTTCCATATTAGCTTCTTATAACGATCTGGACAGGCATATCCAATGCCCTTTCTTTCGTTGTACTACTTCCTACCTTATCTTACATTATATTCCCCAGCACCTTCATCTTGAGTCCTCCTTCAGCTTGAGTCTTTCTCTTTAAGTCATTCTACCTGAGTCCTTCTTCTTTACCTCAAATATTTTGCCTTCTATTTGAATCTGTTATATCCTTCAATTTAGTCCTTTGCAGCTTTCAACTTAAGCTTTATCTTTTTCCTTTTACTCCTTCAACTTCTCTCAAATTTTTCTCTGTAAAATCAATCTTTGACCATATTTTCCCAAACCCTCCAAAGCACCAAATATTCTTCACCAATTGTTCTCCTACTTCTCCTTCATCGTGAGTCCTTTTTTTTGTTCCTCACTTGAAGCCTTCTAAATTTCCCCCCATCGGTCCTACTTCTATATCCTGGGGTTTTTTTGGTTTTTGTTTTTTTTTTTTTTTGTAACTAGACTATCTTTTCCTGGAATTTAAAATCAGACACTTCTGGCATATTTTATTCTGTTAAGAGCCTAGTGAGCACACTTAAATAAATTAAACAAATCAGGGAGCACTTATACAAGCCTTCTTTTTTTCCAACTGTATTCCAATGAAAGAGAGACAATATGGTAGAAAAAGCACTAGACCTGGAATCAAGAGAAATGGGGTTTAAACCCAGACTTTGAGAGCTACTTTTTATGTGGCCTTGTCCAAGCTCTTCTGTCTCTCTGGCCCTCAGTTTCCTTCCATGTAAAATGAAGGGATTGCATCATATGTTCTCTAAAATCTTTCCCTGATTCTGATCTTTTTATCTTAAATGATAGGCTATTCCATGCCAGTCAGTTGCTATAGCATTAAGGAAAATAAAATTTTGAGAAGTTGGAGCAAGGTAAACATGGAGTGGAAATGGGAAGTAATATTGTATTTCTAGAATTAACTTGACAATGGACAAAGATCTTAAATCCAAGATCACTCAGATCAAATACATGGAGTTATCAACTTTACCTTGAATGCAATTGCCAGTTTTATTTCAGCATTTATAATGTTTATAAAGTGCCTATCATGTGTCAGATGCCTTTCTAGACAGTGGTGATATAAACAACAAAATAAAACAATTCCTGCTCTTGAGGAGATCACATACTGATTGGAGGAAAGAAAATGAACACTGATAAGTAAATATGAAATGTATTTAAAGTTGAGGGTGTTGGATAGTGTAGTAAATGAACTATTGCCTCTTTAATCAGAAGACTTGCTTTAACATCCTACTTTTGACACTACTTGGCTAAGGTTGGGTATGTCGCTTAATTTCTCTGGACATTATTTGTAAAATTAGGATGTTGGACTAAATCATCTCTAAATCTATGATCCTCTGAAAAAAATTCAAGGTTGTGAATTTCAGTGGAATTCAGATAGAACTTCCTGTTGAATGTCTCTTATATGTGGACTCAAGCTGAACTTTGACAGAAGTTAGGAACTCTAAGAGGCAAAGGTAAGGAGGGAGAAAGTTTCAGGTATGCTATTCTGTGAGCAAAAGAAAAGAGTAAGGTAAAGTAATTTCATGTGTGAGAAATCTCAAATAGACCAGTCTGGCTGATGTAGAGTATATGATGAGAAATAATGTATAATTATCCAATTACAACATTAAATACTACTTGAGTCTAGTTACAAATAATTGACCTTGCTCGAAGAAAGAAGTCAGCACACAGCAAAAAACAACAAAGAAATTTTCATCTGTCACCTTGCTATGATCTTTAAAGATGAAAGGCAAAAAAAATGAGAAAGACAGACAATGGAACGGATAGTGAAATTATAAGAAAGAGGGAATATGTAAAAGTAATAGTGATTTATCTTTATAAGGAGCTTGTTCAAAGAACAGTTTAATAAATCATGGTGCCAAGCAGTTACATGGAACTTTTCATCTTCAAAGTCAACAGTCTTTTTGCATTTAAATATGGAATAAAGATGTAATTTGGCAATGGAATAAACTGAGGCAAAGGCCCTCTGATTCCGTTAACCAAGTTTCAATATAAGGTGAAAAATTTCTAACAATTAAGAGCTGTTCGACCTTGTGAGATACTGAGCTTCCTGACACTGGAGGTATTCAAGGAGAGACAAAATGATCCACTCTAATAGAGCTGTTTTAGGGAGAATTTCTTTATCAGGTTGGAAGTCTAATTAAAATATAATCTATTAGGGAAAAATACCCTTGGTGTTGACTCAAAAACAATAGCTGTTTATTTATACACCATCATGCATATAATTTGCATACTAAAAGACACACAAAAAAATCCCTTCTTACCCTCTGCTGTGTCAATCTGAGCTTCCACAATGTGAAAAAATGAATCATTGGGCTTCTGTACATATCCAACATCACTGTGAGATGCTTACTGATTATTTCAGTTTTATAGATGTGAGTAATCCTTCCATGATCAATCAGCAAGTCTGCAAGATATGTCAAGTCTTCTAAGTCATTCCTTATACCAGGGGATGAAACTGACGCCCCACGTAGTCTCATTTTACCTGAAATGTTAAACATCACAGGACTAAAGTTACCGATTTTGATTATAAGATGTCACTGTCAGAGAAATGGGCTGAAATTCCTCTAAATATTATCTCTCTGCTCAGCAAAATACATGAAACAGCTCTCTTTCTTCTCAATTCAGGAATATATGAAAAAAATAGATTTTATTAAATTCATGATGGCACTTAGTACTTACATGCTGATAGACAATGGGGCAGCTAAGAGTAATGATCAGCAAGTAACTGATTTGATCCTGATTTATCCTGCCACCTGCTCAGTCTTCATCAGTCTTTCCCTTTCTGCTTGACAACACATGTACATTTATGAATCTATTATGAAGGCATTTGGAGGCTTTTATTTTCTGTCCGAAATAATATCAATAATTTAGAAAAGCTATCAGCATTTATGAGGCTTATTGGGATCCCATTCCATACAAATGCATCACTTTCTAATGGCTAACCTAAACTGTACAAGATCCTGAGTGTGGTTGGAAGACAGGCAATGTTAAGAGTTCATCTTTGCTTAGCTAATTCAGAGTGTAAAAATATGAGAAATGAGGGCAGAGTTTTTTTAAATATTCAAGAATAGGTAGGCCTCTGCAGCACTATCATTTTTAAAAACACAAAGGGAATATTCAAAATCAGAAAAAAATTTTTTGCAAACTTAGAAATCATTGTAAAACATCACACATACTGTCTTCACTGTCAGTGGAAAATATGGGATCAGCTTTAAAAACACATGCACGCACACACACACATATATACCTCACTATGGGTATTTATTGATGTCCATTCATTTGCTAGAGGCATCTTAGTTCTCATGAGGCTACCAAAGCTGTCAGGAAGCTACAAGTGTGAACAGCTCTGTAGGGCAAAATTAATGTCTCCATTGCAGTTTGCCATAGTTCAAGATTTAAAAGCCTTATGACCATGGTTTTATCAAAATGGAAATGAAATCTGCCAGCATTTGCATTCTTTGGCCTACCTGACCTTAAGACATTACTTCAGACTGGCATTTATCTTGGTGCTATAAAGTAAGTCCTCTCCACCCATGCGTGAATTACTCCATCACAATCTGTTTTAAGTAACTACCATCCAAGACTTGAATGTAAAGAGCCAACCAACCAAAAAAAATTGAAAAACAAACAGGGTGGCATTTGCATTTAGATTTATTCTAATTTGACACTTTTGCTGGGAATGAAACAGTCAGAACCTGCCTTCGTGGTATGTCATAAGAGGATGTCAACTAGAGAAAGTACTGACCTTTGCTGCTAAATCTCAGGCATCATGTCTGCTGAGGCACAAATGAATCTGTTTCCAAACACTTGAGACTAATTGCTGGTTTGCCAGCAAAATGAAAACAGTCCTATTTTCAACTAAAATTTGGCATTTCAATTGTTTCAACATTCACAGCTGTTAACCACCAAGTGAAATCAATAGAATTGGGCTGACTTTGTTGACTGTGGAACTGTTTGGAGAAACTGAGGCCTGCCTAAGTGAATCTGAAACCTGGTATAATACCTAGGCTGAGCAGAATGTCTCAACACCTTACAACTGTGCTTTGGCAGTATGAGTTGCACTAATGCTATAAGATCGTGGATGATAAATCAGGAACTAGAAGAGTCTTCAGGGTCCATCTAATCAAAGCACTTCATTTTATGCTAACAAAACATAGACACAGGGAAATTAAGTGACTTATCCAAAGAGTAAGCGTCATAGGTAGAAATTGAACCCAGGTTTTCTGACTCCAGACCCAGTGCTTTTCCAGCTTTAGCAGCTAGTGGCACAATGGAAAGGGTCTTGAACCTGAAGTCAAGAAAACCGGAGTTGAAATCCTATCTCAAACACCAACTCCTTGACCATAAATAAGTCACTTAACCACTCACAGCCCCAGTTTCCTCATCTGTAAAATGGAGATAATGATAACACCTATCTTCAGGAGTTGTTGTGAGGGTAAAATGAGATGATATTTGCAAAGCTCTTTGCAAACTTTAAAATGATATATAAAACTTGCTATTTTTTTTTATTTCCCTTATTCTTCTGAAAATGTCTGTTGAATTCATTTGAAGAAGGAGAACGATGCCATTCCCTTTTCTTCAATACCTTTCCTAAACAGGCAATTTCTACTTAGAATTGGAGCACCAAGGAATTATTCTTGAAGTACAGTTATCCCTTCCACTTCTTGGACATTAGGGACATGGAACCCCAAAAAGCTGGAAAATCTGTGTAAATCTTTTTGGCCCTCCTTTGTACTAGAGAAGAAGTCTGAATCATTTCCTTTTTTTATCGGGTATTTAGAATATTAAAAGATAAAATATGTTGATATTATACAATACTGTACATATATTTTATGCATTTCTGAGTTTTGTTTACTGGCCTTTGCATGTTGTCTGAAACTTCTTCAAACCCCCCCAAAAAATTCCCATTTAATTTCTTATGCCACCCCATGATACATTGAAACTGTGATGGGAAATGCCACAATGTGGAAGAGATAACAATATTCTCCCTATAATTATGATTATGTTCAAGATAAGTTGTTAAGAAAGAAACTAGAAGGGAAAAAGTATACCATTTATCATTTATCTTTATTTGATTCCTTCCAAAAACCTCAAGGTTTTTGAAACCTTAAGAAACAGGAAAATGAAGCACTTGAGACATTTGATAGAATATAATATAGCAACACTGTGTGTCTCTGTCAAGGAGTGAAAAACAAAGAGAAACAAGATCCAAAAAGGACAGATAAACCCCAGCCTGGGAGCTATGAAGAATTAGGAGTTCTGGTCCCACCTGTGCCACAAGCTTGCCATGTGGCCTTGTCCTAGCCAAAGTACTTTTTTTGATTTTTGGTTTCTTCAACTATAAAAGCAATAGACTTGAATTCAAATCAATGAACATTTGGTTAGTATTTACTATAGGGTGAGGTATCTATGCTTGGTGCTGGGAAACTAAAGATACAAATGAAAATATCTTTATTTGCATTCTATTGTTTGCAGAATTATTTCCCCCATTAAAAATCCAACAATCTGTTCCTTTGTTTCTACATCTCTGGGTCTTTTACAATTCATACAGGCCATCTTTCATTCTCTGCTTTGGTAATATGACTAAGATTGCTTCTTTTCTACTCATGTATAATCTTGCTCATACTTGTTTTACCACTTCCCTTGGAACAGTTATGTAAATATGACACTCCTTGCTTATATTCACCAAACAATTTCCCTATGCCCTAGTATTTTAATGGATTCATACTTACAAGTCATGCCCAAGTCCTTAAAAAATCTTCTAAAGAGGATGCAGTCAGAGGGCTAGACCGAGTTGATGTTTCTTTCCATTTAATGAGCGTCAGTGCAGCTTTCCACCTATCAGTTATCCTTTCCTCCTTCTACTTGTCTTGTCCTCCTTTATGGATCACACAGCCTGGAAAATAGCTTATAGTACATTTCTTGCATGAAAGTGCATGAAGCAGCTAAGTAAAGCCATGGGTCATAAGCTGGACCTGAGGATGGATAGGAGAGTCTGTATTCAAATCAGATTCAGACATTTACTAGCTTCATTGCCCTGAGTAATTCATTTAACCTCTGCTTGTCTCAGTTTCCTCAATTGTAAAATGGGAATAGCAACAGCATCTACCTCCTAGGAATGTTGTGAGATTCAAATGAGATAATAATTGGAAAATGTTTAGCGCATAAATGTTAGTTTTTCATGGTGCTGGTAGTAGTAGTAGTAGTAGTAGTAGCAGTAGTTATTGTTGCAGTAGCAGTAGTACTAGTTGTAGTAGTAGCTGTCGTGAGTTTGTGGTTTGTTATTGTTATGAACATCTAGGTGGTACAATGGATCAAATGCCAGGCCTGAACTTGGGAAGACTCATCTTCCTGAGTTCAAAGATTACCAGCTAGGTGCCCCTAGACTAGTCACTTAACACTGTTTATCTCAGTTTCCTCTTCTATAAAATGAGATGGAGAAAGAAATGGCAGACAACTGCAGTATCTTTACCAAGAGAATCCTAAATGGGGTCACAGAATTAGATGCAAATAAAAAAAGACTGGACAAATTAATATTATTATTCAAATTATCATTGGTAAAATGCTGCAATCATTTAACATCCACCACACACACCTCTTTATACTGCCCTTTGGTTCACCTAAAATTTTAATTTTGAGAAGATGATAGGCTTCCAAACTTTGCCAGCTTTATAATATTACCAGAAGAAGAATATTTTTGAGCCTGCTTCTCTATCTGTGAAACAAAGAACTATTGACCTTGTAGTACCTGTCTATTGTCTCTTGCATAATCATTCCAACTGGAAAATGCCAGCAACTGATATTTCTCCCTGAGACTATTTATTTTTAGTTCTTGTCCTCACAAAAAGCAAATATTTGGCACGATTGCCTTTGATTTTCAGATTTCAGGTTTACACTCTGTAATGCTGCTCTTTGACCTTATTGACAGCTGTCTATGCTCAAGAATCCCATTCACTCAGGATCAAGTCAGCAGCAAATTATTCTGCTTAGCAGAAGAAAGAGTTCAGAAAGGGGGTACTCAGGAGCAGAGTTATTAACAGCTGCCAGCTTCCATCCTCCCAGGCCTCACGCTGCTTTGTTGATGGGTTTTTAATTTCTTCCTCGTGGCAGCTTAGGTGAAATAGCAAGCAACAGAAAAGCTAAAAGGCAGTCATTTGACCCAAAAAAAGGCTGTTCTTTGTGGACACAAAAAAAGAGAAAAAATGAATATTGGCCAGAAACTTATTGAAACTGGTCATTACTACGAGCTAGCATGGATTCATTAGGAGCAATTCATAGCAGACTAACCTCATTTCCTTTTTTCATAGTTAGCAAATGGATACATCAGAAGAAAGCTGTAGATATAGGAGACTTAAAATATTAATTGTATGATCACTGGCAAGGTACTTAGCCCTGGTGAATGTCAGAATACTCATCTGTAAAATGGAATAATAATACTTACACTACCTACCTCAGGAGTATTTGGAGCAAAATGCCTTGTAAACTATAAAGTACCCTAAAAATGCCAGTTATTAATAGAGATATATCAGGTATTAATCGGCTGTAGCATTTTACCAACAATGACTTGCATTCAAGAAATGAAATAGAAGCTCTCCTTTAAGAAATGTCTGATCAGATACTTACCATAGTATAAATGGATTTCAGTAAGGAAATTAGCAAAGTCTTCGCATGGGTCAGTCAGGCAATAGATAAATATTTCTTCAATGCCTACTGTGTGCTGGGCGTTGTGCTAAGCACCGAATCATAGACCTGGAGCTATAAAGTTTCATAGAAGTTACATAGACCTCCTCATAATTTCACACATGGGTAAACTACAACCCCGAAAAAGAACATGATGTGCTTGTAAAATGTGAGTACTATATTGAATGATATACCCAATGACATAGAAGTAATGTGTGAGAGGTAAGATTTGAACTCGGGTCCTGTGGCTCCTAGTATACTATGCTGATCCATGCTAGACCCATGGATAATATAGAAATATGCAGTATGAATTATAGTATACTGGAGGATTAAGAACTGATTGAAAGGAAAAATCCACAGGGAATACTTACTAGGTTGATTCCACCTTTGAATGTCTCTAATGTTATGCCATAGAGCTCCATACTTGACCTTATTTTATAGATTTTTATCAGTCACTTGGATGAATGAATAAACAGTGTACTTATTAAATTTAAATTAAATATTAAATTAAATTGTTGGACCAAAGATGGAGAGAAAGGGTGAACCACAGATGGAAAGGATGAATGGAAATGAGAATTTATTGAGTGCCTCTTATGAGTCATGTACTAAGCACCATACATATATCATCCCATTTGATCATCACAAGAATCCTTTAAAGCAAATGTTATTATTGCCCCCCCATTTTGTAGCTCAGGAAACTGAGAGGGACAGAGGTTAATGACTTGCTCAGGGTCATACAGCTACTAAGTGTCTGGGGCCAGATTTGAACTTAGATCTTCCTGACTTCAGGCTCCCAGTTCCATCCACTGTGCTCTAACGGAGTAAAGGGAAAGCTAATATATTTGATTACAAAATTGGTATCCCAAAAGATCTTATTTTGGGAAAGGTGTAAAGTCATATGTTTAGTTAAAAAAAAAAACACCTGTAGCAGTATAGGAAGTGACATCCTATTTCATGTGAACAACAGCTCCTTGAGGATTTGGGGGACTTTGGGTTTAATGTAAGTCAAAACCATTATTCTGTAGTCAAAATAGCTAGTGTGAACTAAAGCTACAGTAATAGAAATAATGGTATTGAGAGAATGGAGATGATACTTTCATCTATTCTGAACTAATTTAGCTAGGGTCATGAATATTGTATTTGGTTTGAGACATCTCATTTTATGAGGGACTTTAACAAAGTAGGCATTAGCCCAAGGATAGACCATATGTCAGTTGTTTGAAGACTAGTCTGACTAAATTCAGAGAGGCTCACCATCAGTTTGATTACAAGGTGATGAATTTTTCAGACATGCCAACTCTCAAAGGCCATCCATCTCCTAAATCTTATTCAGAGTAGGATCTTTTTTTTGCAGAGGAAATAATCAAACTGATAAAATCCTGAAACATTAAAATATTGAAAAATGGGGATACATCCAAGAAGTGTAACTAGGATTATGAGTATTACAAATAATAAATACACCAGAATCAGAAGATTAAACTCTAAGGATATGTAGAATGGAAAAGAGAAGACTTGAGCAGGAAGGAAAGACATCATAGAAGTCTTCAGTCATGTGAAAGATTGTTATATGTGAGAAAGAATGCAGTTATTCTGCTTTGCCCCAGATGATACAACTGGAACCAATAGATAGAATAATAAGATATCTTAATGCAGCACAAGGGGACACTTTTTAATTATCAGAAGCCTCCAAAAAGGGACTAGATAGCTTTACATAAAAGTGAGTTCCCTGTCATTGGAGGATGGTCTTTAAGTTGAGGATGAATGACCTCTTGTCAGATGAGTTCTATACTTTGTTAGAGAATTGAATTCTATGATTTTTTTATTTCAGTCAGGTCATTCATAAACCTCATTTTACTCATATGAATTATAATAGTTACATTACCCTATCCCATAGCATCGTTGTATCACATGAATATCTTCATAACCATAAAGCATTATATAAATGTGAGATATTATAGATAAGGAAACATGTAGATAGAAGGAGGGGCTTGGATTAGCTTGCAAAGACATCTTTCAGCTTACAAAATCTTTGATTCTCTTATTGGTTAGAAGAGAATATTGGAGGTAAGAGGCAGAAGAACATAGGACAGAAACATTTTGGAATTAGAGAAGGGAAATGGAGTGTCCCAATCAGAGCCAAGGTTGGCACTCAGGGCAAAGAGTAAGTCCAGACAGAGCACCTCCATGAGAAAGATCTCAGGAAATGAAAGGGGTAGCATAAAGTCTTTTGGCTTCTTGGGAAAGCAAAATATTTAAATAGGGTTTCCAACCCTATAAGAGTTATAATTAAAAGAAACTGAACCAAGTTCAAAATTGTTTGTAGGGCTAGCTTTGCTTGGAGCAGTACTATGAAAACAGACAAAATACTACTGATCTTGTGGAATTAGGTTTTTTTTGCCCATTGGTAACTTTTTTTTTCAAAAAAGATTATAGATAGTTTAAGAATTCTAAGTAGGTAATCTTCCCATTGCATTCAATGTGGCCAACAGAGGCAATATGGTGTTGGATAAAGAGACCTGGTCTTGGGCTTAAAGAATCTGGTTTTGATTCTTGCTTCTGCCATTAACTATCAATGTGAACTTAAACCAAGACATTAAAATGACCTGTGTCTCAGTTTCCTCATCTGTAAGATGAGGGTACTATATTAAATGATTTTTAATATCCCTTCCAATTATAATCCTATAAATCTTATAATTTAGTCTGAATTTCTAGTTCTCCATCTAAAAATCAATGTGGAGAAGATTGAAAAGAGAGCCAAAAGATGATTGAAATAACAGCTTCAAGAATAGTTGGAATTTTGTGGTGTTAGCCTAGAAAAGACTGAGGGATGATAACATCATCTTTGTTCCCCATTTGCCCTGGCAACAGAACAAGAAAAAAAAATGAACTAATAGATAAAATTCAAAGGAAAAATTTAAAGTATTACACTCAGGTTTAAAAGGACATCTGTGGACATACTGTATGGTGTTAGACAATGGTTTGAGGAAGAAAAGGTCTGGTAATTTTAATAGACTGCAAATGGACATGAAAGCAGTTATGTTCTATACTTGATATGTTCTATACTGCCATAATGAACGAAAAGTAATTGGTTATAGTACAGTGACATTAGCGACTCTCTGCCATGCAAAGACCCTGCCCGGAGGATGATTTTCAATTTTTGATGCCACATTCTGGGAAGGACAGTGACAAACCAGAGCTCATTCAGAGGAGTACAACCAGTATACAAAAATAACTCAAAATCATACCATGAAAGGACCAGGTAAAGGAACTAGAAATATTTAGTCTCAAGAAGAGACAACTTCAAGGAGACTGGATAGATGCCATAGATGGATAGATGGAAGAGTTGTGAATCATTCTATTTGGACATAGTGATCATAACTAAGAAGTGAATGAAAGCTATGGAGAGGCAGATTTTGATTCCATGCAACTTCAGTCAGTCAGCAGGCATTTATTAAGCATATACTATACTTACAGGCTTTGTATTAAGTACAAGAAATACAAATACAAGCAGAAAGAAAGGCAACTGTTGTCATAAGTGTGGGGAGGGGAGAGGTAAAGGCATGGAAGAGGAATTCTAGAATGTAGCTTGAAGAGAAATGAACCATGGTGGGCCTGGGGCAATCCTTAAATGGGAATTCAGAGAGGAGCTTTTCAATCAGAGAGGATACTTCTCTCTACACTGCGTGCTTCCAATGAGTCGATTTAGGACTGGCATAATCTTCCAGAATAAAGAGTTTTCTAGGACAAATTAGAGAGAAGAATTTCTAACAGTTGAAGCTGCTTAAAAGTGAAATGGGCTCATCCAGAAGGTGATGTTTTAGTGAAAGCCTGATGACCTTTTCTCAAGCATTTCTCCTCAGGTAATAAGTTAACCACATGATCTTTAATGTCATTTCCAACTCAGATCTTGTAATTCAGTGATTATCTTTTTCCTGCTCTTAGAACCAGCATAAGGAATCACTTAGGCTACCTAAAAACTCATTACAATAGAAAACTTACAGGGGTTATGACACTTGTCATCAAGTCTTTGAAGATTTTATGCGGGGGTGGTATTAGACATGTTCCTCTAGTCCTCAGAGCACAGAACTAGAAATAATGAAAAGAAATCACAGAGGCAGATTTAAACTTGATACAAAGAGGAATTTCCTAGCAATTAAAGCTATCCAAAAGTATAAGGAGCTGCCTGGGAGGTCGTTGTTTTCCCCTGCTAGAGGTCTTTTTGTGAAGGCTGAATGGCCACTAGCTGGGGATATCATAGGAGGGCTATGGATGGGAGATAGGATATGAATTGGACTACTTGGATTCCAGGGAATGATGCTAACTCCAGGAGTCAGTGATTCTAAAGATGTGGAATTTCCTTCATTGAAGATCATTAGAAAGTCAAAGATCTTTTTAAATCTAATGAGATGGTTTAGTTATACTGCTCTCTAGAGACAGAGGCAATCATGCAGCTTTCACCCAAGATACTCCTCTGATATGTGAGAGCCCAACAAGTGTGTGGTAGGGATTGTCCAATAGACTAGAATACTTGACAAATCACTTTTTAACCGTGTCCATCTAATAGGAAATAAACAAATGGTTCTTTGAGACTTTCCTCTTCCTGATTATGTAATTTCTCTAACAGTTATGTCCTTGGGTACTATATAGTGGAGAGAATATTGTTCTTTTTCCCTATTTGTTTATTATGATGGGCATCCTGGAATAAGCAGAGATGTGTCAAAGTAGCAGCTGTAGTAATAAATGGGTTTTAAATTAGGAATGCCTAAAATTACAATGCCACCCTGCATGTCTATAAATTATAAATGGGCTTAGGTCCAGAGTGGGAATAGAATTGTGGAATTTTTTCCAGTCATATTAAAGAGGTGTTTGGTCATTACCCATTCATGGCAGTATTACTCATGAGAGTAAATTAGAAGCTCTTCTATCTCAAGAAGATATATTCCAATAACCCTAACCTAGAGATGGCTATAATATAATTAGTCCCTGAATATAAATTGAACGTATTAATAAGATAAATATTTAGACCTGGTAGACTCATCTTTTACTGACTGAAAATAAAATAACATTATGACTGTGGGTTTATGGTACTAATCCTGTACCTAGGAAATCATTTCCTCCAATGATATCTGAGAAAAAAAAACAGCATGTGTCAGAAATATCTGGAGAAAAAAAGTTGGCAATGTATTGACAAATGACTAGTACCAGAATTTAGCCCTTAATACGTTGACTCTGTAATTCTTATTTATGAATAACAAATAGCCAGGAACAATCGTTAATGCATCATATTACTAAAGCACAATTCAAAAGTATTTTAACAGACTGGAAAGATAGCACAAATCTCATAATAAAAAAAAAATCCAATTGAGATCTATGTGAATTCCTGTGCTTGATTAGGAAAGAAAATGACTGTACTAGAACACAATGGTTATGTGGCTAGATAATAGCTTATGTGAGTAAAAAAAAAAAAAAACACCTGAAATTTCAGTGGGATGCAAGGCTATTGGAAAGACTATAGGATGCCAAGGGTGAAATCAGAAAGTTTGGCCACAACAACTTGTGAAGCCCATCTGCTGAGGTATACATAATTAGTGGTCATCACAGGCATAAAGAATATCCACACTGATGCACTATTCTGGGCTTTGTGGGAGCAGCTAGGTGCATGATGGAGAGTGTTTGGAATGAGGAAGATTGGAGTTGAAATCCAGCCTCCCACACTTACTAGCTCTGTGAACCCTGAGCAAGTCATTTAATCTCTGTCTGACTCAGTTTCTTCAAATGTAAATTAATAATAAGAGGGTTGTTTTGAGGGAAAACACAGAGAACATTTCTAAAGTACATGGCACATAGAACATTCTAAATATATTTTTGCTTCCCACCTACCCCACCCCCCCCAACCTGGACTTTCCTTAATTGTTGCAGCATCAACAGAGGCGCATAACTGAAGCATCTTGAAAGCAAACTGAGCACTATATAATTGATTCCTTAGCCTTGACAAGTGGAGAAAGAAGAGAAAATGCGAAATTATTCCACAGGCCCCTTTTTGTTTCTGCAGTGGCAAAAAAGGCCTCAGGCAATGCGAAAGGATTACATCATTTTTAGATCATCTATAAACAGCAAAATATTGATATTTTAAACGGGAATTTTTTTGTCTAATCACCAAATAGTTGATATATTACTGGAGGAACTAAACCATATAAATATTGACATTGACGTTATAAATGAAAACAAAAGATAAATTTGAAGCTAAATAGAAATAAATCCCATATTTTCCCCTTGGAGAGTAAATAAAGGCATTTGCAGAGTGCTTAATCATGCCCCAAAGGCAAAAATGGAATGGGACACTTGGTGAAATTTTCTTCCAATGCTCACTTTAGGCATAGGCAAAAAAAATACCAACGTGAAGAATATTGCAATTTATGTCATAGAAGATGAAGTAAAGATCCCAACAAGAGCTTTAAAATGAAGTCTATATATTGTGTGACTTAAATGCAAAGTTAAGCATAGGCAAAGTGTGTGTGTGTATGTATCTATAACAATTTGAAACCCCTACGATTTTTAAAATACCTCTGTGTACACACACACACGCACATACGTACATCTCTTTAAGGTTTGTGAAGTACTTTGTTTATAAAAACTCTGATAGGAAAGACAAATATTATCATTTTTATTTTATAAATCAGAGAACCTTGGAATATTACTATGCTGTAAGAAATGATGAACTGGTTGGTTTAAAAAAAACATGGAAAAATTTGCACAAAATAATGAAAAGTGAAGTAAGCAGAACTAAGAGAATGTTGTATATAGTCACACAGCAATGATGTTCAAAGAATAATTGTGAGCAACCACATTATTCTGAGTATTATAACTACTCAAATCAATTATAAAGAACCTATGAAGGAAAATGCTATCCACAACCAGAGAAAGAACTGATAAATAGAAGTATGTACAATATGGTTTTGCATATATTTATTAATCTACATTAATTGGTGGCCCTCTCCAGTTTAGATTGGAAAAAGGAGAAAGAAAGGTAATTCAGAACCTAAAATGTAACAAAAATAAATTAATTTAATTTTTAAAGGAAATAAAAAATTGTGAAAACCTTAACTCTGAAAATCTGAGTCAGTTAAGTGTCTTAGGTAGGATTTTAAACTCAACATTCTTGATTGTAATTCCAAAATAGTCAAAAATATTTTGGAAATTATGGTCAATGATTTTTTAAAAGATCAATATCAATGTCTTCTTGACTGTTCAGGAGCCTCCTGTATATATATTATTAATATTTTTAAAGAATCAGAAAGTACCATACATGGTAGGCATTGAAAAAATCATAAAATAATGAATTAGCTTTCTATGAATTAACTAGTTAAAATATGCAAATGATTTCTGAATCAGTTGCCTATGTCTAGCCAGACTGCAAACTAGTTACAGCAAAGTTCAAAACTTTGAAGGAAGAATAAAGATGAGAAGATATCACAAAAAATTGCAACAATTCCAATTTGACCTATTCAGAAACTATTGATGCCAAAAAATGGGAAATAGACAAAGTAAAATACATTGGCAAGGATTGCATATCCAATGTAATCACCACAACTAAGAAAATTTAAAAAAAAAAAAAAACTACTTCACCTGCAAACTCTTGATCTCTTTGTCAAACAGAAATGATAAGCAAAGGGAAAACTGGTTGGAAATGTCAGTTGAAAAATTTTACTAAGGATGACAGAAGATTATGTTCATGAAATAGCAGATTTATTGCTGGGAAATCAATATCTAAAAAAACTTAACATAAGTTCTAAGTAGGCCAGATAATCTTAAGAACATTTATAGATGAAATATGAAGGAGGATAAAAAGATAGAAAATGAAAAGGACTTGCCACCATATCTTTACTGATCTATTTTCATCATTGATGACTAGAACTACCTACCATATTTGGCCCCCAATATGGCATATGAAAATATAGAAATAGCACTGAAGAAAATTAAGTGAAAAAACAACTATATCCGACCAAATTCACAGAAGTAATTTATATTGGAGAGGACTCAAACCCACATTGTGTGTGATATTTTAGTCTGTGATGTGTTTGAAAGATATTTAGTTTGAAAAATGGTAGAATCATAAGGGACAATTCTCTCCCAGGCCATCTCCCTTGCACTAGTCACTCTTTTTTCCTACTTGACTTCTTAGTGAATCAATTAAATTCTGCACGCTCCTCTTTTGAATATCTACCCCTTTATCATATTACTGATTACTTGAATCACTCCAACAACTTTGTCACCTTTGCTCCTACACACATGCTGTTGAATCAAGGTGTAGAAAGTTATGCAACTATTCTGACTGGGTCCAGTACAAATCTGTGTCACATAACCTCATCTGGGCCTTTACTGCTATTAAACAATCGTTTATCAACTCCTCATCCTTCTCTCCATAGTGGTTCTTCCAAACCTTTTCATTTCTTCCTAAATTTCCAGTGGCTCCCCCTAACCCTGCACAGATGAACACTTTGTCTCTTATTTTACAGAAAAACATTGAAGCCATTTTCCATGAACTCCTTCTCCCCACTTCTTCCTCATCTCCTATTACTCTGGTGCCTTCTTCCATTTTCTCCTCTCTATTGACCTCTAATCTCCATCTCTAAATACCTTTCAGACAACTCAAAATGGAATTTCCAGTAGACATCTTTAACTCAGTGTTCCTAAAGGAGAATTCGTTATATTTCCCCTTAAGCCCTCCTCCTCTCCGACCTTTCTTTTTAAGGTAGAAAACAATACTATCTTTCCAGTCCCTCAGGTTAGCAATTTAGGAGTCATCACATATTCCTCACTGTCTCTTACCACCCATATCCAAGCAGTTGCCAAGTCCTGTTAATTTCACCTTTGCAATATTTCTCAAAAATGTACTCTTCTCTCCTCTAACCCTACTGCCCCTCTACAGCATGCCTTCATCATCTCAGATCTTGAATATTGCTGATGGGTCTGCCTACCTCAAGTCTCTCCTCACTCCAATACATGTTCTATTCAGTTACTAAAGAGATTTTTCCAAAACCAGGTCTGATCAAGGCACTCCCCTACTCAATAAACTCCAGTGGCTTCCTCTTTCCTCCAGCAGCAAATACAAAATTCTCTGTTTAGCATTCAAAACTTTAAGAACATAGCCCTATTCTACCTTTCCAGTCTTCATATACTTTACTACCTTCAATCAAGTGACACTAGATTCCTGGGTATTTCAGGAACAAGACATTCCATTTCTAGGCTCCAAGCATTTTTTCCTGTCCCCCATACTTAGAACACTCTCTCTCCTCTTCTCTAACTATTGACTGTCTTGGCTTCCTTTAAGTCCCAACTACTAAAATCCCACCTTATACAGGAACCTTTCGCACAACCCTAGTAAGTCTAGTGCATTCCCTCAGTAATTTTTTTCCCTATCTATTCTGTATGTAGTTGAGTTTTTATGTTTGTCTGTATATTGTCTTCCCATTAGAGTGCTTATAAGCTTCTTGAGGTCAGCAATTCTCTTTTTTCTCTTTTTGTTATCTCTAGCATAGTTCCTGCTCCCTAAAAGTCACTTAATAAATGTTTATTGAATGTTGGACATAGTCACCTATGTCAATATTCAAAATTAATTTTGGAACTCATGATGCTAAAGGCCTGGGTTATCTTTTTAAAATAATTTAATCAAATTTCATTTACCTAGGATTCCCCAGTACTCAGAAAGTCTTTCCACTGAATAGCCCCAAAAGGATGGCACTCATTCCTCTCCCTTCCACATGAAGTGGAAGTATTACAAAAAGACATTTTATTTAATCAAAGCAACTATTATATAATTATGCTATCTCAGAAAAAACCATTCCCACTTACAATCAATAGCATCTTTCATTCACAACTACCCTGTAAAGTCAACCCTCACTCACTCAAGTCAAAGTCAGCTACAAGTCATGTCATCATCTTAATGTCATGGTCCTCTTTGAGAATGAAGGACAAACACAACAGTCCTGTAGTCTTTTATTCCTATTTCACAGATGTGAAAACTGATGCTCAAAACATTTAAGTGACTGAGTCCATTTGTAAATAGTACATCTGAGATTTGAATACCCTTTCCCACCTAAGACCTCATTTCCTTCAGAAGTCATCCACAAAGTGTTCTACATTGCTTTTTACATGCCTTGAAGAAAGTTTAGTTCATCCATGTTTCTATCAAACCTTTTCAGCTCCAGAAAACTTGACCCTACTCTCTGATGACCATGATCCTGTCAGGTAGGACTTCCCCAAAAGCATCAGCCTTAATGCCCTTTGCCAGGTAGACAGTTTATCTGTGTGTCTTAGATCTTCAATCATCAGTATTTCTGGGAGCTATTGCTTTGTACGTGTGATCTTCCACACCCATTTCCTGAAGCAATACAATCTTCATATGTCCATTATTCACAAGCACTGCTTAGTGTTTATGAGGTTTAGAAGCTTAGTGATAAAGATATTTTGAAGTTCACCCTCTAAGTCAGCCAGTGGTTAGCTTGTAGGGGAAAAAAAATCCTTTTCAGCAGTCTTCTCTTCCAGTCCTAAACTCTCAAAACCAAGGGAGACTGCCTGAAGCTCCATTACTTTGGGTGCTCTTTGGAAGACCTCCTAAAGGAAGAACATTTTCTCTCCTTCCTTGCTTGTTTGCATAGTCCACAAGTTACCGTCATTCTTTCCTGAATGTGACATAGTAAATAGATTGCTAGGCTCTGGAGTCAGGAAGTTGTAACTTCAAATTTCATTTCAAATAATTACTTAAGCTTCACAAGTCATACAACCTCTCTGAGCATCCGTTCTGTATCCTCTAAAATGAGACAATTGGACTAGATGACACTAAGGTCCCTTCTTGTTCTAAGTCTTGTTCCTATTTCTTCCTTCCTTCCTAGAATGATGTCAAGAATTCCTTTCCCACAGAACTAACCATGTCCTGGTTTTCAGAAGATCGTCAAGGCATTCCAGTTGTTTCCCCATGTTATCTCAGTAATCACAGTGAATTAGTAAGGAAAGGAAGTGAATAAACTTTTATATAATGCCTACTACATTCCACATATTGCCAAAACACTTTCAAAAATATTATTCTCTTTGATCTTCCCAACAATTCTATAAGGCAGGTAGTACTTTATCCTTATTTTATAGTTGAAGAAACCGAGGCAAACAAGTTAAATTACTTGCCTGAATCACACAACTAGTTAAGTGTCTGTATTGGGGTTTGAATTCAGGTCTCCCTGATTTCAAGCCCAATACTCCATCCTCTGTACTACCTAGCTGCTTCTGACACAAATTATCTAGGATTATCAAGGGCAAGAGCCAAAGCTATATTCCAAGTTCACTAATAAGAGGCAAGTTCAGGGAGTTCCACTCTCAACTCTGCTATGTGATAACATTAGGAAGTCCTGCACTTCTGTTCCATCCCAACTGGAATAACACTAAATAGTCCTCTCTGTCCTTAGAAACTGTCTTTAGATGTCAGGAATTAGAGCAAAGCATCATGAGCAGATAAGTTGAACGAAGACCTTAGAGTTAGAGTGCGAAAAGTAGTATCCATATTCCAAGCAGAAGGGTACAGTTTAGGAGCTAAAGTTAAAATATTTAGCAAGAAAGAGGCACATAAGCAGGTCCCAAGACACAGCTAGTGTCAGTTCCAATAGATCAATTCACTTATGCAATGATATTTACTGAGCCTCTGATATATGCAAGATACCATATTAAGTTATGTAGTTGTGGGTATATGAAGATGAAAGTCCCTCACTTCAGGAAGTTTACACTTTTGTAGGGAGATTAAGACAAGTACTCAAAAAACTACATTACATAGCAGAAAAGATTAGGTACTATTAAAGCATTACCAATAAAATGTTATAGGGGATCAAAGGAAGGAGGACAGAAACACATGGAAAACATAGCCTTTTGAGCTGTTTTGAGGAATAGTTCACTAGAATTAGTTTTGAAAAAAATGGATGCAAATATGACTTAGAGTCTAGACAAAATATGTAAATAAAAGAATATCAGCATGACTTGAAAAGGGTTAACATCTAAAAGGATCTTGAGACTTTCTCCATCAATGCACAGAAAAACCAGGTCATCCTTGTAAGAGAAGGCATCTAGGGAGGTCAAGTTCAAATATCTGATTAATATCCCTGTCAAGGGTTCCCATTTCAGTAAATATTTATTAAGTTCCTACTATGTGTGATGTAAGAGGCAGTGTGTCATAATGATTAGACGTCCAACCTCAGCTGCAGAAAGACTTGGGTTCAAATCTTGCCCCTGATCCTTTTGGCCATGCTATCCCTAGTAAGTTCAATGCCCCAGGAAAACTAAGAATTGTAGAACAGGTACCAGTTGGCATTAATAATAATAATATTATAATAATTAATAATAATCTCTGAGAGTTTGCTAAATCAATGAAATCACAAGTTAAACACCCCCCAAAATGCAAAGCATTGTGCTCAGAAGTGGGGTTACAAAAACAAAAAATGGAAACGTTCACTGCCTTGAAAGAATTTACATTCTACTGGTATGATGTGACATGGCTCCCTGGTAAACAGACCAAGATTATTAATCATTTCTCAGGCAAGTGAATCCCAATAATTTTGATCTTTTCTTCTAGATCTCATTTTCTACAAGGCAAAGAATCAGTTTAAATTTCCAAATTTGCTTAAAGGCCTGCTCTGTGATTTTGCGAGATAACATCTCTTGAGTAAAAATTTGGATTAGTTTTATGATTCTAGAAAAATTTTGAGATCACTCCCAGAAAATGGTTTTGTTCTATAAATTCTGTCAAATTAAATTAATTGGTCATAGAATTAGAACTTTGCTCTACCAAGAACTCATCACAGATTCTGTTACTTTTGTAAAACACAAAAAAACAAAAAAAAAGACTGCTTACTATGTATTCTATAGCATTTGAACAAAATGACTTCATTCCATAAATCATATATTTGTATTACTCCCCTCACTTCAGTCACAAATTATGTATGTGTACATGGTCAAATTTTTAACACCAAATTTTTCCCTTCATGATTTCAATGTGTCTTGTACATCTAATACCTTTTGATCTTATGAACAGGAAAAAATAAAAATCTCCTTTTGAATTGACCCAGTGTTTCCAAATTACCCTCCAGCAAATAGTGTAGCTGCCTTCCATCCTGGGAAGCTATTAAAAGGTGTGATAAGCACCATCTGAGAGGAAACAGCTATCAATGGAGGTGTCCTACACCATTCAGATGGAGCCAGGTACTCATTTTTCTATTCTAAAAAACCTTCTACTGCTATTTCATTTATTCTGTGTGATTTTCTATAAAAACAGCTTATTCAATTCAAAAAAAATTTGCTATGCAAATAACACTAATTAGACATTTCCTTTTTTAATGATCTGAAAGGATTAATCAGATTTTTACCAATTTTTTTCAGATTAAAAAATGAACTACTTGTTTTCTTGAGTCAGATAAGTTTTGGTAATTAATAATATCTAGACCATTAAAGTTTATAAAACAATTTCCTCAAACTAACCCAATGAGGTAGGTAATATAAGAATTACTATCCCCACAGATTAGAAAACTGAGGTCCAAAGTTGTAGTAGAAAAGGGTGCTGAATTTGGAGTCAAATAACATAGATTCATATCCAAATGAAGCTGCCAAATAATTTCAGCTTCCCAGACCTCAGTTTTCTTGTCTATAAAATGAATGAGTTGGACTAAGCAACCTCTGAGAACCCTCCTAACTCCAGCACCATTCTTTGCCCAAGATCCTACGAGTAGTTATTGTTACAACTAGGATTGAATTCCAGTGTTCTAACTCCAAGTCCACTGTATTTGCTAGTGTCCCACATAGACTTTTATGGTAAAAATACACACAAAAGATACCCTTTTCTATGATCCTATGAGATCATTATTTATCATATTCTTCACTGGTTGAAGCACAATAATAGAAAGAGAAGTCAAACTCAATTCTGCTGTATAATAACAATTCTGAAGACCGAAACTACTGGTTACAATAAAGTTTGCTGGTTCCTACTGTATTTCATTTCTCTCTCCCACTCCAGCCTATCATTAGCAAATTCCTACAACATTGCAAGGGCCCAGATTCCTTTCTTATTGACATATGGATTTTCATTTCCAACTCAAATGGAATTCTGGTTTTGTCTCTCTTATCATTCATATTTGTGTCCCCACTCCCACAAATCTTTTCAGTATTTTTTCTTTTTTTTCCTCCATCCATAGCACACACAACAGCTCAGTCATACACATTCATTTCTCCCCCTTTCTCCCCAATACACACTTATATACTACATCCACCCCCTTACACACACTCACTCATACTGACTAGTTCACAGAAATGTGGCAAAGAAAAATAAATTAATATTGCAAAAATTCTTAGAGATTTAAAATACTGTATGAATCTTTGTTATTAATATACAACAATGTGATACAGTCTTTCAAATGGTGTTTTCTTTCACTGCACTCATATATCCCAGTTCTCACACGTGTATTTACAGATACACACTGAGTCTGGAGTGAAAAAATAGCTATTTCTTTTTCTACATTTTGTAAAACTAGAAAAGGATCTTTACAAAAAGACTGTATGTAAGTGAATATTGAGATAAGTAGATTATTGCATAAATAACAAAGGATCAAAGAGGTTGAAGGTCCCCCAGTGCTTAGCACAGTGCTTGGCACATAGTAAGTACTTGATAAATGTTGATTGATTGATTGAAGGGAGCACAGAGAGTCAACCAAATCAGATGAGGAAATTGAGGCAGAAGGTTAAGAGAATCACACAAGGTCACAAAGATAATGTGTCAAAGGTGAGATTTGAACCCAGAAGCTAATGTTCTTTCTAGTACATCACACTGTTACCTGAACTACATATCTTCTGACCAGTGGTTCATAATTCAAGTCCATCTAATACCTCTCTCAGGTATGCATAGAATTTACAAACATCATTAAATGGCTAAAGAATCCTCCCTCTAGTCTATTAAGGCAGAAGCTTTTTGTAACCTCTTGACTGGTAGGATAATTCCTTGCATAATTCTTTATTTATTCAAAAACATTTTCACCAAGGTTATCCTAATGGGTTATTCCAACAACTTTGTGATGTAGGCAGTTCAGGTGTAGGTATTACTGATGAGGAGACTAAAACATAGGATGATTTTTGCTTATCTAGATATAAACAATGGTAAATCTCCCTGTTGAATGTTCTATCCACTAAACAACGGGTTACCAATCTTCAAGTTTCTGACTTTTCCTTCTCCCATTGGCTTAACTTATTGATCCAGCTTACATAACAACTCTACTATAGGTCACCATGTCACCACTCCCCTACATTTATGCCAATTCCTCATCCTCTTTCCTGGACTATTAGTAGACTTTTGTAATCTATCTCCCCCCATACATTTTTCCCCTTTTACAATTTGTCTTCTACACAGCTGTCAAACTATTTTCCCCCAAATCACAGCATTTCAACTCCCACTCAAAAGTCTTCAATGGCTCCCCATTGCCCCTGGGAGAAAATGCAAACTTTTCAGCTTAGTATTCACAGAGCTTCACAGATAAGTTCCTTTACCTGCATTTTAGTCCCTCTCAGTATCAGTCAATAGTAGGTATTCTTGTATAGGAATTTCCATCTCCTAAATCATGCTTTTCACAATTGTTGTCCCTTATCTGGGACGCATTGCCTTCAAGGGTATATGATATCAAGCTCAAACTGGCTTAGAGAGACCCATTGTTAACTTTTCACCCATGATCATTTACATCTCAGAAACCAACAACTGCTAAAAATAAGGACTGATTTATTTTTTTGATTGTCTATATTTACAAAAGTGTTGGGAAAATGTTAATAATGCAGATTGAACTTAAAAATGGGTCTAGGTATGCTTTTTTTTTTTTTTGTAGAGCCACTTGTTAAACATTTGCCAGCATATCCCTGATTCCTTCCTTACCTCCAGCTTGTAGAATCCTAGTTTCATTACAAGAATCATTAGATGAGATCTCCTACAAAGGTCTCTTCTGACACTTCCCCTCTTTAACTTTTGTATTTATTTGCTAGTGTGTAAATTGTATTTTCCCAGTAGAATATAAACTCCTTAAGATCAGAGACTAGTTTTGGAATTTGTTCTTCTCTGTTTGGTTGGGGAAGGGGATTTTTGTGTCCTTGACACTTAGCACAATGCTTTGCATATGAAGAGTAAGTACATAATATATGTCTATAGATATGTAATATGTCTAATTGAATGTAACTGGATTTCTTGCTCGAATTGCCATGAGGATGAAACTAAATACATGCCCAGGGTATGTGATACAGAGGAAAGAATGCTGAGTTTGGAGTAAAAGGTCTTAATTTTGAGTCCCAAATTTCTACTCAGGAGCAAGTCACTTAACTTCAAAGAGAATCATTTTCCTCTTCTATAAAATGAGTACTGACTAACTACCTCATCTTCAAGGCTCCTTTCAGGACTATATCCTAGACTCCTAAATCACTACCTTCTGAGGCAGCTCTGGGATTACTGGACAGCGCCAATTATTAGAAAGTGCTTCATTATACTGTGGCAAAACCTGTTTCCCCTTTAGGAGTTTCTATTCACTGCTTCTAGCTCAACCTCACAGAACTGAAGAGATTAAGTCTAATGCTGCTGCTCCGTGACAGCCTTTTAATTTAACTTAACAAATATGTTTTAAGTGCCTGTTTTGTGCAAGGTACTGGTAGTCCCAATGCTTTGTCTTGACTCTACTATTACCACTGAGAATTGCCACAATAATGCCTTGCATTTATATAACATTTTAAAAAGCAGCTTACCTTCATAATGTCTCTTGATTTTCACTGCCACCCCATATGGCACATACTGTTTTCCCGTGGGAACTAAGATGGAATTGGGTCAAATGACTTGTTTAAGGTCATCTAGTTAATGAATGATACAAACAAGACTCAAACTTATACCTGCATGTCCCTAGACAAACAGTCTTTGCTCCCCTGTTTCCCTTCCAGCAGAGCTAAGTTCTCTTGTCATGCTGCCACAGAATTCTGTCAGGGTCTAGAATGTTCTCCCAGCAAGGCTAACAAATGAGCCTCAAAACGACAAGGAAAATGCAAAGCATCCCTTTCATATAGGACTTAAGTGAATTATGCAGAAATCATAATTTGGGTATTTATCTTTCCTTTTATAAATGAATTGGCTGATTTTACTTATTGTATCATAGGTCTGTCATTGTTTTTCATCTTCCTTTCACCATGGCATCATTAAGGATCATATTTATTACATGTAACTGTAACAAATCTATTAGATGACCCCAAAGAAGTTGTTTGAATTTATATTCACCCTTTACAATTCTTCTATTTGGTAAATTTGTAGAATTTCATGTGTCCAAAGGGCTAGGTGACAAAAACAACAAACATTTTTTGATTGACCTCTTCCCAGTGATGTCTCCAGAGAGAAAATTGTCCTGAGGTATATGGGCACTGGAGATGTAAAAAGAAAAGAAAATGTACATTAGGGAGAAGCTAAACCTAGGAAATGGAGGGAGTAAGGAAGAACTATTTTTATTTTGATGCCAAATACAACTTTAATCCAACACATCCATGTGGTGACTCATAGGTAAACCATTGCATTTCCTATTTATGAGTTAGTTTTATGGTTCTAGTTATGTATGGGTTTCAGTAATACTAAGCCAGAGCATGTCATTCTGAGAGCCAAGAATATGATTAAACTGCCTGTTTCAACTATTTTTCCTTCAAAACTTAAATGCTCAGCATGGGCAACCTTGTGTTCATAAGAATAATGAATAGGGATATTGTTCTAGAGGCAAATGACAGACAACCAATCAATAAGCATTTATTAAGCACAAGATCCAGAATGGCTTAAGAGACAAAGGGCAAGTCTAGAAGTCAGGAAGACCTGGGTTCAAGCCCCTCTTTGGATACACATTTGCCACTAGGCCTTAGGACAGTCATTTAAACTCTCAGGACCTCAGGCAACATTCTAAGACTTTAACGTGCAGCACAGATATCAGTTTGCATAGAAAGAAGGCATTTCTTCATTAATAATTTGCTCTACCAATGAGACAGTTAAGTGGCACAGTAGATGGAATGCCAGGCCTAGTAGTAAGGAACTGAGTTCAAATTTGGCCTCTGATACTTAGTAGCTGTGTGACCCTGGGCTAGTCACTTAACCCTGTTAGCCTTAGTTTTCTCATCTATAAAATGAGCCAGAGAAGGAAATGACAAACCATTCCAGTATCTCTATCAAGAAAACCCAAAATGGGGTCCCAAAGAGTCAGATAGGTCTGAAATGACTGAGCAACAAAATATTAATGAAGTAAGAGGTATGATTAAGAAGAAAATTTACTTTTTCACTAAGAAAAAACACAATGTGATATACTGTGGCACAGATTTTAAAAAAATGTGAGTCTTCAATATAGAGGGCTGACTTTGGAGTTATAGGTACTTGGATTCAAATCCTGCCTGATACATACATACATATACACATTCAAACTAGTTATATGAACCTGGTCAAGTACTTTAACATATTAGTATCCCAAGCAACTCTCTAAGACTAAGTTTTAAACAAGTAGTCAATATGGAGGAAATTTCTGCATTGGGAGATCCTCAGATTAATGAAATCATGGATCTGGTCAACCCCAAGCCTTGTATGTGTATCACATTCATATGCACTTAATACACATGTGACACATATGTTGCAGATATATACATACATACATTGCATGCATACTGTGTCAGGTACCTTGAAGGTATTTCACTGAAACTGTAATCTCACTCAGTATACATACTCCTGTCATAGATGGAAACCTATCCACATATTTCCATGTGTAATTCTTGTCTGTCATCCAATAAATTCTCAACAGAGGTTCTACCCAACACCCAAGGTCTTCCTCTAGGTCAATGGCATCAAAATCAGAAACAGAGGTCACTAAATGATACATAAGGTTTTTTTGGGTTACGTGATTCAGAAAACCACGTTAAGATATTTCTTTTTTTATTAATACTTACACACATTAAAATCAGATACGAACCACATTCTTATCTAGTTTGGGTTACATAAGGGAGTGTTGTGGGCCACATGTGACTAGTGGATCATATATTTGATACCTCTCCTATAGGTCTTTTAACATTCTCTGGATTCTCTGGGTACCAATGCAACAGACTGTTCATCTGTTAATCATTGCCTTTCCTACATGACCTGACCATTTTCTCTTCTCATTTTCTTTTTCCTTGATGATATCTGTTAAAGCAGTTGGTGACACTTATATAGCACTTGATGGTTTGAGAAGCACTTTACATGCATGATCTTATTTTATTCTCACAACACTACCATAGGTTAAGGGCTTCAGATATTTAAGAGATATTACATAACTTACCAACAATCACACATTCAGAAGTGTTGGAGATTGGACATAAACTCAGGTCTCTCCTGACTCCAAGTATCACGATCTTTTTAAAAATATTTTATTGATCTTGGTTTTTTTTATTTCATTATCATTTCCCAATGATTGCCTCTTATTTGCCCTTGTCTCTATGAAATTTTCCATTGTAATAAACCAGCACATTTAATCAAAACAAATCAGCATACATGGCCATTTCTGAAAATATGCACCATGATACCTAAAGTCTGCGACATCTCTGCCAACAGATGAAGGACATGTTTAATTACCAATGTCCTCTGAATTCATGACCAAACACTCTATTATTCAGAGTTATGAACTCTTAAGAGTTTTGTTTTCCTTTATATTACTGTGGTCATCATGGAAATTTTCTCTTCATGCTGCTTACTTCCTTCTCCATCAGTTCATATAAGCCTTCCCAAGTTTCTCTGAATTCTTCCTATTCATCATGTCTTATGGTGAAATAATATTCCATTGTCTTCATATGCCATACTTTATTCAATTCTTTGCTCCAGCAAAAAGTGATGATATAAATATTTTTGTAAATATTTTAATTTTCCTTTCTTTTACTTCCTTAGACTGTATATTTAGTAATAACATTACTAAGTCAAAAGATATTGTAATGACCTGTTTCATAGTATTCCAAGTTTCTTTTCCATGTCTATTACTCTCTATACTATATAAATATCACATTTTGACGGCAAGTCATCAACATTAATATAGTTGACCCTTTTATGCCATTAAGAACTCAGTGAACTTGAGTCAGAGATAGAATTTTTAAGATATTCAGTTAATGATATCACCAAAAGAATATAGGGAATAATAAGTTGGAGTATATTTTTATTTCAAGGAGTAGTTTAACATCATTGAAAGTGCCACTCAATTTCCCACAGCAAGTAGGCATTTCCTGTCCCCTCCTTCCCTCCTACTCAATTCGTATCCAGCTTGTTATGAGATTGAAACTGGACGTGTGATTTAATTGGTATGGGCAGTTTCCAGATAAGGAAACTCTTTACCAATGTAGCTCAGTATTTTCTCCATGACTTATAATCTTGGAGAGTTGCCTACATTATTGTTAAGTGACTTACTTAGAGTCACACCGTCAATCACCATCACTTTGATGTGTACACACACACACACACACACACACACACACACACACACAGTACTTGCTCACTCCAGATGGACTAACTCAAAAGACTGCAAGTCTAATTAGATGTAATTGTATGCTGTCATCTTCCATTTGGTTTTTCTATAGATATATGTATATATCTATATATATGTGTATATATATATGTGTGTGTGTACATATATATATATATATATATATATATATGTCATGAATCTCATTGAAAAAGCCCAAAAGTGTTGTGATACTTAATTTAATCTCTACAATTTTATCTGCAAACAGGAACCTCAGGAGTATTTCACCATCTGTAGGGAATTCTTTAATATGGACTCTGCAGGCCATCCTCAATGAAAATGATAACTACCTTTGCTGAGAGAATGTGTCTCTTCATTTTATGCATCTCTTTGCTTTGATAATGAGAAAATTGTTGAATAAATTTATCTCTTTGCTTGCATTTATCAAGGAATCTTGCATAACGTATCATTGGCATGGTGGACAACTAATTGGAGGAGATCCATTTAGGCTACTTTTTTGTTTTACCAAGTCATTTTTTTTCTTTTGTGATAATACCGTATGTTCTCTGCATTTTTCAATTAGCTATGTGACTAGAGATGTGATCCCTTCTAGAAATTTATTTATAAATGTCTACCACTTCCTTCTCATTTCTACAAAAATATCCTCAGTTCTCATATAAATTATTTTCATAAAGACTTTGTAAAAATGAGAAAGTTGACATTCAATTCAGTAGTTATTGATGTCCTTAAAACCCTCTTTCATTTCTTTACTTTTTTATTATTTTTCCCTTCTTTCTGTAATTTTCTCCTTCAATATATCCAAAAATGTATCATTGAATGCTACCAAAATTATTTAACCAATAGCACAGATTTTTTTTTGTATATATTGAATCTTGTGCTAACTGTCCTTATCTTCATCTTATGTTTTTCACTTTCTCATATAGCACATTAGGGACTGATATCTTAAAGTTCAAATGTGGTAGTTCTAATTCCATCACTGATGTGAAAAATAGGTCATTAGAGAATGCTGATAAACTGATTCAATTTTCATCTATATTTTTTCTTTATAATGTCACCTATAAATCAGATCAGAATAGCAATATAAAAATACCTTACAAAAATATCCTTGGTTGTCATAGCTCACAACTTGGCATGAAGTTCAAGTTTCCTAAATGAGATCATTTCTAGGGTCCTTTCGCCTCCTTGTTATGGCAATCTTATACCTGTTAAACTTTTCCAGTGAATGGTGATGATCATTATAAATGTCTTTTCCTTTTTCCAGTTTTTCAAAATCAGCATTTGCTTGAGTAAGTTTAATTGTAGTGTTTTCAATTGTTTGCAGGGCATTTTTCTTATCTTTTGTCTTTTTTAACTTGTTGACTCTAGACTTTATTCCAACAAGTATACTAACATTAAAAAAGACAGAACCTATATAGCATTTTAAGGTTTAGAAAGAAGCTTACAAAAAATTGTTTCATCTTATCATTGTAACACTGATAGGTGCTATTATTACCTCTGTTTTATTTTGAACTACTCATCATTTAACAGCTGTCTGCCCCAGTTGCCTCATTTGTAAAATGGAGATAATAATACCATTTATTGCTCAGTCTCGTAGTGAGGAAAAAAATGACATTTGTAAAGTACTTTGAGCATCTTAAAGCACTATGTAAGTGCAACTTATCATCACCTTCATTATTATTATCAATCCTCATACAATGGAATTAGGCAGATTATTGTCTTAATGGTAATGAATTTGAAGTTCAGAAAAATTAGATGACATTTGTGATGCCACAAAGCTGGTCAATATCAGAGGCAAGATTTGAACTCATCACCCTGACTTCAAATCCAAAGTTCAAGGGAAGAGTAAACCTAGATTATGGTGGACCTCAATTTTACATGTTACAATCCTAAATTATTCTAAAAGCTTAACTGCAACTCAGCTTCCTGTGGGAACTCTTTCCCGATGTCATTAACTACTAGCAAGCACCGCTATTTATTTTTGGTGTGTATTTTGTACATTCTAATCTACGTAGAGGTCATTTTCCTCTATAGATTGTTAGCAACTTGAAGGCAGAAGTTGCTTCATTTTTGTCTATGTGTCCCTAACAACTAGCACAGGGCAGAGCAGGCAGTAATTGCTTAATAAATTGAACACTGGACTTGAAAGTCAAAAAGAAAAGCAGAAATTTGCTACAGTAAATAAAAGGGAGACTTTGTAGGGTTTTGAGTCTTGGTTTTAAAGGTTTTTGAGCAATACAATAAAAAGCGCTTTTTAAGCAGAACAACGGTTCTAGGAAGCAAAATACTTTGGGTTTAAAATCAGCACATAGCATTGATATTGTTACATTACCTTCTCCAGATTTTGTGGAGAGAAAATGGAGAGAGGCACAGTTATGGAAGTTGTCACTAGATCTTCCCTTTCTGCGTGCCACAGGGTAGCTCTCTTTACCCACAAGGTAGCTCTCTTGCTAGTGTTCTTCCAATATGTATACCATATTATTAGAATTTCCAAAATTCTCTTGATTTTTCTTGTCCTCTGTCTTTCTAGAACTATTCTTTTAATAAGCCATCTTACTGACGGTCATTCATTCTTCTACCAGTTGACCCAGGGTCACAGTCAGTTAAGATTAGGGTTGCATGACTACCAATAGAGAAAATGGCCAATGAGCTAGAAGAAAAGAGCAGAGAAGCTTTTAGCAGATTACCACTTTCTAACCAACTCAGACCCAGTCCACCCACAAAAGAAAAGGCTTTAAATGCACAACCTAGAAAAATGACATTGGTTATATCTATAAAGCAGTAGTTAACCATTGCTGAACTGTTCTGACTACAAATTTTAGTCAAAGCAATCAATTGTTCTATGGCAGAGGCGTAGACTAGAACAATCAATATTTCTGGATGTCAGCCAGTAGCACTGCTGTGTAGATGGATCACAATGTGGTCTTACTGCTGAGCTTTTTAGTCCTGCATCACTACTTTCCTGTTGGATATTTTGATCTTCATGTACTCCAAGACCCCTCAAACACAATATGTCTGAAGCTGAACTCAATATATTGAAAAAGAAACTGTCTTAAAATTGTACCTATTTCAGTCAAAGGCACCATGATCCTTACAGTCCCCAAGGTTTATAACATTGGCATTATCCTCAACCTCACTCTCTCTCATCCCTCATATGAAATCAGTTTCCAGATCTTACTATTTCTTTCTCAAAACTTTGCTTGTATTCAAACTCTTCCTGTTACTGACAGTGACTACTTTAATTCAGACCTACCTCAACTCTCCTGGAGGATTGCCACAGCTTTCTAATAGTTTCCCCTGCCTAATCTCTCCCCACTGCAGTCCACCCTACATCCTGCCACCAAATCAATTTTCCTTCTGCACTTGTGACTCCTCTACTCAGATTATTTAAATCTCTTCCCAGTGCCTCCAGGTCCAGTGGAAATTTGCATTTTAAAACCCTTTTCCATTCTCCCCCCAGAATATCTTTACAACCCCATGAGACAGTATTATGCCTCCTTGTCTATACAATCTATTCAAACTGATTTTCTCTATTCCTCACATGTGATTTTCCTTATTCTATTTATGTGACTTTGGACTGGGCATTTCGTATATCTAGAATGCATGCTCTCCTTCTACTTCATAGAGTTCTTCTTTTTATTTAAGAAATAGCTAAAAACCATCTTAGGTGCAAAGCCTTACTGAATTCCCCCAGCTGCTAATTACTTCCTCTCAAATTATCTTACATTTAACTACCTTGTATTTACTTACATTTGTTCATATCACATCATGTTGCCTATATTTACACATATATTTGTTCTCTCCCTCATTATACAATGTAAGCTCCTTGCAATAATAGGGATCATTTCACTCTTGGTATACACAGTTGCTGGGAGAGTGTTAACCCAATAAAATTCTTTAAAAAGCAAGCAATATTATCCACACTTTATTTGAATGAGAAAAAAACATATTAATTGGAAAAGAAACTTTCTCAGGGATAAATTAAAGACCTCTGTATAAGAAACAGGAAAAACAATTAGAAGGTGATAGAGTAATGAATTGGAAGATTAATCAAGTGAATGCAATGAAGGCAAATAATTCAAAAGATGACATTGGCAGGTCTTGTCAATTCCTTGGTAATTGATGTTGAGGAAGAAAGAAAAGTCTGATCATGACTAGATAGATAGTGGTACCCTCAATAGAAGGAAAGATTGACAAGGAGAAAGGTTTGAAGGAGAAAATGAGTTTGGTTTTGGATATGTCAAGTTTGAGATTCTGATAGAATGGGTTAGAGATGATTCTTGACCATAAACATCCCAATAGAGAAAAGGTAGGGAAAGAAGAGAAGAGGGCCTTGGGGAATTCTATGCAAGGAAAAAATAAATAAGATACCTAACTGATCTAATTGCTTTTATCACCCAAGCCTCTTTCTTTTTCCTTAGATATTAGCAAACAAATAGCTGAAAGGACATAGGAAAGAAGGCTAAATTAGGTGTTAAAAGCACTTGGTTTTATATCTAGTTCTACCACTTACTTCTTGGAAGGTGGGATTATTTCATTCTCTACAATTGTATTACATATCTAGCATAGGTCCTGACACATGAAAGATGTTAATAAACACTTGATTGATTGAGCAAGTCACTTCTTTCAGATTACATATCTGCATAGCAGCCCCTCATTTTACAATGAATTTTTGTTGTTCTGTTGCTTTAGTCATTTCCAACTCTTCATGACTCCATTTAGGATTTTCCTGGCAAAGATACTTAAGTGGTTTATCATTTCTTCAGCTTATTTTACTGATGAGAAAACTGAGGCAAACAGGGTTAAGTGACTTGCCCAAGGTCACAAAGCTAGTAAGTGCCTGAGGTCGTATTTGAACTCAGATCTTCTTGACTCCAGGCTCAATGCTCTAACTGCTGTGTCACCTAGCTACCTTTAACAACATTGACCTAGATGATTTTTAAAATCTTTCCTAACTCTAAAGTTTTCTGATTTGTAATTGAGGTTTAAGGTAACTAATCATAGGAAGAAAGTACTCATAACCAAGTGGTTTAGGGGGGGAAAAGGGAGGCTGGTTATGATACATGTAGTTGATTTCAAATAGCAAACTTCTTTGTCTTTCAGTGAAAATGCAAATGAGTATTTAACCAGAGCAAAATGAGAGACTTTGCTGCCAATTTAAAATTAAATTTCAAGGGAGAAACTAATGTAATTAAAAGTTAATTGAATTCAGAAATCAAAAGAAAATGTAAAAACTATTTTTGAAGTCTAAAAAACAATCCCCCCATTTTTAAAAATATCATATCAAAGTTGACCTTCCTACTGAGTCCTACAGAGCAGAGAGGGGTATAAATAGGTAATGTATTCTTAAAACCCTTTAGTAATTTCAAAAATCATCGTGATTGATGGCAGACTGAGGCTTAAAAGGAGAGGAAAGGGGTTGGTTTCAAGGGTTTCTGATTCATTGACTTTTGTTCCCTCAAGGATCTGCCTGGACTGATCTGTCATCTTCCACTAGAGGAATTATTTTCACTTCATTCAGTTTTCCCTCGTGGTTCTATGCTCTTTAGCACACTGCTGAGCTGGAACACAGGCTAGTGCTGTGAGGTCTGTGCTGTAATACATACCATTCAGAATTTCCCAACAAATGAAATTATTAAAAGGCAGATTTATACTGAATGTAAGATGGGAGAGGGGAGGAACCTTCTAAAGATAAGAGAAAATCTAAGGAGAAACAGGCAGGAAAGATGAGAGGTGACAGATTTCCCCTCACAAATCTTCAAATACAGGTTGAACAAACACCAACCCACAGAATATTTGAGTTGGAAGGGGCCTTCTTGTCTACAGAAATGCTACCTAATGATTAAATTAATGGCAAAAATAATTATTGTCTTTTGAACAATTTTGAAGAGAAAATGAATATACCTAGAATGGAATATTGAAAAGCCCTTTTTGAATGTGATGCTGTAAATCCACCTATTAAACTAACTACCCCAGAAAAGGGTACTTATCTTTTTTAACTACCATATACCAATGTATACTCCCATAATATCAGGAAAAAAAAGGGTATAAAACCATTTCAAAATCTGTATACAACAGCCTGTGCTGTGGGTATTGTCATGGCAAAAACAAGTGGAAAAAAAACAATTATCTAGTCATGCTTCCAAGAATAACATTAATGCCACATGATGGAAATATATTGAGAAAAATTTTTTTTGTAATCAAACATGTTATTTAATTATAAATATCATAGCAATATCTGAAAAGCATTTATAAGAAATAAACCACATTGCCATTAAGTAACCAGAAATTAGTGGTCTCTTTTTTTATAAATCTATCCCTCCATACTTTACATTTGTTCTCTCCCTCTATTATATTAGCTCCCTGAGATCTTGGTTATTTTTTTCTATCTCCAGTGTTTTGGGTTTTTTTATTTTATTTGTTTTCAGTGTTCTACAATCACTTCTATTGAACTTAGATTTTTTTCCCTCCCTCCCCCTCCATCCCTCCTCCTTTCCCACTCCCTCCTCTAGTTGGCATACAATTTTATATAGGTTCTACACATGCATTCTTACTAAACACATTTTCACCTTAGTCATGTTGAATAGAATTAAAATGAATGGAAGAAATCATAAAACAAACTAAAACATAATACAAAAGAAAATGATCTGCTACATTCTGCGATCGAATTCCATAGTTCTCTCTCTGGATGTGGAAGGCATTTTGCCTTAAGAGATCACTGGGAATATTTTAAGTCCTTGCATTGAAATGAAGTTCTAAGTGTACCAAAAAAAATCCTCCCACACTGTGGTTGTTGCTGTGTATAAAGTTCTCCTGGTTCTGCTCCCTTTCCCTCAGTATCAGTTCATATAAGTCTTTCCAGGCCTCTCTGAAGTCTTCCTGTTCATCATTTCTTACAGCACAATAGTATCCCTTTACATTCATATACCACAATCTATTCAACCATTCCCCAATTGATGGCGAATGAGGAATTGATGAATCCCCTTGATTTCCAATTTATGGCCATCACAAAGAGTACTGCTATAAATATTTTTGTACATGTGGGACCCTTTCTAATTTTTATGATTTTATTCAATTTTATCTCTTGGGGATACAGTCCTAGTGGTATTATTGCTGGGTCAAAGGGTATGCACATTTTTGTAGCCCTATGGGCATAATTCCAAATTGCTCTCCAGAATGGTTGGATCAGCTCACAGCTCCACCAACAATGAATTAGTGTTCTAACTCTCCCACATCTTCGCCAGCATTTATCAACATCCTATTTTGTCATGTAGGCCAATCTGATAGGTGTGATGTGGTATCTCAGAGTTGTTTTGATTTGCATCTCTCTAATAAATAGTGATTTAGAGCATTTTTTCATATGACTATAGATATCTTTAATTTCTTCCTCTGAAAACTGCCTATTCATATCCTCTGACTATCAGTTGGGGAATGACTTGTATTCTTGTACGTTTAACTCAGTTCTCTATATATTTTTAAAATAAGGCCTTTATCACAGACACTACTTGCAAAAATTCTTTCCCAGAGTTCTCCTTCCCTCTTGATCTTGGTTGCATTGGGTTTGTTTGTGCAAAACTCTTCAATTTAATGTAATCAAAATTATCCGTTTTGCGCTTCATAATGTTTTCTCTCTCTTGTTTCATCAAAAATTCTTCACTTCTTCATAAATCTGATAAATACACTATTCCTTGCTCCACTAATTTGTTTATAGTATCAGTCTTTATACCTAGATCATGTAGCCATTTGGACTTTATTCTTGTGTACCGTGTCAGGCATGGGTCTATGCCTAGTTTCTGCCATACTGTTACCCAGTTTTCCCAGCAATTTTTGTTGAACAGTGAGTTCTTTTCCCAGAAGCTGGCCTCCACAGGTTTACCCAATAGTAGATTGCTATATTCATTGACTACTGTGTCTAGGGTACCTAACCTATCTTTCTGTTTCTTAGCCAGTACCAAATGGTTTTGATAATTGCTGCATTATAATATAATTTGAGATCTGGTAGAGCTAGACCACCTTCCCTAGCATTTCTTTTCATTAGTTTTCTTGATATTCTGGACCTTTTCTTCTTCCAGAAGAATTGTGATATTAATAATTATCTGATAGTTTGATTGGTATGGCACTGAATAAGTAAATTAATTTAGGTAGAATTGTCAAGTTTATTATATTGGCTTGGGCCACCCATGAGCAGCTGGTATTTTTCCATTTACTTAGATATGACTTTATTTGCGTGAAAAGTGTTTTGTAACTGTGTTCATAGAGTCCCTGGGTTTGTTTTGGCAAGTAGACTCCCAAATATTTTATAGTGTCTACCATAGCGTTAAATGGGATTTCTCTTTCTATCTCTTGCTGTTGGGCTTTGTTAGTAATATATAGAAATGCAGAAGATTTGTGTGAGTTTATTTTGTAAGCTGCAACTTTGCCAAAGTTGTTTATTATTTCAAGTAGTTTTTTCTTGATTCTCTGGGATTCTCTCAGTATATCATCATACCATCTGCAAACAGTGATAATTGAGTTTCTTCACTGCCTATTCTAATTCCTTCCATTTCTTTTTCTTCTCTTATTGATACAGCTAACATTTCTAGTACCATATTAAATAATAGTGGTGATAATAGACATCCTTGTTTCACCCCTGATCTTATTGGAAATGCATCTAGCTTATCCCCATTGTATATAATGCTTGCTGAATGTTATAGGTAGATACTGCTTATTATTTTATGGAAAGTTCCATTTATTCCTATCCTCTCCAGTGTTTTCAATAGGAATGGGTGTTGTATTGTGTCAAAAGCTTTTTCTGCATCTATCGAGATAATCATGTGGTTTCTATTAGTTTTGTTGTTGATATGATCAATAATGTTTATGGTTTTCCTAATACTGAACCAGCACTGCATTCCAGGTATAAATCCTACCTGATTATAATGTATTATTCTCATGATTTTTTGCTGTATTCTTTTTGCTAAAATCTTATTTAAAATTTTTGCATCTATATTCATCAGAGAAATTGGTCTATAATTTTCTTTCTTTGTTTTGGCTCTTCCTGGTTTAGGTATCAGAACCATATTTGTATCATAAAAAGAATTTGGCAGGATTCCTTCTTCTCCAATTTTCCCAAACAGTCTATATAGTATTGGAATTAACTGTTTTTTAAATGTTTGATAGAATTCACTTGTGAATCCATCTGGCCCTGGAGATTTTTTCCTAGGGAGTTCATTGATGGCTTGTTCAATTTCTTTTTCTGAGATGGGGTTATTTAAGTATTCAACTTCCTCTTCTGTTAGTCTGGGCAATTAGTATCTTTTAAAATAATTGTCCATCTCATTTAGATTGTTGAATTTATGGGCATACAGTTAGGCAAAGTAATTTCTTATTATTGTTTTAAATTCCTCCTTATTAGAGGTGAGTTCACCCTTTCCAGTTTGATATTGATAATTTCATTTTCTTCTTTCTTTTTTTTAATCACATTGCCCAAAGGTTTATCAATTTTATTGTTTTTTTTCATAAAACAAACTCCTATTTTTATTTATTAGTTCAATAGTTTTCTTAATTTCAATTTTCTTAATTTCTCCTTTGGTTTTCAGTATTTCTAATTTGGTATTTACTCGGGGATTTTCAATTTGTTCTTTTTCTAGCTTTTTCAACTGCATGCCCAATTTATTGACCTCTTCTTTCTCTATTTTATTCATGGAAGCACTCAAAGATATAAAACTTCCCCGAAGAACTGTTTTACAGTATCCCATAAAATTTGGAAGGTTGTCTCATTATTATTCTCTTGAACGAAGCTGTTGATTATTTCTGTAATTTGTTGTTTAACCCACTCATTCTTTAAGATTAGATTTTTTAGTTTCCAATTAGTTTTTGGTTTCTGTTTCCATGGCCTTTTATTATATATAATTTTTATTGCATTATGATCTGAGAAGGATGAATTGACTATCTCCCTTTCTGCACTGAATTGTGAGATTTTTATGGCCTAGTACATGGTTATTTTTTTGTATAAGTGCCATGAACCACTGAGAAAAAAGTGTATTCCTTTCTATTCCCATTAATTTTCTCCAGAGATCTATCATATCTACCTTATCTAGAGTTCTATTTACCTCCTTAACTTCTTATTTATTTTGAGGTTAGATTTATCAAGTTCAGAGAGGGGCAAGTTGAGGTCCCCCACTAGTATAGTTTTGCTATCTATTTCTTTCTTCCTAGAACTCCCTTAACTTCTCCTCTAAGAATTTGGAAGCAATACCACTTGCAGCATATATGTATAGCAATGAAATTATTTCATTGTCTATGGTACCTTTTAGCAGGATATAGTTTCCTTCCTTATCTCTTTTGATTAGATCTCTTTCTGCTTTTGCTTTGTTGGAGATTAGGATTGCTACTCCTGCTTTTTTTACATCAGATGAAGCACAATAAATTCTGCTCCAACCATTTACCTTTACCTTATGTGTATCTCCCCTTTGCAAATACAGCTTATCTGGTGCTGAGCTGGCTGGTGTCTGAAAGCAGCCACTAGTTAGATCTTTTTGGGTGTCCCCTCAGTTACCCTAGTGGTAGCTGGTTAAGTGTGAGGGAAGGGTGGTCTGGACACCAGATGGTCCTCTCCTGAACTAGAGCATAGGCAAGTTCTTTTTTCTGCTCTAGTGTCATTCCGATTCCACTGGGGTGCTGAGACATACCTGCAGCCCTCGTGTTGGCCATTGCTGGCTTCACCCCCCTGGGGTTCAGGATCTTCATCTGGTTTGTTGAGGTGAGGCTGTCTGGGACAGCTCTGATCCTGCACAGGTCACCTTTGGTCACAGCAAGAGGAACCCTCCTTAGGGATCTTTCTAGCTTCCTGTGCTGAGAGTCTGTTCACCCCTTCTGCTGCTCCCACTGTTCCAGGGTTTTTTTCCAGGGAAATAATCTTTGAGCTGGTCAAGGTCAACAAGGGGAAAGAGATAGCAGTTACTGATCACTCCACCATCCTGGCTCCCAGAACCAAAAATCCTATTGAGAAAATTCTTGAAAATATGTGGGAAAGAGAAAATCAATATTTAGAAAATTACAGTAGAAAATTTCTACAAGTAGAAATATCACCCAACTAAAATCAGATAAAAGAAAAAATGCAGAATAGAATCTAGAAAATTAAAATATATCAGAAATTTTTGCTAGCCCAAGCCAAAAATTAAACACAAAACCCAAAATGTTATGGTAATATTAATCAGTACAAGGAATAAAATTAGCAATGCAACATTGGTCAAACCTATGCTACAAAGCCTTGAGAAGGAGAAGCATAAGAAGAAACATAAGCACAAGAAGAAGAAGAAACATAAGAAGAAGAAGAAGAAGCACAAGAAGAAGAAGAAAAAGCACAAGAAGAAAAAGAAGGAGCACAAGAAGAGGAAAGAAGGAAGGAAGGAAGGAAGGAAGGAAGGAAGGAAGGAAGGAAGGAAGGAAGGAAGGAAGGAAGGAAGGAAGGAAGGAAGGAAGGAGTTACAGCAAAAAAGGAGGATATGGAAAATTTCTGGTTGTCTGATTGTAGGAAGTCCCATAAAATGATAGCAACAATTGGAACAAACTGGAAAGAGAAAGCCCATGTACTGTACAAATAAACAGAACAGTTTTGGCCTTTATTTATGTCCCCAGTGCTTAGCATAATACATCTCACATAGCCAGTGCTGAATAAATGTGTGTTGACTGACTGACTAAAAGTCAAGCTCAGAGTTTCTTAATCTTGTGTGTGTGTGTGTGTGTGTGTGTGTGTGTGTGTGTCTTAAGTCCCTTTGGCAGATTGGTAAAATCTAATGATCTCTTCACAGAACAGCATTTTAGGGAAATGCTCAATTTCAGTTGCAGATAAGTAAAAATGAAGATGTATTTTTTTCCCATTGAAGTTCATAGACTTCCAGGAATGTATTCATGGACCCCATGAAGGTTGTAGACCACAGATTAAATAATTCTAGTTTTTCAAAAAAACCAAAAAGTAGTGTGTCTACATAAATTCTATAATAATGTTCTCCAATCCCTCACAGTGGCACATAAATTATTACCAAAACACTCTACCAACTTCCTCTCAGATTCAAACTTATTTCCATTTTTTTTCAAAAGAAAACATCATATATTTATTACTGAAAGGTAAGAATACCAGGACATCTCCAAATTTAGGGCAACTTCATATTTATGTGATATATATAAAGCATTCATGTCTATTATTATCACACAACTGTGAATAGTAATAATAAAACAATATATTAGCTGGGAAGCAAAAAAGGCATATCAGAAAGTTCCAATGGTATAAAGAGCAACTCATTAGCAATTTAATGATGATTGAAAAAAGTTCACTTGAATATGTCATAACTTTTATCTAGTGCTTTTTGATTATTGCAGACTTTTAACTCAGTCCATAAGTCATAGCTTAATCAATATACAGCAAATACAGAAAGTAGATTCAAACAACTTGAGAACGCCGGACTTTTTAATGTTGGTGTTGGAAATGGTCCATATTTTAAAAACATGTCAACAACACAATGTGAGCAACAATTGATATAAAATATGGTATCTTTAATAAAGATGCTTTAATTGACTACAGTTTTACTTAAATACAGCATTACTGTTTCTGAAAAAAATTGATTATGAATTTCAAGTACAAGAGTGGCTTGTGCCAAAGTATTATATTAGGCACTTGCACATAGATGAAATCAAATTAAATGGCACCACTGGGAGCACATTAATGAACTCCTTCATCTCATGGAACTTTTCCCAATAATATCAAAATGTCTTTTAAACTCAATAAGTGTAAAATTCTTAAGCTACACCAAAGAATAAGAGAAACTAAAGGTATTGAGTTTGAATCTGAGGGTCAAACTAAAGCCAAGCATGGAGGAAATACTTACAAATACATCAGTATCTTCTAGCCAAGACACTGTAAATGTAAGACTTTCAAGGAGAAAAGACTAGTAGATGGTGTAGTGGATAGAACATTGGAGTTGGGTTTGGAAAGACTCATCTCCATGCACTGAAATCCAGCCTCAGATACCTACTAGCTGTGTAACCTTGGACAAGTCACTTAACCCTCAGTTTTCTCATCTGTAGAATGTTCTAGATAAGGAAATGACAAACTATTCTAGTATCTTTGCCAAGAAATCCTCAAATTGAGTCACAAAGTCAGATGCAACTGAAATAACTAAATAGCAAAAATCAAGGAGAAAGCTGAAGCAATGTTTGTTTGTTCTAATGACCAACATCCTAAAGTTAAAACTTAATAAAAATAACACTTTGACTGGCTAAAATGTATTCCACCAGATCCAGTTGGTATCCAAACATAAGCTAATATAATGTTAATAGAACAACAAACTATACTGAAGAGAATTCTAGGGGCTGCAAAGGTCCATCCTGTGTATTTCAAGAGCCGAAGAGGCATTATACATGCAGTTGATTGTTAGTGTTGACTCTGTGATCTTCCTGAGAGGATACATTGTTGAAACTTTTAAATGTATTTTGAATTGTGTAGCTGTTGTTTATTTATTATATTAATACTAATATTTAAGATGATGGAAATAGGAAATTGGAGGAGAAAAAATTTATGGGAAAAGAGTTTTGGCTGGTCTATTTATAAACGAAGGTAAGGGCTCAAAGGTAATTGAGTACTTAATATTAAACATCAAGGAATAATAGGAGGATATCAGATTATTCCAAGACTGTTTCTACCCTGGGGCAGATAGGTGGTACAGTAGATGAAGTCAGGAAGACTTATCTTCATGAGTTCAAGTCTGGCTTCAGACACTGACTAGCTATGTGACCCTGGGCAAGTCACTTAACCCTTTTGCCTCAGTTCCTTACCTGTAAAAATGAACTGGAGAAGGAAATGGCAAATTGTATCAGTAAGCACCCCAACACACACAGAGGGGTTGCTATCACAGGTTCTTTGATCTGCTTCTCTAAAGGAAAGACAACTTTTGAGGGATTAATAATCACTTTAATCAAGCACATGTATCATTTAGTTAGTTCAGGGGGAAAAGTCAGCACCCTGAACTTCAGAGAAAATACAGAGAAATCAAAAGTCAACAGACATGCTTCCAAAATGTCTGACCATTATGATCTTTACCAGAGAGGGAACCTCTGAATTTTCAAAGCCAGCGTGGAGAGGTAGGAGAGGAGCTCCTTAGCGGCTTCCCAGAGTTCTCCTCTGGCCAAGCAAACACTTCCAGTCAGTAAGCCCCAAAGTAAAACCTCACCTTCCGAGTATTTATACACTTTTCAGAGTCATAGGGCATGACCTTCTGACCCAATGCCTGAATAGAAAAAACAAAAGGTACTTGGGACCCTCCTATAAAACAACTCCCCTAATCAAGCTTCCCTCAGTGGACAGGCCCTTCAACTTGTGATGAAGATCTTCTTTAATCACATTATTCAGAGACACTTTTAGTAAAACAAAAACAGCAAAAGATTCTATTTTGCTTGGCCTTACACAAAGTACTCCAGTATTTCTGCCAAGAAAACCCCAAGCAGGATCACAAAGAATTGGATACAACTGAAAAAAATTACAAGAAATTTCTACCTTATCTCTATGGAACATTAAAATGAGAATTTGATGGCAATGATGATGATGATACTAGTGGTGACTGTGATAACGAGCATAAAGTTATCAAAGAGAAAGATATAACTGTGTGTGTCAAGAAACATGCTGTTATCCTGAGGTTCAAATTTAATGAGAACACATATAAAGCTGTTAATGCTTTCATAATATTAGTGTTACCTCCATTTTTGGAACTATAAAATAGATAACAGATTTAGAAGTTATCCAAACAAAAACCCATTCAGTAAAAATTATTCTCAAGGGAGAGATAGGACTTAACACTATCTCCATCAAAAAGAAGAATCTTTTTTCATTCATTTACAAACTGTATGTATTGAAATGTTTTCAAAATCTGGTAACAGTGGAAGGACCCAAAACCGTGTAGAACTGTGAGAAAGTATATGTCATTCCCTTCATTATGTCTTCTCCTGGCACTGTCCCTAAGATAACTTTAGGGAGTCTACAGTTGAACTTCCATCATAATCCTTTTATACACTTAGAAAAGGTGATCATTGTATCCACTTATGCAATAGTTGATCAGATACTCAACATATAAGAAGAGCAGTACAGTTGAAGAGAGAGAGGAGAGAGCTGGTTCAAAATGTGAATGAATTCACTTAGACCTTCTCTGTAGCCATTGGGAGCTTTATTGAAGCAAAAGCAGCCAGTCTGAGATTTAACAAGGAACTAAACAAAGGTAGTGATAATTGGAAAAGGACCAGACATATACACAGACTGTAGGATGATGATGTAATTTTAAGGTCTCTAATGGGGGGTTGGATATTTAGGGACAGTATGATGAAGGTGGAAGACATGAGATAGGGAAGACAGAAGAAACTTTATGACTCAGGATCTGGGAGGGGAGACAAGGAATTCCATGGTCCAGGATAAGGGGAAAGTTTTAGGTGTTTCAAGTCAAGGAAGATAGACTTTAGGGTGCCTTCAGGTTATTTTCTAACCAGGGGCTTCCCAAAGTACTGGAAAAGTAGCCTTTAATATTAATTTTAACCCTTAGGGCACTGGTTCTATCCACATCAGTAGCATATTAACTTGTCAAAGCACCATTTCTGTCTGAAATTAATCAAGTAAAAGATGAAAACAATGAAAAGTTTAAAAATTAACAATTACATTTTTAGAACTTATGAATACTCATAAAGTTTCCTTTCTTTCTTCACAATGACTTTCTGAGGTAGTCAGTGGACATCACAAGCATTATGATATCCATTTTGCAGACAGGGAAACTGAGTCTCAGAGACATTAAGTAACTTTCCCAATGCCACACAACTACTAAGTGTTGAATCCTATATTCAAAACAAGATTTATTCTCTTTTCCCCCCCTTTTTTCACATGAAATAAGGAAAAGAACAGCAATGAAATAGGCTATATAGGCAAAATACATCAGTAGAAAGAATAATGAACTTGGGCTCAAAATGCCTGAATTTGAATTGTTTCTCACATATTTTATATATGTGTGGCCAGGGACACATAAATGATTTCACCTCTCTGAACTTCTGTCTTCTCTTTGGTAAAGTTAGGATAATAATATTAGTATTACCAATTTCTCAAGGCTGTTTATGAAAGAGCTTTGTAAATCATACATAAAAATATAATTTTATACTATTACAAACATCCAAAACTCTGCCTTTAATTCATAGATCCTACCACCTGCCTCCACCTCCATCTCTCTCTACCACCCCCAAAACTTTTATAATTTAGTAGGAGTATATAAGAAAGAGATAGATAAAAAAATTAATATGGGACACCTTATATGATAAGTGATTGTAAGAGGAAAGTGTATCAATTGCTAGAATTTTAGAAAAAAGTGCAAATTTAATGGTATTTTAAATGTGTTTTTTAGTTTAGATATGGAAAAAAAAAGAGGAATGAGGAATTTCCAGTATGGAAACTTCCACATCATCACAGCTCAGCAGCTCCTCTGTAATTTACAGTCTTCAGGTGGTGCCCAAGACAAAGAGAAGTTACATGAATTGACCCCAGCTAATGCGTGTCAGGTTTCTGGACTCCAAGGCACTTTCCACTATGCTTCCTTCAAGTGCATAGTTTAGGGATTTGGGCTGGGTCTTAAAGAAGAGGTAAAATGTCAATATACATTAAAGTTAAAGTGGAAAAGGAGCAGATTCCAGCCCTAAGGAACAGTAGAAGCAAGGGGTAGGGCAGGTCAGCAGGCAACCATGTTTAGGGGAGAACAACCAATCCAATTTGTCTAGATTGTAGAGATTTCATGAAGAGAAATACTCTCTCCCAATCTCCTCTGTCTTTTTCTCTCTCTTTCCTTGATCAATTATTGAGAACTTCTATTTGCATGGCAAGATATTAGGTGGTGAAGAGGAGAGGAAACCTAGTAAAATGATATAGTTGCCACTCTCGGGAACTTTACAATTCAGAGGACTAGCATAGATGTACCCATGAGCATAATGAAAGACAGGAAGTGATTGATACACAAGAGAGACAAAAACAAGAGGCTCTTAGTACTTAGAGGAGGCAACAATTTCTCTAGTTTGTCTTAATAATCAATAAGCATCTATTAAATGCCTACTCTGTACCAGGCACTGTGCTAATCACTGGTGATACAAAAGAGGCAATCAGCCTCTCCTCTCAAGGAGTTTAGTGAAAGATGCAATATGTAAACAAATGTATAGAAAGCAAGCTATATATATATATAGGATTAAAAGGGAATAATTAACAGGCAAGGCATCAGAAATGAGAGAAGTTGGGGAAGGTTTCTAGTAAAATGTGGGATTTTAGTTAGGACTTAAAGGAAGCCAAGGAGATGAAGAGGCAGAGAAATGAAAATGTTATGTTTTTAAAGTAAAACTTAAAACTTTACTAAGACTTTTGGGACACCCTATACATGGCCCTCTGAAGTCTGGGGTCCTGGCTCCATGCCCACTATGACTACCTGCATGTAAACCAAGTTTGAGTCTTTTCATTCATTGGAAGTTTCATTTGACAGCATATGCTGAAATTGATTTATGATAGAAAAGGAAGTACAGGAATTTTCATTTACATATTTTTATCTTATGGAAATTTCCTTACTATCTCATAATTCTCCTGAGTGCTGGCATGTAGGTCATTTTCTTCTTAGTTTGGCTTTGTCAAACAGACTCAAAAAGTCTGGGCTTGTGGCCACAGCACAGAAGCAGACATTGCTTGACCAAGATAAAGTCTATTTGGCTTGGCAGGTGTGCATGAAACCCCTGAGGGCAATGAGAGATGTGCTTTATCTAATTATTCACAGCAATGCTGCTGGACCTGAATGTGCCCCCTACCGTGGGTAGAGATGAGAGCCCTCTTCTTTTCTTGCCTTTACCCAAAGAAAGCCTAGTTCTGCACCAGAACATGGGAAAACCTGGTGGAAGAGATAAGAGGGAAAGTGAATACAAATACAGCTGGTAATCTTCCAAAGTCACCAAGAGAAACCTGGGATCTAGGCACGACTTCGTTTCATTGTGTGACATTGTAAAAATGTTACTTTAAATTACTTTTGTTCACAGAATCTAGAAGAGACATGAACATTACATCTGGGAGAGATCTTTGGGATAATAAAGTCATAGAAGGACAAATCTAGAGCTGGAAGGAGTCTCAGAGGTCAACCTTATTTCAGAGATGAAAAAAACTGAGGGACATGTCAAAGGACTTGCCCAAGGTCACATAGGTGAGGAAATACCACATGCAAAATACAAACTAGATCTTCTTTTCTGCTACAACTCCCTTCATTGTACAAGTAAGGGAACTGAACTCCAGATGGATAAAAATGGCTCACTCATAGTCACACACCTAGGAAATAGCAGAATAAGGACTCATACCTAGGTCTTAATCATTTGTCTCTAAGTCTAGTTGTTTTGCCACTGCATTGAGCTTCCTCCATTGCTTGGACTCTCTAAGCTTCAGTTTCTACATGGATAAACATATGAACTAGACTTGTAATTTTATTGGCTAAAGAGAACTCCCAGGTCAGAAGATTCCCTCTATCAAAGCAAGTCAGCACCTTCTCTACAAAAGGATTAAGTGACTTGCAGAGGGACACCACATACATTTACAAGTATCCTATGTTGTAAACTGCATGAGTACAGGGAAAATGTGATTTATCTCCTTTCCTCTGCCCTTATTGTATAGAAATGTCTTGTACACAGTATGCATTTAATAAATATAATCTGTCATGGTATATAGAAAGCTGGTGTCGGAACCAGCTTTCAAGTCTCATCTCTGATATACACCATGTCAAACTTCCTCTCCTTTGGTGATAACTCCATCTACACACACACACACACACACACACACACATATCTGAGAGAAATCCTCAGAAACTACATGAAGGTAGTACTCTCTGAGTTGGATTTCTTGCGTAGCTATTATATCATCATAGCAGCAAGCAAATTATATCACAGACTAAAACTTCTCATGGCCAGCAGTAATCTGTGAGAGAAGGAAGACCCTGACTTCAGAAGTCTTCTATGTAGTAGAAGATATGTGTAGAAAATCTCAGGAAATCATGCCATACACTCCTTTCCAATTTTGGCAGACACAGATATTCACCTCTTGCAGAAAAGCACTATTTATCATACCAAAGACCCTGCTTGGTAGGGTTGAACCCCTGAGAATTTCCAATGAAGCAGTAAAGAATTTATGAAGTGCTTGCTACATGCCAGTCACTATACTGTATGCTGAGAATATAAAGATAAAAATAGCATTCTGCTTGTTCCAAAGCAGAAATCAGCAAATTAAGTCCACTGGGCCAAATCCCAAACATCATGTGATTTTGCGCTATATTTTAAAATGTAAATACTATTCTTTACTCATTGACTGTAACAAAATAGGTAGCAGGCTAGATTTTGTTTTCAGGCATAGTTTATGGAATCCTGCCTACAGGAACTTAAATTCTATTGAGGGAAACTCCGTGTGCACGTCCAGGTATATATCTAATACATACAAGGTGACAGGTGACTCTAACAGTAATGGGGATTAGGAAAGCCCCCATGTAGAAAGTAGCTCTTAAACTGGCTCTTGAAAAAAACTAGGAGTTCTAAAAGGTAGAGGTGAGGAGGAAGGGCATTGCCTTCATGGAGGACAGCCAGTTCATGAAGTCCACATAACAGAAACAACAAGAGAGCCAATTTTACCGGAGCATAAAATGTGTACACCTTATCCTTTCAGAGTCTGTTTCTTGTCCACATTAGTTAGCTCACTGATCGTATCTGAGCTTAGCATAGTGTCTATCACATAGTAGGAGCTTAATAAATGCTTGATAATTGATAAAGTGATTGGTTTTAGTTCTTTTGTTGAAGTCAGTTAACTTCAATTCATTTTCAGACCACATAAGTAGACCACAACTCTAGCCACTTGGGATCTAGTAAGAGACGATGGGAATCATGATAGAAAGGTGCTCTAAGAAATAGACAAGTGTCTCTGCACACTGAAGAATATTACATTCTTTGGGGGCCCTAATTCCCTAGGGGCAAAGAGATAGATAGTATCTGGGTTGGAAGGGGAGAGAAAATCAACTCCTTGGAACAGAAGAGACATCTCCAACTGTACAGAGACTTGGTTTAGACTCTGCCAAAGGATCATGAGGTTTAGAAGGTGGTCTGTAAGACATTGTTAGGAAACATCAGAGAAAGATTTTGAACAACTCCACATTAATGTTTCATTTTATCACGTATTTCCATTACTTACTTCCATTACTTATCTATATTTTGGGGCTTAGTAAATATTTGTTGTCATACAACCAGGTTAGTGACAGCATCAAGCAAGGTGATGTTTTTAGGAGAGAGCTAGAGGTAGACCTGAGTTCAAATTCTTCCTCAATTGCTTCCTAGAAGTGTGACTCTAAGTAAGTCTTCCAAAGTCTCAGTTTCCTTATTAGTAAAATGAGGGGATTGAGTTTGATAGCCTCCCTGGTTCCTTCCAAACTGAAATCTCTCATACTATGATATTAGGTTTTTCCCATTAGATTTAACTGCCTTTTTTTAAACCATGGTTTTCTTCACCCTTGAGAATGTCAGCAAAAATCAAAGACACAGCCAAATCCAACTTCAATTTACTTTGAACCCAAAGTTCTCCAAAGGTTGTTCATGGTTCACTAAATGCTTCTACTTGTTGCATATAGTCGCATTCCTTTTCCCTTTGTCCTTCCTGTGTTTGGACTGCTACCTTTCACTTGCTGTGAACTGGTAACTAAAGGAACACTCCAAGGCCTGACTTCAAAGGTATTACTCCTGACCCCTTTGTTTTTAGATGGTAGAACTCTAAAGAAATTTTGATAAAAGGTTTTATACCATCCACAATGATTTCAAAGCCAAGCAGACAGATTTGCAAAAGTCATACATTTTAGGTCTGAAGTTAAAAAAAAAAAATTTAAAGCCATCTATCTCCCTCTTGGAGACTAGTATATTCTGTTTTTCTGATTCTGTTGGGGTGCTAAATGCTATTTGCCATTTTAAGAGAAGATTCCTTATGTTGAAAAGTTAGCGGAGTTTAGTGCAAAGAATGTTGGTACACAGAAATGGATTGGGCTATAGCATCAGCTCTGTTTTGACCCAAATGTGCTCCATTGTAAAAGACATTTTGGTGGGTTTCAATTCTTCATCTTTGAAATGTGGGAGCTGGAATAGATAATTCTGTTCTGTCAACTCAAAAGCAGTGTGGTGTAATGGAAAGAATACTACACCGAGAAGTATTGATTCAAACTCTATGACCATAGGAAAATTACTCCAACCTACTGAGTCTCAGTTTCTATAAAATAATGGGCTAGGTTAGATGATCACTAAGGTCCCAACTCTGATATCTTTCTTTGAGAGTCAGCTAATCACCATGATGAGGTAACTAGAATAGTACCTGGTATATAGTAGGTGCTTTATAATGATTGTTTAACTGAATTAAATTGAACTGAACTATCTATCCCATGCTCCTTCCACAGAATTTACTAATTGACAAGGATTGTTTTTAGTACTGCAATAGAGAATCAAAACAATTTTTGTCACTTTATGGAGTCCAAATATAGCTGTCTGGAAAGCCAGTAAACACCCACATGCAACATTTTAAGCCGCTTATTTGGGTGACTTATTGTGGTTTTCAGTTTTAACATTTATAAAGCATCCACTTTACCTTCTCCCTCTATCTTGTGGTCTCTCTGTTTCTGTCCATATCTCGTCCCCTCCTCCCTTTCCCACTAGCTCTTCCCTTATTGCCCCATTCTTTTCTCTCTTATCCACAAAGAGATAATTTCTACCATTTATCTACCAAGTTATATTTTAAAACTAGATGAGCCAAGACAAAACCAGGATTGGGTCAATCCACAAAGCAGAGAGGGATTTATGTAATCAGGACCTGCTGGGAGAATGGTAAAGCTGCCTGTAATCCAGGGTCCTTTTGTCTAAATCCAAGACTCCTATTGCTAATTCTGTTCAAGGGCCTCTTTCCCCCAATGTAATCATAGATTAGAAAAGCACAAGCTCTCCTTGGGAAAAGGCATGGTTTGATAGTTTCTATGTGTGTGGTATTCACACTAGAGCACAATGCATTCAGTAGAATGAATATTAAGAGCTTTGCCTTCTTAGAAGATAGTCTTGGGATATTTAGAACGAGATATGCTTGGAATCTTTTTCACTCTTTCAGAATCACTATGTAGCTTTGGGTTACTAGATTTTTCTCTGTGTATCTCAGCTTCTCTACTCATTGAGTATTACTTGGTACACTTCATGGTTTCGAAAGTTAAACATACTCAATCCCAAAATATCAAGACTATTCATTGCTTTAAAAAAAACAATAAATCAGCCAAGAGACATCATGGTTCACTGTATTTAGAGTCAAGTGCCAAGTCAAATCCTACCTCTTATACTACCTGTATGATTTTGATCACATCAAACTCCTCAGGACTCAGTTTCATCATTTGTAAACTAAATGCGTTGGACTGGATACCTAAATTCTCTGTAGACTTGAGTCAATGAAATTTTCTCAATGACCTACTCAATAAGGATTATGTAAGCATTACAGTATATTATTAAGATCACAAGGTCTCTACACTCAAGGAACTTAGAGAGATAAGACATATAACACATATGTTATAACATAGTGTAAGATAAGCAATACAAGGTACTACATAATAAATGTCAGATAAGATATGTGAATAATTAATGCTGTTAAAATTCAGAGGGAAGGAGGTCTCAAAAATGGGATTGTATGCTCAGCAAAGACTTTTTGGAGAAAATGAGTCTTGAGACTTAAAGAGAGGACAGGATTTGAATAAACAGAGAGATTGGAATTTTTTAGAAGTTGTTTGGGTTTGTTTTGACAGGTATACTCCCAGGTATTTTATACCGTCTACAATTATTTTAAATGGGATGTCTCCTATGATCTCTTCTTGCAAGGTTTTATTGGAATATATGTATATACATATATATTGAATATATTGAAATGCTAATGATTTATGAGGGTTTACTTTATATCTTGCTACTTTGCTAAAATTATTGTTTCAACTATTTTTAGCTGAATCTCTAGGGTTTTCCAAGTATACCATCACTTTGTCTGCAAAAAGAGATCCTTTATTACCTCATTGCCTACTCTGATTCCTTTGATTTCCTTTTCTTCTTTTATTGTTATTGCTAGGCTTTCCAGCACAATACTGAATAATACTGGTGACACCAGGCCCCCTTGTTTCACCTCTGATCTTATTGAGAATGCTTCTAGCTTATCCCCATTACAAATTATGCTTGCCAGTGGTTTTAGGTAAATACTTATTATCAATTTAAGGAAAAACCCATTTATACCTATATTTTCAAGTATTTTCAATAGGAATGAATGTTATACTTTATCAAAAGTTTTTTTAGGGGCATAGTTCTGCGAATATAACAAGCTAACTGGAGCAGAGGATTTGTGGAAAAGAACAATAATGCTTGCTCACATCCACATGGGCTTTAAGGTTTACAAAGGGCTGTACCTACATTACCTCATTTTCCTTCATTTTCCCTCCAACTTTCACCCTTGTTTTATTCAGGACAAAATAGGAAGGAGAGAGAGGAAGGTGGAGGGAGAGGGAGAGATTAGTTGTATAAAGACATACATATTATATAATATGGACTAAACATCTGATTTCATTAATATAGTGAGAAACCCACATATATCAACACCTATTGTGATTTATGGTCTTAGAGGATCATCTAGGACACTGAGATGCAAAGTAAATTTCCCAGAGTCACATAACTATTATTGTCAGTAGTAGGACTTAACAAAGATTTTCTTAACTCCTAGCCTCTATCCACTATGCCATACACCCACTCTGTGTCATATGTTTATACATATATGAATTATATATGATTAAATACACAGATATGTGCATAAGCAGATACATATATCACATATGCAATCCACTTCCAACTTTGCAAGATTAGTAGGTTAGTATTTCTGGGATTCTCCCACACCTACCATGGAAAAAGTCAGTGGATTGATGAATTTATAAAAGTAATACCTCTTTTTGGACTTCTACGTCAGTGTAATCTCCATTTGTCTCAACAACATCCTCAAGAAGAGTCTATTTGAAAGTCTAGGACTCATTTTGCAAGTAAAAAGAAATAGTCACTGAAAAGTGAAATTCACAAAGAGGGTTGAAATACACAGCCTCCTTTTGCCTATTTCATCTGCAGATAATCATAAGAGTCTGATAATCAGTAAATGAACAGCATTTGGGTGTTTATTGTTACTGGTGTTTTTTAAGCATCCAGAAAGGTCTGCCTGAGGTTGTATGACAAAAAGACAAATGTTTTCTTGTCAAGCAGCATTAGAGACCCAGCATCTCAGCAGGTCAATTCAATTCAACAATCGTTTATTAAATACCTAATTTGTGTAAGAATGCTACAATAGATGATGAGGGGAGATAGGCAGTCTAGAAAAGGCTGCAGTCATAAAACTGGCTTACAGCCTAGTAAATGGAAAGGATACATACAAAGACACTGATAACACAAAATTATGTATGATGGGTACAAGCAAACATCTGTGTAAGGTCCAAAGGTGTCCTAATGACTAAAGAATAATGGAAGGCTTCTTAGTGGAGGTAGCATTTGAGTTGAACTTTAAAGTTCAACTGTATGCAGGAAAGTGCAAGAAATACAAGATTTAAAATAAAACAGTGTCCTCAAGGAGGTATTGAAGAATGAAACATGTGCACAAATTATAATAGTTTGGGGGAAGCTAGATCAGAAGTTTCACTGGTGTAAAGAAAACTGTCCCTGAGAAGACTCCTTCTACCAACTCATGTCAGCTCCGTAATGTGTTTTCTTCAGTTGTTTGTCGAGTCTGACCCTTCATGACCCTATTTGGGATTTTCTTGGCAAAGATACTAGAGTAGTTTGACATTTCCTCCTCCTGCTCATTTTACTAATGAGGAACTGTGGCAAACAAAGTTAAGTGACTTGCCCAAGGTCATATAGCTAGTAAATGTCTGATACCAGATTTGAACTTAGGAAGATGAATCCTCCTGACTCCAGGTTCAGCATGCTATCCACTACACCATCGGGCTGCCCTAGCCACAATTTGTAGACTTAAAGAATTAGTTGGGGCACTGAAAGTAATTTGTCCAGAGTCACACAGTCAGAAAACTCTTTAAAGACAGGGATTGTTTTGAATCTCCTTTTGTATCCCCAGAGCTTAGCATGGTGACTGACATGTAGTAAATGCTTCAGAAATGCCTGCTGATTAATTAATTTGTGGGTCAGTGGTCAGACTTGAACCCTAGTCTTCTTAGTTATGATGCTGACTCTATCCACTGTGTCCAGCTGCCCAGCTAAGTATTAATTTACTAAACAATTTAAGGAAGGAGAGAGTGCTAACAACCTAGGCAACTTGCAAAATTCACATAGGGAGGAGCCCCTAAACTTCCTTGAAGGAAATCAGAAAATCTAAAGGGCAGAAGTGAGGAGAAAATGTTTTCCAAACACTGGGGGCAAGGGAGAGAGAGATCAGGCAGCTTGTGCATGGTCAAGGACATGGACATGAACATGCAATTCTGACTTCAGGAAATATCTAGTTCCCTGAACTAGTCAGCTTAGCTAGAACATAGAGTACATAAAGGGTAATAATATGAAATAATTCTAGAATCAGAGATGGGTACCAGATAGTGGAGCATTTAAACATCAGACTGAGTTTAGATTTTATTCTGAAGACAGTATAAGGAGGTACTGAAGATTTTTGAGCCCCAGAGTAGCAAGGTCAGATGTGTGCCTGAAGAGATTATTTTCACAACAGATTAGAGGATGGGTTAGAGAGGGAAGAGATGGAAAGCAATAAGCATCACAGTGGTCTAGGTGGTGTAATGAAGGCCTGAGCTATGGGAGGGGTCATGTGAGAGGAAAATGAGCAGAAATGCAATGTCGTTGTGGGTAGGGCATTCATAGCTTAGGGAACAGCATGAGCAAAGCCACAGAAGCAGGAGAATATGGAGTACCTCAGAAGTATGGTATATGGTCTAGTTTGACTATAGTTCAGACTCTATGAGAAGGAATAGTTAGAGAGAAGATAGAGAGACCAACTGGTCTCAAATCATAAAGAATTTATCAAGCTACCATCTTTAAATTTTACTTAATAGGCAATGGAGAGTCATTGAAGGACTTGAGCAAAGCAGTGACATGGCAGACACAAGGAACCTAAGCTTGGCAGCAACGTGAAGGATCCTTAAGCAATAGAAAGGAAATTCTGGAGCTTAGTCATCATGTGCAACCAGGCAAATCCCGATCTCCTTGTTCCTCAGGTTTCTTAGCTGCAAAGAGGGAACAAGAGGTTAGCACACTTCAAGATGCCAAGATTTCTGCATAAAGCTATTTAGGTCAGCTCCAGGGTTTATGGGAAATTGCATACATCTGGAATCTTGTGGAATTTGTTCTTTATTATCTGGTGATGATGTTTTATTAGTTCACTGATGCCATGAAGCTGCAAATCACAGAACCTAACAACCTTAAATGAATTAAAATTATGCACAATTCAAATGGAAATGGAAAAGTGCATGGTGGTTAGCTATGTTGGCTGTAACATGTTAAAATAAAAGTCAAGGAGTAAAAGACATCATGAAGGCTACATATGAGCAGAAAAGGAGGTGAGCTGATTACATAGCAAGAACAAAAGATAATAGATGTTTTAACGAATATTACGCTAGTATCTTAAAATTAATAGCCTGGTGCGGCAGGTGGAATGCTGAACCAAGAATCAGAAATACTTGACTTCCAATCCTACTTGAGATATTTATTGTTCTATGACTCTAAACAAGTCACTGAACGATTTTTAGCCTCAGTTTTCTCATTTGTATTTCCTCATCTGTATTCCTGTATCTGTGATAATAACATAACCTACTTCCCAATGGCTGTTGTGAGGTTCAAATAAGATAACAAAGTTAAAACAAACTTTAAACCACTACATAAATGTAAGTAAGCTCTTATTACTAAAGATAGGAATCGTTTTTATTCAAAGATCTACCTTTATCAATCCTCTGCTCAAAATTCTTCATTGCCTTTCTATTGCCTCCCGAGTAAAATTCAAGCCATTTTCCTGTCATTTGAACCATTCCTAATCTTCTTTTCCAACCTCATTTCATAGTTTAATCCCCCCCCATGGATTTTTATACCCCTAGACAAACTAGATGATTTTCTATGCTATTGTCCAGAAACTAGATTATTGTCCTTCAAATATGTCATGTGCCCTTCAACCTCTGTGACTTTACTTATAAGGTCATCCAAGACTGGAATTCCCTCCCACCCCCTCTTCATTTGCTGAATTCCTACCCATCCTTTAAATGCCAATTCAAATGATTCCTCCTTCAAGAAACTATCCCTGAGTCCTCCCCACCAGAGGTCAGAGGCTGATAAGCTCCCATTAAATTTGTTTTACATTTATTTAAATACATTTATCATGTAATACCAAGTTTGTAATCAGTAAAAATAGTATTCAATTCCACCCTCAGACACTCCATAGTTAGTGACCCTGGACAATTCATGAGAATCAAATGAGATAATATTTGTGGAGCTTTTAGCACAGTGCTTGCCACAAGTTGGGGTTTTATAAATGTTATCCCAATGAAGTTGATAAAATAATGAAGGATGTAAGATCAAGAGGAAAAATAGCATGCTGGATAAATCCTTTAAAGACTATTTATGAGCAAAGAAAACATAGACATAATTTATTCAAGAGGAAAAGACTTCAAGGGGTCCTAACCTACTTCAATGGAGGTCTATCAAAACACAAGATAGAGCTAGAAAAGCAAGGTAAAAAGAAAAAGAAAACATAATTTCTGTTTATTGTTTCAGTCTCACCCAACTCTTTGTGACCCCATTTTGGGTTTTCTTGGTAAAGATACTGGAGTGGTTTACCAATTGTTTTGCCAGTGCATTTTTGCAAATGAGGAAACTGAGGCAAACAGGATTAAATGACTTGCCTAGAGTCACATAGCCAGTATCTGAGGTCAGATTTGAACTCAAAAATATGAGTCTTCCTGATTCTAGTCCTCACTCTATTCATTGCTCCACACAGCTGCTTCAAAAAACATAATTTAACGTGTACCTAAAATACAGAGAGCAAAAAGACATCCAAGCAAAATAGAAAAGTGAGGCAGAATCATAAATGAAAATCAAACTGGGCTGGAGATCAGGAGACTTGAATTCCAGTCCCAATTCTGCTCCCCTTGCTGAATGGCAGAGGTACTGTTAAACAGCTATCCATATTATAAAGGAATAGGGATTCTCAAGTGACTCTGAGTTCAGTGTTACTCAACAATGTGCTATGGCAGTCAACCAAAAATATGATTTTAAACTTTGGCTACATTGACAAAAGTACTCTGTCCAGAAACAGGGAAGTAGTGCTCCCACTGTACTAGAGTATTGTATTTAGTTCTAGGTGCCATCTTTTAGAAGGCACACTGATGAATTTCTCCTCTCAAACCAACATTTTCTAGTGACTTTTTTTATTTGTGTTGATGACATTGCCATCTTCCCACTTACCCAGACTCAAAACCCTAGTGACAGAATTGAATTCTTCCCTCTCCTGTCATTACCCACATCTAATGACTAATGCACACTCATGTTGATTTCATTCCTGAAGTGAAATACTTCTCTTGAAGTAAAATATAATAATCCTATATCTTTTGCATCACTTCTGCCTTTCTACTCCCATTGCAAATACTTTTGTTTAGTTTACAGTCTACACTTCCCATCACTGTCATAATAATCCTCCCAATGCACTGTTCTGATGTCATTTTGCACACCCCCCAAAAATTCTGCAGCATGATCCAATTGCCTGTTGAGTAAAGCATAAATTCCTTATTTGACCATTTAAGACCACTCATCTCCACAATATACTTATGCCATATCTTTGCAGCATTATCTTTTATTACTTCTCATCAAGCCCTCTGTGTTATGGTCAGATTTGACCATAATGAAACACACCACATTCTTGTCCAGCCTTTGGCTTCCTCTATACTTTTCTTCACCCATCTCACAAGCCTAGATTGGCCAACTATCCCTGTTCTATCTATTGAAACAGCTATTGTAATTACTCTTTCATCAAAAACCAAATCAAGTATCTCTACTTCTTTGCAAGGTTTGAGGGACCTCTTTATACTTCTCACATCTTGCTGTCAATTGAAGATGTTCTACCACACACTAAACTGTAATTTCCTTGAGTATAAGAACAATGTTGCTTTTAAATTGTGTATTGTTAAAATTGCTTGACGTGATACTCACTCATAGTAGATATTTAGTAAATCTAGAATTCAAATGAAGCCAGCATCTACCCAACAACGGTTTACTTTGGGGTGACCTTGGCCAGGTCATTTATACTCATTTTCTTCATCAATGATGCGAGGATTTGACTAGATTCCCTCTAATGTTCCTTCTAGCTCTAAACCATATAATCTTAAGATTTCTAACAGAGCTGTCTATGATAGCTTTAAGCTATTTCTTTAAGAAATAAATTCCTTGTTCCTTGTGGTATACAAACAGAGGGTAGATGGTCACTTGTTAGAGACTCTGTACTCCAAGCAGGATGTCTGGAACTGATGACTGACTTCAGGTCAGTTCTCACTCTGAAATTCTATTGATCTTATAGAAATGAAATCATTTTATTCTTCTAATAACATTTTCAAAATATCAGTCCTTTGCTGGGTCTCAGTTTCTTTATCAACAAAATGAGGAGGGTGGGTGGGATGTTTGTCAATTTCTGCTTTAAAATTCAGATTCCATGAAATAGAAGGACAGTCTCACAAGAGACAAGAAACTTGTTTGTAAAATGCAGAAACAGGGAATTGCAACTGAGCTTTGTTCAGGTGAAAGGTCGTGTAGACAAAATGTTAACCTAGTTTCAATAAGTTCAACAAAATGTTCCACCCAGAAGGTTCTGCTCCCCATTACAGTCTCCAACCTCTAACACTTGTCAAACTAAAAATAATAATGACTCCTCTGACATCTTAGAAAAAAAGCACTTCTAAATCATCCTTCCAAAAATTACTTGACAGGGCTTTGTTTTTTATATTTTAGGTTGAATTTTCTACAAAAGCCTTTTGCCAGGTGGTTATTATGTGGGCATTTGTGAACCCTTTGATCTTTCTCAGTAAATCAAGTTCTCAGTTTCTTTCAACAATTCCCTGTGCTCTCTGAGCTTCCAGGCATGCAGTTACATCTTTCAGATTCTGAGAAGCCCCCAACCTAAAATCAAAACTAGCCTGTACCAGGTACACTCTCTCCTTCACTCACCAGGGACTCATATGAAAACTAGAAGCCTTAGCAAAAATCTATGCAAATGGGTCGCTGATGTCAGCCCCACGTGCCCACTCCCCCTGCCCTACTCCCTACAAAACATGCTGGAGATTGAGAGTACCAAAGCAGTAAGCAGATCCACAAGCAACGGTTTTATTAACAGCTTCTTAAGGAACATACCACAGCCCAGTGATCTTGAAGTTGCCCAACACAGTCGTTCCAAAATCAGCTAATAGTGGGATGTAATTTGGACCAGCCTCCTTCCGCTCACTTACAAAACACTTGCTCTGTTCATTGTGATTTCACAGGCTGCCAAACAGCATAGCCTAGAGGTAACATTTGTGTGAGAGAACAGCTCCAAGTCGATAGTTGCTTTCCTTAGGTTGTTGAGTTTTGTTTTCTTTTGTTTTTCAGTAGCCTGGTAGTTAACTTTCCATTTTATCAAAATTCATAAGAGCTTAAATATCTTCTTCCGTAAGGAAGAACAGCCATCTTATAATTACCGAGGCAAGTGCTATTCCTTAGTCTTTTTTTTATTTGGGTTTGGCTTTTGTTATAACCTTTCTCTGCTGCTCTCCATTGTTCTCACAGTGAAAGCAAGGCTCAGACACACCCCTTGCTAAATACAATAGGAAAGTTCCAAAGCAGTGGTTAAACCCCCAAGAACCTCTTTCCCACCTGCACTCACTTTCACCAGCTTCAACTTGGACCTTCAGCTAATTGCTCCCTTGGACATCTATGAGTATTTAGATCTGCTTCAGGAAAATAAAAAGCCAACAAGTTTGATCTGGAATCTGTGTATCTCCTTGGCTAAGAGGATTACATTGTCTCACATAGAGACTTGAGGATGAAAAATTACATCAACTATTCTCTTCAAATATCCTCACGTGACTGTAACCCAGAGCCCATGAAGCACTTTCCAGAGGTGTTCCTGTAGCCACACAGACTAGAAAATGCTAAGTCACAAATAAGGGAACTTTAACTCTAGGAGCAAGATGCTGAAATATTCATGCAAGGGCTCTGTTCTTACAAGCAATTAATGTGGTTGGATGCAATAAGGTGTGTATTAGCAAGCCATGTTGAAAGAACTTTGTAGATCTGTCACTGAATCAGACCTGTTGGCTCATTCTTAATATGGCAGGGAGTGGGCTTCTCCAGAAAACTCTAAATGTCTTTGTTGAAGAGAAAGTGTCCCTGGATCAGGAATACGGAAATCACTGGTTAGTCAAATTATTCGCTACTTAACCCCTACTCCTCTTTCTCCTATAACTATTACAATTACCTATCATTTAGTATTACTTGCAAAGCACTTTATAAATATCATCTTTTTATCCTCACAACAACCCTGAGAGTTAAGTCTTATTAGTATCCCCATTTTATAGATGAGGAAACTGAGATATCACATGGCTAACTACTAAGCATCTGAGGCTGGATTTGAATATGTCTTCCTGATTGTAGGTTTAGTGCTCTATGTACCAGCTAGCTGCCTGGAATTAGTGGCATTTGATCCAGTCATACTAGATATTATGGACCCTACTTTCTCTAGAATAGCAATTTAAAAAAAAACAACCTAGCAATTTGATCACTGATTGGACAATGGGAAAATCATTTAGCTAAAGAGTATTTTTTGTACAGATCATAAAATGCACTTGGATAAGCAGTCCATTGAGTTAGTCTATCAGTCCAAAAATCTATACACAGTCACTAGAAATGGACAATGAGTTGGTCCAGAGTGGAATGGGAAGAAAAGAATAGGTTGTATTGCATTTTGGAAATTACACACTTTGAATGATCCTGTATTGCTCCCTAGAACCTACTTGTGAGCATACATGCACAAACAAAAATATACCATCTTTTTAGTACTAGTAGTTTCAGAAGCCAAAATTGTGAGTGACTTAATAGATAAATGGAGGGCTACAGAATGCCCACAAAGCGTCTATGGCATAAAATCAAGAATAACTTCACATCAACAAAGTGATATAAAAGATGCTGTCGTATGATTGGAAATGGATGCATGGTCCTCTCACCTAGAAAGAACAAGAACTAACTGTGTTCACTGGTAGGTGGTTGTTGAGTTGTTTAAGTCATGTCCAAATCTTCATGGACCCATCTGTGGTTTCTTGGCAGGTACTGGAGTGGTTTGCCATGACTTTCTCTAGCTCATTTTACAAATAATGAAACTGAGACAAAGATGGTTAAGGGACTTGCTTAGAATCACACAGATTTGAACTCATGAAGATGAATCTTTCTGATTCCAAGCCCAGTGTTTTATACACTGTGTCACATAATTCCCCCATTGTTATATTGATGTACATGAATTGCTCAAATAAAAAAGACCCAGAGGAAAATATAAAAGTGAATATGGAATCTCTAGAGAGGATTTATGGGAGAATATACAAAATGATTGTATAAAATGAGAAAGCATAAATTGATTGTGATCATCACCACTGGATAGATACATATGTACAAGAGCATCTAGGTGGCACACTGTATAGAGCGCTGGTCCTGGAATCAGGAAGACTCATCTTCAGGAGTTCAAATCCAGCCTCAGACACTTACTATGTGACCCTAGATAAGTCACTTAGCCCTGTTTACCTCAGTTTTCTCATCTGTAGGATGAGCTAGAGAAAGGATTGGCAAACCACTCTAGTATCTTTGCCAAGAAAACTCCAAATAGGGTCACAAAATCAGGCATTACTGAAACAATTCCACAACAACTATATAGATACATATATACATACATTATATGTGTGTATATTCGCAGTGTGACAGAAACACATAAATACATACTTAAGTGTACAAATGTACCTACTATGTTGTAAGTCCTACTGTTCTATAGCATACATTTAAAATTCAATTTAACATTTAGGTTACTGATTATATAAAACAATTAAAAACTAAGGTGATATATAATGAAGTAACAAATTTTATTGAGTTGGTTTTTAGTACAACAGTTCAGGGAAGGAAACAAGACATCCCCCAGAGCAAATTCTGCTCCACTCATCTCTAAACAGAAACTAATTGAGTTCCAAGCCATTTTTAGGGATGTAAGTTCAAATCAGGGTAGATATGGAGGATGACCTTGTCCCAAATCACTCCTGGGTTCTTAATAGGATAAATGGACTTTGAACTGAGTCTTGAAGAATCAAATGGATTTCTATCAGTTAAGGGGAGAAGGAAATGAATATGAAAGTGATCAAACAGGAGGGAGCAAAATTAAGGAAACAACTACTTTCAGAGTTTTAAGCAACTTATCCTTACTAGAGATTTTATATAAGAGATTGGTAGTGAAAAGCATCAAATAAACCTGAAAATAATTTTTATGATTTTTCAAACCTTGATTGATAGCTTGTACAGATAATGGTTTATGGTGTTTTCTCCTTATTGAACTATAAGAGTTGAGGGTCTAGATTAGATGCTCGGTTGAGGCTAAATTGAGATTAGGTTAATAGCACCAGAAAAATTCAGTGGCCTCAAGAAGGACCCAAGAATAGAAGCAGAGAGAATAGTGTGAAAAGGACTGAATCCAGCATCTACCCTACATCTTATACTTGGCCTGCATCCCAAGGTGGCTGATTATGTCATCCAGGCAATGATTTGTCCATGAATCAGCCATACATACCACCTTAGCACTATCAGTAATCACAATTCAAGTGTCTAGCTCTTGACTGACAGCATATTCTCTGATGACCTATCAATGTCTCAGACCTGCCTGAATGAATTACAATCAAGCTGATTCCACCGAACTTAGTCTTAAGAAAGCAAGCACTTTTCGTCCTATTTCTCTTCTAGCTTCCTGTCTAGTCCATTGATAAACCTTGTTCATTCTTTACAATCTATTTACACCAAAAAACAAGCTAGAAATCTGAACTTTTAGCCTTCTTTCTCTTAGCAATATAAAGGAATGGTGGAATTGTAACTGAGGATACATATCTCAAAGTTCACAAAACGTTTAACAATATGAGTCCTAAAGAATAAGAAAGAAACAAAAAAATTGTAGTGATTAAGTATATCAATTATACTTCAACGTGTATCAATTACTTTGTATTCATTTTAATGCTTCTATTCTTCCAAATGCCAGTATATAAACTCTGCAGCAATTTTATATTTGCTTCATTCATTCAACAAAAATATTTTTAGCCTCCCCCTACATTCGAGACATTGTTACAAAGAGAGATTCAGTTGTTATTACAATCCAATATAGGAAATAAACTAAGTGAGTCAATAATCGAAGTACAAGGTAGACCATCCCACACAACAGGTACAGAGAGGAATATGCTGGTAAATGTTTAACAAGCAGTTCTCCAAGGGGGAAGAACATTTTCTCTGTCACATTCTTAAGTTTAGAGATAATCAATGAAACAATAAATCAAGTCCTGAGTTGTAGCATTTGCTGATTTTGAAAGTTAAATGCTCACACTGAACATTTAATAATCAGCTTTCCTAGGAATTTAAGCTGGCTCCAGCATACTTCTGAATACTGACCAAATATTATGAGAGCTCCAAATGAAATCACATTGGACTAGATGATTTATAAGATACCTTTCCACTCTAAATCTCATAATCCTGCTGGAAGGATCAGCAAAAGTTTCCATGAAGAAGGTAGCATATGAGCTAGAACAGTCTCTTGTACCTAGCAGTAACTCAAATATGAAGGAAATGAAATGGAATAAGATTTCCAAAGGCGAAGCTGGGTTAGAAGTCAGATTAGGTAGAGGGAATGATGTGAATGGAAACCTAAACTCAGATAACAGGATCATAGTTTTAGACCTGGTAAAGAATTGGTTTAATATCTTTTGTTTTGTGAACAAAGAGAGAGAGTAGATTACTACTGAAATTCACACAAGTACTGTGTAGCAGAGTTGAGATTTGAACACAGGTCTTTTGACTACAACACTTTCATTCTTTTGAAAGCGCCATGTAGAACCATGGTGGGACACTTGAGTCATGTTTCAAGTAACAAATAAGAGTTCAATTCACCTGGAGCACAGGGTACATGAAAAAGATCACAGGAAATAGGGTCAGAAAGCAAGATCAATACCAGTATATAAGAGTTTAAGGAGTTTAATCTTAATTTGGCAGGTGATAGGAAGTCTTTGAAGTTTTTTGAGTGGATGAATGACAGTTCAAGTTCTTTTGGAAAATTAATCTGGAAATACTGTATAGAATGGATTGGTAAGAGAAACACTAGAGTCACACAAACCAGTTAAGTGATTGTTATAGTAGTATATGCAAGATATGATGAGGGTCTGAATTTTCATAGTATCATAGAATCTTAGAAAAAGTTCGGGCATTGTTTCATCTCTGATCTTATTAGAAAGACTTGTATTGATCCAATACAAATAATGAGAGCTCTCGGTATAAATATTTGTAACTCTATTAAAGAAAATTCTATCTAAACTTCCATTCTATTGCCCCTACAATTCCTCTCTCCATTTTCCCCCAGTAATTTTTCCTTTTGTCCTCCCATTCTGTCTATTTTTCTTCTAAAACTAATAAAAACAGAAGAACAGCTCCCAGGACTCCTGTCTTGTTGAACTCCCTCTTTGACCCCTGATGATTTTAGGTTTTTGAGGGTACACATGCATCATCTCCCCATATTGAGATATAGACAATTTATCCTTACTTAGTTACTTATTATTGCTCACTCAGGATGACATTTTTTATGTTTCTCTTGACTCCTTCCTGTATTTGTATTTCAAAGTATCTAAGCAGTTCTGATTTTTCATTAAGAAGGTTCAGAAATCCTCTGGTAGATTCAGGGGTCTATTTTTTGCTCTAAATGAGCAAAATTCATTTTTGCTGTGTAACCCATATCTTATACCTTTTAAAATAATATATTCTAGACTCTTCACTCCCTTCGAGTTATCGCTGCTAAATCTCGCGTGTTTCTGACTATGACTCATTGTATCCTTGAGGGCTTTTTTTCTAGATGCTTGCAGTATTTTTTTTTCTTAGACTGGTTACTACAGAATTTTGGCTATAATATTTCTGGCAGTATTCATTTTGAAGTTTCTTTCAAGAGTTAATCAGTGGATCTTTTCTATCTTCATTTTGCCCTCTGAATCTAAGCGATCTGGACATTTTTCTTTTATAGTTTTCTTTTGTGACTTCTTAAAATATGATGTCTGGTCATTTTTGTGGTCATAGTTGTCAGGTAGTCCAATGATTCTTAAATTTTTTTCTCTGTTAATCAGGTGGGTGGTTTTTTTTTTATGTCACCTTACATTTTCTTCTTTTTTAAGTGTATGACTTTGTTTTAATATTTATGATTATCTCATGAAGACATTAATTTCCATTCACTCTATTATAATTTTCAGTGAATTTGTTAACTGGACAAAGTTTTTTGTTTAGTTATTTTTCAGTTATGTCTTTGTAATCCTATTTGGGGTTTTATTGGCAAAGGCACAAGAATGATTTGTCGTTTCCTTCTCCAGCTCATTTTACAGATAAAACAGAGGTCACAGGGTTAAGTGACTTGCTTAGGGTGACACAGGTTGTAACTGTCTGAGGCCAAACTTAAATTCAGGAAGATGAGTTTTCCAGGGTTCAGGTCCAGCCCTTTCTCCTCTGTGCCACCCTAGCTGCTAATGCTGTTTCCAAAATTCTTTCTTCCATAGATTTCGTTTCTTTTCCAATTGTTTTTCCTCTAATGCTCTCATTTCATTTATAAAAACTTTTTTTAACTCTTGCTTCATGTTGTCCAAGAATTCCAGTCAAATTTGTGCCCAAGCTGTGTGTGTGTGTGTATGTGTGTTTTTTTGAGACTTTTCTTGAAGATGTTTTATAGTCATTTTCTTCTGGATTTTTATCTTGCTCATCTCTCTATACACAATAAATTTTTATAGAAGCATTCTTTTTGTTTGCTCATTCTTTCAGCTTACTTTCTAACTTTGGACTTTAGGGCCTGCCTCTGCACACTTCTGCAGGCAATTTATTAAAAGTCCCACTATTGCTTTCTTGGGATATTGAATATTAAGCTAATCAGGATATCAAAGGCAGCTGAGGTTGGGAATTTGCAAGCTTTCAGTGCTTTCAAAGTAATTGGATCTAAGAAAAAAAATCTATTTTCTCCCTTTATTATCTAATTTCTGCAAGTTCCTTATCTGGATTTGGGTTTGTGCCATACACCTGCTTGCTTTCCTCTAATTGGAATTCTAATAGATTTCTATTAGACTCTGCTACTATTAGTCAAATGGAAAGTTCTGCTGATTCAGAATGACAGAACTGTAGGTTCTTCTTTTGTCTGGGATTCTTGCTCTGGATTATTTTATTTTAGGCATTAGACTGGGTTTAAATATGGAACTGAGACCCCACTCCCCTCCTGGAATTATAGACACACATTCCCTGATTGCTTTTCAATATGTTGCTTGTTTAGTACACAACCTAGGACCACAACTATTCTTCACCTTGAAATGTCATCCTTAGTCACAGATTCCCTTCCTCAATCCTTTTTAGATCTGTGACCCAGAACATATTAATGAGCAACAGAGGTCCTGAGTGCTACCTATCCTTATATATTATATAAGGTGAAGTCCTTCCTGTGGGTCTGGGATCTCTACTGGAATATTCCTTGAGTGCAGCTACTCCTGTCTAGATCTCATTCCTGGCCATATACATCTTTGTCTATCTTTCATTGCTTACCTGAGTATAAGGAATTGATTCATTGTGAGTTTTTCTTGGATTTTCAAGTCAGGACTTAGGCTGGTACATTTTCTAGATCCTAATGACAGCACAGCTGTTCTTCCTGTTATACCTCCATCTTGGCTCTTCCTTCCCAAAATATGATTTTAGTAGGTTATATGGCTATTGTTATCATCTTCAGTATCTTATTGTCTGTCATACCATTTCTTCTCTGACAAACTTATAATTTAGCAAGTATTTTTTAATCTTATTTTAGGCACCTTTTTTTCATACTTCCTTTTTAAAATAAATGTTTAAGATTTCTGCTTACTGGCATTTATATAAGTGATTGTTTTACTTTCCAAGAGTGTAATCAATATATGCAAAGGTATGACTTATATTTGAGAAGAAAGCCAGCTAATATTTATTTTCAACTCTCACCATGCATCTTTCAGTTCCAATTTTTCCAACATCCTCTTTCTCTCAATTTTCTTTCATATCTTCTGCTAGATTTATTTATATAGAGAAGAGAGTTAAGATGCCCTTCTGTTTAGTAAAGAGGTACTGCCTGGATCTTCTTATATTTCTGTAAACTCTTTTAGATAATAATAATAAAATAACTATTGTTTATAAAGTTATCAATTGAAGGTTTTCAAATTACTTTACATACAATAGCTCACTTGAGAACTTCATTGCTGTGCCATGGAATACATGAATATTTAATATTGATAGGTCTCATTATCTATACCATCTTTATAAATTATATAATTTCCCATTCCAATTGTGTTTTTGTTTTTGTTTTGTACAAAATTGTGGTTAGAATTTGATTTTTAGAGTTAGCTAAGGCATAATCAATATTATTGAGACTTTCACCATGAAACAGTAGGTAGTTCTGTGTTTCAGATATTTTCCTGTAGTTAATAGATAGAGAGATATATTCTCTACCTCCAAACCCCCTCCCTACCCACTTCAGATTCACAATTTTACGATAAGCTTTTCAAAGCCTCATCACTGTGCTCTCACTTCAAAAGGTATGTGTTTTACAAATTACCCACTCCACCCCATCACTTCCACCTCTTCATGAACTTTGATTTCAACTCTGGGCACCAACACTCAAGGTACAGTAAATTTTTCCTTTCTTCCCTCTTCAATTTTCTCTGCTTTCATCCAAGGGGACTTTACCCAATCAATTCCAAATTATTGTTTCTCAGGTGTCCTTCCTACAAGCTGAGTCCTCAAAGAGACAACATTATTTTTACTTCCACTATATATTTTTAAACTCTCCATTCATTTTAAAAGATATTTTTACATTGATAAATGTAAATTTCCATGTCTTCTGCAACAAATTGCCCCTTCTATCATCCTTGCTCTCTCTTCTTAATATCCTTCTATTATCTATTGATTGCTCCTTATGCGTACCAACAGCCCCCTATCTCTCCCAATGCCAACAAACTCTAACAGGATATTCTCATTCTATATCTCTCCTCCCTTTTGAGAAGACTGTTTAAAATCCATGCTTCCACTTTCTTTCCTTTCACTCTTCTTAAATCTTTCTAGTCTGACTTGAACTCATTCCACTAAAACTGCTGTCTTTGAGTTACTGTTGAAGTTTTATTCCCAAACATAATAACCCATTCTCAATAATAATCCTTCTTGACCCTTCTGCAGGTCTTTAGTATTGTTGGTTACCCTTTGCTCCTTGACCATCACTTTCCCCTAAGTTTTTCATGATGTTGCTCTTCAATTCTCCTTTTATCTTTCTCAGTCTCTTGGTGGATCTTTATCTAAATGGTGACCATTAATCATGTGTCATCCAAAGGCTTTATTCTGGGCTTTCTTCCCTTCTCCTCCTATACTATTTCAGTCAGTGATCTCATCAGCTTCCAGAGATTCATTTATCATTATGCAAATAATTCTCAGATATGTTTGTCCTGTCCTAACCCATCCTGATCTTTAGTCACATATCTCCAATGGCCCATCAGATATCTTGAACTGACTATCTTGTCATATTAAATGCAACATGTCCAAAACTGAACTTATCTTTTTTTTTTAATCACTTCTTAACTTCCCTATGACTTTTTGAGACGATTACCATCCTCCCATTCACCCAGGCTCACATCTGAGTGATGTGATGAATCTGTCCTCCTCCTCGTCCTCCTCGTCCTCCTCATCCTCCTCCTCTTCTTCTTCTTCTTCTTCCTCTCTCTCTCTCTCTCTCTCTCTCTCTCTCTCTCTCTCTCTCTCTCTCTCTCTCTCTCTCTCTCTCTCTCTCTCTCTCTCTCTGTCTCTCTCCCTCTCCCTCTCTCCCTCCCCTGGTTACTCTACCTGACTCAAGTTTCTCCCCACTTCAATTCATCCTCCCTTCTGCTGTGAAATGGATCTTCCTAAACTAAAAGTCTGGCCATGCCATTTCCACTCCAGCGGTTCTCTATCACCTCCAGGATACAATATAAAATTACCTGTTTGTCATTAAAAGCCCAGCCTGGCTTCCTCCTACCTTTACAGTCTTTTTCAACCTTACTTCTCCACCACACATACTCTAGGATCCAATGACATTGGCCTCCTCTCACACATGATACTCTGTCTCCTGACCTCTGGCATTTTCATTTACTGACCTCATTCCTGGAACTCTAGCTCTTCTTATCTCTGCCCTCTGGCTTCTTTCAAGTCTCCAGTAAAGCCCCATCTTCTACATGAAGGCTTTCATAGTTCTTAATGTTAGTTCCCTCCTTCTAAGATCATCTTCATTCTATTCTGTAAATATCTTCTTTGTACATAGTTTTTTTGCATGCTCTTTCCCTCATTAGATTGTGAGCTCCTTGAGAGTCAGGATTTTTGTTACCTTCTATGTATCCACAACACATAGTACATTACCTGGCACATGATAGGTACTTGACAACTGTTCTTAAAGTTCTAAGCCAAGTTTATTCTCAAAAATGCCTGAATAGTCTCAGATGAATTTTTTTAAATATATCTTTTCTCCTGAAAACTTATACTTGATTTTGCTGTATAGGCATTTTGGGCTATAGAACCATTTCCTTGTTTTTGTGATATATTATGTTCTACTTCCTATGTTCAGTCCTTGTTTTGGAAGAAAAAATCTTGCAAGATTCAAATAGGTGTTTTCATCCTTGCTTGTTGCTTCATTCTTGCTGCTTGTGAGGTACTCTTACGGTTTCTGAAAATCTACTTTGATGACTACATTTCTGGGTGAACTAAATTTGCTGTTTCACTGTCCTCTGTGTTCTGAAAATGTTCATTCTGTTCTGTTTTCAGTACCACCAGGAAAGTTTCTTATATGATTTTCTAAAATGCGGTATATTTACTTCTCGAGATTTTTCTTACATACCAACAATTCTGTTCTTGGTCATCTAGCTCTGATGTTTTCTTTGTTTTTGATTCAGAGATGTGATATCATTGATTGGAGGAATCTGTAGACATATGAGGAAAAAAAAGAGTTAAGATTTGGGAGAAATATTCCGAGGAATTCAAGTAAATCCAAGATAAATAGAGGAGAAACATGGTCATTAATACAAAGCAGAATGATTTGGGTGTTGTATCTCATCACCAAACCCATTTACTGGTCATTTGTGAGGCTTCCTTGGAGAAGGCCAGGTTTATAAAAAAAAAAGACACAAATGGGAAAACTTTGTAAGGCACAAAATTAGTATAAAGTGTTTTGTTGTAGGCTAGTTTGGGAGAACATATGCTGCTCTTCACACAGAAAGTTCATGCTACAAGCTTTCTGCCAAGAAGGATTTGTGCTTTTGAGCTGAATTTCCATTATTAGTAATAGGCCTGTACTGAGTTATCTGCTCACTTTTGTATTAATCCCCCTACTACTAACAGCACACTTTTGTAACACTGGTCAGAGATTTAGTGTAGAACAGAATTTACATCTTGCGGAATCTAACTAGCTTTCACTGAAATCAAAGTAACTGACTTTGACTTTGTTAGTATGGATAGCCATCACTGGATAAAGGCACAGTCATGCTTATCAAATTTGCTGATAACACAAAGAAAGATTAGATGTCATCAGATATCTGAGCTAAAGTTTTCAAATATACTTAAGCACTGAGTTGAATTTAATAAGATGAAATTTGGTAGGTATAAAAATGCAAAATCTTAGACTTGGGGTCAACAATACATTTCACTAGCATAAGATATGTAAGATATAGCTTAAGAAGAGTTTGAAAAATATTTGGTAATTTAACAGCTTGAATGCTCAACATGAGTCAACAATGTGATATAGCAGTTAAAAAAAGCTAATGAGATCTAAGGTTTCACTATGAGAGGCAGAGTCTTCAGGAATAAAGACAAGGTAGTTCTACTGTATATCTGACCTGATAAGACCACATCTCAATGATTGTATTCAACTCTGGATGCCTCATGTTAGAATATTGTAAACCTGGAGATTTCTTAGAGAAGAGCAAAAAGGATGATGAAAAGTCTCAGGATGATGCCATATAAGAGATGTTCAGCTTGGGAAACAAGGGTTTGATGTAGGAAATTGGAACAAAGCTGTCTTCAAATTCTTGAAGGACTATCATGGGGAAAAATATTCTGCCTGGCAAATGACATGTATAAAACCAGGAATGATGGATGAAAGTTGCAAAGAGGCAAATTTGGACTTCCTTAATATTTGGAACTCTCCAAAAGTGTTATGGATTTTATCAAGAGGTAGTAGATATCTTTTTATTCAGACATCTCCATACAAAGGCTGTGTGACAACCTGCAAAGTACATTGTTGAGGGCATTGATTTTCAGATATGGGTTAGATCTCTACTTCACTCCAGGTGGTCAGTGCAGTCCTTCCCAATCCTGAAATTCTGAGATTCTTTGTGATTAACTGGCCCAGAATCAGAAAAAAATAAAGTGGGAGCCAGGAGAAAGGACATAAAGAAGCAATGTTTCTCATGACCCGAAGAACCTATGTATAAAAAGCTAACATAAAAACATCTAACATTTATATAGTGCTTTAAGGTTTGCAAAGAGCTTTATATATGTTTACTCATTTGATCCTCACAGAAGCTGGAGGTAGGTAAGTATGATTAGTATCACCATTTTACAAAGAAGGGAACTGAGACAGAGAGAGTTTAAGTGACTTGTTCAGGGTCACACTGTTACTAAATATCCAAGGTAGGAAATCTTCCTGATTCCAAGCTTAAGGATCTATCCATTGTGCCAACCAAGTGTTTCATTTAGTAAATATAAAAAAAAATCAAAAAGGGAAAAATGGCTAAGAATATTCAAAGTGATTAAGGAAAAGATTAGCTTTTAAGTGGCAGGTAACAGAAAAATCAGGAGGTATTTTTTTTAAGTGGATAAAATAGACACAGACAATAAAATTATTCCAGGACAATATTTTGAATGGGCTGGAAAAGAAAGAAGGGATGGGTGATGAATACAAAGAACAAAAGACTGCAGGACAGAAACTCAATAAGTAGTTGATAAGATTTAGCTGTGGAAACAAAGATAGCCAATTTTACAGAGATGTTGTGAGAAGCAGCAATGGAATGTGGAAACTACTGAAATTAAAGTCAACCCAAAATGGTCTCCAGAAAGAGAATTAAAAAGAAAAATTACTTTGATATTCACTAGAATTATCTGAACAGTAAGGTGAGGTAGTGGATAGAGAGCTGGACTCAAAGCCAGAAAAGCTAGGATTTGAATCCTACCTCTTACTTACACTAGCTATGGCATTCTGAGTGCGTGTATTTTCTTTCTCAGTTCTCAAGATAATTGTCTAAAACTGTTACAGTTCAGAGTAGGGACTGACCTAGGTAAGTTGAAGGCGTTTCCTCACCTGGTTCTGCTCCCTCCACCCTTCATCAGTTCATATAAATCTTACCGAGTTCTTTAAATTCCTCTTATCTCTCTCTCTCTTCAAACATAAAACTGCAGAAAGATATGTCTCCTTGCTCTAAATCAGTACTGAATCAGGGCTTTAACTGGGAGATTGGTCCCTAATGCTTATCTTCCTATTTACATCCAAAGCTAAGTTATTAAGGTATAGATTCCCTCTATCAGTTTGTGAGCAACTGGTGCATTTGTCACTTAAGCTCCAAGGCTTATTTCTCTGCTTTAATACATGAAGAACAACAGCCACAAAGTGCTTGACTCCCTAATGATAATCACTAAGAAGTTCCATGCTTGTCCATCATTCACTTCCAATGAAGTAAGACGTGCTAACTTACACCAGGGGATCTCATCAAGCGTTAAGGTCACACTGTGACAGGACCAATATAAATGAGGTGAATGAGTTGTCTTATCAGCAGTTAGAGAAAGGCAGTTCATCTCCTTTAGTAAGCACATAGTCTAGTAGGTAAACAGGCTCCTCAGCCTCATGCAGCATAAAACCATTTCCAAAAAATTCAGTGATACTTTCTTTTTTTCAGTCATATTTCAATCTTTTTGCTGCCTCAGGGAGAATCTTTTTTTTTTTTTTGCTCAGCATATTACCATAATTTCATGCTGATAACTGAGGTGTTGTAAAAAAAGGGAAAATAAACCTTGGAACTCTCTTATATGTAGGTTGTAAATTTTATATAGTCTTAAAAAAAAACCTACAAGTACATTGTGAAGCATTTTCAAAGGTGCATGTTATATACAAGCAGCATACTAGGTATGATAGCTTGAAGGTCTGCAAATCCATGTTATGTAGTGAATGTTTGGTTTAGGCTATGTTTTGTCCGACTCTGGGATTTCATCAGCATAGAGAACTCTAGACAGGGTGTTCAGATACAGATCTGTATCTTTCCCCAATACAGATTGATATCTTAGAGTCTAAGAGAGTGGTCTGGAGAATTGAGAGGTTAAATGATTTGCCAAAGACTATACAGCCAGTATGTGTTAGAAATGGGGCTACAACCTTCCTTATTCCAAAGCCAATTCAGTACAGTCAGTCCATAAGTATTTATTAAACTATAACTGACATTTCCACATATGGATGGTGTAGCAGACACTGAGGTCCTTTTTTGAACTAAATTGCTAAACATTTAAACTCTACTGCAGAAAATATAACTCCAAATGGGCCGGCCCCATTGTTTGAATTCTCAGCATAGGCTTGTCAAAAGACAATTTTATGAAGAATCCACATAGGACAGTTGCTCACAGACAGGTCAGAAAAAGTGATTCAAGGACACTCTCAAAGTCTCTCTTAAGAACACAGGAATTGATTACATGACATGGGAGATACTGACACAGGACTACCAAATATGGCATCAAAGAAGGTGCTATATGAGCAAAGCAGAAAGGAATTAACTCAACAGAAACCTGAGGTATGCAAATTTAGAGAATCCACCCCAAATATTCACCTGGACTATTTGTGCCCAACCTGTTTGAGCATTCTGAGCTCATGTTGCTCCAATCAGCCATAGTCAGACACACTATACCTTGACTGTATTATAGTGATGTCATTTTGGTCCTTTCTGAGAATGAAGGACAACAACCAACCAATTTATTAAGCACCTACTGTGTACTAGGCAGGGGCACCTAGGTGTCTCAGTGGACAGAGAGTTAAGATTCATCTTTCTAAGTTCAAAAAAGTCACTCAACTCTATTTGTTTCAATTTTCTTATCCGTAAAATGAGCTGGAGAAGGAAATAGCAAACCATTCTAGTACCTTTGCCAAGAAAACCTCAAATGGGGTCACAAAAAGTTGGACATGACTGAAATGACTGACTCTCAGTAGTAGATAAAGGGTAAAGGTAAAGGGCCCAAATTTATTATTTGTAATATATTGAAAGGCAGTATGATGTATGCAATAGTAAGGAACCCAGCATACATAGGAGGCCTGGTGTACAGACCTGTACAGATCTGCTTTTCTAAAAGGAAAGTAACTTTTGAGGGGTCAACAGTCTACTTTAATCAAACACGTATATCATTCACTTAGTTCAGGGGAAAGCATCAGGATCCTGAACTTCATTGAAAATACAAACAGAAATTACAAGCAGAAATTACAAACAGCAAAGGCCAACAGACAGGGCTTCCAACTGTTCCAACATGGATCAACAGACAGATCCAACTGTCTGACCATACATACCAGAGAGAGAGAAGCACCAACATCTGGATTTTCAATGCCAGAGGGCTCCTTTGTGGCTTCCCAGAGTCTCATCTGGCATACAAACTTTTTTCCAGAAACTAAGTCACAAAGTAAAACATCATCTCAGAGTATTTATACACTTTTCAGAGCAGAAGTACAAGACTTTTTGAGGCAGTGCCTTAATAGAAATTAACAAATGGTATTGAGGCCTATTAATGGGTGGGTAAGATCTTTAATTCTTCCCCCCACTCGCCATTAGCCTTACATTAACATTACAGTATAGTAGACCAGGAACTGGTATAAGAATTGGAAAATCTAGGTTCAAGGTACAGCTCAGTCATTTACTGAGTGTATGCCCTTGGGCAAGTCACTTAAACCCTGAGTATGTGGGCAATTTATAAATTACAGAATAGGTGCCATTCTCCATTATTTGAAGGAGTTTTCTCCCCGGCCATTCCCTATACCAATGAGATGACAAAATTCTGAAAAAGGCAGCAATAACTTACAGTAAGTGGTAAAAGGGTAGAGAAAACTTTTGGATACCAGCACATTGGCCCTTAAAAAAAGAAGATAGGGTTCTTATAATTTTCTCCTGGTATCTGGAGTTTAAAACTGTAAGGTTGAATTCCACCCACAGATTTCTCCCTATTAGCAGAATTTGAGCAATGAATTGAAAGGTCTGTAATTTGAAGGGCACCATGAAGGCTTCCATGCCCAAAATATACTACCACCATGCCCATCTATCACACTTCCTAAAATTTCACCTTTAGAGGTTCATCATGTTAGTTTTAAAGACTTTGATCTCTCCAAGCATTATCTTTTAACATATGAGCACCCTGAAGGTGAGAAGAGAAAAAAGCTGTTATCAGTCATTAATCCCTTAATGGAGATGAATTTGTCAGATAGTTTCCCTAGGGGGCAGCTAGCTAAGAGGGTACCATTGAAAGAATGGTAATGCTAATAGGAGATGGAGTAAAAGAAAGCTTTTGAGCCTACAGAGCTCTCTTCAAGGAATTTAGCTATGAGAGACTATGGGAAGTCAAAGGACAAAATGAGAGTTCTGGGCACCTGGGGAGTGGGATTAGCATCTCAACAGAAATCTCTATAAGCTACACTACAGTAGAATCCAAACTGGAGAGCAAGGTATCTGGTCCTCTCCAATGAGACAACATTGTACCGTAGAAAGTATACTAGCTCTGAAGTCAGAACCTGGGTTCAAATCCAGCCTTGGTCATCTCTCTGTGTGATCTTGGATAAAGCCCTTAATTCCCATGGTGTCACCTATAACATGAGAGGGCCAGGCTATTTGGTCTCTGAGTTCCCTTCCAGATATGAGTCTGTGATCTTACTCTTTGCCCAATACTCTGCTCTGACTGGAGATGTAGGTTGGATTCCCAACCTTGCTCTTCATGTGTGCCAGTGAGATCATTCAGGTACAAGCTGAGGTGACCAGGCTAAGTAGGATGATGGGGGAGAGGACGGTGGTAAGGTAGCATTCCACTGCCCACACCATACCTTTGTATCATCCCATCCTTGTGGGTGGTGAATAGCCAGTGTAACCAGTATAATGATGATGAAGATGAGGAGGAGGAGGATTGTTGTTATTATTCAACATAAAAACTGTTCCTAAATATAAATTTCATCTTCTCAGTATCACCTCAAGTGGCTCTGTACCACATGTTTCTTCTAACTGTGAACATATTTTTCATCCCTTTTATTTTTGAGCTTACATTTGGATAAATAAATTAGTCAGTAGTTGACAAACATTTATTAAGCACCTGCTGCTGCCGGGCATCAAGCTAACCTGGTGATGCAAATACACAAAATATACTCCCTGTTCTCAAGGAGTTTACAGTCTAATAGATGAAGACAATACTCAAAAGGAAACTGAAAGGAAGGATGGGATGTCAGAGAGTAACCAGCAGGGGACTAGTATGGGCGCATGGTGTTGGGAACCTGATGGGGGAATGACATTCATGGAAGTGAAACCAAGTAGAGCAACTGATAGAAAATAAGGAGAATTACTAGAAAGCAGAGCATTAACAGCTCAGTAACCACATATGTTCACCAGTGCTATTAGCCTACTGTCCCTAGACTCAGCTGGTGACTTCAGAAAAAATTTCATAGGTGAATAAGAGTATAGAGATAACCCCCTGTCTGTGAACAGTCACCAACACGACCTTTGAATCAGGGCTACTCATTCTTGGAGGAAATGTACTTCTTACTATGATAGATGCACTAAAAGTTTGCTTAAGAGATTTTAACATGACAAAAAACACATTTTTCCCTTTCCGTAGCACCAAAAATAAGCCAATCATGGGGTGGAAGAAGATGTTCTGGAATCAATTCCAACTAACTTTTGAGGTGATTAAATTTTGAATGTGGGCATTTACACCTGTGAAAAATCAGTAAGCCCACAAATCAGGACTTGATTTATTGTTTTATTGATTGTCTAGGTTTTAAGAAATTCTTAATCATGCAGATTAAGCTTAAAAATTGGTATGCATGCCTTTTTCTTAATTTCCATGGTGTCACCTATGGAAAGAAGCCTGGCTTTTTTAAACATTCACCAATATGAGGCTATATTGCACTATAAAAATTGTTTGAGTTCAAAAGAAGTCTAGTAGAGAATGGTATGTTCACCAGACTGGTAATGACAAAAGCACCTTGGAATCTTAAACTGGCATAGATGGTGTGTGCACACAGGACGTTATTAATAATATCTCTTGATGGATCATTTTGCCAATAAGTAAAACCATTGTCCTGCACTTCGCCTTCCCACCCCTGTCTCTCCACTCTCCTCTTCCTAACTCCAACACCCCATCCCTTTTGCCATTTTGTCAAGTCTTGGAGGCAAAGCTTTTGATAAACCAGGTTTCAGTCCCCTGTCTTCATGCTGACAAACCTGTAACTTCTATCAGTCTTGGCAGATGGGATGGAAGGCAGAAAGGTAGACTGCAGGTGGTCTGGGGCAGTGCCAATTCAGAGGCTTTGAAATGAGGTTAGGAGACTTGAGCAATGAATGAAACCTCAGCTGAGATAGCCAAAAGAATAAAAAAGAAAGCCGCAGTTAGGAGGTGCACTCTGTAATATGTGCATGGAATAAATAATTTATAGGTGGAATAAAGATTTCTTTTTACCAGCAAAGCGGGTAATGCCACCGAAGATCCCGTGTTGAATGGGTCAAATAAAGTTAATGCTATTGGCTGAGGCTAAACTGACAGCAGTGACTTAAAACATAAAAATGTCAGGGATGCCTACAGGTCTCTTTCCTCCACACATGACCTCATGAAAATTCCCTCCATTCTACACTTCTCTGAACTCTTCAGTCTTCCACTTTCACTATGATGATCACTTTTAGCCCCATTGAGAAACACCTGCCATAGGGATAAAGGAAAGAATTAGAAGAATAGTAGGGCAAGGAATTCAAAGAAAGGAGCACTTGTCTCTCCCAAGACCAGTCACAGGCAAATCTGTGCTTTAGGCACTCTTGTTGTTTAAACAACAGTTTAACTTTTTTTTTCTATCTTGGACTCCTTTAGAAGTCTCCTGCAACCCATGGACCCCCTTCTCAGAATGTTTATTGCCAACATTTTTTATTGAAAGAATTTTAAATTTCAATTAGAGGATTGTGAAAAATTTTTAATTGAATTTTTCTAATCATTTAAAATCTCAAGCCACTCCCAGAAATCTAGACACAAATTCTTTGAGGTTTATGCTCCCCAATACAAGAACCCTTGCCCTAATCAACTGGGCCTACTCCCTTTCTCCATGAACCCACCCTTTCTTATAGCTTCCTCTACCTCTTCTCCATCAAAATCCTCAGAAGAAAGCACTAGTAGATTTATTCACACTAAGCACTGATGGGGCTTAATGGGTTCCTTAGCCTTTAAGCCAAAGGAATTAATCACTAATTACACAATGTCAGGAACCATCAAGAAGATGGAGTACATATGGAGAAAACAATGACAGTCTGCATAGCACTGCAGCTAGTGGAGTCAGAGGACTTATTTTCAAATCCTAGCTTTGCCACCTCTGATCTGTGTGACTTTAGGAAAGTTACTTCACCTCTTTTCAGGGGTGTCCTGGAATAAGGGCTAACCAACTTGCAAGAGTGATCGTTAAATTTTCAGTGGAAGCATTTACATCTCAGCAAACAGCAATCTTACCAATCAGGGCTTGATTTATTGTTCTGTTGGTTATCTAGGTGTTAATCATGCAGATTACATTTAAAAGTATGTGAGCATATGTTATTTACCCCACAGGATCTAGTTATTAACCTTTGAGTGGGATACCACAGCTTCCCCACCCCTGCTCTATTTACTGCTTGAGCTTAGCAAGGGATCAGTAGAAGTTTCAGGGAATAAAATCATCTTCGAACAATATTTAACAATAATTAATAATAACAATAAAACTTGCATTTCTCTATAGCCCTTAAAAGTTTGGGAAGTATTTTACATCCGTAATTTCATCTGAGTCTCACAACACCCCCTGCCTCTCTGAGTCTTAGTTGGAAGCGCAGCAGAGTATGATTATGATATCTGTCTTCAAGTATTGGAAAGGTGTCAGTATAAAAGCTGGATTGGCCTTGTTCTCATTGGACCAGGAGGGCACAATTATGAGCAAAGGCTGGAAGTTACAGACAGAGATAGGCTTCATAGAAGGAAGCATTTCATAACAATAAAAATGGAATCCCAAAATGGAATCGTTTGCCTTTGGAAGAACAGTGGGTTTGCCTTCACCAAAGGTCCTCGTGCAAGAGATGATTGTCTTCTGTCTGATATGCTTTTTTTTTTCTTTTTTAGGTTTGAGTTAAACTCCATGAACTTGACTCTGAGACCCTTTCCACATCTGAGATAGTGTGACTCTATGATCTGTTAAGTGATAGGGAGTAGACAGAGTGTGTGAAATACATCCTCTCTGAGGTCCCTTGTAGCTTTAGATCTTTTGGTTTCTACTATTTTTACCTTGAACTTTTAACTGACTTAATTCTATAAAATGGTCTTATGCTCCTGGTTTGTGTTTTAATATGCCTATTTTCTACTCTGCTAATATAGTAGTGGAAGGGAAAACAGACCTGTCTGAAGGACTTTAGGGAACCTTCTTAAATACAGTTAATTACAGTTCCTTTGTTCCAAAAATAATCATATCTATGTATCTTAGAGCTGACAAAGACCTTGCCCTCCCTTTACAGATGTGGAAACTGAAGTTCTGAAAGTGGTATTGACTTGCCCAGAGTCTCATAGCTACCTTTGTGGTTGTTCAGTTGTTTTCAGTTATGTCCAGCTCTCTCTGGCCCTATTTTTCTTGAAGTTTTCTTGCTAAAGATACTGGAGTGATTTGCCATTTGCTTCTCCAAGTCATTTTATAGAAGAGAAATTGAGGCAAACAGGGTTAAGTGACTTACCTAGGGTAACACAGCTAGTCAGTGTCTGAGGACAGATTTGAATTCAGGAAGATGAGTCTTCTATCCATTCCGCCATGTAGCTGACCAGCCTAATAGGAAAGATTAATACAGGTCCACAAATGACTTCAACATGTGAAAGTTTATAACCAATGCCACATGAATGATATAAACAACACAGAATAAGAGGAGGAAGGGATTGCTTTTGAAGGAGATCAGGCTTCATGATTGCAGTGAAATCTGGTGGGAAATTTGAAGGTAGGGTTTTAATCCTGCCCAGTTCTCATAAGAACATCTCAGCTGTTGCAAAGATCTTGCCCTTTTTTTCTAACTCAATATTAAAATAACTTATAATGCCCTAAAATTCTTCCATTAATATCCAACCATAGGCACAACCTCAATCTACCTAATACAGATAGCTAGGTAAAAAACAAAGGCACTGATTGAATTTTTTGGAGCCAGTTTTTTTAATATTAATTTCATTTTTTTCAGTGTTCTACAATCACTACCATATAACAGATTATTTTCCCCCTCCCTGCCCTAGACAGCATACAATTTTATATAGATTCTATACATACATTCCTATTAAATGCATTTTCACTATAGTCATGTGTAGAAGAATTAAAATGGATGAGAGAAATCATATAACAAACCAAAACATAAAACAAAAGAACATGATCTGCTACATTCTACAATTGAATTCCAAAGTTCTTTCTCTGAGTATGGAAGACATTTTGTCTTAAAAAGACCACTGGGAATTTTTTTAAGTCCTTGCATTTCAATGAAGTTCCAAGTCTCCCAGAAAAAACTCACACACTGTAGTCATTGCTGTGCACAAAGTTCTCCTGGTTCTGCTCCTTTCCCTCAGCATCAGATCATATAAGTCTTTCCAGGTCTCTCTGAAGTCTTCCTGTTCATCATTTCTTATAGCACAATAGTATTCCATTACATTCATATACCATAATTTATTCAACCATTCCTCAATTGATGGGCATCCCTTTGATTTCCAGTTTTTGGCAACTACAAAGAGTGCTGCTATAAATATTTTTGTACATGTGGGACCCTTTACCATTTTTATAGTCCCTTGGGGATACAGTCCCAGAAGCGATATTGCTGGGCCAGAGGGTATGCACGTTTTTGTAGCCCTTTGGGCATAGTTCCAAATTGCTCTCTGGAATGGCTGGATCAGTTAACAGTGGAGCCAGTTTTTAAAAGAGGCAGAGATTTGTAAGATATGATTCTCCACCTGTGAATCTGAGAGCTGTCAAGTCAGGAGCATACTAGTCCCTAACAGTATGTGCTACCTGGGAGCCTTCTTATTTGACAGAGATATGGGAACTTTGTTCAATTTATGGCTTTGGATTTATAGCCAGTGCGACCCTGGGAAAGTCATTTCTCTCTCTGAGCCTCAAACTCATTGTTGAAAAAAAAAGGAAAACCTTTGAACTGAATATAAGATTCCTTTGAGCTCTAAAAGTGTGCTCTTATATTTGAACATTCTTATAACTTTCAGGGCCCTATGATCTAAGACATTTCTACAACTGGTCAAATATTTATACGGAAAGAGGACTGGTTCTGTAATTTTGTTGATATAGGGAACTTTGATTTCATGTTAGTGAAACTTACCATCTTCTCTGCAGCTTATACACTTTGAGATGTTAAGTGATTTGTACAAGATCTCACTGTTAATATATGTCAGAGGTAGTATTTGAACTCAGATCTTTCTGAGTTTTCATTTCTATCCATTATGCCACGCTTCCTCTTAGAACACTTATATGTACTCCAAAAGCCATAAATGTTTTATATATATATATATATATATATATATATATATATATATATATATATATATATATATATATATATATATATATATAGTGGAAATAGGGACCATATTCCTTCTAACTGTTTTTAGTTCTTACTACCACCTTATTGCCATTTTAATAAAGCTGCTTGAGTCAAATCAATTCAATTTAATCTGCATCATTAATCATCTACTAGGTGCCAGGGACTGTCCTAGATACTAGGGACACTAAAACAAATATTAAATGGTCCTTACCCTCAAGGAGCTTATATTCTACTGCATAGAACTAACATATACAGATAAAGTTGACGAAATAAATTCAAGTTAGAGATAAGCAATACATCATAGAGCAGTTTAGCATTCTTTTCTATTTCCAAGTACCTAGGAAAAGTCAAAGGTGGGAGAAAAATACACACTGCTGTGTAGGGAACATAAGAATGTTCTCCGTACACACACACGTCCCAGACTTTAGAGTAGCAATGAACCTTGGAGATTCCATTAACGCGTTGATTAATAAAACATTGATGAGCATGTTGTCTATAGTGAAGGGTACACATGCTTGTTTACAGATGACATACCACGTATCCTTCATGGATAGGGAGCTTTGACAGCTGAGCTGCTGGGCTCTAATTCCCCATCTGCATATGAATGTGAAAAGAGAAGAACCTGTTTATCTGGGGAATTTGCTGTTTGCTGATTTATAATGAAAATATCCTGAAAAAAAAAGGTAGTTGGTGCCCTTTCCCACAATCCGATAAGCTGCTACATGGAGATAAACGGTTGCATTGAATTAAGCATGTTTGCCTATTTTTCAATGTCAAATTTTAATTTTCTACTCCTTCAGTTTCTTAGCATTGGATTTTAAATAATGCTAAGTGTTTCTAAATTATGCAGAGTTCAACAGTCTTAATCATAATATAGTCTGCTTTAAGCATCAGGTAAATAACAAACATTAAGGCAGTATACTTAAACATTACTCTAATTGATTTTGGAGTTGCAGTTTCCAATAACTACATTGTTACTTTAAAGAGACTGTCAGATAGCTTAAAGGTCAGATAGTTAGCATGACGTCTGTCTAGTGGGGAATATTCTAAGAACCACACATTCAATCTTAAAACACATCCATCCTATATATCATTTAGATTCAATCTTCTCTGGAGCTGGGTATTTAATTCCCATTAGTATTTTAAAGAAATAATACTGTGCACTTTTGTAGTACATAAAGTTGTCAGAAGAATACTCATTGGGGAGAAGAAAAAATCTAATTTCAAACCATTTTGCAAGAAAACAAATGGCCAGTTCGCCTTCTCTATAAAGGACATTTTGCCAATAAGTCTTCTAAGAAAGCCAATTCACTTTCTCCCCACATCTCTACTTGTTGAAAATACTACCCATCCTTCAAAGCCTGGCTCATATGTTGCCTCTTCCATGAAGCTTATCCTAATGTCTCCCAAACCATACATAATCTCTACTTCTTCTGAATTCATTTGGGCTTATCATATTCTGATTTCAATTGTGGTAGTTTGAGTATATGTATTTTTTTTTACTAGATTGTTCATACCTTAAGAATAAGAACTGTTATTTATGTTTGTATTTTCTACATCCTGTAGCACAATGCTTTCTTTGTACATAGTACATATGTAATAAATGACTATCAAATGGATGAATGATAATATAGGTTGAATGCCCAAGTCTTAAATATGTATATGTCTGTGTGTATAAGCCACATTATATATGTGTGTGTGTATACATGTACACAACTATCCTAGCAGCCACAGATATAATTAGATATATTTTATATGACAGAAACACTCAAAGCTTCCATCCTAAGCTGAGAATGCATAGCTGAAATAATGAGGAAAAAGGATAAGGCTGGATTTTACTTGAGATTTCAATGTTCCCAAACTTATTTGGTCTATCACCCCCTTTAAAAAATTGCTCAGTGCATCCCCCTCAATCTACTTTCTTTCCCTTTAACGTTTTGTTTGTTTTTTAATTTGCATCACCTGAGGGTACTACCACCTCCCCTAAATCATTCTAGCACCCACTCCGTCCCCCTCCATTGTCCGCTTTGGAAACCTAGATCTTCCATATACAATAGGACCTGGAAGCTCCAGGATGAGGGACTATTTCTCACAGAGAAAAGGTACTTCAAAGTCTAGACCCTATTGAAACAAAGACTAGGCTGCTCTGGGGAGAGGGTCTACTTCTTTGAGCTTTATTCATACAGGAGGGAGAGGATCCCTAAAGAAGCACTTAAGAACTCAGGCAACAAAAGGCCAGTCTTCTCCAGGAATTGGCTGCTCTCAACCAGAGGCATTGGCCAAGGAGACAAGTGTTGGAGGCTGGACTTGGATGCCAGAATTCTATTAGTTCAATTTTAATTTGGGAACAAAATGAGACACTCATAAATCATCAAACACTGGACAAAATAAAGTTTGCTTTGCCCTACTAGAGCAAGGACATATAATAAAGATGTAGTAGTACTTTACTTCAGTCTTGGTAAACGGGACCTCTCATACCTCAATGCAGAAACATCTCTGCTCACAAGATCTTCAGTGTATGGTGACTTACATGCATTTACACACTCACCAAGTCTGAGAGGCCTAGATTGAAACTTGGTAATCCCCTAGATAACCAGAAAACTACATCAGGAAAGTCAAGGCTAATAGGTCCCAGAGTTAGCTTTCTCTTCTTTTTAGGTAAAGCCTCTTCCCCATGTTATGAGTGGGAAGAAGTAAACTGCCTCAGAAAATTACTGGTCTTAGCACAAGATATTTCACCTCCTCTGGAACTTGGGAGATAAGATATTCACTGTTTTGGGAAGAGAAATTCATTTAAGCAGGTTCACCCCTTCTGCTACATATCTTCTAAGGGTAGTTGGATGGGGAGAAGAGGAAGCCATCTCCTCCACTAACTTGTTACCTCACTATCTGTCCTGGAAGTCCCAATTTTCATCCTGTCTTCAGTAGGAGGCTTAAACTGATAGAAGAGAAGGAATGAGATACAGAGACCTATGGACTGCTGAGAGGAGAAATTTTTGATCTAATTTCTTGAAGAGAAGCCCTAGCCATCCCAATCTAGTTACATCTCTACATACCACCTTTTAATTAAGGATAACTTGGGAACATGAACTCCAGATGATGTCCTAGAACCATGGATTTTGCCTTATTTCCATGTCACCAGAGCTCCTCCTGTAGTCTAAGATTCTATAAGAGGGATGTTAAGCCCCAATGAATATTCCTTCCAATTGGCTATGAATGGTTCCAGTCAAAAATATAAGATGATATAATTTGAGAAAAGAATCTAGATCACTATGGAGCCTGAATAAGTGTGTGCCCCTATAGTTTCCATAGTTATCCCCAAAGGGACTTTGGACCATCTCTTCTGAAAAATTCAAATGAAAATGCAAAACTCCTATTCCACACATGCTGTAAGCATCTCCCATAGCTCTACTGATTTGTATTCCCACCTTCATACAAAACAATGGGTTAGTCGCTTTGGGAGTCATTAGCCAACCAATGGAATAAAACTAACAAATGTATGGTTCATTTCTCAACATGAATTCACATATGCCATGCTGAGAAACACATAGAAAGCATCCCTCTTCCAACCTAGCACCTCATAAGCACCTCTTAATTCCACATAAGCCACATTTTGTTAAGGGAAAAACATAGATCCATTCATTCCCCAATATAGTAGTAAGTTAGATTTCTCTAGGATACAAATCCAGGTTTCTGTAACCATATTTTGCTCATATTCACATGTTGACTTTTTTTTTTGTTAAACCACACAATCAGACTATGAAGACAGCCTCCTGCTAATTAACAATTCTTTTTTATTAGACACATATGGCAATTAATTTTAAAGAGTGGTTTATTCTTCTTTATCATTAGAGATAATGATTAAAACATCTTTCTCATTCCACTGCAGTTTTGCTTCAAAGGGAGTCACACACACACAGATCAAAGAGAAGTCAGAAATGAATATGAGCCCCCACTTCACTCCTCAAAAAAGGAGAATTATTGCACTAACTTTAAAAAATACATATTATCATCAGTCTGGCTGAGACTCTGCAGCAGAAATCCCAAAGAGACCTCAAGTTAGTGCTAAACATTCCACAGCCTCTGCTGACATCATTGCAAGGTCTGCACCCCCCCAAAGAAAAATAAACAAAACAAAACTCAGCTCATTTATGCATCTCAGAAAAACAATTTTTAGTTAGCCTCAAGTGACAGGAAAGAGAAAGAAAGTAAAAGTGGGGAAAGCTCATTTATTTATTTATTTAAAGGGTACTGCAATAACGGAGGGGGGAAATGTCAAAAATGTAGAAGTAAATATTTAACAATCTCCTCTTTCATTCTTTTTTTTCTTACTTCCTTCTCCCATGGGTCCTTTTAAAGAAGTGAATGTTGAGACTTTTTATGAATATCCAATGGGCATTTGTTAAAGTAGATACATCTCATTAACTATTGAAAATTCACAGCATAATCACAATGGCATATCCTTTGAAAAAGTCTAGCACTCCATCAGTTTGTCTCTGTTTGGTGGCAAAGAGCCTATTTTTACACATTTTCTATCATCAGAACTACGATGTTGCCTTTCAGCATATGGACAGATCCATTGAAAGGAAATAGAAGGTTAATAAAGATTCATAACTGAAGAGGCCAACAAGCTGTCTTCTGCCCATTAAGCATTCTGTCCCTCATTGCCATTCACCTAAATCACTCAGTCCCTTTAATAGCATGCTCTGATTTGCAGCAACAGTGTTCCCTCTGGCTGTTAAAGCTAGTCCAGCATCTCAGAGGATATATACCAGGCGCCCAAGGGAACCAAATTACTGCACCACCAATGCTCATAAATGAATCTCCACTCTTCTCCCCAAAAAGGTTGATGACCGATGAGGATTACAACTTCTGCTGTTTCCTTTACTGATTTTTATTCATTTTTTCCATCTCTTTAGGAATTTGGTGACAGACTTCAGTGGTCTATTCCTCCCTTGTTCAAAGGACAAACCAAAGGCCCAGCACAGAAATGAAGCAGAAGAACTAACAGGCACATCTTGCTCCTTCCATTGATGTCTCCTCGAGGTACAGAAATAGGATCAATGAAGATGTTGACGAGGCTTCAGGTGCTTACCCTAGCATTGTTTTCCAAGGGATTCTTACTTTCTTTAGGGGACCATAACTTTTTGAGGAGGGAAATAAAGATAGAAGGAGACCTCGTTTTAGGAGGCTTATTCCCTATTAACGAAAAAGGCACTGGAATAGAAGAATGTGGACGTATCAATGAGGATCGAGGCATCCAACGCCTGGAAGCCATGTTATTTGCTATTGATGAAATCAACCGAGACAATTACTTACTTCCAGGGGTAAAGCTAGGTGTTCACATTTTGGACACCTGTTCAAGGGATACCTATGCTTTAGAGCAATCACTGGAATTTGTCAGGGCATCTTTGACTAAAGTGGATGAAGCAGAATACATGTGCCCTGATGGATCTTATGCCATACAAGAAAACATCCCATTACTCATTGCGGGTGTCATAGGCGGCTCTTACAGTAGTGTGTCAATTCAGGTAAGATTTTCCAAAGCTATGTCTAAAACTTTGAACCACTGTGCTTGAAAGTCCTAGAAAAGAAAAGGACAGAACAGCAGTTAATTTCATTGATGGATAATAATAACATGCTTATTCATCTCTCGCAAATACCTGATATTTTGTGTGGCATACTGACAGAAACATTTCTCAACTATGAAGGAAAATATTCTTTTCAGGATTTATAATAAGGGTCAATTCTTTTTTTAGCTATCTTATTTTATAGCATTCTCTGCTCCTAGGTAAATAAAACTTATTTCTTAGACCTTGTCATAAAGTCATGAAAAATGTATGAGGAAAGGCAATATAATTTCTATGCGGAACAGAATGGTTTGGCACTTACCTGATAAGAGATAAAAAGCTGATAATCATCCCTCCTGCTTTTGTGAATATTAAATAGACAAGAGCAGATTACTCAGACTTTTGCAATGCTCATTTATAGAATTATAGAATTTGTGAGCTAAAAGAGACCACTAACAATTATCTACTTTTCAACCACCTCACTTTACAGATAATGAAACAGTCCCAGAAAGAAGTGATTTGCTTAAGGTCACAAAGCTGACTAATAATAGAGTTGATATTAGAAACCAGGTGTCCTGAGCCACGTGAGGTCCAGGTCTTTCCACTGCACAAGGCTACGATTAATTATTTTCTTAATATCCAGTATACTTTAAGACCAAAGCGAAAATCTTGCCTTCTTCGGCAATGCTTTTTATTGAATTAACAGTCAGGCACTCACAAATAAACCACCATGTTGATCTTGTGTTATACTTGTCCCATATGATGTCAACCTCTCCAATTTACTATCTTTCACTGCTGTGTATCCTACAGTGAGAAACTGTGGAGTTCTTGAAGCCTTGGGTTCTAGTCTGAGTTCTCACATTTCTTAGCTGGGTGACCATCTCTTTGCACTTTTCTTCATTTGCTGTGCAGTACAAAGAGTCCTGGCTCTGAGGTCAGAGGTTGTGAGTTCATATTCTACTTCTGGAGCTTGCTATCACAGTGTCACCTTACAGGTATAAGCCACTTAACCACTTTGGGCTGCAGTTTCTTCACCTGTCAAATGACAAAATGGACAAGATGACTTTTTAGGTCCTTTCTAGTAGTAGAATTATGATCATTGTATGTAACCTACCTTACCTCACCAAGAAATAAAGAAAGCACTTTGTATTTCTTTAAATATAAAAGTGCAATATAAAGCAAAATGTAAATACTAATTAAAATAATTTCCTTCAAGGGGGTGGGTGAGGGTGGGGAGGAATAATCTTGTACGCCATATAGCACAACTTCAGATTTTCTTTTCTCCTCAAAATGCACACACAGAAGGAATAATTAAGATAATTAGCTTTCCATAAACACTCATTGCCTTCATTAGGTAGTTGAGAAACACCATACATCATAAAGATCAGCATGATAATTATAGCTCTACATCTAAACTTCAATAATGAAACTAGAAACTGAATGTTTGGGTGGAGAAGATCAAATCTTCTCATTTACTATGATGCACATAAAAGACACTTTAATCAAAAGAGTTCCAATTTTCTATAGATGGGCAATACAACCCCAACCCTTTGATTAGTCATAAAAGAATATATTTGTCACTTTGTTCAGGGTCACTGGTGTTCAGAGTCACAAATGTGTATTGAGTACCTCTCAATGGCATTCTACAAAAAAAAAAAAGAATAAATAACTACTTATTCAAAGGGAGTCAATTTATACCAAAAGGCAGTATGGGAGAACTGAGTCAGAATCAGGAAGATATGGGTTCAGCTCCTACCTCTGAAACATAATGGCTCTGTGGCCCTGGACAAATCATATCACCTCTCAGTATCCCAAGTAATTCCCTTAAAATATAAGTTGCAGAAAAGATGTTGATCCACATTGGTAGAGGACATTCCTCATTGGGAACCCCCTCCACTGATGAAATCACAGATCCTATACAAAAAAAAAAAGGAAAAAAGTTCTATCAGGAAAATACAAAGAAAAAATACCAATTTCATTCTTTCTGATACCTATTGACCTTTCAATATCATGTCTGTTATCTCATTATTTTCAAAAATTTGATAACTTTCAATATAGTTTATCTCTTTTGTAATTCTTTGTATATTATATGCATTTTAAATCTTAATTCTGAGAAAGGGTCCATTGACTTCACCAGACTGCCAAATCTGGGGGCCAGGATATAACACACACAAAAAGGTTAAGAATTCCTGTTCTGTTTTTTTGTTTTGTTTTTTTTTTTGGAAGAGGGCATCTATATTTGGTTTTGTGTTTGGTTGCTTGTGTTTTAATTCTGTAAAATGCTGAATTTCTTTGACTTGTGGAATGCTAAGTGTTAAAATGGAAAAGGAAGGGAAATACTTTTTCTTCCTTTACTTTCCCCTCCAGATCTGAAAGGGACTAGGATAAAAATGCTCACAGACTGTTCCTAATGAGATCAATTTAGAGATTTCTCCTCGAGTCTCTCTTCTTCTTCATTCCTTCCATCTCAGAACCTAGTTTCCAAGAAGAGGGAAAGGAGTTAGTCCCAGGGCCCCAGTACTCCTGGATCACAACAACGGAAACAAAGGATTATGACTTGGTTAGTAAAGTTGAGAGAAAGATTTGGTTTTGTTTTAATAGAGATTCTCTGATTAACAAGATGGGAGTGGGTATCCTAGCCCAGTACTAGAATGAATCACTACCTCCTATGCCATTCCAAGGCAAATGAGTGGTGCAGTAAGCAGATAGGGGGTTTAGTGGATAAAATTCTAGTCCTTACCTCACCCAAGAACCTATTCTGGATCCCATTTCTTTATAGCCTTGATTTTTCTCATAATCAGCATTGGTAAATTATCTGATTGAGTATGGCAGCTATTAAGTAAGCAGCTTAAGCTTCTATCAGAAGGCATTTGTGTTTTAATAGAAATTTCTTTTAGACCAAAAAGTCCTTGAGACCCAAATAAATAAATCTCTAATGGTTGAATTTCAGGTACCATAACACAAAAGCAGAAGAGATACATTAGACAGAGAGTAACAAGTATTGCTCAGATTCTCACCACAAAGGTGGCCATTTACTCTGTCTACTGTCTGGAGACTTTTCCACTGGATATCCCCCACTACCCTCCCATAACAAGTATGCACTCAATCATCACCTCTGTTTTATAGAATCCTTAGAGGTGCTGCTAGGTGGCCCAGAATGATAACCTACCAAGAAGAGTCACCTGTGAAAAAGCCTAGGTATTTGGAAGTCAGCTCATCCCTTCCAGTACACAAGCAAAGAAAGAAACTATCTTTCTCAATACTGTAGCCTATAAAAGAAAAACCAGAAAACTTTTTGAAAAGAATGCTCCCCTACTCTAACACTGATCTGACATGGGTGTAACTGTAGTCCAAACAGATTGTGAAGGACAAACCAAGAAGCTTCTAGAATTCATGGAAAACAGTGTTCTCTGCACTATGGAAGCTAGTGCAGCACTCCTAAATTATTTCATATTTGTTTTGTATATATATAGAGAGAGATAGAGGCAGCTAGGGGGCACAGCAGATAGAGAGCTATATTTGAAGTCAGGGATATGCATCTTCCTGAGTTCAAGTCTGGCCTCAGATACTTTCTGGCTATGTGAACCTAGACAAGTCACTAAACCCTGTTTGACTCAGTCTCCTCATCTGTAAAATGAGATGGAGAAGGAAATGGCAAGGCACTCTAGTATTTCTGCCTAGAAAACCCCAAATAGGTCACAAAGAGCCAGACAGGACCAAATGACTAAACAATGAGTATGAGTGTGCATTCATATACATACACACATGGTTGTTGTCCTTTGTTCTCAAAGAGGACCAAAACGATATCACTATGATAAAGTTGTTTTGATGTATCCAGCTGTGGCTGATCAGACCAGTATGAGCTCAGAATGCTCTACCACAGATCAGGCACAAATAGTCCATGTGAACATTTGAGGTGGCTCCTCTAAATTTGCACTTTAGAGCTGTTTGAATTCTGCTTTGCTCACAGAGCACAGTACCTTCTCTGATGTGGGCACACCATGCTGAGTGGTCCTGTGCCAGTGTCTCCTATGTCACACAATCAAATCCAAAGTTCTTGAGAGAGACTTGATCTGTCCTTTGGTCCTTTTTGAGAACAAAGGCTTGCATTTTAGTCTTTGCATTTCCCCAATATCTAAAGCAGTGTAATAGACAATAAATGCTTACTAATGGATTTGATTGGTCTTCACTGTACACTAACTCAGGAATATGAAGCAGTAGCCTTTTCAATTCATCCCACATTAATATCCTCATTTTGACTACTGCTGATTTTCTGGGTCTTAGCTGAGAAATAACTTTGCCTTATATTGAGGAGGGGAAGAATGCAGGGCAGAGGTGAAATTTTAGAGGAAATATAATAGCAATCACCAATCACATAATTTTTTAAAATTCTACCCATCTGATGGCAACACATGACCCCAAATCTGACAGAAAACCATCTGTATGGAAGACTTAGATGGTAAGAACATACTTAGCATCTTTACTTTTGTGGTTGGGTCACTGTATTTATAATCTCCTTCATCTGGCCTGGATTGCTTTATCAGCCCAGTTGCTTCTGCAGGCTCTTTTTCTCCAGCTTCCCCTTCTTTCATTGTCCTCCCACCAGAGTAAAAGAATTCTCCAGGAAGTCAGCAAAGAAGATGTCCCCTGCTGTGTCAGTTCATACAATAGGCAGTTTTTATAGATAGTGAAAACTGCATGAGACTGTAGAATTCTTAATGATTTGCTGGGTTAAGCTATATCACCATTGATGAAAAGCAGGGTAATTATTTTCCCAATGCTGTTATTAAATAAGGCAAACCACTCAGCAGCATGCTAGCTAGCACACTTCGATCCTCTCTCTCTCTTCTCACTTCTTTATTTTTTAACACACTGAATTTTTAATGTAGCAGTCAATGAAAGCAACTATCAAATCCCTATTTTATCAGAAAGCATGCATGGTGTCTGTTCACCTCATTTGTTAATAAGTTTTTTTCTGAAGGACTTTAAAGGTCCTCTTTTATTCTATGTGCCTGAAATCTCATACACTTCAGGAAAAATAGTATTCATTTCACAGAGGAAAGAATTAAGCCTCTTATTGGTAATTTTCTATTCAGCAATAGATTTGAGAGAATGTGTGTTTATCAGGCCATTAGGACACCATAACTTAAATGTCTGCAGTTGCCCATCCATAGAATCTCTTTGAGTATCTTATATGGCCAAAGAAGAATCCCCCTCTTTATTACCCCTTCCCTAGTAAGATATGTTGATGGATTATGGATTCTGACCTGCCCAAAGAATTATTCTGAAGGTAGTCTCCCCAAAATGTTGGAAGTGTTCAAAAAATGACATGAAAGAAAATGAGAGATAGGGTTTTACCCACAAACGACTCTCTATTCCACCCAAATAGACATATCTGAAGTGGCTGTTGGCATACCTTAATGAACTAGAATATGTGGAGAAGAGAATGGAAAACCTTTCCAGTATCTTTGCCAAGAAAACCCCAAACAAAAAGTCAGATATAACTGAAAAAACTATTGAACAACAACAGAAGTAGAGTATAAACTCCACAAAGTCAGCAGTTGTGTCTTATCATGTCAGTGTTCTACATGTAACAACCAGGCAGCAAAGTGCCTTAGTAGATTGGACATTGGCATCAGGAAGATCAAAGTTCAAATCCAGCCTCAGACATCTGGTAATTTTGTAACTGTGGGCAATCATTTAGCTTTATCTTCCTCAGTTTCCTCATCTGTAATATGGGGATAATCATAGATCTTCCTAGAATTGTTATGAGAACAATATTTATTAAGCTTAAATAACAACAATACTAGCTAGCATTTATATAATGCTTTAAGGTTTGTAAAGTACTTTACAAATAACTCTTTTTTTTACATCAATCCTGCCCTTATTTTTCCCCCTTTTTACAGGTAAGGAAACTGAGAAAATGGGGTAAATGTCTGAGGCTCGGTTTGAAGTCAGCTCCCCCTGATTCTAGTTCTAGCTTTCTATCCACCTTGCGGCTCCTCAAATGCTTAGCCTTAAAGCCCTAAATAAATCCTAATTATTCTTGTTGCTGTTATATGCTCAACCAATTAACAAGTTCCTACTCTATGATAGGCAAAGCTTGATAAATATAAACTGAGAAAATGAATGAATGAACCAAGTTATGTATTTACGCTACCATGTCACAATGAGGTAACTTGTGAAGAGCAATTATTCAAGGACCTTAGAGTAAAACTCTACACTGATTTAAGCAAGCATTGATTGAGCATGTGCTCAGAGCAAAACATTGTCCTAGGTGCTGGGAGGCAGTGGCATGTTAGCTGAGATACAAAGGGAGATATGAATTGTGAGACATGGTGATGAAGAAGGAGTTTAGGCATGGGGAACAGTTTATTGAAGTCCATAAAGATGAAAAATGGAATGTCAAGTTTAGGTAACAACTAGTAAGCAGTTAGGTTTGGATAAAATGTATAGTGGAAGTGGGGGTGGGGAATAATAAACAATCAGGTTGTAAAGAGCTTTGGCTGAGTTTGTATCATAGTGATATTATTATTTTTTAAATCACCTTCCTTCCAAAGAGATCATGGCATTCCTACCACATTTATTCTTTCAACATCTTTAAGAAATAAGAAGGGGAAGAGTTTTTTAAAAGCCAAGTCATATTCCTGTAACTCAGATTCCTCATCTGTATAATTAAAGTCTTGCACTGGATGATCTCTGAAGTCCATTCTAGTTCCATCATTCTAGACCCCCTGATATACTCAAGATTCTATTAACAGTAATAGATACATCCAACACTAGAAACAAAGTATATGAGGTCTCAGACTACAATTTCCTTTAGTAGATATATTCAACACTAGAAACAAAGTATATGAGGTCTCAGACTACAATTTCCTTTAGTAGATATATTCAACACTAGAAACAAAGTATATAAGGTCTCAGACTACAATTTCCTTTAATAGATTGTAGTCTGAGACCTTATATACTTTGTTTCTAGTGTTGAATATATCAGTGAAAATTCTAAGAAGTCTGGCTCTCAAGCCCCTTGCTATTTTTCCCATGTTAGTATAGTCTGGTCTGGGTATTGAGTTCTGCAAATCACAGTCTGAACTCCCAGCAGGGTAATCTTTTCTGTTTACAAACCATGAAAGCAATAAATCTAATCCTAGAGCACTTAATTAAGACAGGCATTATCTACCTGACTCTAGAACAATCTTAATTATTAGGAATGTAAGTAACATAAATAACAAAAGGGAATTAATAGTAGTGTTATTCTATACCCCATACCCAGATGGGTAAAATCCTCACAGGCCCTAGGGAAACGGTAGTCCAATTATCACTTAATCCCCAGTGATTGATTCCTCCCAACATGACATGAAAGGCAAAGAATTACTTCAGAACTCAGACCCAGTGATAGAAGCTTAAACATCACTACTATATTCCCCTTTCCCTGCTAGAGTTCTGTGGAAGCTTAGAGTCCATAGAAGCCTCTCAGCTTGGCCATGGAGTTTCAGGACTCCCATAGTCAGAGATGCCATGGCAATACAGTTCCACGCGTTCCCCCTTTGCTCGGATGGTCCAGGTCCATCTTGCTTATTACCTCCCAGTCTACTCATACCCAAAGCCCTTACCTCTCTTCTTTTTTTTGTTTCAATCCCCTTTCCCCTAGGCTTCCCTTTCTTTGCCTACTTTTCCAATTTTATATTGCATTTCCATAATCTCTGCACCTAGACACAAAGCTCCAAGTGGGGAAGGGGAGGTTGACCTTCTAGAATTTTCTCCAATGAACCACAGTTCCTTTATCACACAAATGCAGGTGCCTGAAACTATGCTGGACTAGTACCTATCAGGGCCCAAGTTCTTAAACTCTTGGTGTATCATATTTTGGCCACCTTGTAAAGTCCCTGGACCCTTGCCAGAACAATATTTTTAAGTGCTTAAGTTAAAACTTGTAGAATTATCAAGAAAACTAATTATATTGAAATGTAGTTATAAAAAGAAAATTTAAGTTCATAGACCCCAGATTCAGCACCCTTACATTAAGCATAAAGGTATATCTTGCCCATATTACACTTGCTCCAAAAAGAGAATCAGAAGTCAAGCTTGACTAGTAGAATATCAGATCCTTGAGGTCACAGATTATTTCACATATTTCTTTAATTTCCCTGTACCTGATATATCAGCATGCCTCACACAGAATAGCCACTTAATAAATGCTTGCTCATTTTTATAGTTATCATAGATTTATAGCAAGAAGGAATCCTTTGGAAGGCTTCTAGTTCATTCCTCTCATTTTATAGATGAGGGATATGAGGCCTACAAAAGATAACTGATTTGCCCAAAGTCATGTAGTTAGTGAGTGGTAGAGTTAGGATTTGAATTCAGATCCTGTAACTACAAGTTCATTTCTCTACATTCACTTATCCCTCAAAAGAATCAGAGGGGAAAGTGGTGAGAACTAAAAAAAATCATTAAAAAATGAAATTGCTATCTTAATGGGAAACAAAATTTTTCTAGAAAAAAATATTTGTATTCAATCAGATAATTGGCTAATTAGAGCAAAAGGCAAGAGTACCAAATTAAAAGAAGGAATAAAAATGATAAGGGACTAAATCTAATTATAGTAGCTACAACTTACCCTATCTAAACAAGCTGTCATATCCAAAAACAAGGGAAATTAACAAAAATCAATGACATTAGACATGACCATTTCTTCGAAAGCTTCAGCTATGAATAAGTCATCTAACAAGAAAGCCAAAAAAATTCCAGAAGCCCCTTCAACCACTAACACTCAATCTCTCTTCTTGAGAGAGATAAAACCAATGGCAACACCAATTTTAATAGGAGACCATTAGCAAAATATGAGAAGATGACAGAAGACTGAATATTATCACCTCACAAAAGAACAAAAAACTACTGAAGGGAAAATAAAATAATAGAGAGCATAGTAGGAGGTCAAGCTAAGCTTCCTCACCCTACCTCAGCATCTATAGATAGAAACCATGAGGAAAACAAGAAATATGTGTGAAATAAGAAATCTGTGGACATGATATAGTGATCTCTTGTCATAAATGGTGATAACGGAACAAACATATTTAGCTTCTCCCACTTCAGTCCCCAAAATGCCATGTGAGAGAGACATAAATACTACAGCCTCTCAGAAAATAAAGTTAAGAAAAGTGCCCGGATATCACCAAGTATGCTCTGAAGAAATCTGTGCTGGAGAGAACACAACTTTGAAGGGAAAGCACTTAGGCTGATTTTGAAGATCTCAAAGACAGCAATGCTTCCAAAGAGTGGAAAGGATCATGGATGTTGCTTCTATTTTTTTAAAAAAGACATTGAGAAAGTGCTAGCAACTATCAGTCCATATGCCTGTAATTTATCTCCATATAATCTTTGTGAGAATATTCTATGTGTATATAGAGGATATTCTTGACAAAAATATAAGAGAATAGAAAAGCTTTGGAGATCATTTTCTACAGCAGATAAGACCTTGTATACAGTCACATGAACCATCACGTATTTGGTGTAGAGCACATGTTTCTATTTGTATTCTATAATTGTTAACTTTTTATATCTTTTACTTATTGATTTTCCAAAAACATATGACTTGATAAAACAAGATGCATTTTTTAAAAAGGTTTTTCTCATGTATATCTAAAATAATGCAAGATTCTTGGACAGATGAAAATGAATTTGTTCAACCATTACTAAGGACCAACAACAAATGAAAAGTAATACATGTGTTCAGCTGTGGTGCTCACTAATGCCATGGAAGAGATCACAATATACATTTTTTTCACATGATCTAAACAAAAGAGGGATTCACTATTAATGGCAAGTTTGTCTATCTGCTACTTTTGTAGATGACATTATATGATTGGTTTAACCATCCACAAAAAGAAAAAGTGGAGTAAAAATTATTATTTTCAAGCCTATAAAATACAACTGTACAATCCATCTAATTTATCCATAATCATCAATACCCATAGCTCTCTCTCCTCATTTCCTTATGTCTCTGACTTTGTTCCTATCTACTTGTTTCTCTTGGAAGAGATAGAGATATGCACTCAAATGACTCAGTGGATAGAGTGCAGTGCCTTAAGTCAGCAAATCTCCTCTTTCTATGTTCAAATATGGCCTCACACACTTACTAGCTTTGTGACCTTGGGCAAGTCACTTAAACCCCAAATGTGATTACAGAGTTAAATGTGACTGAAAATGTCAGATTATTCATACATATACACATATGTATATGTATGTACACATATGTATGTATATGTGCATTTTTGTAGGTAGTTAAGTATGCATGCATACACTCGTGCATATATGAGATTGTGTGGCATAGTGGACAAAGACATGAGCTCAGAGTAAGGAAGACATGAGTTCAAGTTCTGCTTCTAATACATCCTGGCTGGGTGACCTTGGGCCAGTCACTTAAACTTCAGATCCCCACACATCTCTCTAAGACTATATACACAGTGTAGAGCAAATGTTCATCTGTGTTGATGGAGGAGGAAATAGACATATGTGCAAATATTGTATATGAGTTGAGTTTTTTGTCTTTCACATACACACATATAGTAGATAGAATACCAGACTTGGAGTCAAGAAGATGTAGATTCAAATCCTGCCTCTGTCTATACTATCTGTGCAAACAAAAGCCCCCATGCCACCCTCTAAGACTGTTAGTTATTGCCAATCTGCATTAGTGAAAAGAGTTTTCATGCTAAAAGTCCCCTACACTGATAAAATCCAGGTCCCACCCCTCTCCTAATAAAATTACCTCTATTATCCCTTCTGGCTCGAAATCTATTAACTTTTTATCTTATGTGAGATAGATAGATAGATAGATAGATAGATAGATAGATAGATAGACAGACAGACAGATAGACAGATAGATTGCTCAGCATTGCTAATACTGAGTAAGGACCAGAATTAAGTAGGAAGAAGTAATCAAGTTTTACCTTGCTTAGGAAATGGTGCAATGCTCTCAGCAACCCCAAACTATATACTACCATACAGACACACATACAAAATCTCCTTAAAAATCAGCATATCCATAATATTTGTGACTGCTAATCAAGGGACATTATAATAATGGGAGAATCAAAATTACCAGTAATGCAAAAGGCAACAGAGAGTGAGAATAAGTAGACTGCAATATTTGAGAAGTAGCATAACTGGCATCATCATCATCAAGAGCATAAACGAACAGAGAAGGAGGTGAGCAGTCATGTAGTAAGAATAGCAGAAAACAGATGGACAGCCCAAATGCTGTATTGGTATTGTAGAGATATTAAAAGAACCACAGGATGGCCTTGATCCAGTTCATTGGATACATCCTCTATGAAGAATTTATGGAAAGTCATGGATAAGAATTGCTTCAGATGAGAAGACAGGGAAGGAAGGGTTGAAAACAGTGTAGGAAGCACTCATTTTCACAAAATCATGACTTCATCCAAAGATTCTAGTATTCTTTCATTTATGTCTTTCCCTGGTTTTCATTGATTGATTTATTCAACCTCATCACTCTTGAGGTGATATCACGCCCAAATGATCCACCTCTCTGAGCCCTGAACTAAGTGTGGACAGGTCCCTTGAGCTTTAGTGACACATAATACTTACATTCAGATACTTAAAACTTCTTTTATTCCAAAGGTGTTGAAGCAAACTTGACATTTCAGAAGGAGGAGCTGCCTAGAGTGAAAGGAGAGTCCTTGTCTTCCTCTGTGATCAATTTTCCTCTTCCCTCAAACTCTTTAACCAGAATTGAACTTTGGGAGCTTATAAGGGTTCAGAAGATTTCAGTCTTTCCATCTTTCTATCAATGTCCTATCAATGCCATCAGACTCACTGGTAGCAGTGTTTATATCAGGAACCAAGGACAAATGGGCAAAGATTCACCATCCTTAAGGGAAAATTCTTGAGCATCTCACAAATAAGAGAAAAGGACTTCTAGCAAATAGAACTGTGACTTAGACTTTTGCTATATGTGCTTCCCAAGTTTGAATCCATTGTTCCTTTGACTATGTATTTACTTGCAGGAGAGTATATTACAGACTTTTGAGAGAGTATTTTATACCAACTGTTCTAACTGTACCACTATGTGAGTTCATAGTTTGAACTACTGCCCATATAGAGGGCCATGCCATTAAATACCAGCCCATCACCTTTTCTAAATATTGCGCTTTCACTTCCAGTAAGAGATAAGGAAGAGAGAAGGACTTTTATTTCTTTTTTTTCAAGGTTAATTTGTTCCCTAATTAATTTCCATTTGGTCATGCCTTTATTTGGAGGATGCATGGTAAAAGACAAGAGACCTATGCCAGGTCCATTGTTTGGAGTACAAAAGAGGTTCATTCCATTATGGAATAGAGCCACTCGATCTCTGTCAGAATCAGTGCTTTCTCAAACCCAAGAACAGTGAAGATGGGAATGGAACCCTACAGTATAGTCACTTCTGAGAAATCATTGTATTTAATACTGTAGTTATAGGCTAATAGGAAAGCAATTGAAATCAGAATCCCAGTGCTTTTAGTAAAACTGTGAGATATGCTATAATAGTGATACAAAGATACAAAGCCCTCCTCGAAATACAATTAAAGTCTACCTTGTTGGTCTAGTTTGATCAATATGTCCATGGCTCAGTATTTCAATAGGGAAATAGTTTATATTGTATAGTTGGTACTAATCAGAATCTATTCATTATATGCTCTAAGTGTATGCTTTTTAGTAATATACAGATGAATTTAATCCAAAACATGAAATATTTTCCCAATAGTGGCCTTTGAGATTTAAGGACAGGGTTCTTCAAATCCTTACCACTATACTACAAACAAGGACTGATGCTTCAGGCAATATATCAGTGAAACTCAGAACACTAATGTTGTGATGTCACTACTTTTGACATTACCACCTGGCATATTATGGAAATCCCTTTTATAAACTACAAAGTCCAGATTCTTGCCAGATATTTGGTTTTACATGACAGTAGTAAGAAATGCAATGAACAAAAGAAAAAAAAACACATCTAGTAGTGTCTTCTAAAATGACATTTCAGAGAACAAATCTTCCTGCCCAGTCATCATGACATGTCCTCTAACTAGCATGACATCTTGCGATATTTGCTGTCATTTAACAGAGCTGACTTTGTGAGGCATATCTTCCAGGGCTTGACTGATTCCTTCTGAGTACAATAACTAAAACTTGGGTAGGTGTCATCAGTGGATGGTAGTACATACCAGGAGCATGTACCAGGCAATTAAGCTCTCTCCAGGAGTGGCTGTCAGGTAAGTGATACAGCATAGGATCTAATCATTTAAATAGGTTTTGTGTAGGTGTAGTGCCCAGCTGACAAATTCAGGTTTCTGAAATTCATTTGAGTCTGCCATTTGGAAAAAAGATTTAAAGAAACATAATGCTTAGCTATAGATGAGCACCTTCTCATTAATTTCAATTACGATTGATCAATTACTACTTAATTAAACCATGACTTTTTTTCTATTTTAGAGAAATACTTTAATCTCCCATCTAAGGTGCTTCCAGAGACTAAAACGTCCTTCAAATTACAATCTATCAGTGTTTACTTTTGGTACCAAATACCAAAAGGACAGGGATTCTTATTTTTTGTGTGTCTTGAACCCCTCTGGCAATCTGGTGAAGTCTATAGGCCCTTTCTCAAAATAATTTTGTATACTACTTTTGTTACTAATAATAATAACTAGCATTTATTTAGCATTTTAAGATCTGCAAAAACATGTATATGTGTTATCTCAGTCAATCCTCACAACAACCTTGTGAGGTAAGTGCTATTATTTATACCCATTTTATAGATGAAGAAACTGAGTCTGAAAGAGATTAGTGACTTGCCTGGGGTCACACAGCTAGTGAGTGTCTGAAGAGGGATTTGAACTCAAGTCTTCCTAACTTCAAGTACAATTCTTTCTACTGTATCACCTAGCAGCCAAAGGATTGCAAAAGAAACCCATTCCATTGGAACACAATTATCAAAATATTTTTTAAACAAGTTCATAAATGCTAAGTTAAGAACCCCTTCTACCACATCATTCTGCTTCCACAGCAGATACAGTATCCTCTCTCTATTGGACGCTGCTCACTTTTCAGTAAAGAGCTAGTTATAGATAAGGCCTCATTTTTCCTTCTATTTCCCATTCTTTTACCTTTTCACCTCAACTCAAAAACCCAAAAGATGAACAAAAGATCAAATTGTTGCTCTCCTTCCTTGCTTGTTTGAGATTTTATGACTTTCTTTCCTAATGTGATGTAATTACAATGGTGATTAAAGTCTCTCATACACACATAGAGTAAATAGTTCTTACTCTACTGACATTCCTCTCTTTTCTAAGAGTTCTCCACAAGTGGATCACATCAGTTTCTATGAGCCAAGAAAGACTCTTTGGTTGTTTCGGAATATATTTTTGCATATGGATTGTTTCTCTAACCAGAAGGCTTGAACGTTAAATGGATCATTAGAGAAAGAAAACTTCTACAATTCCTGCTATGAAAATCAATTAACATAAAAATATGCCTTCAACTGGTTAGATTTGTAACAAAAAGAATTTTTAAAAAAACATTTAACTTTTTAAAAATCTACCTTAAGGTATCACTTACTGCCATTAAATCTAGCAAGAGAAAATGGAAAAGCAAACCATAGCTTCAGATTTTCATGGACATGAAGTTTTTCTTTTCATTAACAACAGGAAAAGAAGAGTTTCCAAATGTCACTTAAGTTTATTTTTGAGCCTGTTGTTTTTTCCTTTTGCTTTATTTACATAAAAGAGCATTTCTTCCCCTGAAACCATTCAGATTTGAGATCTGTCTGTCAGAAATCTTCCAACTTGGTTAGTCAAAGACCTTTTGATGAGTTATCCTCCCCAGTCCCTAGAACTTCCTTCTGGAAACATCATTTTTCTTAAATATCAACAAAACCCCAGGAACTCTATAGCCCTTGGAAGGGAGGAATGTGTTGATGGTTAGGTGGAATCTTCTATTTCTTGGCCCTTCTCTCTTCTTTTAAGATTCCCTTTCTTCCAAACCCTTCATAACTCTACTTAAACCTAGTCCCACTTCCCCAGGTGATCTGATCTGCCTTGATTCCTACCATCTAGATTAATAAAAAGGTTTGTTCTGTGAAGTTTGGATTCAGTCAAAGGACCACAATTGAGAACCTAGAGGGTCACATGTGGCCTTGAGGCCATGGGTTTCCCATCTCTAGTCTAGAAGAAAGTATATTTGATGACCCACTGAGTGGTAAAGATGTTTATACTCCTATCAGAATCTTAGCTTCCCTGTTTCCCGTGAAATGAGTTCAATTAAGCCTCCCTCTCCAGGTCTAGATAAGACAGATTTATTGAGAAGGTGTTGCCAAAAAGCATGAAAGGAAAAGGGCTTCCTGAAATTTTAAGAGTTAATCCAAAAGGAACTAGAGATTCTTTTGCTAAGGTACAATGACCTGACTCTAATCGGAAACTGACAGTGTTGTGGGGAAAAAAAAATAGACTTGGAATCAGAAGCCCTGACTTGGAATTCTGAGTTCTTATATTTATAAGATAAACTTGGGCAAAACCTTTAACATCATTAAAATTCAATTTCCTTACAAATAAAATGGGAGTGATTATACTTACACAACATACCTCAGGGGATTGTTGTAAGGATCAAATGAGATAATGTACATTAGGTATTTTTTTCAATTCTAAAACACCACATAAATGTCAGTAGTTGCAGGTACATGTTAAAATATGCCAGACAGAAAAAGAATTCACATATAAATACATGAAAACTTATAAATGAAAACATTAGTCACAGTCTAAATGTTAGCCATTAGCCAAAAAAGTATTAGTTGTCTCTGCTATCAAGGAGGTGACAACCTAAAGGAGCCAATGGAAAAATATGCATTCAACACAAGAGAAGGATCACAAGTGTGTTAAGAGGAAAGGCATGAGTTAAAAAGTCATATACTCTGAGAATGAACAAGGAAAATCTGGAAATGCCTAAGAGATCAATGTGGAATCATGATTGTATATTATCTTTTTAAGAAGATTTTAAGTATAAGTGTATTTAATACCAATCAGCAAACATTTATTAAGTTACTACTATATGCCAGGTACTGTGCTTAGGTGTCAAGGATACAAAAAAGAGGCAAAAGACCATTCCTATCTTTACAGAACTTATAATCTAATGGGGGAGACAACATGGAAACAAACAACATGCAAGGTAACATACAAAACAAGATACAAACAGAACAAGAGAAAAGGCAATGAAATGAAGACAGATTGGAGAAGACATCCTCAAATACAAGTACTCACATATCTGAACAAGAATCAAAGAAAATCATAAGTGAAAAAATTGAAATAATTTAGCAAAAACAAAAAATTTCAAATTTAAAAAATCACAATAGTATCACAGGTTTTCTTTATAGCCATGTCTTTAGGTTGTTTTTAGATTATTAAAAAACAAAACAGAAGCCAAAATAGAAGCAAAAAAAAAACCACAAAATAACAAAGTTATTAACTTTGACATTAACCAATGCCATCTGTTGTATTTACTGTTCATTTCCCTGCTGTGTGATATTCTCGTCATTGTCCTAGTTGCAATCAGGAAATGCTTTGTTCTTTTGGTTCTGTCTTTTCTACTCAACATCACTTTATGTGTCTTCCTATGTTTCTTGTATTCTTCTTATCATAATTTTTTACAATGCAATAATATACTATTATATTCAGAGATCACAATGTATTTAACCATTCTCTAATTATTGGACACGTATTTTCCAGGATTTTGTTTTTGGGTGTTTTATGGATGGTTTCTTTTTGTTTTTTTTGCTACTACAGAATGTTGTGCTGGGTATTTTGGTAGAGATGGGTCTTTTGTTCCCATCACTAAACTTATTAGAGTTATTGAGTCATGGGATATAAATATTTTTGTAACCTTTATCACTTTCCATAACAGCCAAATTACTGAATTACTATTTCCATTTTCCCATATCTTTTCCAATACTGAATTTTATCTTTTGTATAATCTTCATTGATCACTTTAGGATTATTTTCATTAACATTTCTCTGATTATTAAAAACCTTTCAAATAGTTTTCCATAGTTTGTTTTTCTTTGTTTGAAAACAGCCTGCTGATATTTTTGACCATTTATCAATTAGAGAATAATTGATAGTCTTATATGTGTGTCAGTTCTGAATAGATTTTGGACATCTAAGTTTTATAAAAAGTTTAATGTAGAGATTTTTTAACTGTTCAGCATATTCTCTTGTTACTCCATATGCAATACCTTTATTTTTGAAAGTTTTTAGAAATGTTTATATAATGAAATTTTATATTTTTAACCCATGATCTAGGGCAAGGGTTGGCAAACATAGTCTATAGGCCAAATTTGGAATTCAACCTGTTTTCATATGGCTCAAGAGCTAAGAATGGTTTTCCAAAATGTAAAAACCCATTCTTGGTTCTTAGGCTGTACAAAAATAGGAGGGCCATGAAGTTTAGTTTGCCAGCCCTTGGAATATGTAAGGATTATAGAATTTCATTTTTCTGTTTTCCAAGAATTCTGCATTAGGAACCTCAAAATAGAGAACTATTCACCTAAATCATTCCTTTTACCTTTTGACACTAAGTGATTCTCAGCTGGTAATCTTGAGGTAAAACATACTGGTGGGGGTTAAGTTCCCCTTGAGGATAAGATAGAGTCAAGCTCTGGAGCTATGATTGAACTCGGTTAAGATTGGAAACTATGATGATGATCTTCAAAGGTTACATGGGCCACATTAATACAAATCAGTATGAATTTCTAAAGTGAAAATTTGTCTCCTAATTGTTCCTTTTACCTTTAGGCACATTTTTCTGTGATACTTAGAGGATCCCAAAAGAACTCTGAATTCCAAACCTCTTCTTTCCTACTATTCTAGGCACAGAAATCATACCCCACCTCTCTCTCCCCGTTCCAACTTACGCATGATTGAAGAGACTTGTTTTGCAAATTCTACTAACATTAGGGGGAAAGACTCTGAAAAAATAAAATATAATTTAACTTAATTTTTAAAAACTTCCAAGAAGCAAAATCTCCAGATTCTTTCCTCTCCCACAACACATGCACAAGTTCTGCGTGTTCCACTGGCTTCCTGCTCAGCATTCTAATTGGGCATATTCTAGCCAACAGGACTTCTCCATAACTGTGAACAAATGCCAAAATTGAAAGGGCTAGAAACTTAGAAGTTAAAGATAAAACTTGTACAAAGTTTAAGATGAGATCCAGTCTACTCTAAATACAAAATGTAAACAAAAAAAATGAGTCTGATCTTTTTTTTAACAATCATAACAAAACAAACATAGCCAGATGAGTGACATTTTTCAAGTATGTCACATGCAAAAGCTATACATTTATTCCAGTGGTTATACTATTGCTTAAAACATTTTGGACACTCTTCTATTGAAATTGTGTTCAGAGACCAATTTCAAGTCTCTCCAAAAGTTCAGTTTTACTGTTCTAGAATTATGAGTAATTTTTGACCCAGAATGATTTTATCCAAATTAAACACCCATCCAATTTACATGGTTTAACACTGAATGACTTCCTAATTCTTCTAAACACCTCAAATCAACCCTCAAAAAATGAAGTTTTGCTGCCACTGGCAATATTACCAAGTACCTTCTAGAGATTCTAATGTCAGTTCTCAAATACAGGTTGTCCATAACCTTTCTATTATTTAGTGCTTACATTGAAATAGTTCAGAGCAGTTTGTAAACAGTATTATACTTCACTGGGCCCCGTAGGTTTTTGAATTAAAATATTTCTCGAGTAACAACAAATATATGCTTGTCAAATCTCCTGGTATTTTCTCTTAGATTTGAAAGGAATCTTAAATCTCTAGTACAACTTAGCTGTCCAAAAATGGAATGACTTACCATTATCATTTGTGTTGTTGTTGTTATAAACAGCATTTATATAGCACTGATATGTGCCAAGCCTTGTGCTAAGAGCTTTACAAATACCATGTCATTTGATACTCACAAAAACCCGGGGTGGTAGGTGAAGGACTTCACGAAAAATATGGATGACCAGTTATCAGGTAGAATGCCGCACTGGTCCTTTTGCATCCGGGTCCAAATCTCAGCTTCTGTGATTTTGTAATTCCATAACTCCAAAAGCAGAATCCCTTCTAGAATGTTCCTTTTCTCCATGTTTGTACTCACTGAACCCCATATTTGGAATGAATTCCCTCCTTGCCTCCACCTTTCAGAATCTCCATTCTCCTTCTAGACTCTTTTGGAGAGTCAACTTCTACATGAGGACCTTAATCATTCTTCCATTAATTTATACCCTTTTGGTCACATGCTACAAATTCATTTTGCATCTATTTGTAGACTCCTTTTTATATCCATTTCAGTTCCCAAAATAAAATGCAAGCATCTTTTGGACAGGAACAACAACTCCTGTTTTTGCCCCAGTGCCCAGCACCTGATGCAAAGTAGGAATTTATTAAATTGTTGGGAGTTGATTGATTGCTCCTTGGTTGGCTTTAAATATTTAGCAGAATAGGGAGTTCTCAGAAAACACACTATCCATTTTGGGCAGCTCTTATTGTTCCAAAGTTCTTCCTTACATTGAACCAAAATCTGTCTCCCACTAACTTCCATCTATTCTGCCCCCAGGAAATGCTGAAACGAAGTAAGTTTATTCACTCTTTTACACGATAGACTCTAAACTCCTTGAATGAAAGGATCATTTCATTTTGTCTTTGTATTTATTCCCAGTGAAAAGCAAAGTACTAGAATTGGTGATTCTGATTTATTCTTTATAACTTAACTACACTCAACTTCAGTCATCATGTGTGATATTCTTTCCATTTTCATTGTTGTTATCATTGGGCATTTGGTTCCCTGGCTCGCCTTAATCACTACACATCAGTCCATTTAAGGATTCCTATGCTTCTCTGTACTAATTGTGAACATTATTTGTAATATTTCATTACATTCATCTACCACAATTTCAGCCACTTCCCGATGGGCTCCTGATTTGTTTCCATCTCTTGTAGAAAAAGTGCTAAAATAAATATTTCTGTGTATATGAGGGCTTTCACCATGTCAGGACTTTTCATTTGATTCCAATAGCATCTTTGTAAACCTCAGTACAGGGATTATTATCTCCCATTTTAGTGATGAGTAAAGTGAAGCTTGGAGAGCTCGAGGAACTTGGCTCAAGATTACATGCATACTTTGACTAGAATTACTAATACCCTAATTCATGGTCTGAGTATGAACAGTACCATATTCTCACACTATTCTCCTACTAATACTGCTTAAAACTGCATTAGCTTCTTTGCTGCCATACTGTAAAATAAACTCATATTAAGCTAGTGAGTGACTAAAACCCCTAGCCTTTTTGATATGAGTGACTGTCAAGCCAGGTTTCCCTTCCATACTGATATAATGGATTTTTCTAACCTAAATGTAGGACTTTATATCATATGTCTTAAATTACATCTTGTTGGTTGCAGTTCATATTTCTTGCCTCTCAAGAGCTCTGAATCTTCATTCAATCTGTTCTATTAGCTGTCCATATATACGTAGGAAATTTTGCCATGTTCTTTCTTTCATCCAAGTCATTGACTAAACTGTTAACTGCGGCAGAGTCCTTTGGCTTGTCACCTCCTTCCAGAATGATATTGATCCTTTAATTGACAATCTTTAGGTATAATTGTTCAACTAGCTAGAAATCCATACAGCAGTCTATACCAATCCACTGTATTATTCATTCACTCAGTAACAAAGTATTGAATTCCTACTATAAGCAAGGTACTGTAGCAGACATTGGGAATACAGATATGCAGTCACAATACCTGACCTCAAGGAACTTATCTAATTTTATAAAACAGATACATCATGTGCTCCCAAAACTGTAATGCAATTTTGAATATAACAAGCACATACAAGATCAAATAAAATACTATGATTTATTCAATACAAGCAAGAAATTCTAGGAAGAGGAGACCTGGAAGGATCAGAGTAGGTTTCTGTTTCCTTACGTTAACTCCTAATATGAGGGGAATATATTTTTGACCAGGAAGACCTTTGCCTGGGTGACTGTCCATACCTCCAGCATACCCATAACAAGGGTCAGAACTTCAAACTCCACTTTTGAAAGGCTGCCACACTTTAACTTCCTGGACACATACTGGTCACATACCCAAAATTTTCCCAAGTTAATTCTAATAGCAACTTCTCAGCATTAACATTTTTGGAGCTTTGCATGGCTACAGTTGTAGCAATAGACCAATTAGCCCACTTTGGGATAAATCAAGTTTTCTATAAACCCCACATTCTATAAGCCAAATAATTTGTTTCATGAAAGATTTCATGATAGAAATTTTGTGTCAGATATTTTTGCTGAAATCCAGTCATATCATACTGTTATATATGAAAGTAATAATATCATCAAAATTGCCCTTCTTAATGTACCTATGCTCACTCTCATTGATTCAAAAATTTATTAGGTCATAGTTTCCAAAGTCTACCTTCTCCTCCATTTTGAAACAAGATGGCGATGAAGCAACTAAGTGGCACAGTGGATAGAATGTTAAGCTTCATGTCAGGAAGTTGAGTTTAAATCCCTCCTCAGACACTTACTAGCTGTGTGAGCTTAGGCAAATCATTTAATTTTCTCAGTTTCCTGATATGTAAAATGAGAGGGTTAGATGGGATGATGCCTCTACAGTTTCTTTCAGCTCTAAATCTAAGCCCTGAGATCATGTGATCCCAAGATCCTCTATGACGGGAATTGTATTCCAAGTTCTACTACCAATCAACTAAACTATGATCCTGGCCAAGTGACTTCCCTTCTGGGCCTCCGTTTTCAAATCTGTAAAAGAGGACGTAGGACTTAATGATTTCAAGATCAATTCACCTCTGAAATTTGATATTATCTTAAAAATAAAGGATAATGTTATCTAAAAGATCTTTAAGAAACAAGAATTCAATTTATCTAAGCCTGAAGCCTAGAATTCATCAGAAGTACAATGTTCTTGGATGATCCCTGTTTTTAATATGAAGAAAAGTTATATGTGACTCTTTTAGATATTTTGTAAATTCATAGATTTCAATTTTGTAAGATCATAGATTTAGATTTTTAGAAGAAACTTGCCCAAAGTCATGCAAATAGTAACCATCAGAGGCAACATCATATAGTGAAAAGTGAACTAATCTCAAAGCTAAAAAGACCTGGGTTCAAGTCCTACCTCTGACATGAACTGGCTATGTGACCCCCAAGCAATTTTCTAGGCTCTAAGACCATACATTACGGAGAATATGCTGACTTTCACTGGCAGAGGAAATTTCCTTCCCTGAGAGTTCCTCAGTGAAATCACAAGTCTACTACCTATTCCTTAGAGAGTTAGACGATTATTTAAAACGTGTATGCTTTATTTTTGATGTCATAGATTCTTTTGGCAGACTGTTGAAGACTATGGACCCTTTCTCAGAAAAATATTTTTAAATGAATAAAATAAAATACAGAGGACTCCAAAGAAAACTAATTATATTTAAATATACTCATCAAACTACACTTTTAAAGTTCACAGACCCCATATTCAGAATTTCTGACTTAGAGGTATGTAGGCTTTTATACAAATATTTACTTCTTGGCACATAAGACCACTTTACTCTCCAGCCTCTTCAGGTGGGTCTACTCCTTTTGAATAGATGACTTCATCCATTCACTATAGTCTCGTCCTGAACCTCATTTCACCAACTCATATTCATCACCATAAGATTTCATTTACCTCTTTTCTGTGGCACCGCATTTATATTTCCACTCTCCAAATGCGAGTTTTCTTCCTTTGTCCTGAGTCATATTCATTCCTTTAAAAAAAACATGCTTCCAATATTGCCAGTGGGTATCATTTGTCCCAGATCAGCTTCTTCACTCTTACTGAAGCTCGTTTTTCTTTCCACATTCCTGTGGAGAAGATATTCTTTTTTTTCCTAGTACCAACATCATTCTGTCTATAGCTCATTGTTCATTAGGGTCTGTCTTGTTTGGAATTGTTTCTGGCTATCTGGGACAGGTAGACAGGGAGCTGCTGGAGTCCTTGAGCCCACAGAAAAGAAAGAAGGCATTTACTTATTGCAGTTCTCCTGACTGCCAAGAAAGAGTTTACATTGTACACTGTACATGACCAATACAAGGATTATATTATCTAAGACCATTTATGCCTTCACTCACAGCATATTTCAGGGTTTTTCCCCAGCATTACTCCAGGGGAAGAGTTCTTAACTTGGCACCATGCACAGTGGAGGAATCAAGGAGAGACTTCAGGGAGTCTGTGAATTTTTTCAATATTTGATGACTATTTTTCAATTTGGTTGTTTTCCTGTTATCCTATATATTTTATTTCATGCATTTAAAAAAGTTATTTTGAGAAAGGGTCTATAGGCTTCAACAGTGCCTAAGTGGTCCATGACACACCAAAAAATTAAGACTCTCTAGGGAGCCCAAGTCCCCAAACAAAATTTTGATACAAAGAATGAGCTTCTTTCCCAGTATCACATAACAATTCAATAATTAAACCAATCAAATCAAATTAAGAAATCATAGAGATAGAGAGATTCAAGCATTCCTTAGACCAAGAAGTACTTAGGGCTCAAGTGGCCGGACCTAGAGGGCCATGTGCAGCCTCAAGGCTTCAGATTCCCTGCGTTTGCCTTAGACCATAGTGTTCCCATAAGACAAATATACAGGAAGGCAAGTATACATGCTATGCCTCCAGAATCAATCAAAAACATTTATTAAGTACCTACTATGTGCTGGTCATTGAGCTAGCACAAGGGCTACAAAGACAAAGAGCTCCTCCTCTCAAAGACTTTACATTCTGAAGGAGGAAGCAATACTGATCACAGTACATAGAAAGTGTATGTGCAACAGACCAAAGGTAGCTTCAGTGGGTTAGGGTGAGGGAGGCATTAGCATTGGGGGAACCAAGAAAGGTATTACACAGAATGGAAGTAATGGGTCTGTAGGATCTGCAGTTTCTGTTCATTTTATGTAAACTGGAAAAAAAAAACCTAGGATCCTTCAATTCAATAAACATTAAGTGCCTAGCATCCCCATCCTACTGCTCTGAAGATGCCTGGGTTGGAGACCTGGACTGGGAGCCAAGGAGACCTGAGTTCTAAACTTGTTTCCTATGTCTAGTAATCATTTGATCCTAGGAAAATCACTACCTACACTGATTTCCTTGTCTTGATAATGAAGATACAGAAGAGTACCTAAGCCAGAGGATGGATGAGCCGAATCAAATAAAATAATGTATTTAAATGCACTATATAAACAATAGCTAGGAGGAAATAAGGCCTAGGGCCTAGAGAGGTGACCTCAAAACCAGGAAGACTTGGGTTGTAATCCTACCTCTTATGAGTTCTTGTTACCCTGGGCTAATCACTTAATCACTCAGAATTCAATCAACCCATCAGTAAACATTTATTATGTACCTACATTGTGCCAGGCCCTGGAATTACAGAAAGAAGCCTTCAGGTCCCTGCCTTCAAGAAGCTACTAAATAGAATCTCTTGACTATACATTGCAGAGAAGGTGCCAACCAGTATTGCAGTGCGTTTGCATATCAATGAAATCTTATAGCTCTAGTCTCTATCTCTGTGCCACAAAGCCACCCAGGCTAGCTACCACGCACCTGGGTAGGTGGAGACGATTCTGTGAATAACATTATTTCTGGAGCTGCACTAGCCTAAAAAAAGCAAGGAATCAGGGGTATAAAAGTGCCGCCCTCCCAGCCCCCATGCACCTTCATGAATGCATTAGCTCTCTAAGAAGGCTGTATAATCTGCTTGAGCCCCGAGAAAGAAGTTGAGCTCTGCATTTACCTTATAGCAAGTGACAGGTGTCCAGCTGTTCCATTTGTGTTTAGCTGACAGGTACCAGTACATGTAAAAGATATAGACCGTGTTTATAGAGGCTTAGAATCTTGTGAGTGTTGGTTTTAGCAGCAGGATAGATCCCCTAGCACATGCTGAGTTTGGGCTTGGTTGCTGGTTTCTTTTGCCAGATCAGATGATGATTAATCAGGAGTCAGATGTCAGCTGTTTGATGTTACTTATGCTCTCACTAACAGCTGCCTGTTTCAAACTGTGCCTCCTACATCGCGAATGCAAACCTGGAGCTGGCAATTTCCAGAAGAAAAATTTCAAAGTGCTCAGAGTCCAGAAATAGCCAATGTAGTTTCTGATTAGAGTTAACTTTGTGCTTTATGTAATTTTTCTAAAACTGAAATGTACAAAGGATCGACAAAATATTTGATTTAGCCAGGGTTCAAAATGTGAATTATCTGCACATCACTTCTGTGTCTGTTTATCTTTTATACATATATATATATAGAAATATTTCACCAGAAGCATATAAAATGCTATTTGAGCATTTATTTCCCCCTATTACTTATGTTCTACCTTAAAATTCTACAACAAATCCCAAGTCTGAAAGTTTGATTCAAATCGGCTTAAACTCTTTTTGAAGAAGGCTATTCGTGAGCGATTTCTTTTCTCACGAGGTTTTCAATACCTCCTTGTTCTACTCTTAATCAGAAATGCCATACAAACAGCATTTGCAGGCTTCCTTTTCCATTAAGTAGGAGGGGAGGAAAGCAGGAAAGTAAGAACACTTAGGGGAAAAAAAATTAGACAAGCTTTTCAAGATTTTAAGAAAAGTTTGCGGCTAAGGTTTTCCCCCCAGGGGACATAGAGAATTCCAGCTGGTTTTTGCCTAACCTAGATATCAGATGTCCATGTGGCTTACCATTCTAAAATAAAACTTTTTAAGAAGGTTCCTTTTTTAGTAAAAGAGGAGGAAGTGAGAAACTGACTTCCTTGAGATTCTCCCTATTCACTGTAGCCAAGAGGTCCTAAAATTTTGGCTAATTCCTCTAAAAATCACTTGTATGGCTGGGACCTCACAGGAACCACCAAAAAAGAAACCCACCAGTGTCACAGTATATGTTGTGTCAAGATGGTCAATGATAATTTAAAAAAAAAACCCTAAAACCCAAAAATATAAAACCCTACAAATTTCACCAAACCCTAGCAAAAATTTCAGGAAGACCAAGATCATCTTCTCTTTCCACTCTCCTCCTAAATCCATACTCTGAATGTTATTGTCTTGTTCTTTGTATACAGTGCTACATGAGATCTAATATGACTGTGGAAAGATCAAAACAGTGGCACATGAGTCACAGACTTATAGATGATTAGAATTGGGAGGAACTTTAGAGAATTTAGCTCTGACACTTCCCAACTGTGTGATGAGGGGCACTTACCCACTCAGAGGATTTATATAAAATGATAATATTAATAATAATGATAACTAATATCTATATAATATTTTAAAGTTTACCAAGTACTTTAATATATTATCTCAGTTAATAACAATGTTAAAATATGAATTATGGCTTGACATTGAAGTAAAGAAGTGCTTTGTAAACATAACGGGAACAATACTGGCTTTGGAGACAGAGAACCTGGGTTTGAATCCTGACTATGCCATTTACTACTCAGTGATCATGGGCAAGTAACTTAACATCTCTCCACCTTGAGTGCCTCCTCTGTGAAAATGATACTGAGGTGGCATACACCTACTGTAACCCTTGCTAGTGCAGAGGCTGAGGGATCACATGAGCTAAGGAGTTCTGAGCTGCAGTCAGATATGACAATCCAGTGTCCATACTATATCCAATATTAGTATGATGTTTCTTAGAGAGAATGGGACCATGAGACCACCTGAGAAGGGGCAAACCAGCCTAACATAGAAATGGAGCAGATTCGGCGGGGGGTTGGGGGGGTGGAGAGGGTGTGAAACTAAGATGGTGAAGTACAGGCAGCAACCTAGCTGAACTCTCCCCAAAATTCCCTCCAAATAACTTCAAAATAATGCCTCAAATCAAATTTTGGAGCAGCAAAGCCAACAAAAGGTTGCACTGAGACATTTTTCCAGCCTGAGGCAACTTAAGCTATCAGCAGGAGAGGTCTATGACATCAGGGGTGGCACCTGGCCCAGAGCAGCAGGCTCTGAAAGTAAAGGCAACAAGTGGCAGTAATAGTAGCAACTTCAGGAGCTCTCAACCCAGAGACACTAAGGGATTTGGACAACTGATGGATTTGGACAACTGACTAGAAAGAGATCACAGGTGACCCTTTGCTGGCATTGGGTATAGCTGGTGCTGACTGGTAACTCTATTGCCATCATTGCTGTTCTGGGTCACAGTTCTGCTATCATTTGCAGGTACTAAACAGCAGGGAGAGAAGTCACAATTCAAAGGCAGAGAAGAGCACTAGTACTTGTGACTGCATGGGAGCAAAGAGGAGAGTACTGATCAGGAAAACAGTTACTACACTACACCTGTCCCCATCACACCACCTTGGAAGCACTCAAAACTTGCAGGCCCCCAAAACTAGCTCTGAAAACAACAGAACAAAAAAGTCCTGAAGCTTGGGACAGTTCTTTCCCAACCCCAAGCGAACAGAGCACAACTTTATAGTTCAAAGTCACAGTAACAATCATATTGCATAAAGATCAACTGTGAATGACCTAGCTATTCTCAGCAATGAAAAAAATCCAAGATAATTATGAAGGACTTATGAGGGAAAATGCTATCCACCTCCAGAAAAAAATAATAGAGTCTAAATGCAGATCAAAGTACACTATTTTATACCTTTTTTCCCATTTTTATCTGTTTTCTTTCATAATATAACTAATATGGAAATATGGTTTGCGTGATTTCACATGTATAACCTATATCAAATCACCCTCCTCAATGAGGGGGGAAAGGAGAGAGAGAATTTGGAATTCCAAATTTTAAAAAACAAATCTTAAAAATTGTTTTTAGTTATAATTTGGAAGAAAACTTTTTTTTTTCTTAAAAAGAGAATTAACAATTTGGTAAAAGAGGTACAAAAAATACTGATGAAAGTAACACCTTGAAAAAGAGAATTGGCCTAATGGTAAAAGAGGCACAAAATTTCACTGAAAAAAAAAAACTTAAAAATAGGCCAAATGGAAAATGAGGTATAAAAATTCATAGAAGAAAGGAATTCCTTAAGAATCAAAATTGGCCAAATGGAAAAAGGGTACAAAGTTCACTGAAGAAAATAATTCCTTAAAAATAAGGACCGAGTAAGTAGAAACTGATAACTCTATGAGACATCATGAAATAATAAAACAAAATCAAAAAGTGAAAAAAATAGAAGAAAATGTGAACTTATCACATCAGGAAAACAACTGGCCCAAAATTGTGGTGTATGAAGGTAATGGAATACTGAAAGAAATGACAAACAGGTGGACTTCAGAAGTACCCAGATAGATTTATATGAATTAATGCTGAGTGAAGAGAACAGAACCAGGAGAATATCATACAGAGTAATAGCCACAGTGTGTGAGGACTGCTTTTGATAGACTTATCCCACCACAGCAAGGCAAAGACCCTAAAACATTTCCAAAGGACTGTATGATGCAAAATACCATCCACATCCAGAAAAAGAACTGTGGAGTCAGAATGCAGAATGAAGCAGACTATTTTCTCTTTTGTTATGTTTGGTTTTGTTTTAGTTTTACTCATGGTTTCTCCCATTCATTTTAATTCTTCTATGAAATATGACCAATGTGAAAATGTGCTTAATAAGAATGTATGTGTAGAGCCCATATAAGCTTGCATGCCATCTTGGGGAGGAGGGAGGGAAAACTTAAAACTTATGGAAGTGATTATTGAAAAGTGAAAACAAATAATTTTTTTTAAAAAAAGAAAACAACTGACCTAGAAAACAGATTGTAGAGAGATAATTTAAGAATTATTATTTTTAAGTAGTGATCAAGAAGCAGAGATCTTGGAATATGAAATCTTGGAAGGCAAAGGAGCTAAGGTTACAACCAAGAATAATCTACCCAGCAAGACTGCATATCTTCAGGGGAGAAAAACATTTAATTAAAAAGATAATTTTCATGTATTCCTAATGAAAAGATGAGAGGTGAATAGAAAATTTGACATTCAAGTACAAGACTCAAGAGAAGAATAAAAATGTAAACATGTAAGAGAAATCATAAGAGATGTTTAAATTGTTTATATTCCTATATGGAAAAATGAAACTTGTAATTCCTAAGAATTTTACTATTATTCAGGCATAGAAGGAGGGCATGAATGTGAATAAACTATGTTGGGATAACCACCAAAAAAGAGAAAGAGTGAGAAAGAGACATGCATTGGGAAAAGGGGGAAGGGAAAGATAGAATGGGGGAAATTTCTTACATAAAAGAGGCATGCAAGGAAGAGCTTTTACAGTGAAGAGAAGGGGAAGTTGGGAGGGTAAGCAATATTTGAACCTCACTCTCATTTGAATTGGTTCAAAGAGGGCAGAATACACACACATGCATGCACACACAATCACAGTATATAAATCTATCTGATGCAATATGGAAATAGGGAAGGAGATGAGATTACGAGGGAAATGGTAAAAGTGAGAGTGGACTAAGGGAGGCAATGGTCAGAAGCAAAGCAAATCAAATGCTTGAAGAAGAGAGAGAGAGACAGACAGACAGACAGACAGAGAGACAGAGAGACAGACAGAGAGAGAAGGGTAAACAGAAGAAAATAGGATGGAGGAATTACACAGTAATCCTAACTGTGAATGTGAATGTGATGAGCTCACTCATAAAATGGAAGTGGATAGCAGAATGGATGAGAAATCAGAATCCACCTATATGTTGTTTACAAGAGACATGCTTGAAATAGACAAACACAGAGATAAAATAAGGGGCTGGGGTAATCTATTATGCTTGAGCTGAAGTGAAAAGGTCTGGGGTAATAATCATGATCTCAGACAAAGCAAAAGCAAAAATAGACCTCATCAGAGAAACTATATTTTACTAAAAGGTTCCACAGACAATAAAGTAGTATCGAAATTCTCTAAAGTGGATTCTCTGATAAAGCCACATTTCTCAAATATATAGGGAACTGAGTCAAATTTATAAGAATAAGACATTCCCTCATTGATAAATAGTCAAAGAATATGAACAGGCAACTTTCAGAAGAAGAAATCAAAGCTATCTATAGTCATATTTAAAAAGTTCTAAATAACTATTCATTAAATAAGTGCAAATTAAAATGACTTTGACCTCATACCCAGCAGAAATGACAAATGCTGAAGGAGTTGAAGGAAAATAGTACTCTAATAAACTGTTGGTGGAGTTATGAATTAGTCTAACCATTCTGAAGAACAATTTGGAACCATACTCAAAGGACTATAAAACTCGGTATACCCTTTGACCCAGCAATACCACTACTATGTCTTTACCCCAAAAAGATCAAAGAAAAAGTAGGACCTAAATGTACAAGAATGTTCATAGAAGTTTTTTGTTGTGGCAAAGAATTGGAAATTGAAGGTATGATAATCAACTGGAGAATGACTGGACAAGTTGTGGTATATGATTGTGATGGAGTATTATTGTGTTATAAGAAATGATGAGAGGGGAGTGGCTTTAGGAGAAAAAAACATGGGAAGACCTATATGTACCTATGCAAAGTAAACTGAGAAGAACTAAGAGATCATTGTGCAAAGTGATGGCAATGTTAAAGGGTTGTGAAAGACTCAGCTACTCTGATCGGTACAATAATTCAAGACAATTCCAAAGGACTCATGATGAAAAAATAAGTGTTATTCATCTCCAGAGAGAGAACTGATGAATTCTGAGTGAAATTTGAAGTATAACTGTCTCACTTTCATTTTTTGTTGCTTTTTTGGTGATATGACTAATATGGAAATATGCTTTGGATGATTTCATATAGATAAATTGATATCATTTTACTTGCCTTCTCAGTGGGTGGGGGGGGAGAGTTAAAGAATCTGGAGCTCAAAATTTAAAGAGAAAGGAATGTTTTTAAAAAATTAATTAAAATATAGAGTAAGTCAAGCTTTCTGTGCTACCCACTGGTAGGACTGAGTCCACAAAATAGTGAGACTCAGGTACACCCTCAAAAAAAAATAATCATAATAAGTCATTTAATTATTTTCTAACAAAATAAAATGAATGGACTAGATTAGATGATATGTAAGGTGCCCTCCCACATCAAAATTTATGATTAAAGCTTTCAATGTATGAGATACTGGTCTCTTCATTATTATTCTTATTTTCATTATCCTTATTATTTCATATAAAACAGGTGGCAAATCTGCTAAGACTCTTCCAGATCCCTCAGATAAGCTATGCATCCACCAGTGCCAAACTAAGCGACAAGTCACGCTATGATTATTTTGCCAGAACCGTGCCCCCAGACTTCTACCAGGCTAAGGCCATGGCTGAGATCTTACGTTTCTTCAACTGGACCTACGTGTCAACTGTGGCCTCCGAAGGTGACTATGGTGAGACAGGAATTGAGGCCTTTGAGCAGGAGGCACGTCTTCGCAACATCTGCATTGCCACCTCTGAAAAGGTAGGCAGATCCAATATCCGAAAGTCCTATGACAGTGTCATCCGAGAGCTGCTCCAAAAGCCCAGTGCTCGAGTGGTTGTCCTCTTTATGAGAAGTGATGACTCCCGGGAGCTGATTGCTGCTGCAAGCCGCTTCAATGCTTCCTTCACATGGATCGCCAGTGATGGGTGGGGTGCCCAGGAGAGTATTGTCAAAGGCAATGAGCATGTGGCCTATGGAGCCATAACCTTAGAACTGGCTTCCCATCCCATTCGGGAGTTTGACCGCTACTTCCAGAGCCTCAACCCTTACAACAACCACAGGAACCCCTGGTTTAGGGACTTCTGGGAACAGAAATTCCAGTGCAGCTTACAGGGGAAAAGGTCACACCGGAGGCCCTGTGACAAGCATCTAGCAATCGATAGCACCAATTATGAGCAGGAGTCCAAGATCATGTTTGTGGTGAATGCAGTGTATGCCATGGCCCACGCCCTCCATAAGATGCAGAGGACGCTATGCCCAAACACCACTAAGCTCTGTGAAGCCATGAAGATTCTAGATGGAAAAAAGCTGTACACAGATTATTTGCTAAAAATCAACTTCACAGGTAAATATATATAACTTTAATTCCTCCTTTAAAGCAACTTCCTAGAATATTTTAAGCCTGAGGTTCTCTGATCCATGAACTATTTTTTAAAATAACGATTTCTATATATTATATAATGTATAATTATATATAGTCTATATAATACATCCATTTCCTTTGTAATCTTATGTATTTTACTTGGTTCATTTAAAAAACCTTATTCTGAGAAGGGACCCATAGATTTCACCAGAATGCTAAAGGGGTCCACAACTCAAAAAGTTTTAAGAGCCCTTATTTGAGGTTAATGATGCATGATTAACACCCTTGCATGTCAGCCCCTCAGATGGTTCTTGCTGCAGTGTCCTGTTACAAATTCAAGAATTTTAACAAATGGCCCAAAGAGAACTATTGTAATGGCTCTCTATGGTCCTCATGCGTTGCTAAGGGAATATCTTGATGGGTACACTAGATGATAACCAAAGATCCCCTTGTGCTTTTCCTATAGCTCCATGGTGGGAGAATTTGTAGCTTCCTATGTACGGGATATATTATGTTTGACCCCCTCTTGGATGCTGACCTCAGGATACTACATGGAACATTTAATCCTGTTGACTGCTTCAGGTGCATCTCTGAGTAATGTGGATGTAGATAACACAGATATCATTTAAGGATGTGGGAGAATCTCATAATTTACACAGTGGGTGAAGGAAGAGGGGTGGGAGAGAATCACATTATTCTGTGAACTAATTAGAAAAGGAGAGAAAGAGACCCAGATTGTTACTTTGCAGACATTAATATTTTGTTTCTTCTATTACATATATTTCCATATACATATAAATAAATTTCTAGATATTGCTCAAAGAATATATTGAGATGAGGTTTTGTTTCAGTTTGTAGCTATCCCAAATAAGTGAAACAAGAAGGCAGATCAAAGCCATTCAAATGTTTTTCTTACCTGCTGAGTCTCAGGATGGCATTTGTGTATAAGTAAGCTATTTCTAAATATGGCAAGCTTTTCGCATATTCCAAAGAGATTTTAAAAAACTTGAGATTCATTCTATTCCAATATCCATGTCAAAGGTGCTTCCTTTAAAGATTGAAGCTCAAATCCAAGTCATTTAAAATCATAGACATGATTACTACTCACAAAAGGCCAAAATATCACAATCGTCAAATAATGTCCTTATCCTGAAATACAAATCATTTTCTGTATCATTGGAGAGCCATACTAGACTTTATAGTTTGCATAAAATGCCTCCCACTCAAAGATATAGAAAATCAGGCTCTCAGCTCACTGAGAAAGAGGAAGAAGTAACACACAGCATCATCTTGCACCCAACATTAGTTTAGACATCCCATCACCAGCTCAGTGTTATACTAAAAACCCAGGGTGAGCCTGAGAGTTACCAGGCCAGTGTTGCAATACGCAAGTCAGACTTGCTTATAGTCTCCTAGATAAGAACCCAGAGGAGAGCTCAAAGAATATCTAGTTCAATGAACTCATTTCACAGTAGAGGGTATTAGGGCCCAAGAAATTTAAAAGACTCCCCCAAATTCACACAAATAGGAAGATCATTTGTAGGATTTGGACTCAGGTCCTCTAAATCCAGATTCACTTCTCCTTCCATTACACCATGATAGCATCTCATATTCCGTAATTGCACATACACACACACACACACACACACACACACACACACACACACCACTGAAAATGAGTTGTCACTAATAATCCTGAAAGATTATTTTTCTTAACTGTGCTGTTGTCTCACTGCCTGTACCATAAAAACATAATAGAACTTTAAAGTGGGGGGGGGAACACAATGTAATTTAATAGTTACCAGCATCAGGGTAGTACAGTGGTAGTGTGCTAGATCTCAAGTAAGAAAGACTTGAGTTCTAGTCTGGTCTCAGATTCTTACTAGTTTTATGACCCTAAACATGTCAGTTAACCTCCTGTGGCCTGAGTTTCTTCATCTGTAAAATGGGGATAATAATGCCACCTACCCAGGGTTGTTGTGAGATCAAATGAAAAGATATTTGTAAATACTTTGTAAATCTTAAGGCACTACATAAATGCTACTTATTATTATTGCTATTATTGTTATTAAATTGCTTCAGATTGATTCCCACTGACATAAGAAATGAGAACACATTGTAATTTAGAAAAGGAAATAGAGCATTCTAAATGTTCTTAGATTATTCTACTGTAAACAAACATTTTTATGTGCACACTGCATCTTATTCACGTACTATCCATTTGTATTTCTAAAAATACATGTGACCTTTTCTTTAAATTTTTTTCATTTATTTTGAGGTCAGTTACCTATTCCTCCTAACTCATTCATCTTTTCTTTCATTCCTTGCATTTCTTTCCTTTCTTTTCCCATCCCTCCCCCTTGCTCTCTGTGTCTGGTGTTCTTGAAACACAGTTAACATTTTGCATGTTAACACCACACTTCCCTGTTCACGGCTAAGTGGGTCTCCACTGGCAGAGTCAAGTCAAGAAGTAATATGATGATCTAGACAACAAAGCTAATCATGGTTCTGTTAGCTTCTATGATGCTGTTGTGGGCTTCAGTTCTACAATCCAGACTAGCTACAGAGATCTGGTCCCTGTGATCCTGCTTTGCTATGTCCTTTTCCATTTGTGAAACCCTACTAGCTACTCCTCATTTCTGCAGACTTAGCACAAGAGGAAATGGGCTTAAACTACAGACAGGAAAAGAAGAAGCTTTAGAATTGCTGGTTGGAATATTTTCTCAGTGAGGAAGGGTAAATAATGGAATAAATTCCTCAGGGGTGTTGTTGAAATAACTAAACTCATAAATATCTGTAAAAAAACAGGATAAAAAAAGACCAAGCACACAACAGAAAGAAAGGGCATTAGGAGAAAAGAATAAAAATCTGAGCTGGTTGTGTTTGCAAAAAAGAATGTGTAATACAATTTTTGTGACATTTGTTTGCGTTTGATAGAGAGAAATGAATTGCAATTCATTGTACAAATGCATTTTATCATTTTAAGAACATAGAATCTCCACAACACTGTAAGACTCTCCAATGTCAAGAATGTGCTAATCAAACTAAATCTAGGAGAGATAGACTCTTTATGATACTAGACACATACACAGTAGACATTCAAAAAATGTCTAAAATGAGTTGGGAAACAAAAATCCATTCCAGTCATAAATTCCACATGTTAACCTGAGACTTTTTTTGACTTGAGAAAGAGCTTCTCTCCACAATGAGTCCATTTGATAGGGCAAGGTGTTGTCCCTGCCTTTTGTTTTTGTCGATTGAGCAATCAACAAATATTCCTTAAGCACTTATGTGCCAAGCACTGTGCTACAGAAGATTTCTTTTTTATTTATTATGTTTTTCTTTTTTCAGTCTCTCACTCTACTAACCACCTCCCCCATTTGGAAAGCCAGAAAAACAAAGTTACTTTTACAAACATGTAGTCAAACAAAACAAATCCCCAGATTGATCATGTCTTCTCCCAAATTATAAATTCCATTTCCATGCAGATTCCATCATCCTTCTACCCAGTGATGGGTAATATTTCATGATGAATCTTTTGGAATCATTGGTGGCTATTGCATGATCTGAGTTCCTAGGTCTTTGACAGATGTTTATCTTTACAGTATTGTTCTTATTGTAGAAATTGTGTGTAAAAACACAGATTTACAAAAACAAACAGAACTTCCATGAAGAAAAAATCCTTTGCCTTTTATAAAGCAATTTCCATAAATGGCAAACTTCCTAGTTACACTTAACATATTTTTCAGTTCATAAGAATTCAATATATGCATACATTTTCAAAAACACAGTTGAATAAAGCAAAGTTCAAGAACATATCAATTATAAACATAATTGATATAAATAAATAAAACAAAATACATTTGCATTTCTTGATTTCTCTCAAACTCCTAGTTACCTCAGAGAACTCCTCTCTCGAACAGGCACCATCATTGTATCAACTTCTTTTTATCATCACATTATTATTCTGGGTAGGCAATACCTGTGGAATACCTATACTTCTAGGGTTTCTGTGTCAAGCAATTGGATGGACAAGATCCAGTCATGGGTTGGAAATCTCACAAACCAAATATTTTCAGTGATTTCTGCTTTATAACTCTAGCCAGGGAATCAATTAGCCTCCCTCTCCCAACTTCACTGGGATGTTTTCAACTACCAGAATTTGGAAACAGAATGAAAACAGCCTTCTGTTCATCATTTCAGTACCTAACACAGATGTAGAGATTTAAGAGAAAGAAAAAAATTTGATAATTACCAAATTACTTTGGCCCCAGAGATGAGGTAAGCAAACGTACTTCTTTCTCTTCTTGGGAAAAGTAGATAGAAATTGCATCTACTGCCAGATTCAAGTGGTAAGTTCTTTAGTTTTGTAGGACCTGTTTTGTTTTCCTCTTCCTTTTCTCTTTATTACCAGATATATTGTGCTGAGTAGGAATAAGGAAAGGGCTATGTCTAGAAATAAAGGTGACATAAAAACAAAAGATGTCAACAAAATTTAAATAAAGTGTCTGTCACCAAAGTCTTTTGTTTTATAGGGCCTTTCAAAAACTTTTTAAAAATTTCATAGAGTTCATCATCCTGTGGCAAAGCTTTTAACTTTAAGGTAATTAAGCACTAGGGTAAATACATATGATTATTAGATGCTTAACCAATTATGTAGTGTTAGTGCCATTCTATAGTTTCATCAAAATAGGCATTAATCCCCATGTACTATGCTGCACAGCATTCCCAGGAAATAGATTAGCCTTAGGGTTTTGCATCTCTGATTATCTGATCATGCAGTGTTGGGTATTAGAGTTATTTATGTTTGGTCTACCTAAATAGCAAGGTCAATGAAGGCAGGAATTAGAGCTTATCTTAAATTTATATTCTCCCTCCTGCCCAATTCCTCAATGCCTAGCATAAAGTTTTACATATAGTAGGTGCTTAATAAAAATTTGTTGAAAGAATTAATGAGCCAAATGAATAGCATGGAGAGGTAGGATAGCTTATGAGCTTTAAAAGGTGGAATATGGAAGCCTTGGGTTCAAATCTCATCTCTCTTAATCTCTCTAATCCTTAACTTTCTTATCCTTAAAATGATGATAATATTATCTATAATAACTATTTCCCTGGACTCTTAAAAGGCTCAAATGAAATAATATATTTTAAAGTAATATATAAATGTCTGTTATTATTATTGCTAGCTTTTACATAGCACTTTAAGGTTTTCAAAGACCTTTATAAAAATTATCTCATTTTGTCCTCACAGGGACCTGTTAAGAATGGTCCCATTTTATAGGAGAGGAACCCAAGGTAGGTAGAAGTTATGTAACTTGTTCAGTGATAGCCTCATTTTATAAAGGAGGAAATTGAGGTAAATAATGATTAAGGGACTTGTCCAGGATCACACAGCTAGTAAGGTCTGAGGCTAAATTTGAACTCAGATCTTCCTAACTTCAGTTCTGGGACTCTCTCTGCTATTACACCCTTGCCACATGGACTCAAAGATGTGGAAGGGACTTTAAAAGTCACCTAGTTCAACCTCTATATTTTGCAGATGAGAAATAAAGTGCATTAACTTTAACATCTCCATTTTACATGTAGAGAACTCAATTACTATCTGAATTGCTCAAGATGTCACAACCAGAAAATATCAAATGATCTTTCAAAGGGAGGAAAGCAAGAATTGCCACATAAGGAGTAATGCATGTGGATGCTGTGCACTGTCCCTCAATCTAAGAATCTCAAAATGTTTAAAAGGCATATAAGGATGGATGTTTCTTGGATGTGGAAAACCAAACTGTGAACATGAGCGAGAGCTACTAAAGATAACACAATCAATCAATGGCAGACCAAGAGAATATTCCCATGCCCAGCCCTGACTGCTTAGTAACTAGGAGGAGGGGGAACCTGACTGTCCTGAATGGTGAGGCAGAGGGTAGGAGTCACAGAGCCAAAGTTTCTCAAGTCAGCAGATATCTCTGCCTTCACTGAGTAGAACAGACAGGAGTCTACCTCAACAACCCCTCTACTGCTCCATGCTCTTTCTGTAGTACACAAAGGAGACATGTCTGCTTTTGTGGTTGTGCAATCATTTCTGTACAGTTCTGCTCTTTATTTGGGGTTTTCTAGACTAAAATATTGGAATGGTTCACCATTTCCTTCTCCAGCTCATTTATAGATAAGGGAACTGAGGTGAAAAGTTAAGTGACTTGCCCAGGCTCACACAGTTATTGCCTGAAGGTAGATTTGAACTCAGGAAGAGAAGCCTTCCTGACTTCAGGCCTGTGTCACCTACTACAGCCGAAACAGGCTGGGGTGCATCTGATGTGAGGCAGAGAAAAACGACCTTGAATCTCCTTTATATACACATACTTGGTGCCACTTTCAGATACAAAGCAGAGAGATCAATAGAATGGTAGATGGTGGCACCTGACATACTTACATTCATGGTTCTCTATTCCCAACAACCAGGAACAAAGACAAAAAGTCCTTGAATGATGGAATCACAGTTCATTAGGGCTGAAATGGATTTTTAGGGATACCTAATCCAACTCTCTCATTGTACAGATAAATCATTCAACAAGCATCTTTACAAAGAATCTACACTGTGTCAGACATTTGTGCTGGGAGCTTAGGATACATTCTCTAAAATGTCTTATTCTTATTCTAAAGAGCCCCAGAGAAGGGCAGTGATTAGCCCAAGGTCCCGTAGCAATATCCCTCTAACCCAGATGCCCCAAGAGGTCCTTTCCTGGTTTAATCTGTAACCACAGAGGGCAGGCAGACCAACAAAAGCATTCTTTTTCTTTTTTCACCCTGGGCTATGGCACTCCTCCACAGAACACATTTCAGTTGGCCCTGTCCAGCATGCCTGCACTCTTAAAAAGCACGAAGCTACCCAAGGCACAGCAAGGAAGCCAAGATGGGAAGAGCATATTTAGATGAATGAACTTTGAAGCTGCTGAAAGAGCAAATAGCCCTTGATCTGGTTTCCTCCTCTTGAACTTTTTGTAGTTCCCACAAATGCCCAGAAAAGCTTTCCAGTTCTGCTGATCAAAAACTTCCCAAATGTAAAGACAAATGTTCTCTTCTTTTTCTTTTCCTTTCTCTTTGGACAGTTCCCTAGGGCTTATAATGAGACTGTTCAGCCCTTATATGAGCACCCTAAATGATGTAACCTGTTTGTTTACTCTCAGCTTCACATCTGTTTTGTGGGGGTTTAGCACCAGAGAAAAGATTCCAGCTGTGAGGTCACACAGTGGATGGAACACCAGCTGCCTGCTACTAACCTCATTTTCCCACACTTGGGGTCAGTTCTGCCACTGATTATTATTACTGTTTTGTTGCTGAATTCCCAGCTCCTCTTTTGCTTCATTTGGAAACAACAGAGTTCTATATTAAAACTTGAAAGTGGACAAAAGGCACATTTCCAGTGTTGTAGAAGAGGCATCAGACTCAATGCAGCGTTGACACAGAAGTAGGCATTCTTCCATATGGTCCTGAATTCTGGGCAAAGTATCACTTTATGATCCAGTCTGGACATTTGTTTTTCTACGTGCTTACACCTTCAGGCTACCACACATTCCTCTAGACTTGAACTGGAAAAATAAAGTATAAAAAAGGACAAGTATTCAGACAAGCTGTTGGAAAGAATTTCCTGAAATTTGGTAAAAAATAGGCGATCTCCATCTCTATAGATCAGAAGTTCTTAACTTTTTCTGTTGTAGGTCTTTTGGTAGTCTAGTGAAGCCTGCAGACCCATTTTCAGAATTATGTTTTTAAATGCATAAAATAGAATACATATACTTACAAAGTAAGATAATAATACTGAAGTGTAAATATAAAAAATTTTTAAAAATTTTAAGTTCATAGACCCCAGCTGAGGAACCTCTGCTATAGACCTTAAAGAAGACAGTAATCTCTCTTGCTGTCCTGGGGGATGGGTTAGACAAAATATTTCCTATAGCAATTCTGTATGACATTGCCTAGGAAGCTGTGCAGATTTCTATTATGACAGAGTATAGAACAGAACTTCTGGAAACTGGAGATATTAGGATTAGGACTGGGGATAAAATCATAGGATTAAAGATTCAGAACTAGAAGTACCACCTCATATACGCTTTCATTTTGCAGGGGAGGAAATTGAGGCCAAGAGAGGTTAAATGACAAACTACACGTCAGATAAATAGCAAGGGGCAAGACTGAGATTCAAACTAGGACTGAGATTTGGGTGGATCCTCTGACTCCAAGTTCAGGGTCCCTTCCATTGTTCTAAGGAAGCAGGAATTGGTAAACAGTGACCATTACTCCTTTCTTCCTTTTGCCACCAGGAAAACATGAGCAAATAAATACCCTTTGGAATTAGTCTACCCTATTCTGAAGGAAGGCAATCTTCTAGATTAAGTTCATTCAAATCACTTTTAAAATGTACGATAGTCATTTAGACCTTCAAATCCCCTGCAGCAATTAGAATCCTTTGTAAAATCCTTTGTAAAATTAGTGTAAGACAACTGAAAAAGCATTGGCTCTTTTTAGGGGTTTGGGTTCAAATCCCTCTCTGAGTCTTACTGATTATGTGATCTTGATCCATTTACCTAATGGATATGGGCCTTTGTTTCCTCATTTGTAAAATGAGGAGGTTGGACTAGGTGGCTTCTGAGGGCTTTTCCAGTTTTCATTCTATGACCCTATGATTAAAGTCAATCAACATGGATTTATAGGGACTTAGTAAGTTCCAGACCTTACCCTAAGCATTAGTGATGCAAAGATAAAGCAAAAAGGAAAATCCATTCCCTCAAAGATCTTGTGTTCTAATGGGTTATAAATTCAGTCCCATATCAAAATGTTCCATTAGTTTCATTCTTTACCTTATGTTATTCCATTAATCTCAAATAATTTTCTTACAAATGCACAGAATTTGTTCCACAAGAAGAACCAATTGTTTAAGGGTGAATTACTCTTAGTAAAACCAACACTTGACCTTTAATTTGTGGAGCTACTGAACTGAAGGACATTCCTTGAAGAATGCCTAGAAACTTGTTTCACATATATAACTTTTTATTATCCATGAAAAGAAAAGACACATCAAAAGCTGTAACACTTTTAAAGGGGTTAAGGAAAAGGATTTTAACCCCCTAGATCTGAAATTGGAAGGGACCAGTTCAATCCCCTCATTTTACAGATGAAAAAGTTGAAATAATGTAACTTTCCCAAAGTCAAACAAGTTGTAGGTGTCAGGGCAAGACAATAGCTTTCTTCCATTCTTCAGCCTTCTAGTTGATTTTTTCGAAACTGAAGTCTAGAGAGCTAAACTACTGAGTCAGGAAATGAATTAATACATATGGCTCCCTGAGGGCCAGACTGTAGCTTTATTTTCTTTTTGTCATGATGGAAGGGAAGGATCTGAATTCACCTGAGCCCCCAAACTCCCTCTTTATTTTCTTTCACTGCCTGGCCTTCCCTGAGTCCCCAGTTAAAGTTCACTCCTTCCTCAAAAAAACCCTTCTATCTATGCTTTTAGGCCAGACGTGTGATTTCATCCGTGTAGGAGTTCTATGTGTTTTCCTGTGTACGTGCTAAATATTCTTCTTCTCCACCCCCTCGTTTCCCTATACAGGCAGTGTAAACTCCTTAAGAGTGGGGGATTTGGGGCTCTGTATTCTCAGCAATTAGCTAAACAAATGTTTGTTGAATTGAATACAACACAGTTATTCCTTGGCATTTTGAGCACTCTCATCAGAAAAATCACACCCAAGTTAGAATTTGTAAACATTAAAAGCCTATGTGAGCATTTGCCAAGAGTCTAAATTGATTGATAATAACACTTTTTTATTTGCGCAGGACTATATACTATGTGCATTCATTGCCACATCTGATTTGCACAATAGTCCTGCAAGATAGGCAGAGTAGGTGTTATCATTCACATTTTATAGATGGCAAAACCAAGTGAGTGAATTTTCAAATCAATTCAACAAGTATTATTAAACAGAATTAGGTGCCAGATAGTGTGCTAGGACCTGGAGACATAAAGTCAAAATTAAAACAGTACTGCACTCAAGGTGCCTGCATTCTCCCTAGCAGGGGTGGGGAACCTGTTTGAAGCCTCATGGGGTCTCAAGGCCACAGATTCCTATCCCACATCATATAATTATTAACTTGCCAAGCCTAGACTAGAATTGAGGTCTTCTGACTCCAAATTCAGTGCTTTTCCTCTCTCATTCTCATTAAAAGAGAAGGGCCCTATAATAATCCCTGCTTCTTATGTAAAAAGCAAGACTTAAGGCACAATGAAGGCTGACCACTGAAGTGATAGCATTTGGTTGCTCTGTGAATATTTGGAAATGTGTTCCTTAAAGGTAATGGCACAATGGCCAGCAAAGTGACACAGTAAATAGAGTGCTGAGCCTGAATTCAGGAAGACTCCTCTTCCTGAGTTCAAATCAGGCCTCAGACACACACTAGGTAAGTCACTTGACCTTGTTTGCCTCAGTTTTCTTATCTGTAAAATGAGCCAGAGAAAGAAATGGCAAACCATGTTAGTATTTTTACCAAGAAAACCCTCAAAGGGATCACAAAGAGTTAGGTACATTGAAAAATGACTAAGCAACAATAGCACAAAATTTAAGTTGAAAATCTATGTTTTAATTCTCAATTTTTCTACTGCATAGTATTATGACCTACTGCAAAGTATCTTGAAGGCTCTCTGGACCTTAATTATTCTGCATAGACATAAATAAATATAAACTTCTTCAGGTCAGAAGGTTTTGTTTTTATTTTGTTTTGTTTAATTTTGTCTTTGAATTCCCACGACATACCATAGTACTTAGACCCAATCTATCTTTCCAGATTTATTTACATTATTCCCCTTTAGTCCCACTAGGGTCCAGTCAAACTAGACTTTTTATCATTCTTCTTAGATGACACTCAATTTCCCACTTCCACACCTTTGCAATGACTGTCCTCAATTGCCTGAATTGTGGAGCCTCCTCACTCCTACCTCTTAGAATCACTAGTCTCCTTCAAGATCCATTCCTTACATGTAGCCTTTCCTTGATCATCCCAGCTGCTGGTCCCTTCACTCTCAACATTTTGTATCACTATTGTAAATAATTTGTATGCAACTCTACACACTATTCAAGTTTTCTCCAACATGCAATGCAAGCCCAAGAGGGCAGTGACTGCTCCACTTTTGCTTTTGTGTCTCCGGTACTTGGCACATAGTAGATACTTAATAGTTACTATTAATTGTTTAGTTGATTACTTTGTGTCTAGTTAAGTATTTAGTCAATGCTTGTTGAATTGAGATGAGTAACAATCAACCTTTGAGAAATAATAGTGAATTGTTAAATCCTGTCCAGAGCAACCCCAAAACCAGGTTATTTGGGCTTCTGCTTCATGTTAAATCATAAAGAAGACTAGGAATTGTGCTGCCTGTGTTTGGGGTAAAGAAGCCATATTCCACCTCATTAGTAAACATTTCCTAAAGCAGGTGAAGTTAGAGATGGACTTTGAAAAATAATCAGAAAAACTTGAAGGATTTAGAATGGGAAAGGGTTTCAGGTTTCTAGTCAGGACCCAGAAGATAAAGAGAGATATACTTACCTTAGGGCTCTCAGATTATAGCTTTTAAAACAATGAATCTTTTTAAACATTTTAATTTCTTATAACAATGGAGAAAGGTGATTGCTGTGTCATTCCCCTGTTATATCAGTCCATTAGTCAAATTAATTGTTATGTTATATTGCAGGATTTAGCTCAGGATTTAACTTCACATCTTAAGAGATCATTTGGCATAGTAAATGGAGGACTGTCTTTGGAATCTGAAATTCCTTACTTCAGGTCCTTCCTCTGACCCCTTTTAAACTGTGAGTTCATGCACATGTCACCTATTACTTAATCTTGGGATCTTAGATTTAAATGGAGAAAGTTTAGAGGCCCTCTAGAGCAAATTCCCTCATTTTACAAAGCTCAGAGAGGATAAGGGACAATCTATAAAGAATCACTTCTAATGTGATAACCTAGTAAATTTCAGAGGCAGGATCTGAAATCACATCCTCTTGAAAGGAAAGTCAGAACTCTAGTCATTACACAATAAAAGTAATCACAAGTATTCACTAAGTGCTTACTGTGTGAGAGGCACTGTGCTAGGTGATGGGGATAAGAAAACAGGTAGGAAACACTTCCTGCCCTGAAGGACTCACATTCTATTCTGAGGGACAAAATGTAGATATCTACAGAGTGATGTCAGGTGAACATGGTGGGAGGGGGAAGGAGTAAGATAAAGGAGAGTACAAGTGTCTATGGGGATCAGGATGAGGAGAAGGAGAGACTTTATGTAGAAGGTAGCACTTAAAAGAACCTTTAAAAAATAAAACAAGAATTTTAAGAGACAGCGGTAAAGAGGAAATACATCCAAGGCATGGGAAAGAGCCAGTATAAAGTCAAATAGATGAGAAATGGTGTGTTATGTATGACTCACAATTGTACCAGTTTGACTGGAGAGGAGAATGTGTGGAGAGTAAATTATCATAAACCTAGAAAGGTAGTTTGGAGACATTGTAAAGCATTTTAAATGCCAAAAAGACAAGTTCTTATTGAATCCTAGAAGCAAGAGAGATTACTTTTGTGGAGAAGGGGAATGCCATGGTTACACTTGTACCTTAGGAAAAAATCACTAGTAGCTATGTGAGAGTTGTATTGGAGTAGGAAGACAATGGAGGCAGGAAGACCCAAATGGGTCTTTTTAATCAAGGATATCACAATAGTATAGCTGAGAAATAATGAGATCCCAAATTATGGTGCTAAGGACAGTAAGGTAGCACAGTGCATAGAGTGCTGGACCTGTATTCAGGAAGATTCCATTTCCTGAATTCAAATCTGGCCTCAGACACTCAATAGCTGTGTGACCCTAGGCAAGTCACTTAACTGTATTTGCCTCAATTTCCTCATCTGTAAAAATGAGCTGGAGAAGAAAATGGAAAACTGCCCTAGTATCTTTGCCAAGAAAAGCCCAAAATGGGGTCACAATATGTCAGATGCGACTGAACAACAAAAACTAGGGTGGTGAATAGAAGTATGGGTAGCAGAAAGAGGGAAGGATTTGGGAGGAAGAAATGACAAGATTTGGCAACTGATTGGATATATTGAGTGGATAAGAGCTAGGTATGAAAGGTGACATTAAGACTACAAACCTGAAAGGGTGGAAGAGTGATGTTGCCCTGGATAGATACAAAGCACTCAGCCTCTCAGTGCCCCTGGGTCATTCTCTTAAGACTAGAATTACAACTAGCAAATCCATACATCAATTCCCCACTATTCTCATTTTGCTTATCTTTCTCTCAAAGAATATGATCCTTAAAGGGTAAACACAGAACTCAAATTTCTTAAAAAGGACCTGATACCCAAGATAAGGAAGGAGATTGTAAAAGAGCACCCAGCTGAACCTGAATCATCTAGCCCAGATGAACTACACACTCTAGTACTCAAGAGCTGGTAGGATGTGAATGATGAGCCATTATGAGTGATGCTTAAAAGACTGTAGAGGATGGGAAAGGTACAGTAGGACTGGATAACGTCAACTGCCCCAGATTTTTTTTAAAAGGGGGTTGGAAGAAACTGGAACCTCCAAATATTATTGTTAATGAACTTGAATTCAATGCCTGGCAAAGTTCTGGAAATGATTATTATAAAAGATGACTATTGAGCATCTAGAAAAGGAAGTGGTAATCATAAAATTTCATCAAGAGAAGATTATGCCAGATTACCCATATTTCCTTTTTTGAATTACTAAACTATTAGGAGAATATTAAATAATAGAGCTTACCTGGATTTTAGCAAAGAACTTGATGATTTCTCTCAAACCATCTTTATGGAAATGATGGAGAGATGTGTATTAGATGATGGAACATTCAAATGAATTCTAAGCTCCTTTAGCCAGACTCAAGAGTTATTCAATGTCAAGATGACCAGAAGTCACCTGTTAAGTTCCCTAGAAATCTGGGCTTGACCCAGTGCTGTTTATCATTTTTATCAATGACTTGGATAAATCCACAGATGGTCTGTTAATCAGACCTGCAGATGAGACAAAGCTGGGAGTTTTCACTGACATGCCAGATATGGTAGGGTCCAAAAAGATGGTGGCAAGCAAGAGCATTAGGCTGAATCTCACAAGACAAAATTCAATAGGGTTAAGTATTTATACTTGATCTTATACATGGATTTGAAAGAATTAAATTCACAGGTGTAAGACAGAAGAGGTATGGTTGTCAGACAGCAGGTTGTCTGAAAAAGATCTGAGGACACTGCAAGCTTAATATGAATCAATAATGAGATATGGCAGCCAAGAAAAGCTAATACATGCTTCTCTTCTTTTTGGAGAAATGTAACTTGTAGGAATAAGGTGATAGTCTCCATATACTCTGCCTTAATTTTCTTTAAATGCCTGAATTTTGTTGTATTCTGTTCTGCGTGCTATAGTTTCAGAACAGTTTTAGGAGAGTGGTGGCACAGTAGTGAGTGTGCTGAATTTGGAGTGAGGAGGACTGAAATTCAAATGCAGCCTCACCTACTAGCTGTGTGATTCTGGACAAGTCACATAACCTTTCAAAACCTCGCCTCAGTTCCTTCATCTGTAAAATGAAGATAATGATAGCACTTACCTCCCAAGAAGGCTAGGATCAAATCAGATAACATATCAAGTAATTTGTGAACCTTAAAGCAATATAAAATGTTGCTATTATTATAACTCCAATTATTTGCTTGGAGAGTGCCCAGAAGGAGATATAGAGATTTGGTTGAAGGATATGGGAATACTTACCTAGAAGGAAAAAGAATCAGTAGGATATTACTTCATGTACTTTAAGAGCTAATCACATATATACCTCTAAGAGCAAATCTGACATATATACCTCTAGGTGTGTTCTAGACAACTCTCTAACTGCTAGCTTAAAGGCTAGCAGTTGCAGAGAAAACACAACCCTAGATTGGTAAAGGGAACTCCCTGAAGCAATGACACCATGGGTTCAGTCCCTATCCCTATCCCAGTTATGTGACAGGATTAGCCTTCCCCAAAAGGCCAAACCAGAATCAACATGGAGAAGATAAAAAGAGATGACAGGGAAAGAGCTGCCTTAGAAGGTAAGGGGGACCCTCTCCATGGAGGTCTTCAGGTCTAGAGTGTGGATAATCACTTGCTGAATATGTCATGGTAAAGATTTCTTTTGGGGTGTGGGTCAGACTTGATAGCTACTGAGGTCCTTTCCAACTCTTCAATCCTAAAATTCCAGTTGTAATGTGTACTAAATAAATCTATCCCACTCTACATTAAGATTGTCCTAACTAAATGTTGTGACCTTGAACAAGTCCTTAGCCTACTCAGGTCTACTGTGTTTCATCAACATGATGAAGACACTAAAGTTTTGCTATTTTCACCCTCACAAGAATTTATCATTATAGCTAACGAGATGACATCTACAAAGGCTATGTGACTGTTACATAAGACTGTCAATTCAAAATAATTTCTGTACAATGAAAGATATTTTACATAGAAGAAACAGCTACTAAATTACAAAAAAAAAAAAACCTGCAGTTTTCTTAAGGATTTTAATTCAACCACAGCCAGAGACTTAAGCTTGAATTTTATCTCTGTCATTAACTGTTACTTCAGTTACTACCAGTGATTTCTGTTTCTTCCAGTATGACCTTGGACAGTTCATTTAAATGGTCTTAAATAGTCTCTTCCATAAAATGAGGGAATTGGACTAAATGGCTTCTATGATCCTTCCAGTTATGGCTCTCCTTTTCAAGCTACTTTCTCCACTCCTTTCCTTCCACACACACACACGCACACACACACACACACTCACACACCAATAAAGTCATTTCAGTTCAGTTTCTTATCTTCATCTTTTAACAATGCCACAACAGTGAATCATTTTCTCTACTTCATAAAATTTTAATGTAGTTGATTCTGTTTTGTGTCCTCCAGTACTGCTTCAGGGGGCATTGAACAGAGTGTCACTTTTCCTATTAGCTTGGGACTCATAATAAGATTGTCCAAAGCATCTCTATTCTTGTGAAATTTACCTTAAGGGAAACATCTGGAACAGGATGGGATGGGGAAGTTCAAATGGCTAATAACCCATTTCAACCATAAATTTATCTATATAGCCCACAAAGTACACTCCATTTATTTTGTGAGCTCTCCTCCAAGTAAAGTTTATACAAAAAGGACAAGAGAGACTTGCAAAGGGATATGAAAAGCCTTCATATTAGACAGTTTGGAGAATTTTTGCAGTTTACTAATATGAAGGGATCAAATCTTTCTCAGGCAACCTGCTGTCTGACAACCATGCCTCTCCCATCTTCCATATGTAAATTTAACTCTTTAAAATACAAGTATAAGCACCAAATATAAATACTTAACCCTACTGGATTTTGTTTTGTGAGATACAACCTAATGCTCTAATTTGCCACCATCTTTTTGGACCCTAACATAGACAGTTTATTAGTGAAACCTCCCAGCTTTGTCACATGTGCAAGTCCAATTAGCATGCATATGTGTTATTTATTCAAGTCACTGATAAAAGTGATAAACAGTACTGGGCCAAGCCCAGATTTCTAGGGCATTTTGCTGGTAACTTTAGGCAAATTTGACATTGAATGACTCTTGAGTCTGGTTATAGGAGTTTGGAATTCATCTAATTGTTCCTTCATCTAATACACATCTCTATCATTTCCATAAAAATGGTTTGAGAGAAATGATCAAATTCTTTACTAAAATTTAGATACCTTAATATTTAATAATCTCCCATCTAATAGCCTAGTAACCCTGTCAAAAAAGGAAGCAAGGTTAATCTGGCATGATCTCTTCTTGATGAAATTTTATAATTATCACTTACTTTCTAGATGGTCAATAATCATCTTTTAAAATAATCATTTCCAGAATTTTACCAGGCATTGAATTCAAGTTCTCTGACAATAGTACTTCCTTTTTTTTGAGATCTTGGTAGTTGACCTTATTCAGTGCTACTGTACCTTTCCCATTCTCTGTAGCCTTTCAAGCATCACTTTTAGTGGCTCATCAATCACATCCCACCAGCTCTTGAGTACTAGAGGGCACACAGTTCATCTGTGTTTATCAGCTCCTTGCTTATTTTGGGTATCAGCTCCTTTTTAGAAATTTGGGTTCTGTCTTTACCCTTCCATAATCATACTCCTTAAGAAAAATACAAAAGCACAATGAGAATTGTGGGGAATTGAGGAAAGGGTTTGCTGATTGTAATTCTAGCCTTAAGAGAGTTCCCCAGTTCCAAACTCCAGGCCTGGCACTCTATCCACTGTGCCACCTAGCTACCCCCACTTGGGGATAGGTAGGGAAAGTATCTTTTCATGTATAGTTTGGACTAGATGACTGTTGAAGCCCCTTTCAACTTTTCAAATCCTGTGATTCTGTAATGAATTTTTTAAAAGCTACTCATGAGATCACATATGAAAGAACTGCAATCTACATCAGTGGAAAAAAAATGTCCACATTGATGAAACTGATTATTTTCTAAACATCTTAACGGCATGATTTTATTCTTTTTTACTTAGTTTCCCAGGAAAGAATGGAGGCAACCAACACTTATATAGTGCCTAAAGAATTGTGCTAAGTGCTTTACACACTGTTATCTCATTTGATCCTTACAACAGCCCTGTGAGGTAGGTGCTGTTCTTATCCTGATTTTCCAGTTGAATAAACTGATGAAGACTGGTTAAGTGACTTGCCCATGGTCACACAGCTGGTAAACATCTAAGACCAGATTTAAACTCAGGTCTTCCTGATTCGAGGCCCAATGTCCTATCTGCCGCACAACCTAGCTGCCCCTAAAACATCAGGAGATTGTTCAGTGATTTCACAATATGGGGTATAATGGTCTCCTTTACTTGAAGCCAGGGACCATGTCTTTGCCTTTTGACTGCTAAGACTACTAATAGCAATGGTACTTTAATAATAATATATTTATGCAGTGCTTTAATACTTCCAAAGCTTTCTTCATACCATTCCATGGTTGTATATATTTGTATTTCCAGATGGGGAAACTGAGACTCAGAGATATGAAGTTACTCATCCAGGATCACACAACTGGAAGGTATTAGCCAGGGTTCAGATCAAGATCTCCTCTATAAAGGCCTACTCCCCCCTTCCACTACAATGAGGGGGAGCATGATTTGCATATGTTATGGTCTCTATACAGAATCAGTCTGTTTGCAAAAGGAATCAAGTAGTCACAGAATCCACCAACTGGAAAAGGACTTTTTGAATTTTCGAGTACAACCCTTTCGTTTTACACATGAAAAACCAAAGCCCAGAAATATTAAATACTTTAAAGTTGCCCAACTAGTTATTGCCCAAAAAAGCCCTGGATCCCAGGTCCCTTGAATCCCGGCCCTGAGTTTTTTCCATTACACCAAGCCCATCAGTGGATCAACCAACAAGAGTATAGCAAGTGTTTATTCTATGCCATGCCATATGCTAGTCTCTAGGGATGTGAAGACAAAAATGAAACAACCCCTGTCCTTAAGGTGCTTATATTCTATCGGGGGCAATCAACATATACATGTATAAGAATATCTAGGGGCTGCTAGATGGCACAATGGATACAGTGCTAGACCAGCAGTCAGGAAGACTAGAGTTCAAACCTGGCCTCAGACATTCACTAGCTGTATGACCCTCAGCAAGTCACTTAACCCTGTTTGCCTCAAATGAGCTTGAGAAGGAAATGGTAAGCCACTCAGGATCCTTATTAAGAAAATCTTAAATGGGTTCAAGGAGAATTGGACATGACTTAACTCAACAACACCCCATAATATATGGTAAATATCCATTATGTATTCAAAATAATTATCAGTTAATTTATAGGAGTCAGCTCTAAATTGTCATCTTACATATGCAGGTATGCATCCTTAATGAATGACTAGCTTCCTCTCCCTAAGCCTAAAGTTCATTTCTCTTCAATGAACTGATCTATTTGGGGGGGGGGGGGGGCGGTGTTTTCCATTGGAAATATACTGTTTGAAAAATTCATTGTTTCTCAAATATCTCTTTAATGTGACCCTCGTTATTATTATTTATAGAGAGCTATTTCAGAGTGCCAAGATTTATTTTTACTTTTAAAAAATATTTAACAGCATCATATATAAACAGGGTATATTATATTAGGAGCAATAAAATCCACATTCATCTGTCAGAAGTACAGAATGCTTCCTATAAAGCTAATTTGCTAGATAGAAGGTCTATGTCAGGATTCATGTGGTTCTCTAAGGAACCAACTACCTAATTAATTATGGTTTGTGGGAATTAGTTCAAACATGTCTAGCTTCCTAAGTCTCCAGACACAACGTGTCTCATCCTAAATATCTTAATCTTCCAATCTGTTCAGACACAAGCCAAGTTCCTATAAGAAATCAGAGTCTAAGAATTTAGATAATTGGAGACAGACAGACAGACAGACAGACAGACAGACAGATAGATAGATAGATAGATAGATAGATAGATAGATAGATAGATAGATAGATAGATAGATAGGATCTTTCCCAAGATCAGTTATTCTCCTTACACTCCAAATACCATACCCAAGCTGAATTTCTAGATATTATAATTTTCTCAAAATTCTTGTGAATGACAATTAATTGAAGATCTTCAGGGCATATTATTCTAGCTAAAAAATTCTTCTAAAAGTACATTTGGAGATATTGGACTTAAAATCAGGAGACTTGTGTTAGAATACAAATATTTACAAATCACATAACCCCTCTGAACCTCAGTTTCTTTATCTATTAAACTGAATTAAAAGCTTGCACTACCTATTTCAGGTTTTTTTTAAAATGAAAATACTTTATAAACTTTGAAACTTTATATCTATGTGTATCCATATATATATGAACATATGTACAAATAAATATGGTGTATGGTGTTACATACATATAGATATTTGTTCATACACAGTATGTTCCAAAAGTCTGAGTGATTAAAATTGCACACAGATTTTGGAAGACCCTGTATTTAGGATATTCTAATTATATAGTGCTCAGACTTCACTGGTCTTTACATCCTCAACTCTAGGATAATAAATTCCATCCTAAGCTGTGTTAGCAAGAATTGTTGTTCTAGAGCTTAAAGGGACTTTAAAATATTTAGTCCAACCCCTTTGACTTAGGAAGAAAATGGAACCCAGAGACATTAAACGACTTGCCTAAAATCATGTTAATTAAGAGTAAATGACTGGAACAGAATTTGAACCTCAGTACCCTCACTGCAAATTCTTTCATCTGTACCAAATTTTCACATCTATATGCTGGGCAGGAACGTGAAGGGGGAATCAGTTAAGTGTGGGATGTCTGGATGAAAAGGCCTATTTCTGACACTGCCATAACCTTAATATCTATCTCATAGCTGTTTGCTTTTGGCATATTGCAATAAAATAATGTGACCCGAGGTGTAAACAGGGATGCAGCAACAGAGAAAGGGAATAAGTCAGTCTCATGTTTGCAACTGGATGCTTTTTTCCTCTTTTGTCAATTGTCTATTACTATTCCTAGAGTTATCTAAAAATGCCTCACTGTATCTCTATTAAATTAGTAGGCAATATACTTGATGTTTTGTGGGTCAGCCTTATCTCAAAGTTCTCAGAGCAGAAAGAGCCCTATGAGATCATCCATTTCAAACCACATATGAACCAAAATCTTGTTTCCAACATGGCTCATGAGTGATTGTCTAGTCTCTACCTTAGGACCACTCATGATAGGGAATTCCTCAGGAGAGGCAGCTCATTCCATTTTCTTACAGCTCTAAATATTAGGGGAAGTTTTGCTTCTTTGTTTGTTTTCCCATTATATTGAATTTAAAACTAGCTCTCTGCATCTTCTACCTATCCTTCCTAGTTCTGCACTAAAGGGCCAAGCAAAACAAATCATATTTTTTTTCCAAATGACAGACTTTCACATATTTGAATGTAACTATCTTTCCTTACCCTAGTTTTTCTCCAGACTTTCCCTTCTACAGAATAAACATCCCTAGTTCCTTAACTGGCCCTGCTTACCATTCCAGTTCCTCCCCAGAATCAACATTACAAGTTCCCCCACCTGGCATGGTTTCCAGTCACCCCCTCCCATCCTGGTCATATTTCAATGGACATGTTACAATTCCCCAATGTTTTTGTAAAAACATGGTACCCAGAATTTAGCACTTTACTTAAGATCTGATCCAATCAGGATAACATATTTTATCATCTTCCTTATTTTAGACTCTTTTCTTCTATAAAAGAAGCTCAAGATCCCTTGAGCACTGGTTTTTGCCCTCATATTGTTTGACTCTTTCAATGGTTTTGCAGTCTCTAAAGCCCCTAAGTCTTTTTCCCAAGTACTATTATCTAGCTCTGCTCCTCCCATCCTGTACTTAAACAGCTTATTTGTTAATCCATATGTAGCTAGGCTTTTGCTTTTTTCCCCTACTAATTTCATTGTCTTCAATTCCGTCTATTTTCTTGACTGTGAAATCTTTCAACCTGTTAGTTAGCTCCCCTGATTTACACTATTGGCAAATTGTGCAAACTTCTGCCCAAGTCATTGATAAAAATATATATATATTAAGCAGGATATGTACCATGAGAAGGGGAAATTCTGCATAGTGGGACTCCAGGAGTTCCCAGGCAGAGCCCCTGGATGAAAACTATCAAACCTACCAATCACCATAGCTTCATTCCCTTGAATCCTCCAGGATTTCTAGTATTTAAGACTAATCGATATTCAAAATGCCAAAACTCATAAGAGATCAGCTAACCCCTTAGCTAAATTAATACTAACTAATCCAATAAGTATTTATTAAGCATCTCTACAAGGCAATGTGCTAAGTATCTACTATACAAAAGCAAAATTAAAAAATCAAAAGCTGTATTCCTATCACATTGATTCTTTATATACCGTTTGATTAAAAAAAAAGAAAAGAAGCTCTGTAAAAGATTTCTATCCCAAGGCATCCAATTTTTGCTGTTGCCTGTGATGCTGTGACTGAGGTGTTGCCTCCAAAACCAAATGGGAACCTTGATACTATTCAGGCTGTTATCAAAGTGAACATCAAGGAAAAATTAAATCAATTAAACAAGCAGTTATTAAACTCCTACTATGTGCTATGCTCAGTGATAGGTACTGGGGACACCAAGGTAAAAACTAAGCTGTCACTTCCCTTAAAGAACAAGCATTGATATCATATATACATAAATCAATACTACACAAGGAAACAGGTCCAAAGAGAACAATAACAACTTGGACAGGGGAGGGTATATCTAGAAAGGCTTCAAGGAGGAGGTAAAACCTAAATTAAGCCTTAAGGGAAGTCAAGGATTCTGACTGGAAGAGATGAAATGGGGTATCCATTACTAGTATGCTCTCCATAGTTATGAACTTGGCACTGGGAAGGTCTATCAAGTTGGGTAGTATGTCACAGTTAAGACAAAAAAAATTATCTGAATGTTGTTCTGCCCTCTCAAAACTACTTAAAGTGAAATTTTTCTCCCATCTTGGAATTTTATACTGTCACCCTAACAAGGCTATAAAGTATAGAGGGTCATAATTCTTAATTACTGGATTGGTTCCCTGGCTCTGTTTACAAAAAATGTTAGTAGCCCTGAGGGTGGAGTTACACTGTTTAAGTCATGTTTTAATTTTTTTTTTTTGTAATTACAATTTGATTCCTGGTATAAACTACTGAGTGTACTTAGTGCCTTTTATGCCCAGCATTTCCCAAAGCGAATAATTTTGAATTAAAGGCTGATACTCATCCAAAAGGTTCCCAGAATGTTCATAGACTCAGTAAATTATGTATTAAACAGAATTCTTTAGGCTGAAGATAAGAGATGCTTTTGATGTTGGCTATGGTTTTTAATTATATTAATGGCTATCAATGTTTAGTTTTCTACAGAGGTGGTTTCTTGTGTTCTCTGTTCACTTATTTAGTTATTCCTCAGCCCGATTTTTCATTTTTCACATTAAGAATATCATGTGTCAATTCAAATCTCCCATGTTGTGGCAGAAATTTGTTGGCTAATTTCTGAGTGGCAAAGAGGAATAACTTGCTACAAATACACCACCTTCTGGACAGTCACTGTATATACCCACAGGATTATAAGGAGGATTGTGGTCATCTCTGAGACTAGGTGAAAGGAGAGTTAAAAAGTACCTAGGGAGCTGATCTGTATATGTCATCTCCTTTGACCATGACTTCCTTCCTCAAAGGACTGAGCTCGATGCCTGGGATGGGCTTTTTTCTTGCTTTCTGTTGTTTTAGACTCCAAAAGCTACACGTAAAGTTAATGAACACTAATCCTAAGAAAATGAAAACAAGGCCCCTAGGCAAAACAGAATAGAACTAGTGAAATCTTCATCATCTTCAAAGTCAGTGAAGATTGTTACATGTAATAATTAATTCATCTCAGTGTTCTTTTCTTTTCAGCTAAATCAAGCACTTTGTACATTTTAACATGATACAGTTGAGTAATAAGTAAGAGCTCTGCACATGAAGTGACGAGGAGTTCAATTCAAATCCTACCTCAGACCCACCTTAGCTGTGACAGCCTGGGCAAGTCGCTTAATCTCTCTCAACCTCAGTTTTTTCTTCTATAAAATGGAGATAATAGTAGTATTTCCTTCATAAGGCTATGAGGAGCAAATGAGATAATATGTATATGAATTTTGTAAAGCTTAGAGTGCTATATACATGCTAGCTGTTACTATTTTCAATTATTTTGATTATATACTGTCTAAAAAGCACATTAATAGAGCAAATAATTTCACATCTTAGTTTATGCCCATTTTATGGAAAGTTAAGCTATAAAATAGTCAATAAAAAGGAGAGCAGGGATCAAGACAATGTGGTAAGGTAGAAAGAATTTAGAGTCAAAAGTCAACACCTATTTATAAGAGTGCTCTGCTACATTATAAATATGACCTTGTGCAAGTTACTAAACCTCTTTGGACCTTCTAGATGACCACAGATTTAGAGGTGGAAGGAAAGAGGTCTAACACCTTCATTTTACAGGTCAGGAAACTGAGGCTGAATTTGGGTCCCTTGCCAAAGATCAAACAGGCATACATGTCAGAACCAGAGTTTAAATATAGGTCCTCTGACTTCAAGTTCAACCCCATTTCCCACTGTATGACACTTCTTTAATTTCCTTTTCTGTAAAATATGCAAAGCCAACAAGGAAGCATCGTAAATAGAGTATTGGTAAGGAATGGAGCAGAGCTTAATTCAGGAAAACCTTATCGAATAGTGTCTCATGAACTGATTAGCTCTGTGATCCTGAGCAAGTCACTGAACCACCATCAGCCTTAGTTTCTTCATTTGTAAAATGGAGATACCTACCTCCCAGGGTTATTGGGGGAGGGTGAGATAATATATGTAAAGCCCTTAGTAAACTTCAAAGCCCTATATGAATGTTAGCTATTTTATTATCCTCATTATTGTTACTAATTACTTTTTTGACTCATTGGTCTCCAAGGTACCTCCTAACCCTAAATCCTATCATCAAATATATAGGGGAAAAAATCATAGATTGAGAGTTAAGAGACATGAGTTCTAGACCCAGTTTCGTAAACTGTGTGACTCTGGACAAGTCATTTAATCACTATTAGTTTCCCCATTCTCATCTTCAAGAGTTGGTGGACATGATCCAGCTCTTAGATTCTGTGGCCTTATGATGTGTTCAGGGACTGAGTAGGAATGTTAAGAAAACAAGAATGTTTTCTAGCACACTGCTTTAATATTTCATTGTTCTTACTTATTCATCTCCAACAGTTTCTATTTGACCCTTCTATGGTTCTGGAACATAAAAAAAAAATGCAGTATTCAGAGGAAAGTACATTTTCCTAGTGATATATCTGGTATAACCTTGAGCAGTGACACAGAACTTCTTTGTCCATCTCATAATTATTATAGTAATTCTTAAAATTAATGCCTTCCTCCATGCACCACTGAATACTTGCATCTTGATAGGCATTTTATTAAATTATAAAATAGTACATCATATGAAGTTAGTCTAATATAGTATCGTCATCCTTCACTTATTGTTTCAGATGTCCTATGAATTACTACATTGATCCAAATATAACACACCTCTTTAAATGAGATATCTTTGAAAGGAGTAAAATGTATAGGTACACAATTATGATAGTCTGAATTTGGGTTTTATATAAGGTAGATTTGGGGAGAAATTATGGACCACATTGCAATCAATGGTCATGGTTTCTATAATCCCTCCCTTTGCGGTTTCAATTAATAAACATTTAAGTGCTTAATATGTGTCAGGCACTCTGCTAAGCACTACGGATACAAAAAGAAACAAAACGTAGTCTTTGCCTTCAAAAAGAACGTAACTTAATGGGGGAAATATGTGTGTATGTATGTATGTGTGTGTGTATATATATATACACACATATATATGTATATATATACAAATATGTATGTATATATGTACATGTGTGTATATGTGCATATATACAAGCTATAGCCAAGATAAATAGGAAACAACAGAGGGGAGACACTATAATTAATAGAATAGTAAAGGCTTTGTCTAAAAAATGAGATTTGAGTTGGAACTCAAAGAAAGCAGGGAAGTCAGCAGAGAAGAAGATGGAGAGCATTACATTACAGGTGTGGGGGCACCCAGAAAAAAATACCTAGAGCCCAGAGATGGAGAATCTGGTTAGAGGAACAGCCAGGAGGCCAGGGTCACTGGATCTCAGAGTACACAGCAGGGAACAAAGTCTAAGATGAGGCTGGAAAGGTAGTAGAAGACTCGGTAACAAAGGGCTTTGAATACTAAACAGAATATTTTGTATTTGATCCTGGAAGTGATAGGGAGCCACCAGAGCTTATTGAATAGGGGGATGAAATGGTCACACTTCCACTTTAGGAAAATCACTTGGGTGGCACACTGGAGAATGGATTAGAATAAATAGCCTAAACCCACTAATAGGCTTTTATAATGGTCCCTGTGTAAAGTGATGAGGGCCGAGAGGGGTAACCGTGTCTGAAGAAAGAAGGGGGCACATTCAAGAGATGATGCAAAGGGAAAATCTATAGGCAACATATTAGATAGGGTAGTGAGAGAGAATTGGGAGTCTAGGATGACTCCTAGGTTGCAAGCCTTGGGGGCAGGGAGGATAGGAGTTCCCTCCACAAAACAGGGAAGGGAGGGGAGGGGAGGGTTCAGGGGAAAAGATGAATTCTGTTTTGGACATATTTAATTTAAGTTGTCTACTGGATATCCAGCTCAAGATGTCTGAAAGGGAGTTGGAGATGTGAGATTATAGATTTGAGAATCTTCAATGCAGAAAGCCATGGGAGCTCATGAGATCACTGAGTAAAGTTGTAGAGAGGGAGAAAAGCACCCAGGCTAGAACCTTGAGGGACATTTATGGTGAGGGGGAGTAGTCGGGATGATGATCCAGCAAAGGAGACCGAGAAGGAGTAGACATATAGGAAGAAAAGAAGAAAGTGATGTCCTGAAAGCCTAGAGAGAAGAGAGTGTCAAGGAGAAGAGGGCTGTAGGCATTGTCACAGGCAGCAGAGAGCAAGAGGGATGGGGATTGATGAAGGCCACTGACTTTGGCAATTAAGATATCATTGGTAACTATTGGAGAGAGCCTTTCCACGAAACGATAAGTCAGATTATATATTATACATATTATAAAGGCATAAGAAAGTGAATAGAGAGGAGAGGGAGGCACTTATCTGAAACAACTTTTTTGATGAATTTAGCTGCAAACAGCAGAAAAGACATAGGACAGTGGTTAGCAGGCATAGAAGGATCAAGTGAAAGTCTTTTCAGGATATGGGAGTGTCAGAGTGACATGGGCGACATGGGCTTGTTTGTAGGCAGTAGAAAATGAGCCTGTGGACAGGAGAGATTAAAAATAAATTACAAGTGGAGATAACAGGGAACAATCTATGGGAGGAGACGGGAAGGAACAGCATTTCTTGAGCAGGCAGAGGTGCAGGCTTGGTAAGGAGTAAGGCCACCCCATCATATAAGAAAGGGATGAATGAGGGGCAAAAGGCAGAAGGCATCTGAGTGATAGATGAGGAAGATGGAAGAAGAGGAGTTCATGATGAATGGCCTCAGTTTTTTCTGTAAAATATGATTTAAAGATCTCAGCCAAGATGATGAGGGAAGAGGGAGCCATGGGAGGTTTGAACAAGGATAGGAAGGTCTGGAAGAGTCTTTGTGGAGAATGGGAAAGCAAGCTGCTAAGGCAGGTATGGAAGTATTGCCTAGCAGTAATCTGAAATCTGATTAGTCCTGCAAAAGCAGCAACATGTAGAGACGAGAGAGCAGCCTTGGAAGCAGAAAGACTTGAGTTCAGGTTTTACCTTGTCACAATCTTGTCAGCAGAACCATGAACAATTTAATTAACCTCTCAGGGCAAACCACTTTCCTTCCTCCCACACTCAACTCTCTATTGTTTTTTTTTTTAATTTTCTCCCCTTAATTGTATTTTTTTCCAATTACATGCAAAGGTAGTTTTCAACATTCACTTTTATAATATTTAAGTTCCAAATTTTTTCTGCTTCCCTCCTCTCCCTCCTCCCCAAGATGACAAGCAATCTGACATAGGCTATACATGCACAATCATATTCAGTATATTTCCTCTTCAGTCATGTCATGAAAGAAGAATCAGAACCAAAGGGGAAAACTATGAGAAAGCAAAAACAAAAAAGAGAAAATAGCATGCTTCAATCTGCATTCAGACACCATAGTTATTTCTCTAGATGTGGGTAGCATTTTCCATCATGAGTCCTTTGGAATTGTCTTAGATCACTGTATTGCTGAGAAGAGCTAAGTCTGTCGTAGTTGATCACAGTGTTGCTGTACTGCCACATTCAACTCTAGTTGCTTGGGATTGTTGATCGGCACTGGTAGAGGGAATTTCCTATATCAATGAAATTGCAACTTCAGACTCAGAAAACCTTGAATTTTACTCATTCTGGAGCTCAGGGTAATTATAATATGTTTATAGATTTTTATACTCAATGCCAGGTTCATTAATATGAATTTGGGAGGAAATGTCCATAGTTATTGGTCAGGATCTGTAATTTCATTCATGTAAACAAGCATCTATTAAGTACCTGCTATGAGTAAGGGACTAACTAAACTGCAGATACAAAAAAATAGTCAAGAAAAAGTCCCTGCCCTCAAGGTGCTAACAACATAATGGGAAAGACTATATGCAAACAACTATGGTACAAACAAAACACATGCAGGATAAACTAGAGAAAATCTCCGATGGAAGACATAGACTTTAAGGAAGACTAGGAATGGCTTGTTGAAGAAAGTGGGATTTTAAGTGAGACTTTAAAGGCAGAGAGGCCAGGAAGAGAGAGAGATAGGCATAGAGAATCATGAGTGAAAATTAAGAGTCAGTGTAATTGCAAGGAGACCAGTGCCACTGGGCAGTCATGTACATGGAAAGGAGTAAGGAATAACAAGATTGGAAAGGGACGTCCCTTGTTATATCAATAATTGTATTTTTAAATACACTAATATTTCACTTATTCAGCAATCTCAGCTAAATACAGCCAAGAAGCAGAAAGAAGGCAAAACAATGGTGTCTGAGCAGCCAACATAGACGTAGCAAAGTCATTGCATCAAAACTTATTAACATTACTCATCAGAGATCCCTATAGATTCATTCTCAGACTATTAATCTTATTTTATAAACAAAGCTAACGAGTTCAGTTGTCTAATTCACTTGCTGCTGATTAAAATCAGAAGCTGAGGGTTATGGGAGGATGAATGGAGACCAGTACCGTTACTAACAACAGTGTTGGTACTAGAAACATCAAATGTCTCTACCCCTAAGTATGTGAGAGGAAACTGACTCAAGGCTCAAAAAGAGTCAAACTGACTCAACATTTGAATGCTCCCAGCTGAACACAAAGTTTCCATTTGCCTTTTGAGTCTTACTAATCGCTGGCTCCATTGTGGGAGAGGTGGTAAGATACTGTCTTTCAATCTTCCCCAGGCCTCACACAATGACCCTTGAGCATCTGCTCAGGCTTCCTTGTTGTAAGACTAATCCCCAGAACCCTGCAGAGGCGGATAGAACTGTTCTAACCACTCCACTCCAAAGAGTACTTCACTTTATACTGCAATTATCACAGCCAGATATGCTAGAAGTCATTTGCTGAAATCATAGAATGGAAAAAAGAAACAGCTGGCATTATTTGCATGTCATAGTTTTTAAAGCAGTAAATTAAAGGAAAAAAACATGAATTTTACCACCCCCCCACACCCTTTATTCCTACAACAAAGTTTTTGCAAAGACCATTTTCAAATCATATGTGTTATCATAAAGAGTCTTGAAAAGAAAAAATTCACTTCCATCCTACTTTTTACCTCCCATCTGTTATTGTCTGTGCTCCAAAGTAGTTCCTGTATAGAGAATTGAAGGAGAATAATGGGAGTACACAGCAAAGCAGACAAAAGGAGTATTTCAAGGATCATTTGGAAGCACTCTCTGAGGAAAGGCAGCATATGGAAATGACAGCAGACAATTGACCACAGTGGTGGGCAGCAATCAGGTTTGGGGTGGCTGAGTGCTGTCTGGGAGACATCGAAGTGAAGGGCCACAAGCAATTCTGTGCAATTATTAGCCAGTGAATAGCCTTGCCCTGCAAATAGAATTTCTGTGGTGCAATTCTAAAGGCTATTTGGCTGATGACTTAAAATGTCTCAACCCATGCTGGCTGCCATGGCACTCACTATCCCTACAGCTCACTCTCCTCACATCTCTACCTTCTTTCAAATGTTCCTAGCAGACAGACAGTGAACTAGTGTGAAGTAAAGGCTTTGTCTTCTGTCACTCTGTCCTTTGCTTTCATTATGGCATGCTTCATAAAAACCAAATTTGAAAGGAGAAGAAAGAAGTCTATTTCCTCATCAAGCCAGATGCTTGGGTTTTCTGTAAGCCCTCAGACTAGGAAGGGGCCTCTGTCCCTCAAAATATTCCTACAGCCCAACCCCTACAACTTAACTTGATTTTTCAAATTCTGTTAATAGTTAGGTTTGCAAATAGGGACCAAGATAAGGAGGACCTGTCCCTTCTGGAGAGGAAGGACAAGCTTTTGATCCAAAGAATGATGAAAGGCATAATGAGATAAAAGACAAAGAAAAGAGATTAAGTACTAGTGGCAGGTAATTTTCTTATGAGGGATATTGAGGCAAAATCCAATGTGGCTGGTTGTTGTGGCACTCACTTCTTATCCCCACTGGCCTAACAAGGTAAAACTGGCTTATCTCTGGAGCTTGGGAATTCTGAGCTACAATGACCTGTGGTGATAGAGTATCCACATTAAGTCTGATTGTTGTGGTGTTTGTCCTTTGTCTTCAAAGAAGACCATGGCGTCAGTGAAATGATGACATGACTTGCCGTTGGCTTTGATTTGAGTGAGGGAGGACTGTGCAACGTCACCAACCTCACTTTCTCGTGCAGAGCCATCTGGATCCAGTGACTGATATTCATCAGGATGACTGGAAATGGCCCAGGATGCAATAGGAGACCTTGTCCCTTTTCGGCTAAGGCTTTTTCAGGTATTCACTTAGAGTGAGGTAATGCCCACTCAGTGAATAAATCTCCGAGTGGGGCACTAGGTTACCTAAGGAGGATAAAACCAGGCCAGGTAATAAACAGATTAGTAGAGAGATTAGGCCTGCAAATCATTCCTGACCTCCCAACTTGGGCAAAATGTAAAACCCAATTTTAAAAGAAAAATTTAAAAATAAAATAAAATTGACATACACAAAAGAAAGCTCTATTGTTTTCCCAGTGCACGTATCCAGGATTTGTCCAAAGGTTATCCAAGATTTGTCAGACTTAAATGCCACTACCTTCATAATTCATCTTGGTGCTTGACACAAAGTAATTGCTTACTCAATGGTTTTCATTCAGTCATTCACTCATTGATTCACATAGGGATAAATGGTACTGCCAAGGGAAATGGGATTATTAAATCTTAACCAAGAAACAACATTTTTAGGGGTACAGGTGTTAGTTTTGTTCACTGCTCCCAAATGAGAGCAAAAGTTTTGAGACAGATAGATTAGGAAAGTAAACAATTAAGAAAATCATACCTGAGATCCAGACTTAGATTTCTAAGTCATTGCTTTCAGATATAGAAATGACAGTCACTAAGACTGAAATGGGGTACACTGAACAAGGGTTGAGAAAATGCATTGACCTAGAGGAGACTTGCAAAAAATAAATCAAGATTTTAAATTGAAAAGGGAAGGAAATGCCTGCATATATACTATGTATCTGTGTGTGTATATATAAATATATATATGTGTATATGTATATATATATATGTAATAGCTAGCTACTATAGAGTAGCATTATAGTAATTTTTAAGCAATAGATATGTCAATTCATTTGCAGGGCAGAAAAAGAAGAAGCACTAAAATTTACATTAGATGTGTTTACACAAATCCACATAGTTAACATTTATGTAGTGCTTTAAGTTTTGCAAAGCACTTTACATTATCTCACTAGGAACAGTAAAGTTAACAAAAGGGGTTATTGTTGCTATATTGGGAAAAAGGTGAGGATCAAAGTGGTAAATAACCTACAATGGGGAGGAGGCTGTTCAACTCTGCTTCTGTTTTTTCTGGCAACAAAAGAATTACCTGTCAGGAAACCAACATGGTAAACTACGATCATTAAAGAGGTATTAGTAGCATCACTAAGACTATCTTTGTGCTAGAACAAGAGATAGAAATACCTGAAATCAAGCCTTTGAAATCAATTCAACAGTGTTTGTTAATATCTAATGGAAATCCTCATTCTGAAAACAGCTTACAGTCTCCTTTTAGCTTTCTGACCCAAGAATTTTTCATTATAAATAAAATATACCATAATTTGTTTATTATATTACCTATTACATTGAAGCAAAATAACGTAGTCGAAAGTGTGCATGGTTTAGTGGCAGGAGAAACCTATATCCAGCTACTTAATAAGCAAGTAGTGTAACCACCTCTAGCCTTGTTTTGTCCAAAAAATGGATATAATGGTAGTGCTTCACAAGATTATATTATGTGGATCAAATGGGATAATGTGTATAAAATATCTTGAATACCTAAAAATGGTTTGCAAATCTTAAAGTATGCCCTTTTTTTATCATCATCAACATCTATAATTATAATGAATGTCCACAACCTACCACTATTTATAGAATGACAAAATTTGAAATTTGGAAGAAATTTCAGTGGCCACCTAACTGAACCCATACCAAAAGGTATCCCTGCCCTAACATACCCAACAAGAGATCACCTAAACTCTTCCTAAAGACTTATAAGGAGGGAAATTCCACAAAGACTGAGATAGATCTAATTGTTAGTAAGGTGCTGTTTTTTTCTGAAAGCTTACTAAATATTTGCTTCTTTATAATTTCCACCCATTCTACTCTCCATTGCCGAACAAAATAAATATAATCCCTCTTCCATATTATACTCCACAAATACTTGAAGAAACTTATCATGTCAGCCTGTCTTCACTTGTTCAAACTAAATATCATCCCCAATCCCTTCAGTCTTGCTTCATATCATGTGAACTCATGTCTTTCAGCATCTTGGTTGCCCTACCATGGCCAGTTTATCAGTGCCCTTCTTAAAATGTGGTCCCCAGAACTGAACACAATATTCCAGATGAGTTCTGATGAGGACATAGTGCAGTAGGATTATAATTATTCCCAGTAGCCATGCCTCTCTTAATATAGGTCAAGATCGCATTAATTATTTTTGATGGCCACATCATATTGATGATTCCTTGAGCTAACTGCCCACTTAACACCCCCAAACACTTTTAGAAAAATTTGTCAACTATCTCTTTTAAGACTTATATTGATCATTACTGAATTTTATCTTATTAGATTCAGCCCAGTATTCGAGGTTGGCAAGATATTGTTCAATCCTATCATCTAATGTTTTACCTATTCCTTCTCAGTTTTATGTCTTCTGCATATGTGGCAAATGTGATAAAAATGATAAACAGTCTAGATATCTGGACCACTCCTCTGGAGTCCTCCTGCCATGTTGACATTGAATTACAAATTATTACTAAGCCCAGTCATCCAACAAGTTGTGAACTTGTCTAAGTGTATCATCTAGTCTAGTGATATCTCTCCATTCTCTACACAGAAATAGTATGAGGTACTCTACCAAACTCTTTACAAAAATTGAAATTAACTATTGTTCTGGCATACTCTAAGCTAACAGTTTAGTGTTCTTGTCAAAATGAGAAATGAGGTAAGTCTAGCCTGACCTGTTTTTTTTTAAATTTATTTATTTAACTTTTTACATTCATTTTCACAAAATTTTGGGTTCCAAATTTTCTCCCCTTTTATCCCCTCCTCCCACCCCAATACACCGAACAATCTAATTTTCCCTATCTCCAATATGCCCTCTCTTCTTTCATCCCTCCCTTCTCTTGTCCCCATCTTCTCTTTTGTCCTATAGGGCCAGATGACTTTCTATTCCTCATTAACTGTATTTCTTATTTCCTAGTAGCAACAACAATACTAAACAGTTGTTCCTAAAACTTGAGTTCCAAATTTTCCCCATCCCTCCCTCCCCACCCATTCCCTTTGGGAAGGCAGGCAATTCAATATAGGCCCTATCTGTGTAGTTTTGCAAATGACTTCCATAATAGTCGTGTTGTGTAAGACTAACTGAATTACCCTCCATCCTATCCTGCTCCTCATTGTTTCTATTCTGTCTTTTGATCCTATCCCTCCCCAAGTGTTGACTTCAAATTGCTCCCTCCTCCCATTACCCTCCCTTCCATCATCCCTGCCCTTGCTTATCTCCTTCTCCCCCACGTTCCTGTATTGTAAGATAGGTTTTCATACCAAAATGAGTGTGCATTTTATTCCTTCCTTTAGTCGAATGTGATGAGGGTAAACTTCTTGGTTTTTTTTTTTCTCAGCTCTCCTCTTTTTCCCTCCACTAAAAAGTCTCCTGCTTGCCTCTTGAATGACATATAATTTATCCCATTCCATTTCACCCTCTTTCCTCCCCCTACCCTTCTCTCTCACATTTACCTTAATTTCTTTTAAGATATGGTCCCATCCTATTCAATTCACTCTGTGCTCTCTGTCTCTGTATGTGCTTCCATGTGTGTATGTATGTGTGCGTGCACATGTGTACATGTGTGTGTGTATGTGTGTGTGTGTGATCCCACCAACTACCCAGATACTGAAAAGTTTTAAGAGTTACAAATATTGTCTTTCCATGTAGAAATGTAAACAGTTCACTTTTGGTAAGTCCCTTATGACTTCTCTTTGCTGTTTACTTTTTCATGCTTCTTCTCATTCTTGTGTTTGAAAGTTAAATTTTCTTTTCAGCTCTGGTCTTTTCATCAAGAATGCTTGAAAGTCCTCTGTTTCATTGAAAGACCATATTTTCCCCTGAAGTTTTATACTCAGTTTTGCTGGGTAGGTGATTCTTGGTTTGAGTCCTAGTTCCTTTGACTTCTGGAATATCCTATTCCACACTCTTCGATCCCTTAATGTAGAAGCTGCTAGATCTTGAGTTATCCTGATTTTATTTCCACAGTACTCGAATTGTTTCTTTCTAGCTGTTTGCAATATTTTCTCCTTGACCTGGGAATTCTGGAATTTGGCCACAATGTTCCTAGGAGTTTCTCTTTTTGGATCTCTTTCAGGCGGTGATCGATGGATTCTTTCAATACTTATTTTGCCCTCTGGTTGTAGAATGTCAGGGCAGTTTTCCTTGATAATTTCTTGGAAGATAATGTCTAGGCTCTTTTTTTGATCATGACTTTCAGGTAGTCCCATAATTTTTAAATTGTCTCTCCTGGATCTATTTTCCAGGTCAGTTGTATTTCCCATGAGATATTTCACATTCTCTTCCACTTTTTCATTCTTTTGGTTTTGTTTTGTGATTTCTTGGTTTCTCAGAAAGTCATTAGACTCCATCTGTTCCATTCTAATTTTGAGAGAACTATTATCTTCAGTGAGCTTTTGAACCTCTTTTTCCATTTGGCTAATTCTGCTTTTGAAAGCATTCTTCTCGTCATTGGCTTTTTGAACCTCTTTTGCCAACTGAGTGAGCCTATTTTTCAAGGTGTTATTTTCTTCAGCATTTTTTTGGGTCTCCTTTACCAAGGTATTGACCCACTTTTCATACTTGTCTTGCATCTCTCTCATTTCTCTTCCCAGTTTTTCCTCCACCTGTCTAACTTGCTTTTCAAAATCCTTTATGAGCTCTTCCAAGGCCTGAGCCCACCGGACATCCCCCTGGGATGCCTGGGATACAGAGGCCCTGCCCTCTACGTCTTTCCCTGATGGTAAGAATATTTCCTCGTCATCAGAATTGAAAGGCAGGATCATTTGCACCCGCTCAAAGAAGCTCTCTATAGTCTTATTTTTCTTCCCTTTTCTGGGCATTTTCCCAGCCAGTTACTTGACTTCTGAGATTCCTGTCCACCCCTGCCTAGATCCGCCCAGCTAGTGCTTGGGGTCTGAGATTCAAATGGGCTTTCCGAGGCGGCTCGCCTGACCTGTTTTTGATAGAGTCACGATGGCTCTTTGCAATCATTGATTCTCTTTCTAGATACTCATAAACCACTCCTTTAATAATCCATTTTAGAGTTTTCCTGAGAACCAAATCAAAATCATTGGACTATCATTTGGCAGGCTCTGTTTTCTTCCCTTTTTTTTTTTTTTTTTTTTTTTTTTTGAAAATCAGGCTATTTGCTGTTCTTTCATATTGTGGAACCTCTCCCATTTCCTGATCTGCCAATTTTTTCACTCCCTAAGTATGTAGTTCATCTGAGCCAGGACACTTGAATTTATGAAAGACAACTAGATACTCTCACCATGTCTCCTTATCTCTAGTATCAACTGCCAGTTAGTCATTTCTGTTCAGTCATTTCCAAAAGAAGGAAAATTCTTTTGGCAGAGAAAATAGGATCAAATTAAGAACTGAGCAGCTCTGCTTCCTCTAGAGTACCTGTATGAGAAGAGATCTAAGGAGAAACACACACACACACACACACATACACCATACCACACTGCCTCCTAATTCTAGGCTTAAGGAGGTTGTTATATTTGCCCAGAGAAAATACCCCCCACATTGATCTCCATTGTTTTCTTTTACCCCCAAAAGATTTCTGCAGTATCACAACTCCATCCCCATACCCCTTAAAAAGGACCAAAAGGGTAACAGTCACACTAGTTCTAAGATCTGTTGACTACCTCCTCTTTCTGATCTATGGTTTCCATGAAAGAGATCAAGCCTAGAAGTGAGGCAAGTCTTTGTTTATAGTTATCACACCTGTAAGCTTCATGAGTAATTGGCACATACATACATGTCAGAAATGGGAAAAGGACAAAATAGAATAAGCCAGTCATCCTTACAATCAGGCTGATTCATATTCACTGGGATTGACCATCTAACTGAATAGTAATACATGTAGACTTTGCATTGTAAATAAATTCCTTCAGTTACAAATATATAGGCAACAGCTGTATAATAAATACAGTCAACAACTTAAGGAATTTTTTCATATTTTTATATTAAAGCTATGACCAGACAATGATGATGCAGTTAGACAGATTCAGAACTTGTTGGATGACTGAACTCAGAATAATTGCTAATGGTTTATGTCAACATGGCAGGAGGACTCCAGAGGAATAGCCCAGGGATTTGGGTTGTTTTTATCAATGACTAGATGACATACCCATCACATGCGCAGATGACAGATATTAAAGAAAAACAGAGTTTGCTGTTTTTTAGATAAAACTTGGCAATTATAACATAGGATGGTTAGCTAAGGTTAAACAAAGCCAACCAATTGCATAGTTTTGCTTTAAGATAGGTTAGGACACTGACAGTCTTCTGGGAAAAAATTATTATGTCAGGATTTTCCTAATTCCTTCTTCCAAACTCTGGTCACTGTTTATCCTGTCTTTATAACATGAGGATGAGGAGCAAATACAATATCACCTATACCCAATTGGTCTTGGAAGTTGGAAAAAATGAATTCAAGTCTTCCCTCTGTCACACACTGATTATGGGGTCTTAAATAAGGCCTTAACTATCTATTATCCCCTCAGACAAATCTCTAGAATTAGAAATTTTGGGGTTTTTTTATAATTATTTTTATTCATTTTAAATTTAAATACATAACAAGAAAAGAAAAAAAATCATTGCCAAGTATCCAACAGAACATGAGAGGATTCAGTGTAAAATAATAAATTTCCATTTCAAGGAAACCTATGTGACAAACACTAGACATTGTTTTCAAAACTGCCCAGTTTTTCTTTGCTTCCCTATTGGTTTTCTTCTGTTCTCTGCTGTGGACTTTTTATTTTATTTTTTCCCCTTCCTCCCTCCTCCCACCCTCTATCCTAAGGAAGATTACAATTAAATGTACATATATATGTATACATACATATGTGTGTACATACACAGTTATCTGTAAACACACACATATATACATCTATACTTATACACATATATGTATGACTGTACTATGCATATTTCCACTTCCTCTCAGTATATAGTATCTTCCTTCACAAGTCCAAGCCTCTCCATATTTTTCTAAATCAACTCTCTCATCATTTCCTACACAACAGCAATATTCTAATCCAATCACATCCTTTCTGAGAGACTGTCTATGAGAGTTTCCCCCCAATTTTCTGCATTCCTTCTATTCTTGACTACATTGGTTTTATTTATACAAGAAAATTTTAATTCAAAATAATTGAAATTATCCATTTTACAACTTTAACACTGCTTTCACCTTATAATATAGTTTACAGTCTGATACTTCTGGATCTGCCTCCTTTACATGCTTTTGCATGGTTTCTTTGAAATTCCTGACCTTTTGTTCTTCCAAATGAACTTTGTTTTTATTTTTTTAACTCAGTAAGATAATTTTTAGTAGTTTCATTGGGATAGCATTAAATAAATAGATTAGTTAGGTTAAATTATCATTTTTTTATTATATTGGCTCTAGAACTATAAATTCCAGATGATGTTACAGATGCAGATAATGATACAGATACAGAAACAATTATAGATGTCGATCTGTTTTGATGGAGGTAGTTTCCACATTGGGAGTTCTATATATCGATGAAAACAGAAGGCTAGACCTGACACCCCCAGTGTGGGTAAAAATAATTGCATGGTAATTTAAGGTTCAAATGAAATGAAAAGTTCTTTTCAAATCTTCAACTCATATGTAAATATTAACTATTATTAACAGTACTTAGCACTTAACTCAGTTTCTTTCTTATGCCTTTATACTTACCTTTTTCCCACCTCCCTTGAACTATCCTAAGGCTCATTCAGAAAAGGAAACTTTTCCTGTCAAGTTAGGTTTTACTAGTATAATAATCTGAGATTGAAGATGCTGGTCCACCTCTCTAGATCAAAGGATCATAGATTTAGATGGTGAAGAGAACTTAGAGGCCATCTATCCTAACCCCCTAGGTCAACTCCCACCTCAGAGATGACAAAATTAAGGCTCACAGAGCTTGTATCCTGAGTAGCAGAACATAGGAGGTGAACCCAGGACCTTCAAATCCAGGGTTCTTTCCACTGCACCAAGTTGCTTCCAATAGTCCTACCACAAACCACAAATAACAACAGTAACAGCATTTATATAGCACTTACTATATGCTAGGCATCGTGCTAAGTGTTTTACAAATATTCTCTTATTTGAGATTCACAATGATCCTGGAAGATGTTATAATTAGTATCCTCATTTTACAGTTGAGGAAACTGAGGCACACAGAGGTAAGTAACTTGCCCAAGCCACACCGCTAGGAAGTAACTGAAGAGACCGAATTTGAACTCCTTGACTCCAGGGTCAGTGCTCCATCTATTCTACGGTTATTCTATGCATTATGATTGCAGGATGATTGAAGAGGCCATCCTCCCTCAAAACTTCTCCCCATCAACAGTATGTCCCTCAACAAGCAATATCTAAATTTCCACCATCAATGATTCATGTGTAGTGCCTGAGGGTACCCTGCCATTTCAGAGGGTAAATCACCCAGCTAATCCTCTCTGAGATTTAAGATATGCTGTGGGCCTCTGTCCACTCAAAACCTTACTTTACAATTTTTGTTGCTGTTATTCATTGATTTCAGTCCTGTCTGACTCGTTATAATCCCATTTAAGGTTATATTGGCAGAGATTCTGGAATGGTTTGCCATTTCCTTTTCCAGCTCACTTTACAGTTGGGCAAACTGAGGCAAATAGGATTAAGTGACTTAACCAACGTCACACAACTAGCGTCTGAGGCCAGATGGGAGCTCAGGCCCTCCCCACTCTAGGCCTGGTGTCTTATCCACTGGGCTACCTTCAAGTTCAATGCAAAGGTACTCAACGAAATCATGTGATAAGTAGTAAATTTTAAAAAGCAGCAATGAGACATTTCCTTCATAAACCTGAGATAACTGTTGTTCAATCATTTTCAGTCATCCCCATTTGTGGTTTTCTTAGTAGAGATACTAGAGTGCTTTGCTGTTTCCTTCTCCAGCTCATTTTACTGATGCAGAAACTGAGGAAAACAGGATTAAGTGACTTGCCCAGGGTCACACGACTAGTAAGTGTCTGAGACCGGATTCAAACTAACAAATATGAGTATTCCTGACACTAGACACAGCACTCCATCCACTGCACAGACTCTCCCACAAATACATATATCCTTATTGGGTAGAGTAGACACACATAGAGAATCATTCAGAGAGACATATTCACACAGGGAACATATTGACAAGTTGTCACATGTGTGGAGGGGAATATCCATAGAGGATGTGTACCCAGGGCATGACAGCCAAGGGGAAAGTCAAACCTCTTATGTTGAAGGTTACTCACCTCTTTTGTGCCGTCATGCTGCTACTCCAGCCAAGTCTTTTCTAGGCTGATCTCTGCTGTATGCTGCTCCATTAAAAATGTAGGAAGTCTCTACCAGATGCTTCACTGGACTAGGCGAGATGCACAGTCTCTGTTAGACTCAAGGTCACTAGACAGTGCTCTACTCCCATCTTCTGGCTTCAACTGAAGTTTTAGGATTGCTACCTCTTTCTCTTTTAATTCAAAGTCAGAAGCTTCTCATAGCTCTTTTGCAAAAAAGCTCCAGTCATAGATCAGGAAACAAACAAAGAAAAATTACCTATGGAAAAACATTCTTAGTTTTTTCCCTTATGAAATGAACAACCTTGTTCCCCCAAAGTCTTGGCTACTGGACCTTTCATCTCCCCAGCAAAAGATTTTCAATCCCCTCCGGGGCCAATAGACCCATATAGCCAAGTAGCTTCAAGTTCAAATTTTCTTTAATTTAAACTAAACTTACTGGTTGGAGGCAACTGGTGGCTCAGTAGATAGAGCACTCACTAGACCTGGAGTCAGGACAACTTGAGTACATTTGGATTTGGCCTCAGACACTCACTAGCTGTGTGACTCTGGGCAAGTCACTTAACCTCTGCTTATCTAAATACATTGGAGAAGAAAACAGCAAACCACTCCAGGGTTTTTGCCAAGGAAACCCGATGAACAGTATTGGCATGCTATGATCCACAGAGTCATTAAGAGTCGGTTCCACAACCAAATGACAACAGTTACAAACCGTAGTTAATTGTGCTTGGGAGACAGGACAGTTCTGTGAGAGATGTAATTATACCATATGGCAAGTATTCCTAAAGCTTTCTCATTTAATCTCTGAGGAAATACCGTAAAGCATATAAGGGTCATTTACCTCTAACTGCCAGACAGTTTTAGGGTCGAATACTCCCCCAAGTATTTCATTTCTTTCACATAGACAAATTAGCAGGAAAAAGGCATAGAGATGAAACAATCTAGGACAGTGGTGTCAAAGTCAACTGGACCTGGGTGTCACTAGATCATACATAGGAATCCCCGTGGGCCACATATTAACTTACAAAGCCACAAATAAACATTATCTATGTTTTACTCTACTTTTCTTCATTTTATTAAATATTTCCCAATTTATTTTAATCTGGTGCCTGCCCAGTGGCCACAGATCGACTAGTTATAGGGTAAGGTCATTGCCTCCAGTCATACTCCTTCCTTTTCACATGCAGATGTATCTAGGCAATGGGTTCATCCTTGATCATGTCAAAATTGGAGCCCTTTCCCAATGTCCTTTTTAAAAATGCAGACTTCTGAAAAAAGTACCTTATTAAATGAAAGTCCTGTGAGAAATTGGAAAAAGTTAATACTCTGGCTTTTGAGGACCTAGGTTTGAACATATGTTGCTTCTATTTCTTGTTATGTGAGTGTATGATAGTGGGCAAGTCTCAGTTTCTCTGTACCTCAGTTTTCTCCTTTGTAAAATGGGGTTGGAGGTCTCTGAGTTTTTTTCCCAACTCTAAATCTATAATCCTTTGACTTTATGGCTAATGAATTTAGATGAGAATATGGTTACTGAGTGCCTTGATAGAGGGGAGAGGAAGACATAACACATTTAAATAAAACTAAAAATAAAATGACATTATTAAAAAATACATACAACACTTCACATCTAGCACCTCCCCTATCACCATCACCTCTATTAAGAAAGACTTGAGCAAATTTATTTATTTCCTCTTCTACTCCCATCATCACACTACAGGAAAAAGTCTTTTAACAAATATGTGTGGTCAAGCAAAACAAATCCCCTCAATCATTGTATCCAAAAATAGATATGTCTCATTCTGCATCCTAAATCCATCACCTCTCTGTAATGGAGAGCATGTTTCATCACTGGTCCTTGAATCATCCTCGTATTGATCATATTTCTCAGAGCTTTCAAAGTTATTTGTTTTTTCAGTAATGTTATTGTATAAATTGCACTCCTCCTCTCTACCTTTTGGTTTCCCTGGCTTCTTTTAAGTCCCAGCTAAAAGCTCATCTTCTACAAGAAGGCTTTGCTGATCCCTGAATGCTAGCACCTTTCCTCTATTATCTCCAATTTATATTCTTTCTCTCTCTCCTCTCTTCTCCCCTTCCTCCCTTGCCCTCCCTCTCCCTCTGTATCCCCCTGTCAACTCTCCTCTCACCTCCTCTCTTCCTATCCCTCCCTCTCTCTCTCTCTCTCTCTACGTGTGTGTGTGTGTATATATATATATATATATATATATATATATATATATATATATATATATATATATATATAGGTTTGCAGATAGTTTTCCTTATGTAGCTTCTCCCATTAAACTGTGGGGTCCCTGAGAACAGCGACGCTCTTTTGCCTGTCTTTATTTCCCTTTCCCTAGTGTTTAGCAGAGAAGAGCACCTGGCACACAGTAGGCCCTTATAAAAGTTTTATTACCTGTCTGCTTAAAGGCAAAAAAGAACAAAAAGAGTAGGTTGGGAGTTCTGAAGATAAACTTTGCCACTTTAATATTTTGACATAGAACCAGTTCTGATGATGATGACATACATGCAGATTGACAGTTTCTCAAAGTCTTTTTAAAATTTTAAAGCTAGAGTGGTTAGATACCAAGACTAAGATATCTTCACAATTCTCTCTCTCCCATGATTTTTTGGGTGAAAAAAATTTTTGGTTTGGTCTTGAAATTTTATCAATGTAGAAAACATCCAGTGTAAAATCTGCCCTCATTGTAACAGGTTAGCAACTAATGTTTTTAACTTAATATCTTAGGGAAGAATTTCTTAATCTGGGTCCATGGAAAGGTTCAATAGTAGATTTCAAGGTGTTAGTGAACTTGGGTAGGAAAAAATACACCTTTGCTTACACTAACCTCTAACTAAAACTTAACATTTCCTTCAATTGTGACTTTAAAAACTATTATTCTGAAAAAAAAGCCATTTTTCTGAGAATGAATGCATAGGCTTCCTCAGAATGCCAGAGATTTAACACACACACACACACACACACACACACACACACACTAAAAATACCTGTCTTGATGAGATGGCTGGTACCATGAAGGGTTAAGAGACTTGCCCATGGACATAGAGCTCATTATGTGTCAGAGGCAACACTTTTACCCAGGAATTCTCTTTCCAAGATCAGCCTTCTATCCACTTTGTCATGATGTCTTTTAGGGTAACAATATAAGGGAGAAGTAAATGGAAGAGAGGACTCATGCACATGTAGGTAGCTAGTAAGTTTTGCAAGGAAACAGTTTTGCCTAAAAGACTACTCTGTGGCATAAGATTATGAACATATTAAAGTCTTTCTCATACTTGTTCTTGCTTCAAATATGGTATTATGGTGTCTGACTCATATGAGTTGGAATGATCCCAGAATCAATTATTTTACATAAATATTTTCTACTACAAAATAATTTGATCTGTGATAGCCATAACATTTATACCAAAGGAGATGCAAAATATCAATTATGGCAAATGTAAGTCAAGAGATGAAAATAAAGCCACTATATTCCACTCAGGTTACTTTAACTCTGCTTTTTGTTGTATTAAGAATTTGGACAGTTATAACCTTTTATGGATCAATCAGCAAGAATTTATTTGATGCCTACTATGTGCCAGGCACTGTGCTAGATGGTAGGGATACGCATTAAAAAAATGAAATAATTACTGCCCTCAAGGACTTTAACCTCTTATCAGAGGGGTTAACATACACATCTCTATATCTATACATATGTGTGAGTACAGACACAGAGAAAGAATAAACAAAAAGAAGAGGAATGGATGGCATGACCCCTCAAGGTCACTTTCAATTATAAAATTCTGTAAATTAGCTCTTGCCTGTATGGACAAAGAATCCGGCTATGGTATGTTACTTAAGAAAGTAGGTGACATGTTAACAATAGAATGGTATGGTTTGGGAGGAGTAGTTTATATTCCTTTGTGTTCCCTTGGCATGATACTTCAGAAAAAGCTCAAAGAAAACTATCCATTCCATACAACTCCACAGCAAAGAAATAGAGAATGGAAATTAATTTGGCCTCACCTATTGAAATGGCAGTTTATTTAATTCTAAGCCAGGCTGCTTATCTTCAGAAAGTTCAGCCTCAGAAACTGAATGAAATTGCCACTCCGCCCCTCCTTTTTATAAGAGGAGGAGGGACACTTTGCTGAAAGTGGAAAAATCCTATTTTGAAAATTCTTCCTCTCTTACTGTGATTAAACTGCTACAATGATTAATCTTGCTACTACCTTTTTTCCTTCTTCCAAATGTGCTTTTCCATAGTTTGCGCTGTTGACTTATTCTTTCTCCACTGAATGGGATTTTTTTCCAGCCAGTTTTACTTTCTGTTCAAATGGAATCTCCCTTTCCAGCTATCACTCAAAGTAGCATGTTTCTGTAATATTTAGGGTTTTAACATAGCAGACAGAGTAGACAATGGGAATGGAAGTCTGGGGATTCTTTTAAACAATCATGAACATGGGGTTCTATTCACCTTTTCTTTGGTGACACTTTCTTTTTACTTATTCTCTACAATTCAACGAAATTCTATTTAAAACACACAACCATATAAACAAAGGTCATCTAGTCTATCCTCTTCATTTTATAAAAGAGGAAACTGAGGCCTAAGGAAGTCTAATGTCTGGATCAAGGTCACACAGATAATAAGCATGAGAGGGAGGATCTGAATTCATTTTCCTTCACGTTTTGCTATGCTATGCCAGTTATCCCTCTGACTTCAGCACCCACAATTCCCATCCCCACAAGGAAATGACACCTTTTGATGAGAGTTATCAAGTCAAACAGCCTCTCTGGCTGCTAATATTCATCCTGGAGATAATCCAAGAGGAGCTATGCATATTTGTGAAAATTCCCATAGTCAGTCACAGTTAACTCTCTACACTGAATCATTATTCTCTCCATGGGTTCCAATCTATAAAGTGTCTATATGTCACTTATTGTATCTAAAGACAGGAATTTTCTTCTTCACTGGGAAGTGATTGACAGTAAGGAAACACCCATCTGAGCTGACTGCTATTTTCAAAGAGAGGAAAACACCAAGAGTAAGCATGAGTGACAATGAGGAAAAGCAAGGAATGCATTTGGAAAAAACTGGGTTGGGCCATTTGGAAAAGGCAGGCAGTGGTGGGGGAAAGCTTAGTGAGTACAGACACTGAGAGCATCTGCAAAGTCATTAAGCCTGGCTTTGGAAGCAAGCCAATATTATAAACAATCAATGGCATATACATTGCTTAACACTGATGTTCTCCCTGGGCCTTCAAAGTAGAGTTCAGAAAGTGACTGCAGGTTGTCAAAAGACACCACACAAATCCTAAAAATTATCTTGAAGGAAAGATCTCATAAAGCTCAACCTGGAACTTACCCCAGTGCAAATTAAAAAGAGGGGGAGGACCGGACACAAAGATCTATGAGCTGTTTGCAATTCAATCCCAATTTAATCTCCTTTGTTAATGCAAGTACCAAAGTGGCATTCTGAGAACCAAGAATCCATAATTGATCCTCCTCTAGATAAGTGTCTACACATCAAAGTAGGGACAAAAGGAGCGAGAAAGGGATTTGGCGGTTTTAAATTCTGTGTTCTTGTAATGAAACAATTTCCCACAAAGGCCTTTTCACAGACATTCCTGTACTTAAGATTTTATTTTTCCTTCATTTCAATCCTTCAAAGGAATTCTTGGCACTGAAAACTTGACCTCATGAGAGGTGCCCACACATTTTAATCAAGGGCTTATCCTAAACCTCTGGGATGTTGTTACTGAAGAACATCCCAAGGTACTCCTGCTCATTCTTCCCAAACTTCCCTTTCTCCTTGGTATGCTACTGCCTGAAATGTATACCTTTTGGGGTTGTAATTTAAGGGAAAACAAAGTGATTATTTAGAGATGTGTTGTCTAGAGATGTGTTATTATTATAAATTACCTTTCTGAATTAGATTCAAGTTTATCACAGGATCTAGATAAAATAAAATTTAAATAAATCTAGTTTGTCACACAGATATATATCTCTTTTACCTAAATTTTTGAAAAGTGCTTTGACAATATCTCATGTTGTTTGTGGGTAAAAATGGAGAAATGTGGACTAGACAGCTAGGTGGATTCAGAATAGTAGTATAGTCACACTCAAAAAGTAGCCATTAATGGTTCAATATCATCTTGGCAGAAAGGATCCCTTGGCTTGCTCTGGGCATCTGTACTTGGCCCTGGGCCATTTACCACTTTTGTCAGTGACTTGGATAAAGGCATAGATGGCATGCATATCAAATTTGCAGAGACACAGAGCTCACACAGTGAATGACAGAAAAGACTCAAAAAGATTTTTGGCAAATAAATTGAAATATAATGAAATGTAAAATCTTAACATTTTAGTTCAAAAATCAAGGTCACAAGTTGAAGAGAGGGGAGGAATAACTAAAAAAACTATTAAGATGAAAAAGCTAGGGATTTCACTGAAGTACAAGCTCAACATGAGTTAATGATGTGATACAGAAGCTCAGGAAGCTAAACAGTGTCAGGCAGCAATAGAAGAGACAAGAGCTTTCAAATACTCAAGAGGTCTGAGGTATCACTGTACTCTGCTATGGTCAGTTGCATCTGGAGTATTGTGTTCACAGTTTTGGATACTGTATTTCAGGAAGGACATTGATAAGCTTGAGTGTCCAGAAAAAGGATTGTTAAGGGCCTCAAGTTCGTAGCATATTTATTGTCTGAAAGACATGGGGATGTTACAATTTGAAGAAGAAAAGACAAAGAGGGAATGTGATAACTGCCTTGAAATATTTTAAGGATTGTCATATGGAAGAAATTTGTCCTGCTTGACCCCAGAGTCAAGTCAACCTGCATTTATTAAGTGCTTCCCATCTGCAATAAGTGAGGAGGGTATAAATTCAAGTGAAAAGAAAGACATTTCTTACCCTCAAGGAGCTTATGTTCTAAAAGGGGAACACAACCCAAAAGTGGGAGCTGAGAAGCAATGAAGGGGGGCTTGGTCGTGAAATCCAAACAGTGAAGGATAACTGGACCAGGGCCTTCCTCAAAATGGAGATTTCAGGAGAAACTACCAGTGGAAAGAGAAAGTGGGGAGTGAGGTATGAGGGTAATTAGTAGAAACTTAAGAGACACAACTTTAAGCTTATAATGAGGAAGATCTTCCCAAAAATTAGTTTCTCAAAGTAGAATGGATTACCTCAAGAGGGGACTCAGTTCTTCTGTACTCAAGGTCATTAACAAAAGGTTTGATGATCATTTCTCAAGCATGCTGCAAAGGGGATCTTTTTTCAGGTATGGTTGGAATAGAGGGCTTCTGAGCTCCCTTGTGAACTCTGAGATTTTGTAATTGGTGGGAAATTAACGATTATATAGTCATAGGAAAAGTTTGCGTTTCAGAGAGGTTGGGACTTGCTCAGGGTCACACAAGTAGGAAATATCAGGCTTGTAATGCCAAACTTTCTTCTCTACAATAGCCTTGTGGGGTGTATGCATATACATATATATATATATATATATATGTATGTGTGTGTGCATACATATATGGATGGATGGATGTATACATATACATATACTGGTCATATATTTGCATATATGTATATACATATATGATTATTTCCATTTTATGGATGAGTACACAGAGATATAAAAAAATGAAGTGAGAACCATCTTAGATGGGTAATAACGGGGCCAATTTTTTTAAAACTTGACATGATTTCATTAGTATAGAAATCTTCAAGTGAGAAAACTCCCTCTACCAATACAGATTTGCACCTGCTATTTAATTTAAGGCTGATATATCTTACATATATAATTTAGCTTATAGTCTTAGGGAGTTGCCCAGAGCATTAGGTTAATTAACTTGCTTAGGGCCACACAACCAGTGTGGGAGAGAGATGAGACTCGAACTCAGGTCTTCTTGACCCAAAGTCTAAAACGATACTAACTATCCTGTGAGCAGCCCTGACATTTTTGGACATTTAGCACTCTCTAAAATATGAGCAGCTAGGTGGTGTGATGGGTAGATAGATGGTAGATGGGTGCACAGATGGATAGATGGATGAATAGACAAATGTGATGGATAAAATGCCCAGCCTGTGATCAGAAAGACTCATCTTCCTAGTTCAAATCTGGCCTCAGACACTTTGCCTCAGTTTCTTCATCTGAAAATGATCTAGAGAAGGAAATGGCAAACCACTTTGCCAAGAAAACCCCGAATGAGGGTCACAAAAAGTCAGATATGACTGAACAACAAAATATGAGTACCTTTTTTATCATATGGAATTTCCTCAGGGAATAAGTAAGATAGTCCTGTCCTAAGCTCAGGAGATACAAAGACAGACAAAAAGCAGTTTTTGCCCACAGGCAACTCTAATTCTAATGGGAGAGACTTCGTGTAAACTGTGCACCAACAACAGTACATGGGAGGCAATCTCCAAGGGAAAGTCCTCGAGGAAGGGGAGAATGCAAGCAGAAGAGACTAGGAAAGGTCATTTGCAGAAGGTAGGATTTGAGCTGAGTCTTGAAGTAAGACAGAGAAGCCAGGACGGAGAGGTGAGAAGGGAGACCTTTCCAAGCATAGGGGACAGCCATGCAAAGGTGTGGAGACAAGAAATGGAACGTCATGTGTGAGGAATGGCAAGGAATCCTGTGTCACTGGAGCACTCTGAGGGTAGCAGAGTGCAACAAGACTGGAAAGGCAGGAGGCAGTGCATGTTGTTACAGGTTATATTCAGGTAGAGTAAATCTGATGACTCAGTGAGGGATTGGGGGCGCAGTATCCTGAAGTCAACAAGAGGGCACCAGATATTGGGAGAAAAACAAATTTTACCTACTTCACTAGGTTGCTTTGGGTTGCTCATAGGTTTATAATAAATGACATTTACTCGAGGCTATAAATGTTGCAAAGTGCTTTTCATACATTCTCTGACATGATTCTCAGGATAATCCTGTGAGAAAAGTGTTACCATCTTATTGTTGTTGCTCGGTCATTTCAGTCATGTCCAACTCTTTGTGACCCCATTTGGGGTTTTCTTGGCAGAAATACTAGAGAAGTTTACTTCCTAAAGTTTATTTCCTTCTCTAGTTCATTTTACAGATGCAGAAACTGAGGCAAACAGGGTTAAATGACTTGTTCAGAGTAACACAACTAGTAAGTGTCTCAAGTCAGATTTGAACTCATGGAGATGGGTCTTCCTGACTTCAGGCCAGCAATATATTTACACTGTGCCAGAGGAAACTGAGACTCAAGGGCAAAGTGACTTGCCTGGGATCACACAGCTATATTATGTGTCTGAGAAGGAATTCAAACTAAGGTCTTCCTGACTCTGGTGCAATATTCTATCCACTTGGGCTTATTAGAAGTGCATTGTGAATGTGAGAAATAGATTTATCCATCAGTGAAAAAAGGTCCCCCTACAGAGTTTAAACTAAATTCAAAACAGTTCATCTCACTAAAAGCAAGATGAATTTAGTTTGTGACACTGAAGAGAAAATGTAAGTTCTTAAAACTCGGCCCCATGAGTATCTGTCTCTTAATCTGTATAGATACTACACCTGAGATGTCTCAAGTTTTCCCACCTGTTATGCTATGCTACTTAGGAAAAAAAACATGAAAACTGTGGGGCTTTTTTCTCTTATCAGAAGAGACTGGAAACTTTTGTAGCACCATCTAGTGAAGTTTAAGGAATTGTGCATAATTGATCTATCTTCTGAAGAGTAATAGCCAAGATTTGCAAGTGTCAGGAAGAAAGCCTTCCTTTCTCACTCTCAAGGAGTTTTCTTTCCTTTTCTCAAGAAACTGAAAGGAGGAGGGGTGATTTAAGAAATTTGTATCCTTAACATGGCAGCCAATACTCTTCTGGAAATCAGAGGAGACTGAAGACAAAACTGCTAGGATGGCATGTGAAAAATATTCAAAGTGCATCTGAATTGTGTGCTTGGACCACAAGGATTCTCTTCCAAATCTTACCTGGTTAATTTCAGTGCCACGACTTATTCCTAAAGCAACATGCCACCTCACTTAAAATGGGCAGCTGCTAGAAAATGGAGACATTAGAATTTGTTACCCAGATGGCTTGGAGTACATCATTTTTGTGTAAGAATGGATACCCTTCAGTGTGGTAAGCAACCAAATGAAGTGTTGCTTTGGGGACTCTACAGAAAGAAAAAGAGAAGGAAGGAATAGTTTGAATTAGACTTCTTCAGTCTTTCCTTCCCTTCTCTATATTCTAGCATTTTTCTACTAGTAGTACCAGTATCATAAGCAACTGAATTGGAGTCAAAGGACCTGAGTTCAAATCTTAGCTCTGCTGCTTAGTTCACTTAAGTGCTCTGGAGATCAATTTCCTCAGCTGTAAAATTAGGAAGTTTGACTAAATGATCTCTGAGGCCCCTTCCAGCACTAGATCTATTTTCCCACAATCCTACAATATAATCCAAGTGTATCATCTAAGATCTTTTAAATAAACAGAACAACAGTCTTACTTATCATGAATAATGCCCTGTAAATACATGAAAAATTAATCACAATAAGTATAGTGGCCTTCTGAAAATATTCTCATACATTTGTAACTATTTATAACCATTTCTAATTACTCCTGTATATGATAGTTAATTTCAGAGAAACATGAACAGAAAATTTGGGTTATTTAAATGGCTTCATAAAAATATTAATAAAATTAAGACTCTTCCATAGCAGAGCTACATTTAGAGAGACAGAACTTGATATACGAGAACCATCAATCAACATACATTTTGAGCATCCACTACATACTTCAAATTGTGCTAGGCAATGGAGATACAAAGACAAAAGTAAAAAGATCCCTACCCTCAAGTAGTATATGTTCTGTTAATGGAAACATCATATACGTTGATATGGACGAAATAAATACAAGGTAATTGAGGGAAGAACTAGCAGGTATAGGGATCAAAAAAAGCCCCCTAAAGGAGTCAATTAGGTTGATTAGTGGATAGAGTACTGGGCCTGGGGTCAGGAAGACCCAAGTTCAAATCCAGCCTCAGACACCAGCTGTGTGGTCCTGGAAAACTCACTTAACCTCCACTTGCCCGAATCCATTAAAGAAGGAAATGACAAACCACTTCAGTATCTTTGTTAAGAAAACCCCATGGACAGTATGTATGGCTTATAACATCCTGAAGTAAAGAACAGCAAAGTTTGTAGTGTTGTGGTATAACATGAGAGACACAGCAAATTGGAGAAGGTAGAGGGGGAGGAGTGAAGGTGAATGAATTTTGGGGTGCAGTTCAATTATAGAAAAGACATTACATCCTTTTAACTACAGCCCCTCCCAAATCTTCAGGGTGCTCTCTTGGGGCTTCCAACTAATAAGCGTCTAATAGAAGACTAGAGCAGTTTTGCATTAAGTCTCTGCAGAAAATGAATTCCAGAGGAAATAAAGCCTGAGGAAGGTTAGCCTGAACTCACTATGTCAAGAAGAATATACACCCTTAAACTCAGAGTGAAAGAAATTTCTTTCATCTTTATTTTTCCTCCTTCTATCTCCCAAGCTAATAGCAGCAGATTTGAGTACTGGAGTATCTCAACAATGGCAGGAACTAGAGAAAAGCAATAAGGGGAGTATGTATGGACCATTAACAGTATTGATTTTTCAGGGAAGTAAAATAAGGCCTGATAGTCCCTTTCTAAACCATAAACTCTCTGAGAAGTGTTGCTCTTTAAATATCCTTCCACCCAAACACTGGTGTTATTTTTTTTTCTGCAGCTTTTGTACTTATGGAGCATTTTTCACATGTGAGGCTGAGCTCCTGGGGATGTCTAAGTGTCATCCAGCCCCAGCTGTTAAGCTCAGGTGATAAATAGCTAGTAAGAAAGGCTTCCATGATTCTGTTCCTAATCAGCAGGTAAATTAATTGTGGCTAGCCAAGGGTTCATTTTTTAAAATTGGTTCCATCCTCCAATCAGCTTGTTCTCTGACATTTGGGAAAGACTTTATTCCCTATAGCTATTGTATTAAGGACCCCTTTAACCCATAACCTTCCCCTGGGTCTTTTAAAGGAAATACTATTTCATCTTGTCTCCTCTACTGATCGAGCTATCAAAAGCTATTCATTTCCTTCTAAGGATTCCTTACCAAATAGATTCAGTGTAATTTGGGAAATAACTGGGTGATATAAAGGGGAACCCAAATGGCTGTTAGTGGCTTCTAAAATATCCATTAGTGTTTATCAATGATGAAACGTGATCATGACAGTAACTGACCTACAATAATAAGAACACTTTATATGTCTCATCTTATTTGACTCCTTGGAAACCTATATGATAGGTATTGCAGGAAGTACAAAGTGCTTTAAAAGTCTTGTTCAGTCATTTTTTCAGTCATGTCTGACCATCTGTGACCCTATTTGGAGTTTTCTTGGCAAAGATACTGGAGTGATTTGCCATTTCCTTCTCCAGCTCATTTTACAGATGAGGAAAGTGAGGCAAAGAGGGTTAAGTAACTTGCCCAGGATCACGGTTAGTAAGTGTCTAAGGTCAGACTTGAACTCAGGAAGGTGAGTCTTCCCGACTCCAGATCCAGCCCTCTATCCACTGTACCACATAGTCCCAAAAATCTTAATGAAGTTTAAGATAGTATTGGCTTAAAACTTTATCACAAATTTGGGGACACACTACAATGTTATCCCCATTCTCTAGAGAGGGTGGCAGCATGGTACATTAGATAAAATGCTGGCCTTGGAGTTAAGAAGATTGACTTTCAAGTTCTGCCTCTGACATAGAGTAGCCGTATAACCCTGCAAAAATCACTGGCCTTCTAAATGTTCCCACACATCTCTAAAAGTAAATAGGAGACATACACACAATGGCTTGCCATGGCGAGTCTTCATTAGGAAAGGAAGATCCTTAGCTACAGCTTACCATCCAAAAACATATCAAAAAAATACAGATGAGGAAACTGAGTCTCTGAGAGGTTATGCACTTTGCCCATAGCCACTATGAACTGTCTAGTAGGTGTCATAGGCAGGATTAGAACTAGAGCCTTTCCTGACTTTCAGTCTGGTATTCTTTCCAATGTACTTTGTACTGAAGAACTGTTAAATGTCTTCCTGTAGTCAAACTCTAAAAAGGGACTTTTTTTAGTGAAGAAGGGAAAAAGTAAAGGTCACTTTTATTCTTCCTTGTCATTATATTATTCATTTTTCGCATCCCCCATCCTCTTTAACCTCACAACAACCCTTTGAGCTAGGCATCCCAGATACTATTATTCTTTTTTACAGATGGAGAAACTGAGGAAAATGGAATAAGTTATCCCTAGGTTAATAAGTTGCATAAATTGCAACTATCAGACATAGAATTCAGTCAGGCCTAGTGGGCTCTAATTCTTGCACTCTTAAACAGTACGACTCATGTAGGATCACCTAAATGGCACAGGACCTCGAGTCAAGAATATCTAAGTTCAAGTCCAGCCTCAGATATTTATTAGCTGTGTGATAATGGGCCTCTCGCAGCCTCTGTTTGCCTCAGTTTACTCAACTGTAAAAAATGGGGATAATAATAGCATCTACCTCACAGGGGGATGGGAGAAGGATTTCCATTTTGGAAGTGACAGAGATGCTTTAGGCAAAACAATAACACACAGCACTGAATAGTAAGCCCTGCTTTCCTCCTCCTGGCAGTTAGAACTGTCCTGCAGCTCCCACCTAATCACCCCCCCTCCCACACACACACACACTGCAAATGAAGTTATAGTGCCTAGGGTTGCCTTTTCCATTTGGAATGCTGGCATGCTCTCTTGGTGAATTTCAGCTTGAAAAAAAGGAAAACATTCTCCTGAGCTTTGGCAGTCTAAAGTGCTACACAGCTGATCACCTGGGGAATCACAGTTCTCATTCTGAGGTTTTAACTATTTCAAAGTAAGACATGAGACCTAGGGATAGCTCTTAATGCATGAAGAGAGCCGCTATATAGAATCAGCGCATCGAAGGGAACCATGAGGGATTTCCAGTTCTTCAGAAGCAAACCCAGGGAGCAAGCTTACCCCTAACTTAAATTCAATTGCAATTGACTCCTGGGAATTGGAGAGATTAAGAGCTGGCCTCCAGCCTCCTACCACTCACAAGTCAGGATAGGTCCTTAAAATGTATGTACAGTAGCAGTATTTGCATTCTCAGCTATGATATTTTTGACAACCACATTTTAACTTGCAGCTCCATCTTGATGTTTAGTCCACAGAGACATATATACCATAGCTTACCATGGTGAACAAAGGTGATTTGGCTAAGTATGTCACCATATAGGGAAGAAAATAAAAGACTGATAATTATTAAGTTCAAGTACACACTGGGGCCTTCCTCTCACAGGCTATGTGTTGGACTCTGGATCATTGCTGTCCTATAGAAAACCTGGGTAGCTAAGAGATACTACTGAGTAGAGTATGATCAAGAGGAGATGAGGACTTAATCTAGAGAAAGAGAAAGATCATTTATTAAGTGCTGTCCTGTAAAAACAATGTAACCAGATGATAGCTTCCATTCTAACAGGAGAAGATAAAACATGAATGAGAAATGCCAGGGTGAGGCAAAGGTATCCACATAGGGGCAGGGCAAGGTTGAGTGTGAGGAACTGGAACAGTCCAGAGGGTAGTTGGAACTGAGAGTAAAGTGTACAAGGCCAGAGACCCTCATGAAGTACTGATTCTGGCCAGGAGCTCACTAATCAGACAAATAGTAGATATAAATACATAGAAAGGAAACTAGATGATAGTTTGATACATAATTAGAAGGGAGAGAAAGAGAGGGAGGAAGGAAAGGAGGAAGGAAGGAAGGAAGGAAGATGGAGTATAGGACATATCTGTTTGTTTTCATTGGTACATGGATACAGGACACTCCCTCTATCTGCAGGTCAACTCTGCAATTTACAATATTAGAGACCTGTCTGGAGAGATTGAGAGGTTAAATGACTTACCCATAGCCAAACAGACAGTGTCAGAGGCAAGTCTTTATCCTAAGTCTTTATAACTGAGGCTTACTTTCTACCCAGTATGCCAAGCTGCCTCTGCAGAAGTATTAATAATTATAATTAATAATTTTTTAATATAACAACCACCAAAATACAAACTCATATTGATATATCTCTTTAAAGTTTTGAAGACCCTTCCTCACAAGAACCTTAGGAAGTAGGTGATATAGCTATCCTTTCCATTTTCTACAAGCAAAGGGCTCAGTAAGGTTTCCTCATTTGTCCAACTCCCCATGGCTATTAAACAGCACAGCCAGAATTTGCACCAAAGTCTCCAGACTCCAAATCCAGAGTCAAAACCAGAATAACTTTCCAGAGCAAGAAATGAATGGTGGAAGTGAGAGAAGAATTCTTCTCAGAACTAAGCAGCAACTTCAGTCCAAAATCTTTCAAAACTATTTATCTATTCATTCACACATGTATGCATCCATGTATTCCACAAGAACTTATTAAGTATCTACTAAAAGCCAAGCACTATGTTCATCATACAGATCCAAATACAAAATAAAATAGCCCCTTCCCTCAGGGAGCTTACATTATACTAGGAGGAAAGAATCATGTATACAGGTGAGTCAATGAAAAAGAGATACTGAATAAGCAGAACAAATTTGGTAATTTGTTTGGAATGTGGTCCTAACTCTTAGACTAACATTTTGAACATATAGTTGACTAAAGGTTTGTTTTAGTCTTAGAATCTGTATGCTCACTTATCTTAGGTCTTCTGAAAGCTTAATAATGAGTAGTTGAGTAAAAAGGAAAAAAACTAGATATATTAAACTATATTCTTTTCTCTTTCAATTTGCATTTCACAGCTCCATTCAACCCAAACAAAGGAATAGATAGCATTGTCAAGTTTGACACTTTCGGAGATGGAATGGGTAGATACAATGTATTCAATTTCCAGGATATTGGTGGCAAATACTCCTACCTGAAGGTTGGTCACTGGGCTGAAACTTTATCATTGGATGTCAATTCAATCCACTGGTCCCGAAATGCCATCCCCACCTCCCAGTGCAGTGATCCTTGTGCTCCTAACGAAATGAAGAATATGCAACCAGGGGATGTCTGCTGCTGGATATGTATTCCCTGTGAACCCTATGAGTACTTGGCTGATGAGTTCACCTGTGTGGACTGTGGGCCTGGGCAGTGGCCCACCCCAGACCTGTCTCGCTGTTTTGACCTTCCAGAAGACTACATCAAGTGGGAAGACGCTTGGGCCATAGGTCCTGTCACTATTGCATGTCTAGGGTTTATGTGTACCTGCATGGTTGTGACGGTCTTCATCAAGCACAACAATACACCTTTGGTCAAAGCATCAGGCCGGGAGCTCTGCTACATCTTACTCTTTGGAGTAGGTCTTTCTTACTGTATGACATTCTTTTTTATCGCTAAGCCGTCACCCGTCATCTGTACTCTCCGACGCCTGGGTCTAGGCAGCTCCTTTGCAGTATGTTATGCAGCCCTACTGACAAAGACAAACTGCATCGCCCGGATATTTAACGGAGTCAAGAATGGTGCCCAGAGGCCGAAATTCATCAGCCCTAGCTCTCAGGTCTTCATCTGCCTGAGTCTGATCCTAGTACAGATTGTAGTGGTGTCCGTGTGGCTCATCCTAGAGGCCCCAGGCACGCGAAGGTATACCCTACCTGAGAAGCGGGAAACTGTGATCTTAAAATGCAATGTCAAAGATTCCAGTATGCTGATTTCACTTTCCTACGATGTGGTCCTGGTGATCTTATGTACTGTGTACGCCTTCAAAACGCGAAAGTGCCCCGAGAACTTCAATGAAGCCAAGTTCATCGGTTTTACCATGTACACCACCTGTATCATCTGGCTGGCCTTTCTCCCGATCTTCTATGTGACATCGAGCGACTACAGAGTAAGTCTTTTCATGCCTTTTCTGCCCCTTTTCGTGTTTTTTTTTACTTTCCTAGCACTTAATTAAGCCAGCACCTTATAGATAACATCCCTCATTGGTATCTCCCAGCAAATAGCCCTTCTATTGTGAATGCCACCATGGGTCTTGTACCAGCTCGAATTAGAGTCTTTTCAATAAAAGAACCACCTGGCCCCCAGAGCAGTAGTGTTGCTCTGATGGAGCAAGGCAATGGTCTACCATAGATCTGTCAGGATGCCTTGGCTTGTGACATCAAACTGAAAGATGCTTGTAATAAAATTGTAAAAATAGCACGTGTCCTGCATGCCATCACTTGAAATTCGGATATTTTTTAATTATTCCCTAAAATAGACTCAAAGTCAATGTTTAACTATTCTATCCTGTTTAAAGCCTTGGTGCATATCATCTTTGGATTTGTGAATTTATATATATAAAACACTTCCTCCTCACTGGAATGCAATCCATTTCAGTTCAAGAAATACTTCCTTGTAAATGCCTCCTCTGTACTAGGCAAACTCAGTCCCACAAGAAAAAAAATAAAAAAGGCATTCTAAAGTCCCAGTGGATTGGCTCTAATGACAATTTCTCTGGCCCACTGAGAAGACTCCCAGCCTCTAGAGATCCAATTACCCATCTGTAGGAAGACAAAAACACATCAAAATATTTCTACAACATCCTCTAAGGAGAATGGATTTGAAGAATTTCCCTTCATTCTTTGTAATACAGTGGGAAGAGCATTGGCTCTGAAATCACAACATATGAATTCAAGTCCCATATCTGAAACTTGTGTAACCTTAGCCAAGTCACTTAACTTCCCAAGTCTCAGTTTCCCTCAGTAAAATGAAAGGATTAGACTAGGTAAATCGGTGAATGAAAAAGTTTTATGTGCTTACTATGTTCAGGAATACAAGTATCGAAGTAAAACAGTCCCTATTTTCAAGGTGGTGGAGTATATAGAGAGGGCTTGACCTGGAGTAAGGAAGACCTGAGTGTGAATCTTACCTTAGACCAGGAGTGGGGAACCTGTGGCTTTGAGACCATATGTGGCCCTCTAGGTCCTCAAGTGCAGCCATTTGACTGAATCCAAACTTCACAGAACAAATCCCCTTAATAAAAAAGATTTGTTCTGTAAAACTTGGACTCAATCAAAAAGACCTAGAAAGCCACATGTCATGTTAGTATATCCCTTATGATGTATAAAACTTCAAGACCAATAGTTTCTGGGTAAGTAATCATTTTGTTAATTATGCTAGCAAATAATTAATAAAAAGATCATTTGCCTATCTCTCCTAAACGAAAGACCCCTCACGGAACCCACTCAATACTTATGTGCCCTTGAAAGAGTGAATATTCCTGAGGATGGAAATCAACTCTGATTGGTTAACAAGTAGTGAGGGAATGGATAATGTAATAAGCAATGTGTTTATTTTAATGGAGGTCTGAAGGACATGACTGATCACTCAGTCTTAGACAAAGATACTTATCTCTTCCCAGACAAAGCCAGTCTAGCATAATCTAGACATAAGAGAAAACCCACTTCCATTAAGACCTTACTAAAACACGATGGGCCAGAATCTATCAATCCATCTAGACTAGAATTTCTTTACTGTCTGATCAGATCTAAGTTTTCCCAGTTGGGAAGGCTGTCAGAATAGATGACAGGGGTTGAGTTCTATTTCCTCATTCAGGGAACTTCATCCTAATTTAATGACTTATTAATATAAGAGAAATCTTCTCAACCTCAAAATTTTTGTACATTGGCAGCTCCCACAATGCATTAAACTTGAAACAAAAAATAATTGTACTTTGACTAGAGGAAACCCCTAAAACAATTGGAAGACTGGCAGGCAAGCAATCATTGACACAGCTCAATATATTTAGTCTACCTAACAGATCATTCAGAATAATAACTTGGATTGTTGGGTCCTCTTCTTAACATTTTATTTTTTTCCCAATTACATGTAAAAATAATTTTAACATTCTCTTTTTTCAGATTTTGAGTTCTAAATTATCTCTTTCCCTTCCCTTCCCCCATTGAGAAGGCAAGCAATTTGACATAGGTTATACATGCATGGTCATGCAAACTACATTTCTATGCAAGTCATTCCATGAAAGAAAACACAGACAAAAAAATCCAAGAAAAATAAAGAAAAAAATCTTTGATCTGCATTCAGTCTCTACCAGTTCTTTCTCTAGAGACAGATATCACCTTTTATCAGAAGTCTTGCAAAATTGTCTTGCATCATTGTATTGCTGAGAATAGCTAAGTTATTCACAGTACATCATCGTGCAACATTGCTATTACTGTGTACAATGTTCTCCTGGTTCTGCTCATTTCACTTTGCTTTGGTTCATGTTAAGTTCTTCCATAGTTTGTTGGGGTTTTTTTGTGAGAGCATCTTACTTGTCACTTCTTATAAGACAATAGTAGTTCATCACAATCATATACAACAACTTGTTCAGTCACTCCTCAATTAACTGACATTCCCTCAATTTTCAATTCTTTTAGTGGTGGCAAAGAATTAGACATTGAGAGGGGATGTCCATCAGTTGGGGAATGGCTGAACAAGTTGTTGCATATGATTGTATTGAACTACTATTGTGCTTTTTATTTGCATACTTAGGACCTTTTCCTTTCTGTTTTTTCTCTCTTTGGGATACAGACCTAGTAATGGTATTACTTAGTCAAAGAGTATACATGGTTTTATAGCTCTTTGGCCATAGTTCCAAACTGCTTTCTAGAATGGTTGAATCAGAATACAACTTCACCAATAGTATATTCGTGTTTAAATTTTCCTGCATTCCCTCCAACATTTGTCATTTTCCTTTTCTGTCATATTAGCCAATTTGACAGGTGTGAGGTAGTAGCTCAGAAATTTGCATTTCTCTCATCAATAGTGATTTAGAGCATTTTTTTCATATGACTATAGATAGCTTTGATCACTTTGTCTAAAAACTATCTGTTTTTATCCTTTGACCATTTATCAGTTGAGGAATGGATCTTATTTCAAGAAATTTGACTCAGTTTTCTATGTGTTTGAGAAATGAAGTCTTAATCAGAGAAATTCACTGTAATTTTTTTCACAGTAATGCTTATCAACTGTTTTCCCTCCATCCTATTTTCCCTGTTTATCCTACTTCCTTTCTCTCCTTCTCCCACATCCTCTCTCTAAAAGTCTTGATTCTGACTTTTACTTTCCCCAAACTGTGCTCCCCTCTATGAGCTCCCTAGTTCTCTCATTCCTTTCCCTTCCTACTTTCCTGTACAATAAGATAGATGTCTCCATGTTAAGTCCTTTACAACACGAGCAGTGAAAACTAGAAAAGTTGAACAGGAATTAGAAAAATGACCTCAGTCTCTAAAAATATAACAATCTCTGTTAACTCCTTGAAAACCCTTAAGACAAGATTTTGAGGAAGCTCAATATATCCAATCTTGGAGTCTGGAAGTCCTGAGTTCAAGTGTGGCCTCTATAACATATTGGCTGTGTGACCTTAGGCAAGTTATTAACGTCTCAGTGCCCCCAGGCAATTCTCAAACACTGTAAACGGCAGAGCAAGTGCTGACTGCCTTAGGAAAGGGAGCTCCCAGCTAAAATCTCAGGCCCAGTCCAAAGAAGGGGAGGGGGAAAAAAAGAACCAGTTCCAAAAAATGTAATGGCTCAGATTACAGGAATGTCTAAACAATTTATAGATTTATTTTCCCCAGATTAAAGCAGAAAACTAAAGAACTTAATACAACCCATGTCCCAAATCCCATTCATATGGGACTTTTTCCTCTTTGGAGATCAATGAGGGTTAGTTATATTGCTTCACTTGGTCCCTCTTCTATATGGACTCTCCACCCCAAAATATTGATTTAGACACAGTGGTCTAAAGTGATTGTCCCACAAAAGACTCACTACCCAACAGAAAATGCTTCAGGGAATAAACATAAATAACACCACAAGCAAGTGAACTTCCTTAGTACTTCTGTTTTAAAAATACAAAATATGGATTTTCTTTTCATTGTTGGTTTTAAAGTAGCACTAATCCAACAGAATGGCCAAGTAGTTTTTCTTTTCTGGTAAAAGGATCTGAGTCCTGGAAAAAATGCCAGGAAAATTCTGAGGCAGATATTTAGGTGGTTGGAAAGTTTAATTTATTTAGTAAAGTAAAAATGAGTCAAGGTACCTGATAGTATAAATTATTCTGGTCTAGTGGTGTGCTAGTAAATATTTAACAACCAGCTCCCTGAGAGGAAAAAAGTATTTGATATACTTTGAAGATTAATTTGCTTTACTATAATTTTTCCCATCACTTTCTTAAGCCTAGATATCACAAAAATAATACACCAAGCCTTGATTTGTACATAGGACTTGCTGATTGCTGCAGGATAAATGCTCACACTGAAAAATTTTACATTTGGCTTTGGTAAATCAGTTACACTTATCTCTAGTACACTTGTTTTGAGCCTTCACTGCTCCCCCACAAACAGTGGCAGTCTGAGATGATTGACAGCCTTCCTCGGAGTGAATAGTTTCAATCAAGTGGTGAGATCAGGAGCCAGATTGCAAGAGACCCATAACTAAGAATTCTTGTGTTCAGGGCAAATTTAGTTTGGAAGAAAGAGGTATTACAAAGGACAGTCCACCGTGGATTCAGATCATCCCCATGAGAGATTCCAGGATGTGGCTGATAGTACTCAATATCCCAGCCCCTTGGGAAGAGGAAGATGGCAAGGTAGATGGTGACCTCAGAAGAAGGATTCTATGGTGACAGGACCCTGAGGGCATTGGTCTGGTCCATACAGAGGAAGGTTATATAAAATAGCAAAGTGTAAGTACTTGGAGACTCATAACAAAGCGGAAACGTGTTTCACTGGAAACTGATGTCCTGGGACAAAGCTCTGGTCACTGCTACCTACTACGGCTCTGTTCAGTAAGCAATAAATATAGATGATTTTTTTCTAGGCATTTAGATATTAAAGGAAGAACATATTTAGGATGATAGATTAAGGATCAATTATCAGAATCAAGATTTTATAAGGATGAGAGAAACCTTGTCATGTTTATAAGCAGCAGGGAAAGGAGCCAGGTGTTGGGAAAGGTATAAGAACTGGACCTGTTATTATTGGTATAGACACGCCTTCATCAATTCAGGTTGACATCTTCTCTACAACTTTTTAATGTAAATGAAAGTGAGAAGTTGAAGTGACTTGCCCGTACATCTAGTAAATGGGAGGGAGAATTTAAACTCAGCTCCTCCTGGTGCTCTATCCACTATGTCATAGCCAATAAAAGCCTTCCTTCCTCCCGAGTCAGGAGTGACCTTTCCCCAGATCCTCATACAGAGTTTTAATACTTATGGGGCAGTTAGTTAGATCAGTATATGAAGTACTAAGCCTGGAGCCAGTAAGACCTGAGTTCAAATCTGGCCTCAGACACTTATTATCTGTTTGACCCTGGGCAAGTCATTTAACCCTGTTTGCCTCAGTCACTTGACCTGTAAAATGAGCTGAAAAGGAAATAACAAACCACTCCAGTATCTTTGCCAAGAAAATCCCCAAAGGGGGTCACAAAGAGTTGGACATGACTAAAGACCTACTCAACAGAGCAGCGAAACACACTTATTAGCTAATGTTTTGTATCATAGTTAACCTATTATTGTCTCATCTCCCTACTAAAAAAATATATTGGAAAGAAATTGGACTCATAGTCAGAAGACTAGAGTTTGAAACTGAGGTTGCTAGATGATTAGCTATGTGGCCTTGTGAGGGGGCAGGGGGAGTGGAACAAGCATTTATTAAGCATCTGTTATGTGCTAACATGCATTGTGTCTAAGTGCTTTACAAATATTATTGCATTGGATCCTCAAAGAAATACTGTATAGAATATTATCTCCTTTTGATAGCTGAAGAAAGAATTCAAGTGACTTGTCCAATGTCATGTAACCTGTAAATGTCTGAGGCTAGATTTGACTCTAAGCCCAGTGCCACCAGCTCTCTCACTAAATCTCCCTGGCCCTTAGTTTCCTCATCTGTTAAAAAAATAAAAGGGGGGGGGGTGAGGGGTGGGAATTGAGTTTGGATGGTGTTTAAGGTCTCTACCTAACAGTCTTTGAAAATACTAGATTGTAAACTTCATTAGTGCATGAAAAATGTTTTCTATCTCTTCAAAGTTCATATCAATACTCTGTATACAATTTTGTAGTTCAGTCATTTATCAGGCATATTTGATTCTTCATGACCCTATTTGGGATTTTCCTTACAAAAATGGAGTGATTTCCTATTTTCTTCAGTTCATTTTACAGATGAGGAAATGAGGCAAATAGGGTTAAATGACTTGCCCAGAGTCACACAGCTAGTAAGGTGTCTGAGGCCAGATTTGAACTCAGGAAGGTGAGTCTTCATGACTGCAGGTCTAGCACTCTATACACCATGGAGCCACCTATGTGCTCCCACATTTAATAAATTCAGTGTGGAATAGAGGATAGAAAGCTGGCCTTGGATCAGAAAAACCTGGATGTAAGTCCTGCCTCTGTCACATACTTACTGTTTGACCCTAGGCAAGACATAGCCTCTCAGTTCTCTAGGGAACTAAATTGTAAGTTTCTAAATTTATAAGTTTCAGAGAAATTTCAACCTTCATTGGTAGCTAGAGTGTCTTCATCTGGGATTTCTCAGTATCAATTAAATTATAGGTCCAGTTCTTTTCTTATCCTATGAATGAATGAATGAATGAATGAATGAATGAATGAATGAATGAATGAAATCAGTAACCGAAAGGACTAATACTTGGTATTTGCTTATATATCCCATGACCCAGAAACTCATCTTTCCTGGCTAGAAAGCACATCCCAGGGAAATCAAAACCCCTACTCTATTACACTGAAGTTTAAAATTCAGGAACAGTACCCTTCAAGGTCCCATTTCAGAGATGTATGTTAGTCCTAATTTGAGTGTTGCCAGCATACCTAGGGGAACTAAATAGAAAGATCTATAGGCCATACCCAGAAAATAGCACAGAAGGAGAAAAAAAGCAAGTTGAACAAAGAGCCTTGAGGGATGCCTTCAGAGATAAAAGAGGAAAGAACTAGGAACCACTGTCAGAGATGTTGAATAAAGTGACAAGGGAGGTCAGACCACTCAGAAAGCAAAAAACTAAATGAAACCTGGGGAAGAGAAAGAATGAAGAATGAATGATCAGTATTATCAAAGTTTCAAGAAATTCAACAAAGAAAAAATAAACATAAAAGATTCTCTAAACCAATAGCATCAAATTAAAACAGATCCATGATGCTACATATTGACTTAGAAACTATAAATTAACATTACTTGTGTTGAAATAAATTTTATTTTTTTTAACTATTTTCTTATTACATTTTTGTGGAGGTTTTGTGGGTGGCTTATAGCCCACAGACTTTGCATTATATACATTTGCTCTGGTACTAATGCTTTCAATGTGGAAAGGGCAGTAAGTAATCCATCGTGGGGGAACAGGACGGTGGGGGAGGGTTTCCACTAAGAACAAGAAGACTGTTTTCAAAAAGGATTCGTTTTTTAAGTACTGTAGCAAATCTTAAAGATAGTAAATTTACTGGTGGAAACCATCTTCACAGCAGCCACTCTTTTATTCAATGTTAGCATTTTCTTAGCTGTGACTTTGACTGATAGTTCACGGAAGGGCAAAATGGACAAAATAAGGAAAAGCATGGGACAATTAAAACATCCACTTGGTAATGCAAAGCAATTGCATTTATTTATAAGCACTGTAGTCGGGAATCTGAATTCTCATAGTTATCATCATCACAACTATGTGCCAGGCATGGTGCTAATTACTTACAATTATTATCTCATTTGATGACTGATGAATCAAAGAGGAGACATCATCAAACCTACTGTGTTTTTTTAATTACTCTGAACTGGATTGTAGATAATTCACATTGGGGTACACTTTTCAGTGCCCTCTTTGGTTAGCTGTCTTCATGTCTCTACCAGCAGAAAGACTTACCAAGTAAATCCTCTCTTCCTAGGTACAGACCACAACCATGTGCATCTCGGTCAGCCTGAGCGGCTTTGTGGTCCTGGGATGTCTGTTTGCACCCAAAGTGCACATCATTTTGTTCCAGCCCCAGAAGAATGTGGTCACACATAGACTCCACTTAAACAGATTCAGTGTTAGTGGAACTGGAACCACTTACTCACAATGTAAGTACAGAAATCCATTATTTGCTTTTCATCTGCCAACCAAAACACTGAACTACAGAATGATCAGTAGAATGGTGGGCGTAAACATATCCAGTCTTTCCTGAAAGACATAAGGTTTTCCAGTCATGGTTCATTGTTACTTCAGGGAGTACCAAGAAGTTTCTTCCATCCATAAGTGTCTCGCCTATTAGTTTGAAATCCAGCCACTAGAAACTCATTCACCGGTGGCATTAAGGACTTCTTGGGGAAGCACAGCTGAAAGATTGGGAGTGAGAGCAATTGGTACCAATCATAGCACTGCCACTGATACCTATGTGATCTCTTAGCTCCTCTGTGCCTCAGTTTCCTCAGCTACTGAATAATGAGACTAGACTAGATGACCTCAAAATCTATGAGCTTATGATAAAATGACTGAATTCATGCCAGGTACTTTGGTACCTTTGAAATAGCTGGGTGGCACAAGGGATAGAGTGCTGAGTCTGGAGTCAAGAAGACCTAAATTCAAACCTGGCTTCAGACACTTGTGGTATAATCTTCAGGGAGTTACTTAACTTCTGTCTACCTCAGTTTCCTCAACTATAAAATGGGGATAATAACAGCACCTACCTCCCAGAATTGTTGTGAAGATTAAGTGAAATATATTTACACAGTGAGATGGAAGTGTAAATTAGATATGTTTGCATATGGTAGACACTTAGTAAATGCTTTTAAAAAAAGTCTCTTCTCTTAAAGAGCTTATATTTCCTAAGAGAAGATAATATGTAAACAGAGAAGTATACACACAATAAATTCAAGATTGTTCCAATGGGAAGACCTCGTACTGGGAAAATCAAGAAAGGCTTAATGCATTAGAGCTGACCTTTGAAGACAATTAAGAATTCTAAGAGGCAGAGATAAGGAGGTATAAGTCAGGTGTAAGGGACAGTCTAGAGCCCTGGACAAAGGCACAGAGATGAGAGATGGAATGTTGTTTGGAAGAAAGAGCAAGGCCACTTTGACTAGAATGTAGAGTGTATGAAAGGGAACAATGTATAACATGCTTAGTCAAAAAAGTTCACTATGCAAGTGTTCCTGGGAAAACATCATTTTAAACTGTTAGTAAATACTTTGGGGAATGAACCAAGGGCACTGATGAAAAGGAGGAATTAGTAGACAGCTTATTGGTAGCCCAATGAGGAAAGGGTTAGTACTATAGGAGAACAAGAACTAGGGAGAAGGCCTAAAACGAAAAGTCAACAAGAAAGCATTTATTTCTTATTCAACAAACATCTATTAATTGTTTACTATGCTCCAGAAAATGTGTTAAGCAGCAGGATACAAAGGCAAAAACCAGTCCCTTCCCTCAAGGAAGGACATTTGAATGAGATGGGGAGTACCAGGAGAAAAGTTGCTGTTCATTCATCTCAGTCCTGTCCAACTCTCTGTGTCCCCATTTGGAGCTCCTTGGCAAAGATACTGGAGTGGTCTGCCATTTCCTTCTCCAGTCCATTTTGCAGTAGCAAAGACAAATGGATACTTCACAATTTTGCCAAGGGTCAATACTTCAAAACACTCAGGATCCCTGAGGGTAAACTCATTAGTGCCCCAATTTCACAACCAAATTAAGTAAGATCTAATAGATATGCTTCCCCATGGCAAAAGAAAAATAGTAATGAAGTAGGTTCTCAGGATAGCCTGGACATCCTTCAGCGGAAAGCTGTTAGAGGCGCCAGAGTCTTTGGAGCCTCTCATGCTCAAACCCATTGTCAAAATGACTGCAGTCACAGAGCACTTTAAGGACTGTGAAATCACTTTCTTTGCTGCTCTCAGAAACATGATGCTTATTTCTAGAGCACACAAACCTCATCTACAAAACAGCCCAGTCATTGCAGATGATTAAGTTAAACAAGGCAAAGTTGAGTTCTTTTGAGTTACAGCTAACATTGTCAAGTATGGGACTGGATAATCTTCACAAGGCAGACTGGGAAAACTCCCTTGATCTGAGGCTATTGGGAAGTATTTCAAACAGGAATAGGTAGGCAATTGCTGTCCCTTGCCGTTGATTTGAAGAGTGAACACAAACCGGTATTTGATAGCCCTAGCCAATGGGATAAGCATGAAGTAGGGAATGAGACTATTTTTATATTCACTGTAATTAAATCAGACTTCAACAATTCAAAAATATCAACATTGGGGAGAAACTGGGAAGAAATTTATGTCTGCCTTTTCTTTCTGAAGAAAAAAGCAATAGTTTAAATAAAATTATTAATGAACTCTTTACGTAGTGAATGACAAAGTACTTTATAGTACTTCAGAAGCACCAGTTTACACAGAAATAATGTAACTGCAATATGAACAGAAACCACCCTTTTTAGACTAATATATTTTAATTACTTAATTCTCTGTTCTCTTTATAAAAGTTAGGCCTACACTAAACCACATTTGGTTAGCCTGTTTTGAGCTATATACATACATACATACATACATACATACATATATATATATATACTTACCAGGAAAACCCCAAATGGGAGACGAAGAGTCAGACAAGACTGAAAGAACACAACAGCAACAAAACTTTCAGTTATTATTACAAGGTGATATACAAAGATGATAAAAACTACATTTTTTCAGAAATGTTTTATAACTCAGACTTTTCATTGATCATATTGATCGCTTCCAGTTAGTCCAAATAGGAGCATCATGTAGTCAAAGGAAAGGACCTGCTAAAAGAAACAGTCTAGAATTCTACCTTCTACCAACCTAGAACATTTATTCTCGGAGTACTTCAGAAATATTGACATTCATGCCAATTGGATAATATTAGTAGATAACCTTCATCCCGCTGTGATTTCATGCTTGTTGTCTTAGTTGACCCTCACAATATCTCTGTGAGCTAATAAGTTGCAGATATCATGACTCCCATTTTGCAGAAAGGAAAATTGAAGCAAAGATCCCAAGAATACAAGAAATCAGGTAAAATCTCTACTAAAACCTAGATTTCTTCATTCCCAGTCCTTTGCTCTGCAAAGTCACTTTCCAAAGTACTTTGCTGGAGGCAAGAACAGAATGAACGGATGGATGAAACTGGAAATCTGGAGATCTTTGGCTCTATTCCTGAAAATGACTCTGACCCACTACAAAAGTCTGAGCAAAATCCTTGCCTATCTGGAATGTAAAAATGAACACATTTAGAACATCTCTTCTCTCACCTTCAGGGATATGTATTTTCTCATCAGGAAATGTCTTTAAATTTCTTTGAGTTCATTGGACAAAGTATTGACACAAAGAAAGAAAAGAAACTAGCATTTGTTGAATGCCAGCCAGGTGCCAAGTACTGCACTAAGCGCATCACAGATACCTCATTGGATCTTCACAACAACCCTAAGAGAAAGGAGTTTCCAGTGCTCAGTGGGTCCACTTCTCTAAGCCTGGCTTTTTGTCTTTCTCCCACACCCATACACATCTTCTCTATTTAGATAAAAAGAAAAGGTCATTTTTTTTCTTATCTACTCCATATTAAAAGTTAGAACCATAAGCAACTATTTCCCAGGATTCATGAACAAGGATCCAACTCTGGGAAAAGAAATGGAATTGTATGCCTTTGAAAGTAATGGTTCACATGAATATTTTTTTCTTAATTGCAAAGCACTGCCAGACAAACCACATTCTACCTAAAGTGGGTATAGGTAATATATATGTTTGTATGATCTTCAGTGGATTGGTCTACAGAGTGGGGAATCTACCCCATCTGGGACAAAATAGACTATCTTTTGCTTACTCCTTAGAGCAATCATAGCTCATGGGATCAAAGCAGGGAATAAGCATTTATTAAATACCTACTATATACTAGGCACTGTGCTAAGCATTTCACAAATATTATCATCTTATTGATTGGCTCCAATTTACAGTTGAGGAAACTGTGGCAGATTGAAGTTGAATGACTTGTTCAAGGTCACAGATTTAACTCTGGTCTTGATTCTAGGCCCAGAGCTCTATCTACTATCCAACTTATCTGTCTTGTTTCTTTGAGTTTGAAGGGGACTGAGAGATGAATTTTGGGATGGGAAAGGACTTCAAAGGCCATCTAGTTCAACCCCTTCCAAGTACAGATGAGGAAGATGGGACCCAAAGAAGTAAAAGAACTTGGCCAAGATCATACTACCAAGGAGTGGCAGAGCTAGCCTATGAACCTAAATCTTCTGGCTCCAGAATCAAATTCTACTTTGCTATCTCAAAAACTATTGATCAGACTATATTAAGAAGCAATCTTGTAAAATGAAAAGAGCACTGGACTGAGTAATGGGCATCTAGGTGGCATAGGAGTTAAGTGCTGGGCCTATAGTTAGAAAGGATCTTCTTTCTGAGTTCAAATCTGGCCTCGGCCACTTACTACCTGTTTCTTGCAAGCTCATTTTACAGATGAGAAAACTGAAGTAAAGAGGGCTAATGACTTGCCCATGGTCACACAGCCAGTAGCCATCAGTGTTAGAACTTGAAACCAGATGATTATGACTGAGGTCAGCTCCCTCATTTTTAATGAGAGTTCTTACAAATTATTATCATGGAGACAAGTTCTATTCTGCTTCTTCCTCTTCTCAGGACATGGATTATGGTAAAAGTCAAGATTTCTCAGGCTCTTTGTTAAGTCTAGTGATAGCTCAGAGCAGAAACGTGCCAACTTCACAAAGCAGAGCAGGCAAAATTTCATCATATGTCACCACTAACCATACTCATCATGGTTCCCTCCACTCCTCTTGACAAAAGCAAAATAAGAAATAGTATGGAACTTTGAAGTGGCAGCAAATTTCAAAATCATCTACTCTAAGCCCCTTATGCAAAGACATCCTGATAAATGTTTAACAACCAGTGAGGGGCAGATAGGGTGTGGTTGTGGAATCATGCCCACAGCCACTTTTGAGTTTTATTATTAACATTTTCTCCCTCACTTTCTTCAGTCTAGACAAGTTACAAAAAAAATGAATCAAACCATTATTTATAGCACTTGCCAGTTTCCAAGGTATAAATGCTCACATGTTAACAATCAGCTCTTATGAGTCGGTCTGAACCAGTACAAGACAGTGCTAGCACACCCATCTTACAGATGACGAAACCAAAGCCCAGAGAGATGAAACAATTTGCCACACAGGCAAACAGAGTCACACAGGCCACAACATTACCCTCAAAAAGCACCAGATGCTTAATTTCTTTAGGGAATAATCCAACCCTGGTTCAGTAACCAAATGCTGATGCAAACACAGAAATGAAATTCAGGTTCTGTGTCCTCAAATTGGAAACAGCCTGAACTTGGAGTCAAAAGACCTGCCACAGAAAAAAGAAGAAAAATTGTTTTGTAAAACCTTTTTCTTCAAAGCTCATATGCTTAATTCCTAAAAGCATCCTATTTAGATGAACAAATTCTTAAAGGCATTTAGTACTTAAAGTCAGGTAAAATCCACAGAAGCTCTGATCTAAATTGATCCTAGCCATAGTCTGGCCTTTCCTGGCCTTCTGAATTTTCTGCCTCAATTCAGTTACAATATTCATCACAAAGAATATTCTGTCAATGTAAGCACTCATGTCTGAGAACACTGAGAGAAATTCAGAGAACACACAGTTGGCACTAAAAAAACAAACCAACAAGCCCTTCCCTTTCAGTTCTGTGTTGAACAGCCTCTTGTTCCGTCAGCATGGGGATAGCTTTCTATCCATCACAAACGGCTCACGCCAAGATGTTCATCAGCAAAGATCATTCTGTCTGGAGAGCCTGGCTGTCCACATAATCAAGATGCTCTCAGAGCAGTCTTGATCTCCTGGCATGAATGCTGCACAAGGAAACTCCATCAATCAGATCTGATGATGATAAATGAGGTGATATGTGTAAGCAGTACCTGTCTAAAATTTTAAATCAAAGGAACGATAGCCCTTTTGAAATGCACTTTTGTGTCCTTCTTAAAGAAACGCACCATTTTCTTGAATTAACAAAATTTTAGGTTGCATTACCACCTCTTTCTTTCTTGTCCCTAATAAATCAGAATTCAAATTCATTAGTACTGAAATATGACTAAACCAGGGTGCTTAGTGTTGTGTGTGAGAGAGGCATAGGTCTGTTTATAGATACATGCTCATATCATCAAATGTTATTTAACAAATTCCTTTATGAATATAGGAAATATACTGTAATGGTAGGGAAAAATGTGTTTATAGGAAAATGGTTGGCACAATGTAGTCAAAGTAATATTAAGTTGAGAATCAGAGGAGTTAAATTTAATTGTACCTCTACTTCTTGCTACCTGTATGGCCTTGGGCAAATCCTTTAACCTTTCAAAATAATTTTCACTTCAGTTTTCCCATCTGTATAATAAGAAGGTTAAGCTAGATGTTGCTTTTAACAGTAAATCATATGACCTGTGATCTATTCCCTAGGCAGATGTATGTTGCCTGATAGAATAATACACATTTAGATCATATACAGAAGCTCTCATCTAAGCCCCAGAAAATCTGCTTAGCCCTCTGGGGAAAACAGGTGACAATAAAAAATAAAATGAACATACTCAGTTTCTCTTCTCTCTCTCTCCCTCTTTCTCTCTCTCTCTCCCTCCTCTCTCTCTCTCTCTCTCTCTCTCTCTCTCTCCTCTTCTCTCTCTCTCTCTCTCCCCCTCTCTCTCCCCTCTCTCCCTCTTTCTCTTTCTCTCCCTCTCTCCCTCTCTTTCGCTCTCTCTCTCACTTTCTCTCTCTCTCCCTCTCTCCTTCCTTTTCTGTTTTAATTTAGAGTTGCTTTTCATGGGATTCTGTGAGGAAACTCTGAGTGAATTTCCTATAGACAGATTTATAGGAGGAACCAGGCAGTGGGTGGATGTTAGAGCCACCAAGAACAAGCTAAACCAGCCTTAACTGTAGGCAGATTAGGTAACCACTAATACAGTATGACTTCAGAGGCCAAGGGAAGATCCCATTAGCCCAGAAAGATACAACCCATACCAAGTAAGTGATGCCTGACATTTCAAGTTTAGAACCCAATTCACTTAGCTTAAGGTGTTGACCTCTCTTTAAATATCACAGTCCTTATGAATGGCAACATTGCAAGCTTTCCATCATTTATAGGGGATAGGAACTGGATCTGTTATTCCATTAGTAGAAAGAACTCCCAAGGGAAGAAACAACCTCTTGATGATTTAGAGAGGTGCTGAGAAGGTAAATGACTTCACTAGGGCTGCATAGCCACTTATATGTCAGAGGAGGGGCTTAAACCCAGGTCTTCCTAATGCTGAGGCTGGCTCACTATCCAGCATTACCTTTCATCCATCATTTATACCTTACTATAAATGAGTTTCATCACTTTTCTTGGAAGCATATTTTGATAGAAGAAAAGAGGGATATAACAAATAGATTCTGGGATTCCAAAGAGCACAGAGGGAGAATAATGGGCAGCAGATTGAGAGGATGAGGCTAAATTTTATTTATCCATTTAACCTATTTTATTTATCCATTCATGCAATAAATCATGAAAACCTACTAGGAGGAGGTAGTGGGACTCCACAACTTTACCTAGGGTTGACTCTTTGAATTAATCTAACTGTGAGGCCAATGTAAGTAAGAGTCAGAGTGGGAAGAAATGGCAGAAAGGTAGAAGGCAGGCTTGATAAATGCAAGGATGGTCAAGGTCTGTTTTAATGCCTACTTCCATGATAATTCCTAATGGCTAAAGTGATGAACTCAGAATAAGAAAATCCTGGGTTCAAATTTTACTCAGGCATTTGCTAGCATGATCCTTAGAAAGTCACTTAACTTCTCAGCCTCAGTTTCCTTGTCTATAAAATGACAATAAAACTCTAGTACTTCCCCCATGAAGTTGTTACAAATAAGGTAATGTTTGTACAAGGCTTTGCACAACTTAAAGTGCTTAATGTGAGGTATCATTAGTATTATTATTTACAAAAACATACATTACAAGTAGAAGGAAAATTTATTATTAAAACAGCACATAACCTAGATAGAATATCTACTATGTCACTTTCTTCATTTTCCATAGATATCAGTCCATGTATATGGTCAAGTGTGGATACCACTATTTTAGAAGAATCATTTTAAGATCATTTTCATTGAGAGAAGGTATGATGTCATGAATAGAGAGCTAACACATTCTAGCCATATGACTCTATGAAAATTACCTAGTCTATCAGGGAAAAAATTTTCTAATATTATAAGAGAAGGTACTGACATGAATTGATTTAAAAATATTTACTCATCTGGGGGTACCCTACCTCGGTGAAATCACAAGCTCAATTTCTACCCCTTTATCAGAATCACATGTAGTCATTGCCTAATTGAAAGCACTTTAGAATTTGTACCTCCATCTCTTCAGCTTGAGTCACAGCAGCGTGGAACCATTACTTTACTCATAAAGAAAGCATGTGCTGGAGAGAAGTCAACCTTCTGTTTCTTATTGCAGAGTGAACCTCCTATAATCCTTCTCTGGGGAATCTGTGACATCTCCAGTAGGAGTCTCACACTAGAATTGGGCCACCAGGTTCATTGCTTATCCAGGCTACATCTATTAATCTCTACAGAAACTCCCAGGGCAGGCCCGAGGATCCCTTTCTGTTGGCATAATCAAAGGGATAAGTGAGATAACAGGCTGGATGACCCAGCAGGAGAAAGGGGGGATCCAAGCAGTTGGTGGATGTCAGAGCTACCATGAACAAGGCATTGAAAATAGCTAAGCAAGTAGACATCCTGGGGGAAAAAATATTAAGGGTCATCAGGAGCAAGGGAATGGAAAAATGTGACAGACAGAGGCAAGCTGGAGTGTCTGTTCTGTTAAAATATTTGTGTTTTATTCCAGGTCTGATGTATTACCCAGTTACATAATGCAATGACTCTGAGGATTTGAGCTCAGTGCCATTAAATTGACAGATAGACTTGGCATCTGAAAAATCTATTAAATGAATACATTTAGCATTGATCGAAAGCACAGGTTATCAGTACAAATAGGGTCTTTTATTTCAAAGCCAATGCAGCCTGGTAAACTAGGGAGCTGTTTTTGTGCTCTGCTTTAGGGAGACAGAAAGAAGCTGATTGCATAGTATGGGGATAAAGCATCGATCTAGCGCACTGAATTTGTGAGACTAAATATGCTTTTTAATTGATGTGAATTGACCTAAGTAATCAATGATGGAGCTTATTAGGTCATTTGCAGTTAGCTACAGTTTTCTCATTGAATGTAAAAAATGACTGTGTATTCACTGCCTTTCAACCCAAGCACCAGCACCTCTATTCCTCAGAAAGCCAGTTCCCTATGCTTTTTTTTCTTGGTATAATAAATGATTATAGAAATCTGCACAAAAACCTTTGAGAAAATGGACTAAACTTGCACTGTTGAAGGTCTCATGGGCTTTTTATGAGAATAATAGCAAAAACTCATTACATACAAAAAAAGTAGGAGCTCTTAGATCTTTCACACATTTTACAACCTCAGGGAGTAACAGATGTCCTAAATATGGGCAGCACCAGTAACCTATGAAAGGAAAAGAAAGTGAGACAGTAAACTCACAGTTTAATTTTTTTATTTTTTTTATTTTTGACTGGATCTCCCTCTCTTGACCAGGCTAGAAACATTAGAATTTCAATTTGTACCCCACCTCACTCCAGCCTAAGTTACAACAGTATAAACTTGTTGCTTTACTCATGAAAATTTACTACCCCTAACCCATGAGTAGTCATAGGCACACTCCCACTCTGATTGCCATGGGAACTTTGACCTAATTCCTTTTTCTAACCTAGGCCAGTTTATCCATCCTTGGGCTGCCCAGTGCCTCCCCACCACCACCACTCCAAGGGGCTTACTGCATCAATGACAAATTTAGTGCAGACACCTCTTGACTTTACCCTGATAGCAGCTCAGAACTCTGGAGCTCAAGAGATCTGCCACCCTCAACCTTCCTAGGAGCAGGGATTGTTGATGTGTATTTCATCACATTTCAATTCCACAAATATTTATTGAATACCTGCAGTTCCCAGAAGTCTTAGTGCAGTTTTAAGCTTTAATAGTTTAATAATATCTTTAATAAATAGCTTTAAATCTCACCACAACTTTTGGGACACCCTATATATAAGACATCGTACTAGAGTCTGAGGATACAAAGTGACAAAAATGATAGTCACAGTCCTCAAGGACTATCAGGAAGCATATAATTTATAAATGAACCAAGATAATATAGGGTAGAATGTGATCAGAGCAAAGGAGAGATCCAGACAAAGAGCTACAGGTAATTTTGAGGGAGGAGAGAAGACTTTCAGTGAGGGATTATTAGGAAAGCTTCATGGAGGATGTAGTAAGTAAGCTGGGCCTTGAAAGCAGAAGAGGATTTTAATAGGCAAAAAGTGATCCAGTCATGGGGAACATGATTGCTTGAATGTATGGAAGTCAGATCAGGGACAGCTAATAGTAAACGTTAGATGGATACTAGGATACACAAAGGGAAGTAAATGTGAAATAAGGCTGGCCAGGCTCTTCAATTCCACATAAAGGAAGTTTAAATGATAGAGTTAATGAAGGTTTATGAGGAAGGGAGTAGTGTAATTCAACCTAGGTGTTAGGAAGATTCACTGGAAACTGGATGAAGGATCGATTTGGGAGGGATGAGACTGGAAGCAGGGAGGCCAATAACAGAAGTGATGCAAACTTGAGGCAATCTATTTTGCTTGACTATGCACGTTTGCCGCAAAGATTTTGTTTTTCTTGTCTTCTGAATTAAAAGGAGGGGAGAGATAGAAAGAAAAGAATATACACCTGAAAAAAAATAAAGTTTAAGAGGTGATCCAAGTCTGAAGTACAGTGATAGTTAACAGTGGAAAGGAGGACTTCAATTCAAGAGATATTCTGAAGGCAGACCTGGAAACTGAATGTATATGGAGGATGAGGAGCATGGAGCATGATCCTGAAGCTTCAAGCGTGGGTAACTAGGGGGAAGGGGTATTCATCAACAGACTTCCACCAATGTATATCATAACCTTTCCATAACAGTGATAGTAATCATTGTAATTTTTTCTTTATAAAATGTCATGTTATTGATAGAGGAATTTCCTATTGGGGAACTTCCTCTGTCTTACAGGTTTGCCTGGGGGCATTGAGAGTTTAAGTAACTTTCCCAAGGCCACACAATGAATGTATGTTAGAGATAGAATTTTTACCCTTGTCTTCAATAAATAAACATTCATTAAGCACCTAGTATATGCCAGGTACTATGCTAAGTGCTGGAGATACAAAGCAAATTTTACACAAGACAATTTGAAAATAATTAACAGATGGAAGGCTCTAGAATCAAGAGGTTTGGGAAAGACTTCCAGTTAAAGATGGAATTTTAGTTGGGATTTAGTTTGAAGGACTAAACCGTGGAAGGCAGAAGGCAGAATTGATGAGGTAGAACATTCCAGACATGGGGGATAGCCAGGGGAAATGCCCAGAATGAGAGAAGTGACTTTTTTGTGGAACAGCCAGGAGGTGACTGGATTGAAGAGGATATGATAAGGTGTAAGACCACCAGAAAGGAAGGAAGGGCCTAAGTTATGAAGGGCTTTGTATGCCAAACAGAGCATTTTGTGTTTGATCCTGGAAATAACAGGAAGTTACTGAAGTTTACTGAATAGGGGAATGATATGGTTACAACTGCATTTTAGGAAAATCACTTGTAGCTAGAGGATTGGAGTAGAGAGACACTTGAGGCAAACAGACCCACCAACAGGCCATTACAACAATCTAGGCATGAGGTGATGAGAGCCTGCATCAAAGCAGTGGCAGTATCAAAGGAGAGAAGGGGTCATACATGAGAGATCTTGCAGAGGTGAAATCAATAGGCCTTGCCAACAGCTTGGATAGTTGGGGTGAGAGATAGTGAGGAATCAAGGATTAACTGCAAGATGGTGATCCTGACGGGCTGGGAGGTTAGTGTTGCCCTCTATAGTAATGGAAAAGGTAGGAGGGAGTAGGGTTTAAGGAAAAGATAGGGAGTTCTGTTTTGGACTCTTTAGTTTAAATTGTTTACTAGGCATCCAGTCTGAGATGTCTAAAAAAACTGGGGATGTGAGATTGGAGGTCAGTAAGAGGTTGGGGCAAGAAAGGTAGACTTGAGAGTCATCAGGATAGAAATATTATCAAATCTTTGGAAGATGATAAGATTGCAAAGGGAAATATTGTAGAGGGAGAAAAAAAGGGGGATCCAGGACAGAACCCTGAGGGACATATACAATTACAGGGTATGATCTGAATGAGGATCCAGCACAGGAGAATGAAAAGACAAGGACAAGGAAAACCAGGAGAGAGTGGTGTCCCAAAAAACCTGGAGAGAAGAGAGTATCAAGGAAATGAGAGTGATCAGTAGAGTTGAAGGCAACAGAGAAGTCATGGAGAATGGGGATTAGGAAAAGGTCATTTGATTTGCCCATTAGCAAATCATTGGTAACGCTGGAGAGAGAAGTTTCAGTGGAATGGTAAATTCAGAAGCCAGATTCTAGGGATTAAGAAGATTAAGGAAGGAGTGAGAGGTGAGAAATGAGAGGCATCTTTTATAGATGGTCTTTTTAATGAGGTTGGCTACAAAGAGCAGAAAAGATACAGAATAATAGCAGTAATGGAAGGATTCAATGAGAATTTTTTTTTTGAGGATGGGGGAGTTATGGGCATGTTTGTGGGAAGGAGGGAATGATCCAGTAGACAGAGATTAAGTGATACAGTTGGGCATGATAGAAAGGGTAATCTGTTAGAGGAGAAAGGATGGAATGGGATCACTTGAACTGGTAGAAGCTTAGCCCTGAAAAAGGAGTACGGCCACTTCATCATACGAGGTGTGGGTAAAGGAGGAAATAGTGGCAAAAGCCAACTGAGTGATAGATAAGGAAGAGGGAGTTCATGATGAATCACCTCAGTTTTGGTTTTTTTTTTTTTTCTATAAAATTACCTAGCAGTAGTGAGAACCCAGTTGAGGTTATATACTATAAATCTGTAGTGGGTCCAATCAAAATTGTTGCATGTAGGAAAAAAGGTGGTAATTGGTTGGAGTGATCAAAGACTAAAGTTTGATGGAGCATAATCAGTTGTATGATAAAGGGGATAGGGAGACAAGAACAGTGTACAGTTGAATTGATTCACCAAGATGTCAAGATAGGGGAAAGAGGAGAAAGTGATTAAAGCAGGAGAGATGGCCTGGGAGAAAATTGAAAGGTCAAGAGACTGGAGAGAATGATGTGAACAAAGGGTAGGGTTTATTATGAGAAGACAGAGAAAAAAGTGAAAAGCTGACCAGTTATGAGCAGATAAGGATTTTAGGAATTCTTGAACATGGAGGTAATGTATTTATGGTTAATGGCAAGATCAGGAGTATAACCATCTTTGTTTGTGGCTAAGATTAGGTGGAGGAGTAGCTCATGGCAAACGAGTAGGTTGAGGAATTGAGTGGTCAGAGAGTTTGGGAGAGAATCAATACGTGTGTTGATGTCTCCTAGCATGAGGGCAGGAGTTGGAGAGGACAGAAAAATCACAAGTCATATACCAAACTCATTGAGGAAGGAAAGAGAGTAACCTGGAAGTCTACAGACAACAACTACCAGGATTTTCATTGCATGGGTGGTGGTGTTCGTCCGTCATTCTTGAAGAGGACCAATGACAACTGAAGGGTGATGTCTTGACCTGAAAGTGAATTGGATTTAAGTGAGGCAAGGCTATGCAAAGTCATCATCCTCACTCTCTCCTCCAGAGTCATGGGAGTCAAGAGGCAAGACATAGGTCTAGATGACATTATAGAATATGGATATGAATAGCATGAAGCTCAAAGAAATAGAGGGTGCTGGGTGATGGCGGTAGGGGGAGAATCTGGCAGGGGCAATGGCAGAGATCAAAGAGTATTCCAATTCCATCCTTGTATGGTGAGAATAAGTGAAAGTACTGCTAGTCCTGGGAGCTCTAAGAAGGCTGTGTCATCTAGGGGGAGCCAGGTAAGTTTCTCCTGACTCTGAGGTCAAGTTTCTATCCACTACTCTATACTTTTTCCATAATAATAATAATACCCATCACATTCAAAGCACTTTAAGGTTTGCCTAGTGCTTTGCATATTATATAATACCTCATTTGATCCTATGAGATCAGGGGTGCTAATATCATTATTATTAATACTACTCCCCCCCCCACCTTGCATAGAAGAAGAAATTGAGTCTAAAAAAAGGTAAGTGACTTGCTTAAGGTTAGGCAGGGTTTGAACACAGTACTTTCTCTATAATCCATTCTCTATCCACTATGCCATGCTGTCTTAGTAGGCCATCTTTATGAGTTGCAAAGTGGCAAAAAATAGAAAGATGGGAATTATTAGTTGGCCGACAACCTCCTGATGATGAACTTTGCTGAGTTTAACTAAACTGGTCACTGAGTGAAAGACGTGCCCCTTCCTTGGGCTCCTGGGGAAAACCTATCCAGTTTGATAGGAAGAATCTGAGCCTCTCCCCTTGTATCCAGCATTACTTTTATACCATAATGAGGCATTGCAGTAAGACTTCATGACAAAGGAAATTCATACCATTGATAAAACAATAATTTCCTCTACTGCACACAGCAAAATATAGAACAGAAGTAATATTTTTTTCTGATAATAAAAGAAAAGAAATTTCAAAACCATATACCAGAGCGATGCTAAAAATGGAAGATTTAATCACATAAGAGTTTAAGGCTCCCCTGACTCCATTATGAAATGCTTGAAAAACATAAGCTGCAGCAACAGCCTCATGGGGTTGGTGGTTATTGTTATTTCTATTGCTCTACTAATAATACCTTGACTTTAGAGAGTTTCTTCTAAAGCTTCTAGTCATTTTACAGAGGGTGTTTCTTTGAATGGGTAGTGAGGTAGATAGAGATACTCTAATTATTGCACTGGACATTTGCTATAGTGCCGCCCAGGAGATCATTATTACAGATGTCAGGAGCTAAGGGTCATGACTAGGGCTTTATGATCCAAATGATTCTTACACCACTCACACCCCCTCCAAATCTACCCTGTCAAACAAAGTTAGAATAAAGGTCATTATGAGGCCAAAGGGTAGTCTGTACATGACAAGGTTCTTGGTATTACCGATCACATAAAGTAGATTTCTAGCATATTTTTACTTTAGTTATGGGATAATTCAGGTATAGAAATATTCATGGACTGATTTAAGAATTCATAGTAGGTTTTTGTAATTCCTAAACCAATTTGTTTTCACACAACATTTTTTCAGATTGTAAAAAGTCACTCAATTCACTTCAATAAACCATCTTAAAGTATTTCTCAAGCTACTGAAGTATACAAGGAATAGTGTTTAGAGTTGAGATGACAAAAAGGTCAATATAACATGGATCCTTCTCAATGAGTTTACAGTCTAGTAGAAGAAATAGGACCTTCACAAGTATATACATATGATTTAAAGTAATGTGTGAATTTAAGAGAGTAATCAAATGCTATGAAAATTCATGGAATAGAATTTCATGAAACAGTTAGTATTTGATCTAGTTTTGAAGAATGGGTAGAATTTTAACTGACAAAGATGTTAGGGGTTGGAATTTCAGGCAGGTAGAATATTGCATAGTTCAATTTAGCTAGAACTAAAAGTAAATGAAGGTAAAGGTGAGGCAGACAGATGGTGAGATTTGAAATTGAAGTATGATATAATGTTTGAGTTGAAAAAATTTTTAGTCATATCCAATTCTTTCTGACCCTATTTGAGGTTTTGTTGGCAAAGATACTGGAGTGGTTTGCCATTTCCTTCTCTAGCTCATTTATATAGATGAGGAAACTGAAGTAAACAGGGGTAAGTGACTTGCCCAGAGTCACACAGCTAGTAAGCATCTGAGGTTAAATTTGAACTCACAAAAATGAATCTTCCTGACTCCAGACCTAATACTCTATTTACTATGCCACCTAGCTGCCTTGATCTAATGTCTAGGACCAGCCAATTGATATACCGATCCAAGTAGACTAACTTGTATACACTGAGTCATATTAATCCTAGTTTGGGAGTTCCATAGGTGAATTGCTTAACTTACCAGAATATTAGAGCATAAATTCAGGAAGACACAGGTCTCAAGTTTGTTGTGGAGGCTTATGATCCAGATTGGGAAAAGCAGGTTAATGATGGCAGGCAGAGGATGGGGTGTGCGGTTGGATAGTGGAATGAGATATAAAGCTGAGACATCCAAGAAAAAAGCTAGCAACAAAATCCATGGCCTGACAAAATTTTATTCACAAATACTCCAAGTATAGGTAAGAACCAAAGTAAATTAGAGATCCTAAGGCAAAGAGATAAATCTGACCACAATGGTTATCACAGGGATAGGACCCATGAGTGGCATATGACTCTAGAAATGTATCATTTATTACACAAGAAAAGAAAAATAAGGGTGGGTGTGGGGAGGAAGGACAGAATAGTATTGTATGTTAAGACCACATACTTACATGAGGAAATCCAGAATGGGAGGTGGGAAACTTAATAGAGAATATTACTGGGAAAAACAATAAAAGCAGAGACAGAAACAGAAAAAATAAATTAATTTCAGAAATAAATCATAGCTCTAGAAAGGAGGCATGATATAGTATTGACCAGAGACTTCAATTATCTAGACATCTACTCAAGCTCTCTTTCTTTCTGTCAAAAACAGAGCAACTAATTACCTCTTGGTTTACTTTAATGATAAATTCATGTTCTTTCCTTTCCTCCATTTGGTAAGAAGGGAATACTCTTCTGGGTCTGATACTCACTAACTAGGAGGAAGTAGCAGCTGGAATGGAAATGATGGGAATCTAAGGAGGAGGTAATCTCCTCTTCTTAAGAATTTGTGCCAGAGAAGAAGAGGAAAGCTGGGCCTAACATGACATGAACCCTAAATTGTGAGAGAGAAGATTTCAAAGGGTGTAGAGAAAGTCTAGGTAGGATTCTATGGATAGAAATTCTATAGAAGTAAGCCTGGGGAGGAATGGATTTCATAAATGAAATTCTAAAGATATAAAAGATTCCAACGACAATGGAAAGAGGAAATTGACTCAAGAGACTGGTGGGTACTGGGTCCTTATCTATCAACATAGGAGTTTTTTTTTATTTAGGGTTGTTTTGGGTTTTGCTTTTTAAACAGCCTGGTTAAATGTAAACAAAGGCAGATAACAGAGTATGAGTAAAAGTATCGTCCTGTAAGTTTCAAGATGGTTACTGCTCACAATCTACTGAGGTTGAATGTGTGTTTGCCCTTCATTGCTGAAGAAGACCATGCCATCAGAGAAATAATGACATGACTGGCACTTGATTTTGTTTTGAGCGAGGGAGGGAGGGCTGTGCAGGTCACCAGCCTCACTTCTCCTCCAGAGGCATGTGAATCCAGTGACCAGATATTCATCAGGATGACTGGAGATGACCCAGGATGAGGCAACTGGGGTTAAGTGACTTGCCCAAGGTCACACAGCTAATGAGTGTCAAGTGTCTGAGGTGAGATTTGAACTGAGGTCCTCCTGACTCCTGCACTGGTGCTGTATCCACTGCACCACCTAGATGCCCCACTGAGGATGGATAGGAATGCTAAAGAAAATAAAAGGAAGTCAGGTTGGTTGGCTATGTTGAGGAAAAGAAGAATGTCAGAGAAGAAACAGGACTGCTCTTCTGCTTGGGTGGGAAGATGATAATCAGTAGTACAGAGAAGGCTGAGTTATAAAATCCTTCCTTTGCTTCTATTTATGTTGTCTTTGTACAGGAAAGAACAAAAATGGCTAACACACATTTGAAACACAAGATAAATCTGAGACAATCAATTTGTTGATGAGTTCAAGTTACTAGGTCCCAGAGTTCTCAAATAAAGAGCACATCTTTGAAAGAGAATGTGAAATGTCTGATGTACACAAAGACTGGAGAACAAAAAACCCACTTTGGTTTAAAAAAAGAAAGCTAATTGAGACTAAAAAGTGAAGCTTGAGGTTGATTCCTGGCAAAATTTCAGAGCATATCATTTAAAATGAAGGCCACTGGATATCTAAGAAAGAATGTAATGATCACAAAGACCAGAATTATGTCATCCAGAAGAATTTTTGCCAAACTAGCCTCACTTTCTTTTTCAATCAAGTTATTAGAGTGGTAGATCTGAAAATGTTAAAATAATGCTTAGCTAGATTTTAATAAAAATACTGGTGGAATTTCTTATATTATTCTTGTGGACAAGATAGAGAAAAGTGTCAGACAACAGTACAGTTGAATAGATAGGAAATTAATTGAATGATTGGATCTAAAGAGTTATAATTCAGTGGTTAATATCAACTTGGAAAGAGATTTATAGTAGAGTGCCCTGGGGATATGTACTGTGTCCTTTGATGATTGCATAAAGTCACAGATGTCAGACTTGTCAAATTTGAAGATTATGAAAACCTAAGAGAGATAACTAGCAAGCTGGCTAACTGTCAAGACGCAAAAATATCTTGCTAGAATGAAATATCCTGAATCTTCAGAGGGATGAATATAATGTTTTACACTTGAAAAAAGTCAACATTTTACCCTAATAGTAGATTTGTTATTAGATAGCAGTTCTGCTTGTAAATAAGGATTGTTTCACTCTTTGTGCTTGGATCCCCAGCACATAACAATTAATAAATGTTTTCCTGGCTGGCTGATTGGAAAGGATCTAGAGGGTTTTAGTGGACCACAATCTCAAAGTGATTCAACAGAGCAAAACAGTAGTCAAAAAAAGCGAATTCAATCATCATAGGCTGAATTAATAGAAGCACAGCACTCAGGAAAAGGAGGTGAACAACAGTGTTCTACTCTTAACTTGCCACACTATTTCTGTAATAGTGGGTATATCTAGGTACTGATTCGTGCAAAAAATGCATTCCTTGAAGTAGTCAAATGTATTCAAATTCTTACTATTCAAAGTTATAATTATGTAAAATATGATAATTGGTTCTAGCCCAATGGAAGTATGTAGAACAAATTCAAATAATGTGACCACATCAGAAAATTCATTATTTTCACTAATTGAGACCTAACTGTGTACATCCGGGTATCAGATTTTAGGAAGGACATTCATGATATGGAGAGCATCTCAAAGATGATGGATAGGATGGTGAATGTCTTCATCATGCTAGATAAATTAAAGGTGGGAAAACTACGTGGCACAATGGATAGAGTGCCAGACATAAAGTCAGAAAGACTCATTTTCATGAGTTCAAATCTGTCCTCAGAAACTCCCTATGTGACCCCGGGCAACTCATTTACTTCAATTTGCTTCAGTTTCTTCATCTAAAAATGAGATGGAGAAGGAATTACCAAACCATTCAAGAATCTTTGCCAAAAAAAAAGCAAAACCCAAATGGGGTCATAGAGTCAGGCACAACTGAAAAATGATTAAACATCAACAACAAACATGAACGAAATGATATAGTCAACTTAAAGGAAAGAAGACTTAGGGCTAGATAAGTACTGTCTTCAACTATTTTAGGGATGTCTTTTGGATAACAGATTTGATTTTGAAGAATGGGAGATTTTTACTTAGTCTAAGGAAAAATTCCAAAGACTGGAGCTGTCCAAATAAAGGAACGAGTACTGTAGGAGGCAGTGGGTTTCCCCTCAATAGAAAATCTTACAACAAAAAATGGGAAAGCCTCCTCTTGCGTATGTTATCTAGCAGTGGGGTGCCAAACTCAAATAGAAAAGGGGAACATTAATCTATACATAAGGATCCCTGTGCATCACAGATTGACTTCATTTTAAAATGTTCTATTATCTATGTTTTTTTGTATTTTTATTTGGCTAAATGCTTTCCAATTCTATTTTAATCTATTTCTGGCCCTATTGAGAAACATTGTAGGCCACATGCAGACTGCATATTTGATGCTTCTGTTGTAGATCAAACAGTCTCTTTCAAGTATGCTTTGGATAATATATGGTTGAAGTACTTTCAAAGTCTGTAAGCAGCTGACAGTAGGAATCTTATCTAAAATCTTAATCTTCCAGAACATTAATACCTAGTTGAAGACTGAACTGGACTACAACTCCAGTCTTCTGCTTCTTCATCCATTATGGTGTTTCACACACTGTAGGCTCTTTATTTATTCAATAAGCTTTTTATCAATGAACGGATAAATGCCTCGGTCCCTAAAATCCCACCATTAGTCATTCCTTTAAATGAAAATGAATGTCCCTTTAAAATGCAAATAGGTTACCTTGATCAGGTTTACACATTAAATCCTTAGCAGCTTGATAGTTTATCAGGTTAATTTGGCTAAACTCAGAGATCTAGAGAAATAATAAGCCAGGATCAGGTAAGTGAGTTTAGGGAGGTTCACAATGCAGAAACCCTACCCTGAAAAGGTCGGGTTTTGGAGACATTGTATTAAAGTGCGGTCACATCCAAATCTTTAGGATCCCATTTGGAGTTTTCTTGCCAAAGATACTGGAGTGATTTGCCATTTCCTTCTCCAGTTCATTTTACAGATGAGAAAACTGTGGCAAACAGGGTTAAGTGATTTGTCCAGGGTCACACAGATAGTGTCTGAAGCCTGATTTGAACTCATGAAGTTGTCTTCCTGACTTCTGCAAAGTACTCTATCCACTCTGCGACCTAGCTGCTCTATTAAAGTGGGGTAAAAGAAAGGATGAAAGTGAATTAAAGATCAGTAGACCTGGGTTCAAGTTTCCCACTTACTAGCTGTGTGACCGTTAGCAAATGATAACTACTTGGAACCATGTGTAAAACAGGGACAATAGCTAACGGTCACACAGCTGCCTCCCTCTCAGAGTTATTCCAGAAATCAGTTAATATATGTAAAACTGCTTCATAAAGCATAAAACACTATGAAATTAAGATGCATTTATTATTAGTAATATAATACCAAGAGACAGTGTGTCTTGGTGAATACAAAGCCTGCCTCCAAGTAAGCAAGCTCTGAGTTCAAGATTCACCCCTCCCATATCCTGGTTGTGGGTCCCAGTGCGACCTGTCCCGGGACCTCTTGGTGCCGCTCTAGGCCCAGATCTTGCAGAGCAGGGGCCAACCTTCTTTAGTGGAGGGAATTTCCTCACCCAGGACTTTTGCTATGCTGATGAAATCCCAAATCCAGTCCCTGATAATATGACCTAGATACATCAGTTTTGGCAAAGGTACATTCTAACACAGGCCACATGGGTAGCTGCAGACTCCATGCATTGGCTTCAGCATGAAATTCTTCTAGAGTCAGGAGGAAGAGGGAAAAACACTGGATTGACCTAAGGGATTTCCAGATGAGTAAATCCCCTCTACCAATGCAGGTCTGCCTTTGCTTTGTAGCTTATAGTCCTACAGAGTTGAGTTGCCTAGAACATTGACAGATTAGGTGACTTGCCCAGGGTCACAAAGCCAGCATGTGTGGAAGGCAGAACTTGAACTCTGGGTCTAATGTCAGGAATGTCAAATCTGGCCTTAGACACTTAGCAGCTGTGTGACCCTAAGAGAATCAATTAACCTCTTTTTGCCTCAGTTTCCTCACATGCAAAATGCACCTACCTTCCAGGGTTGTTGTGAACGCTAAATGACAATTGTAAACTGCTCGGCACAATGCTTGGCTCAGAATTAGCACCATATGTAAATGTTAGCCATTATTGTTGTTGTGTTCATCCTTCGTTGCTGAAGAAGACCGTGCCATCAGAGAAATGATGACATGACTTGCACTTGACTTAGTTTTGAGTGAGGGAGGGCTGTACAGGTCACCAGCCTCACTTCTTCTCCAGAGCCATGTGAATCCAGTGACCAGATATTCGTCAGGATGATGGAGATGACCCAGGATGAGGCAACTGGGATTAAGTGACTTGCCCAAGGTTACACAGCTAGTGAGTGTCAAGTGTCTGAGGTGAGATTTGAACTCAGGTCCTCCTGATTCCTGCACTGGTGCTCTATCCACTGTACCACCCAGCTGCCATTATTATTAACTCTAAGACTGACTCTCTAGGCACTCATTGTACCATGCTGCTCAATTTTTTTCTCTGATTTTAAACTCCCCATACCCCTCTTCTTTCTTAAACAAGAGTAGGTAAAATAATAGGCCTACAATGTCAGAATCTGAAAGGAATCTTTAAAATCCTCTATTTTACATATGGGAAAATTGAGTCTTGGAAAGAGTAAATGATTTGCCCAATGCCACCTTAGTGTCAAAGCCAGGTCAAGACCCAGGTTTTCTGACTCCAGAGTCTAAGGCTCTGTCTGCACTACCTCAAACATAATGATTCACCTTCTAGTACTGATTCTTCCTTCCTGTTTGTATCTTCCAGCATCGGCCAGCACCTACGTCCCCACGGTGTGCAACGGGCGGGAAGTCCTTGACTCCACCACCTCATCTCTGTGATCATCGTGACTTTGCAGTTCAGTTCTCATGTGTTTAGACTGTTAGACAAACATGCACATACTGTGCAAATTCTGGATCAAACAAAACAAAGCAAAATGAAAAAAAAAACAACCCTAGTACCTTTTTTTAGAGACAGTACAATAAATTATTTTTGAGGACTGTACAGTACCAAGTGATGTGTTAGAACTTTTTAGGCCAATTTTAGTATCCTTATAATTAACAGTTCCATAGGACATGGAAATAACCATTGTTTACATAGGCAAGCTATGGTGATTAAACCAAGAAGGAAAAGGTCTACTGCAAACATGGTGGCAATATGAGGTAACCTTTTTTCCTATGAAGTTTTTTGTAGGTCCTTGTTGTAACTAATTTAGAATGCGTTTCTATGTTGTATATTAAAGTTACATTATGTGTAACAGATCGTTTTTCTCAGCACAAAAAAAAAAGGAGATATCAGTATTAATGTAAAGATATTGACAATAAAACCTTCAAGGTTTTCCAGCATGGTGGATGTTTGTATTTTTTGTTTATTTTCTTCTGGAGACTGAACCTAGAACTCAAATCATTTTCTCCCTAGTGTGAGATGAATGATAAATATCTACTTTCTACTACATTCTAAATCAGAGATTCATAAGCAAAGGAAAATGATTATATCAAAATAAAGATGTATTTTTTTTTTACCATACAACTTCATAGACCCCTTGAAACCTATAGTCCCACATTAAGAACCTCAGCTCCAAATGTCACCATGTCAGGGTTTGGTAAGCAGAACCCCAGATTTGTGTGGTAGCAATGTTGAGTCCATGATGGGGAATACTAGCAAGTAACATGATTAGAAGACAACAACATAGTTACCTGGTCTTCCTACAAATGCTACTCTCTTCAGAAGCTCATGCATTGTTCTGACTTACCCAGGGAAGAAGGAATCAATCCTCCTAAAGATTTGAACATTAACCCTGTGCATCTTGACAAGCTGCACAGGCCACAGCTCCTGCTTCCCATCAGAACCTCAGTTGTGAGGCATATTGGGAAGGGTGGCATGTTCTCCCTATGGAAAATCCTCTTGCTTCCATTCTTAACTGAAAAGCCAAGGTCCTTTGTTTCCTAGTACCGCATGGAAATCATAGTTTCAATACTCTTTGCACAGAGAATGTATCTTCAATCCCAAGTTTTGTTTTGTTATGTTTTTATTTGGGGTTTCCTTTTTCCCAACCCAGAGATTCTTCACTTGGAGTTAGTGAACATTTTTTTTACATTTGCATCACTATATTTTAAAATCAATCAGGTTTTTTGGTATCATGTATTTTATGCATTTAAAAATATTATTATAAATGGTCCATAGGTTTTACCAGGCTATCAAAAGAGATTCAGGACCCAAAAAAAGATTAAGAACCCCTGTCCTTGAGTCAAAGGACCCTAAGAGGCAGGGAGAACATTAATAAAGAAAACCTACCAAAAATATGTTATTTTATCCCATAGTTTCTTACTTCCTCTCTTTACCCTAAAATTTTTGGATTGATTTTAGTTCTACCTTTTCCATTGTCACCAATAAGATGCTGATGGCAATCCAAGGTCAGCCAGCCAGATAGTGGTACAAAGAATAGTGGAAAAAGAGAATTAAATGTTACTATATGAATAATACAACCCCCAAAGAATTATGCCTGTGATAGATTTGAAACAGCTAGAGAGAAATGAAGATATGTCTATGAAATCCAAGTGGGTTAGCTATAGAAGGGAATGGAACAAGTGGAAATAGCACTCAGGTATATGAAAGCTTTCATCTCTGCTATCCAATTGTGTACTAGATGGTTGCTGGGCCATGAATTCTCATACTCACATGAAAAACAGGTCACTGGGGGTGGGAGAAGTAAGAATGAATTGCGTAATGGAATCAATAGCACTTGCTGACCTAGACAAAAATATTTCTCTTGTAACTGAAAACTGGCAGTAATGCTAGCTAAGCATGTGTGCTCTGAACCAGCATCAGCTCAGGAGAAAGGCAAAGAGAAGACCAATGGAAGAGAAAATAAACACAGCCCACTTAGGAGATGTGTCACTGTAAGGAAGGCAATAAGACGGGTGATTCAGTGCCACAGCTAATGCCTCCAACAATAAAATGGATCATGGATCTTTCTAAATGAGACAATTAAGGACTGTGGGTGGCTCTTGGAGAAGCAGTGAATTTGAGACGTGTGGTTTGATCTATGCCCTGTGTGTTTTAGTGCCTGCTTTGCCAATACAATGAAAACCTCCTTGTCCCTCCTACGTCCGTCTCTCTCCTTTGCCATGAGTTTATTTTGCATTCCCATGGCATCCTCTAATGTATAATTACTAGGAATGTCTTTAAAGCAATCAGGGGAGGGCAAAAAAAGGTATCTTTAGAGGGAGAGTCACAGAAGTCATTTTGCATAGCTGAATTTGGTGGGGTGCTTGGGTCATATTATTGCAGTTATTCATTTTCTTTATGGCTTGAACATGACATCTTTCTGGAGGCTAGCACTTTGTGACCATATTTATCTTTGCAAAACTACCTCAATATACGGAGTTCAATAGGGAAAACCAGTGTAATTAATAGAGAGCATATCCAAAAGCCTAATAATATAGCTGCAATTCATTAAATATTATAAACATCTCTCAATTGGCCCATAATAAGTATAACAGCTTTGGTCTGGTTAAAACTCAGATTATACAAATGTGTGTAGATGATAGATAGATAGATAGATAGATAGATAGATAGATAGATAGATAGATAGACAGATATGTGTATGTGTATGTATATATAAAACCTCTCTATATATATCTATCTATATATATATCTAATATGTATATATCTTTAACTATAACACACATACATATATATACACATGTATATACATATATTTGTATATGTAATATATGTGTATATATACATGCATATATTATATAAATATTTATGCAATTAATTTATATGCATACACATATATATGTACATATATATGTTCATATATATAACTCATCTAGACTATATGAATATAAATAATCAAATCTTGCTAAAATGAGATAACTCATATATAATTTGTAATCTTAATAAGCTGCCTGAGGAACTGAGAACTTAAGTGACTCATGTAGCCACAATGCTTGTAAATGTTAGAGGCAGGACTTGAAGTCACATCTTTCTAACTCCAAGTTCAGCACTCTGAGAGGGAGAAAGGGGGAAAAAGGAAAAGGGAATAAGCATTTATTAAGCACCTACTATGTGCCAGCCAAAATGCAGAGCACTTTATAATTATTATCTCATTCCATCTTCACAACAACCCTGGGAAGTTGGTGCTATTTTTATGACCATTTTACAGTTAAGGAAACTGAATAAACAGCAACTAAGTGATTTGCCCAGGGTCACACACCCAGTAAGTTTCTGAAGTTAAATTTGAGCTCAGGCCTTCCTGACTCCAGACCCAGTACTCTATCCATCCTACCACATTCTTGCCTTTATATACTATTCTATTTCTCTTAGCAGAAGGAAATCAGAGGCTCCTGTAAAAATGAGTCTCAATTTTGAATATTTACAGTTTATAGAGAAAAGAAATTTCACTGGCAGTTCAAACCTTCAAACCTGTATTTGAGACTTTCTATTTTCTTCCTGCTGTTTCTTCATAAACATGTCTTGTCCCAGAGCTATTTGGTAAGGAGCAAAATCAAAAGACAGAGGACATATCAGTCAGGAAAACAATAAAGCAACAATGTAGAAGTCTTAACAGCAAAGAAGCCAGATAGGGTGCAAATAGTGACCAGAATGTATGCATCCATGAAAAGAAAGACAATTGAGAGAACTGATAGAGGGATTTCTATAAGATAATTTTTATCAGGCAACAATTAAGGTCAGCTACCATATGAATGAAGTCTGTGAAGGAATCAGGCAATTTAGATGGTTGAAATGAACAGGAAAGAGGAAGAAAGAAAAAGAGAAAGGAAGGAAGAAAGAAGGAAGGAAGGAAGGAAGGAAGGAAGGAAGGAAGGAAGGAAGGAAGGAAGGAAGGAAGGAAGGAAGGAAGGAAGGAAGGAAGGAAGGAAGGAAGGAAGGAAGGAAGGAAGGAAGGAAGGAAGGAAGGAAGGAAGGAAGGAAGGAAGGAAGGAAGGAAGGAAGGACTGGGTGATAGATGAATGAGTACCTTATCTCTAAAGAAAAGGTAGGAAAAGGTTTAGAAAAAGACCCCAAAGTCTTCCAGAGAAAACTTTGCTTACAAAGCTCCCATGTCTGAACCTCTGACTGTAAATAATTATATTTAGCCATAAAAATTGACCACTAAGTATTTATAGCAAAAAACAACAAACAGCTAAGGTTCTCTAGCAAGTTATGAAAGATAAGGGAATTTGAGAGTGACCTTCAAAGAATGCACTGTCTGCATTTCTGCCAATGTCAAGTTGCATATATACAAAATGCAGCCTACATGCCATATTAGAGGAGAAAGCAACAGGGTTACAGGAGCAAATCCTGACTGCATAGGGAATCAGTGTTTCTTAGGGGGAAAATCCTAAAGAGGAAGTGAAGAATCCTAACCAGTGACAAAAAGTTAGAAGAAAAATATGACAGAAGAATAAAAAGAAAAACCACTGAACCTTTCACCTTCCCAGAAAAGGGTGAAATTTTACTCTGAGGAGGACATACATCTGAATGCCCCCCAAAATATATGAAAATCAGGAGAGAGGACATCCAGCAATAGTCAGAGGAAGAAGAGACAAATCCCCAGGGTTGGTGACTTCTTAATAAGATATGAATAGGTTGATGCCTTATAGGAGTGTCTTCCTGGGACTGTGACAGAAACTCCCAAAACTTTTCAAACCTAATGACTACTACTCACTTCCAGTAATTCACATGTGGACAAATGACCTGCCAAAGGGGACTAAAAGGCACCATTAAGGATTATGAATTTCTGGACAAGAAATCAAAGACTATTTGTGCACATGTTTGTATGTGTATGCACATCTCTGTTGGTGTGTTTTAATCACTCCTAACCATTGAAAATTAGAACTTCAGAAAGTAGATTGAGGAATTTAAATAGTGTCTGAGGATGGAATTTGGATTTACATCAAGGGCTTAAAATAAAAATGGAAGAGGGCTCTTGGCCAAAAATGGACAGCATCTAAAGAGAACTAGGTAATATACAAGTATGCATATATACATGTATGTATATATATATATGGAGATTTATGCCTTTTATCAAGAAGGTTTTAAACTGGAAGCGGAAGGTGAGGGAGCAATAGACTAACATGAATCTGCCAAGCCAGATACAACACAGGAATGAAGAGATTAGTAGAAGAAACTAGTCATTCACAGATTAGAAGAAGCCTAAAGACACAAAACTCATGAGCTCAAATTTCTATACATTAATGGAAAAATATGTGTAATAAATTAATAGAATTCGGTATCTTAATGAAAGAATAGACATTTTGATGTCTATTTAATTTTGATGGGATGCTACAAATAATTGGAAAACAGCAATAGAAGAGTACCTCATTCAAACAAAGTCACAAAAATTCACTAAGATTGATTGAAGGAGCAAGGACATTTAAGATGGAGAAAGGACTACTTCGGAGAGAGGTGGCTCAAATAATAGTCTTCGAATACCTGGTGGGTTAACCTGTGGAAGAGGGAATTAAGATACTGTTTATACCCAAAGGTCCTTTCCAATACCGATGTAACAATCACTGCCCTGATCCCCACAGCCTGAAAGTCTCCAATATTCCTCAAGGAAAGGGAAAATCTAGGCTTTGCAAAAGACTGGCCACCACCAACAGTATTCCCCCAAAATATAGGGGGAAACCCTTCATATCAAGTTTCATTTAGTTTCTAAAAGCTGGATTAGCTTTTACAAGGAAATATTTAATTCAACAATATAGTCTCAAATGTACAAATTGAGTCTTCCAAATACAAGAGATTTAATCCTTCCCCATATACCACTTCAGTCTCAGGGGAGGATTAGGTTCATCATTTTAGCTCAGCTCCTGTAAGACCAGTTCCAGTTCCAAGTTCAAAATCTCCCATGAGCTTTAGAAGTAGGCACCCTGGCTTCTCATAGCTTTCCTTCTGGGTTGGTTAGGCAATCATCCTACCTGGAATCCTGGCTCGAAAGTAGCCATGGTTTGAACTCCTGGGTCCTGTGGGGATCACCGCCAGCACCTGACACTGGAAATAAATGACATATAATAGAAACCAACACACCCAGTTCCATTTTGCAGAGCTGGAGTACAAGAAAGAGGAGGAAGCTACCCCCTGCACAAACTGGTTTCATTCATGTACCCACACTGTAAGTGAACTGTGAGATCTGGTGAACACACAGAACACACAGAAAAGTGAGAAACTATCTCAGTGTTGCTAGTTCTAAAGAGTTTGTTCTGACTATGCAGCCAATCAAAGGAGACTATTCTCACTAGTGGGAATCTTAGAAAGGCAGGATGCCTCCATGTTAGGTGACCTGGGGAAGGGAGAGTGACAGTAGAGAGAGAAGAAGACAGAAAATTCTCTTTGGAGCCAGGAAGACCCAGGTTCAAACTCACTGACTGCGACCCTGAGGAAGCCACCTAGCTTCACAGTCCTCCTAGGCAACTCTAGAACTATACAATGCAGAAAAGGTATTGACCTACATTGATAGAAAGAGTTCCCTCTATCAATGAAAGAATCTCTATTCCTATGTACAAATATTAGTGTGTGTGCGTGTGTGTGTGTGTGTGTGTATTTCTATAGACACAGTGCATTCCAACACTCATGAACCTTTTCACATCTTTGGGAAGACTCACTAAGACAAGAGATTCAGACAGAACTAGGCAGTCCATCCAAGAAAGTCAGGAAGCAGAATATCATGTGGCCAAACCAAATTCACCTTTTCCAGTCCAATACTGGGGTCTTTCTTTTTAAGGTGATAGATTCTCTGATATTTAGGATCCTTGCAGATACGCACTATAATGCCTGTATATAATCAATTCTCCCAATGGTATCTTAAGGGTAGATACACAACCATCCAGAAACAACTATTTTTCTTTGAGATGAAAAGGGTTACTAAGTTATATAAATGTATTACAAAATTTGTTTAATCCCAGTGGGAACGTGATTACTCCTAACCAAATACAAAAAGGCAACACAGTGATAAAATGTAGTCTATTTAATCAAGTGAACACATAAACTGCTCCATATTATTAAGTGGCATAAAACAATTTATCCATAGAAGACTTTCTCTCATGTAGTAGAAGATTGCTTTAAACACATTTTGGCAGAGTGCTAGAAGACATTATAGGCGACAGTCGGTTTAGTGAAGTATTTAAGGCTTCAGAACCACGCCTTTTATGAAATCCTCTTTCTCTACCATTTGAGGAAAAAATAATAAGGAATAACAATGTCCATTGTCACTGTGGCACAATTAACTCCTTTATGCCTTCCAATATTCCATTAAGCTTTGCACAGCCCACACATAAAACTTCAATGAACTCGACAGCCAAAGTTGGTCTTCATGTTTTCTTTATAATGCTTCTTCAGAGGTGTATCTCTTTGGGGCTCAGGATAAGGTGGCATAAAATGATAGATTGTTGGGAACCATAGGTAAAAGACAGCTCTTCTACCAAAGATGGTATTGAGCTGACAAAACGCTACTTTATATCTAAAATTAGAAGTAAAATAAATAAGAACTCCTCCACATCAACTACATTGCGAGATAGTTCATTAAAATTTAAGGCATTTTTGACATGTCAGAGATTCGAGTCCAGTGACAAGAGGAAAAAGGAGATACCTGGAAGCAAATCCCAATTATTTCTATGGCTTGGAACACACATGTAGAGCACAGCCAAGGAAGGAGAGAAAGGTGACAGGTGATTTTGTGGAATCTTCTTGTCTCTGTCTCTTCTTGCAGAACACTGCGGCATTCACAACTGTATGTTGCAGTTTTGCCAGTAATCAGAAAAGGGCAGACTTCGAATACATTTTCCTTCTATTGTCTGAATTTTGATCAGAGGAGGGGAAAATGATCTTCAGTTCTCCATAATTAGTTGGATAAGAATCAGGATTTTTTTTAAAATCTTCTTTATAAAAGATCCAAGAACTAAAATCATAAATATATTTATACTCAGTGAATGACTCCATCCCTGAATACCACACATGAAAGATGGGATGACAGCAAACTCGATGAACAGAAGTGAATGAAGAAGAACATAATTACACACAAAAAACATAGGAATGAACATATAGTCAACAATATCATGGTGCAAAATCCCACATATATCCAGATATAATCAAGCGTGTATTTTGCTCCCTGTCCCATCCCACCCTCCAAAAAAGTATTACCCACTGAATCCAAAACTATAAGCTGTGATATTCTAAGAATGTGAAGTACCTGGGGCAGGAAAATGAATAACAAGTTCCCTCTCCCCTCACTTACTTTGCTTCTTTCAGTCAATAATAATGCCCTACCTCGGTTGAAACAAATCTCTTCCAATGTACTTCTATTGATTAGAACCATGCTAAGCACCCCAAGATACTCAATGTCCCAGTGCCCAGTCACTCTAAAAAAGTTATTTTGTGGCAAATTAGCCAATTCCTTCATCATTCAAACATCTGTTCTTAGTAAGTCACAAGCCTAAATCTCAATAGCAATAATAATTATAGGAAAAAATCACCAAGTCACTTTGATTTAAAATGGCAGTGAGATTCCCTTTCCTGCCCAGAATACAACTTTCTTGCCAAAAGTCATGAACTTTTTTCAAATCTGGGTGTTGGTTTACTGACTGAAGAAACGTCTCCAAACCAAAATCACATGTTGCAACACACTAGAAGAGCCTACAGGTGGTCTACCCCCACATGCTGTGAGAACTGGACTTTACATGGAGCAAGAGGATCAGTGGTCTATCTCGCTTTTCCAAAGAGCCCAAAACAATGCTAGTAACTGTGAAATTAGCTGTCTAGGTTAAGCTTGCACCTATTGATAAGCTATCTTTTCCATTTATCCCCTTGATGGGATAATCCATCTCACTTCATTTTTTCCTCACTTAAACCTCTATTTAAGAAGTTTTGGATAGTGTGACTTCCATGTTAATAGAGGGAATGGTTGACTTCACAAGATGTAAAGCCTCCTGGTTGCTTCTCATCTTCTTCCAAAGGTACGCTCACTGTCTTTTCTATTGAGTCCTTCCTTAAAGATTACCATATTACCCACCTGGCATTGGATTTCTGAAAAGAACACACATTCAGATACCCCAGGCACCTGGAGACCCTATTCTTTCCAAAGGGGTGCTAACTTGGACTTCTGAAATCAAAAGTGAAAGCTCTCTGCGAGAATGAAAATGCAAGTTCTTAAGTCTCAAGCACTGCTTAATATTTTGAAGGGAAATTATATTTTGAAACAATGGGAGGGATAAAAAAAATTGGGACTAAAACTTGAGTCTTCCAAAAGAATAAAGGAAACCATTCATATGATTGCACATGCATGCACACAAATGTACACGCACGCACACACACGATAATTCTCATACGAGTTATAAGAAATGAAAGTTACCAATTAGTTAAATGGCATGCATCAGCAGTGCACTGATGGGCTTTAAACTTGGTTTTCAGTTACGTATATACATAAATATCTCTTTCCTGAGTTGAACTTCACCATCAGCTTGGCCACCAAACTGTTTGCTTTCCTTTTTGGCAAGGTACTTGACCACATGATAAGGCAACCAGACAACCAGAAGGCTCCAACCTTCTTTTTTTCAACAGTCCAGTATTTCTCACAGGTATCACCAACAGTCCTGGACACCAAGTTGGGCTCTAAGATGTGGTCCTTTTAAATTAGAAAGCAGGTTTCTTTGTTCCTTTGTCCAAAGGCAGAGCTGTCTCTTCATATATTGGGGGATCTTGAGGATTTCAGCTGAACAGATTCAAAATGATCTTCTTTTTCCTTCCAAAAAAAAAACAGAAAAATAAATTAACAAAATCCTATTGTGATTTTAGAATCCTCAATGCAGAGGGCCAGAAAGGCCACTACAGATCATTATTTAGTAACAAATAGAAATGAAAACTCACTCACTTAAGATGGAAACCAAAATCTTTTGATAAACAGAAACAACCAAACTGAGAACTGAAGCAGGTCACTTTTAATACCTCTGTGGTGATTTAATAGGGATAGCCTGGATCTGTGATTACACTGGCATAGTGAATGCCCAGCATAGCAAATTCCTTCTACCAATGCAAATCCACATCTTTTCTGTAACTTAGGGTCTTAGAGAATTACCTAGAACACTGGATGATTAAGAGAATTGTCCAAGGTTACAAAGTCATCATCAAGTCACTTAACCTTTGTCAGTCCAATAATAAGCAAAAAGTAACTGAAAAGAAATCAGATATCTCCTAGGTAACATGACCTCAGTCAAGAAAGTGAAAAAGCAGAAATTATCTAAAAGAGAGTGCCAATAAAAATCCAAAAGATCATTTAGTTTTACTGATTCGTTAAAATAATATTTTGGTTTCAGGACATATTAAAAACATATATTTTAGTATTTATGAGAAATCACAACTAATTAAGTTGACTATTAAACCCTAGAAATATATCTTTGTTGGAATTTAATTTATTAGAAAACAAATTCAAAACAAATTCTAGGCTTTTCCCCCCTTTAACCAAGGAGATGACAAATCAAAGAGAAGAGATTATCCATGGTCGAGTGGGGCAAGCTGGTCTTTATTCCCTTCCAACCTTGTTCCTGACTTCTGAAAACGGGACTCCAAGGGGCCCCTGCCAAGGGCTCCTGGACTCTCCTAGCTTTAGAGTGATTATCAATAGTAACTATTGCTGTTTCCCACCCAGTCTGATGTCTTTGTGTTCTTGACCTCCTTAAAGGGGCCATGCCCTGGCTACTTTTTAAACAGGCCTATTCAATGAATGGGCATTGCCTCACCCTAAGTGAGTACCTAAAGGCCCCAAGGTCTCGCAGTGCATCCTGGGCCATCTCCAGTCATCCTGAGGAATAACAGTGTCACTGGATTCAGATGGCTCTGGAGGAGAAGTGAGACTGGTGACCTGCACAGCCCTACTTCACTCAAAACAAAGTCAGTGCAAGTCATATCATCATTTCTCTGATGGCATGGTCTTCTTCGGCAACAAAGGACAAACATGATGAAATCCATGTAATATTGTCAGGAGAACATTTGTGTTGAAAAGATGACTCTTTGCACTAGGGAGTTGCATGGGACTATTAAAGGTACTGAATAATTTTTCAAATAAAATTCCCCTTGGAGTCTTTCTTCTATCAAATCTTGACCCAAACTCATTGTCAGTCTACAGTGACTATACCAGATTTATGTACTAACTAAATGTACTGGTCATAAAACTGAATGTCACAACATTTTTCATTTTTGGAGTCTAATACAAGGATTCCTAGGCTAATCTAAACAATCTTCTAAGCAATAATGGAACTTATTGAAGAGGCTTTGTAATAGTCATGGACTTGATACAGTCATCTGTTTATGCAAAATGTCATCTATAGGAAATCCAAATTCCATCCAGTCTTTGCACAGGACACCCTCCATGACAACATCAAATACCTTTGGTGAACATTCATTTTTATCCTTGCTTTACCCTTCAACTGATGTTAATAATCAGATAGTCTTTAAATAAAGTTATATTTGTGGTTGCATTTCTCAAAGAAATATGTGATCTTAATCTATGCATGAGAAATTCCTTGCTGAACATTTAATATTTTATTATGCATTACAAATTCTTTTTTTGTAAATCAACAAACTATAAACAGCACGATGCTGTACTCTCTGCAGATTTTAACCCGTTGTGTGATTTTAAAGATGCAGTTGGCTACAGAGAACATTATGCAGAAATCTGATTGATATAACGTACTGTGGATAGAGTTATGAACTGACCCAATAATTCTATCAAACCACTCATAATTATGCTAGTAAATTCACTAAACTGTTCACATATTTTGATCAAGCCATACCACAAAAATATTTATAATATCAACTTTTACCGTAGCCAAAAAATGAAAACAAAGCGAGTTACCATCTATTGATGAATGGCTGAACAAATTTTACATGAAATATTATTGCACTCTAAGTAATAATATGGAGATTTCAAAGAAATTTGGGAAAACTTGTACAAACTGAATCAGAAAGGAGAGAAAAACCCAGAGAACAAATTATAGGATGCCCAATTATAGGATGGAAAAGAAGGCAACACTGAAAAGCTTCAACACTCTGATCAATGAATTATGACTACTGACTCAGTCACTAAAAATGAAACCTTCCCTACTCTGGACACTTAGTGAACTATAAATGAAAAATGAGACATATATTGTCAGATATGGCCAAAATGGTGGTTCATTGCACTTAATTAAACTACTTTTTTATAAGGAATGTCTTGGAGGAGAGATTAAGAAATGACAGTAGTGCAAATAGAAGTGTCAATAAAAAATTATTCTAAAAAATCTACCTGGTTCCCTTCTATGTTTTCATCAATAAACACATCTATCATCTTTAGAAAGATTTTATAAAGTAGACATATGAGCCAGAAGTTATTGATGTTCTATAAATCACTTTGTGGGGTATTAATATTGTCTTTCATCTTTCTATTCTTCTCATGCCTTCCCTTCCCTGGGGTATTTTGTAGGATCACCCCTCAGTGCTTTTAGTATTTTATTACCCCTAGCATGGATTTTCTCAATGTACACTTGGTCCTCCTAACTTAATCATTTTAAGGGCTATTTTTCCTTTTCATTTCATTAGTTGATCATTATTGCTGATGATAGACTACTATAGAAACACTGACAAGTTGATTTCATTTTATATCTAATTGTTGTTCTCCTGCCAGTTTTATGCTAGAACACTCTTGAGATATGACCAGATTGAATCTTAGGCCAAATTATCTGTTGACTGGTTTTGACTTCCGTGGCTTTTTGCTATTTTATAAGTCAATACTACACATTACCCTATGTCATCCTTCATGATAGCATTTTAGAAATTAGATGGGGGGAGTATGAGGGGATGTTAAAATGAGTAATATCCAATAGACAATAGTCATAAGCCAAATAAACATCTTGAAAAACTGTCCTTAACTGGCATTTCCTTTGGCTGCTATTTCTGTACTCCTTTCAAGGAGATCAAGTGTTTTCTGGCTAAGGAAGCATCTGGATTTTTTGACCACCTTCTCATGGTGACTTAGTATAGCAACTAAACTTCTGCAAAAAGTAGTGATTGTCATGGGCATTATTTTTATCTTTTTTTTTTCATTTCCCACTTTAGGTATCAATGACTCATTTCAAGTGGCAAGTTTGAAGCTGGTGTAATTAATTAAAATATCTGGTTCTCACCAGTCACCTTTCTTCTAGTTGGACGTTGATTTTTTTATTTCTGCTTGACGTAGTTGATCTGACTGCACAGAGATAGCTGATTAAGATATGACTCACATATCAGTAACATTTTCTGTCTGTTACAATATAGTCAATTTAATCTTTTCAAAAATACTGTTCAGTGTTTTTTTATATCTAGTACCTTTTGATTCTCTTCTGGAAAAGAAGTATTTGTGCTGTACTGATAAAAGACTTTGAAGTTGTCCACCAACCTTCAGCCTCTTTAGTTTCACAAACCTGCAAGTAACTTTTTCAACATTTTTTTATGTGCACATGATTATTTTTAATTATTCATCAGTTTAGAATGGCTTTAGTCTGCTCATACAGAACAATCTTGTTTTGCAAAAAGGGAGAAAATTTTGCAGTGGAAATAGAGCTTAATTTGGGAGCAATTTGCCTCAATGCCAAATATATGGACCTGTGGGGTCGCAGGTCTACGAATATGCAGCAGAGCTAAGTGTAAATTCTGCTTCTCACCTTTGTTGCCAAGGATTTGAGTTTCCCCAGGAGTGTCTGTTTATTGGAATATACAACTTCCTCTTCATTATCTTCCCCTTCCATGATAGCACAGCTATCTGCAGCTGGAAGCTCACACTCTTTTGCATTAGCTGTCATTACCAATTTGGAATATTTATATTCCAGCCTAAAGAGTAAAGAAGAGAAAAACAGCAATTAGGGTTTTAAATCCTAATAAAGAGTCACTTATTTTAGGTAACCATTTCCCAACTTAAATGTTCCAAGAGTAAAATCCTTCCACCCACTCAAATATTCATCTTTCCACACACAGCACTATTACAGTCTTTCTTTCCAATGGCTAGACACAAAGCTTTTAAGATAGATCAGTAAAAGCAACAGTTATTCTGTGTTGGTTGATTTTCCAAACTGTTGGACATTTGCAAAACAGAGACATAACACTAAAAGCTGAATATGTTTCTTAATTGGGGGATGGGGCAGGAGGAAGAGTGTGTATTTATAAGGACTCCCATGATTTAGTCAGTATGAATGAGACAAGAAGAGATAAGAAAAGGAAAACAGAACCTGTGGGTCTATTTACATCATCCACTATACGTGATACTTCCCATTTCCACCAACACTATATTAGTCACTTCCAAGGAGTCAAGAGGTTTAACATTATTATAAAGGCAGAATTCTGAGGGTAAATAATCAAGCAACAACCATTGCTGCTAGTCTATGCCAAGTACTGTTCTGGAGCTACAAAGATATAAACAAAATAGTCCCTGTCCTCAAAGTCACATTCTATTGGGAGAAATAAACTCTATTGCTGCCATTATACTCACTGAACTTCACAATTCTGACTACTAAAATGGTGAGACAATACAAGAGACAAAATGATAACGTGGTATAATGTGAAAACAATTGGATTAGCTCTCAAAAAAACTGGATCTAATAGACCTCCCATTAGCTAATTTGTGTGACCTTGAACAAGTAAATTAATCCCTCTAGACCCTAAGATCCTCATCTTAGAAGAAGGAGATAAGCTAGTTAATTTCTAAGGCCCTTCCAGCACGCAAGTTCTTTAATCTCATCCTGTGATCTACAGGCAAAATGATGCCTTTTGTTTGCTACATAGGAGGGTTTCTCTGCATTTTTCACAAGAGATTACTGGATGCTAAAGAACTGTTAATTTTCATAAACTAGACAGAATCTACAGTGTGTCACTCTAAGAAGAATTACGGGTACTCACTTTTGATTCTTTTTCCAGAAGTAGCAGGTCAAAGCCACAAGTAAAACTGCTGTAAAAGCACCTACACCAGCTCCCACTTTTAGCCAAAAGTCAACTGTTTCACATGTGGTCAATCTTTTCTCTGGCAAGGAAACCCCTTTAATGCATTGCTTTGGTTCATTCCATACATATAAGGTTTCCTAAAAAAAAAAAAAAAAAAAAAAAAAAGCAGATTACTGATTCCATTAAGTTGGACAAGTTCAGAAAACATTTCTAAAGGTCCCATGAGCATTGTATTGTTCTAGACACTAAGAATACAAAGATGACGAAAACAACATAATAATTCCCCTTAAGAATTTTATAATCTAGCACGTGACATGAGGAACTATATTTTAATATTGATGTTGCATGAGGCTATAAAATAAATTGATAACTGACTACTCAGAATCACAATAGATATGTAGATAGTCAGCCTAGACAGAGTAACTAATCAGAGATTAGAGCTCATTAATTTTGCATGCTTTCCCCAACAGGGTTCCATTCATTAGTAGTACTGATGTGTGAAGACTACTTCTCAAAACAGACATCTGAACTCAAGGCAGATCACCTAAATCCCATAGACTTAATCCAGAAAAATCCTTGAGTTCATCAGGACAAATAATTACCAAGAAATATACAAGTAATTAACATTTTTCTACTCCAGAACTACACAAAAAGTCATCCAAGAGCTCCTGAAAAACATCAGCATACCCATGAACAGAATATTTATAGCCTGCAAAGAGTTGTAGCTATCTTGAGACAGCAAGCCTGGAAAACTCTCTAAAGAAAACCCCAACATAGTGATCCAGGGGAGAGATCATGGTAGACTGGGGCAAGTGTTGGGGAAATGATAGAATATAAGAGCATGTACAGTGCCATAGTATTCAGACTGGAATAGGCCCAAGGGCTCTAAGGTCCCTAATATTCTGACCTGAGACTCCAGAGAAGACCCTGAATATTCAGAGCATTCTGAACTTCAAAGATCCAGTTGGGATGGAGAGGGGAAATCCCTAGAAGGTGGAAGTCAATGAAGTAATTGATGTGAACAAGAACAATATATCACTGCACTCAAAAGTGCAACAAGGATGGACCCTGGTCCAGGCACAAAGCCCCATTTTAGGAGCTGGAGGGATAAGTAAATCAAATAAAATACTCACTAACATTTTTAAAATTATAAAACAAAAATCTAACATCATAACATATATAAGTAGAGACTCAAAAGAAAAAATATTTTTTCGCAAAGACTACATGAATACTATAAAAAATAAAAAAACTAAAACCTAAATAAAATCTCTTGGGAAAATAATTTGAAGAATAAGTAGCTCAAAAGAAAAAGCAGAGAATACTACCTGAGAAATACAATTTCTAGATATTAGAACAAAATCAGAATATTAAGAAAATGCAAGATGTTCAACATCAAAAATCTGAAGAATACCAAAAAAAAAAAAAAAGAATGAGAAATAGCTTAAGAATTGTTAGGCTCCCTAAAAATCAAGATTCAAAAAAAAGAAAGAAAGAAAGCTTAAACACTATATGTCAAGAAATCTTGAATCAAACTTCCCAAAACTTATTAGAACCAGAAGACAAAGTAAAGAGAAAGAATCCACTGACAAGCTCCTAAAAGAAAACCCTAAAGTTGCATCTATGTCAAGGAAGTAGTCCAAGTACCACAGAAGTACAGTCAAGATCATGTAAAACAGTAACTTCTACTAAAAACCAGAGTTGATCATAGAATACAACAACCAAGGATAGCTTACCCTGTGAAATCGAATATGATCCATTTGGTGGTATGGGGAATTTTTCATAGAATAGAGGACTTCCAAACATTCTGGATTTTTTTTAAAAAAATACCAAAACTAAGCAGAAACTCTGAAATATAAATGCAAGAATCCAGAGAACCTTAGAGAAGTAATTTCATCTGAACATTTTAAAGGACTTGCATGATGACCTAGTGCTAAAATTTTTAATACAGGGGGAAAATAAATTAAGTTACCTCCAGAACTGTAATGTCTCCAAAGTGTACTGAGGAAGTAAAACAAGAAAAATAAAGGTCCTGGGGATATATTTGTCCTAAGTGTTTTAATGGGATAAAGAGAATGGGCATGATACTTGCTATTTCTTATAACTAGGATGGGTGAAAAGAACCTGGAGGAAGACATAGAGTCTTGAGTATCATATGAGCATTACTCTTCTCTGAAATGGACAATGGAGGTCTAAATACATGCATAAAGTAGTGTAGAAATATATCAAGCTCAATATGTAAATGAGAAGAGATGGGGAAAGAGGAGTTAAGAATGAGCATAATATCCAAGAAGGAATAGTTACAAGCAAAACTGACATCTTGAGGATTAAAAAGAAAGAAGAAAAGAAATTAAAATGTAAGGGGGAAGAGACCTTAGATTGCCTTAGACAACTGGGGAACAGTAAAATAAATTGTGCTATATGGATGTCATAGAGTATTATGTCATGTAAAACAATGGAAGATGATTTTAGAGAGTCCTGTATAGTATGATCTGATGCAGCCTGAAATGAGCAAAATCAGAAAAATTCATACAGGGACAACATTGTAAAGAAAACTTTGAAAAACACAGCAATGACCAGCCATGTCTCTAGCAGCATGTTTCCTCTATCCTGATGGAGAAATGATGTATACAAGCTATAGAGACATACATTTGTAGACACAGACTAGTTTCAATTGACTATGTTTTTTTGTCACAAAGATTTTTTTTAACCTTCCTCTCAATTAATTGGAAAGTAGCAATAGTGACACTAAAAAAGAGGACCTAACATTTTTTATGCACAGAAGAGAAGGGAGTTCAAGTTGAAGCAAAGACAAGCAGGATGGTTGTTAAAGAAATGTATAAGACTCATTATTTACTGTTTTTTTTTAAAAAGGGAGCAGTAGGAAATGGAGATTCATAATTTCAAAGAGAATTCTTTTGCATTCTTCTGTACATATGGAAATGTTCTTTTTTGATGTTTAAATTCATTAAAAAAATTTTAAAAGAGAAGAAAACAATTACAAAGGATCATTGATGTCTAATAGGATCTTAATAATGCTGTTACTTACACCAGAAAGAAAACACCACCAGCCCAAAATAAAAATACACATGGGGAGAAATACTTTCCCAGGAATTTTACTAATCTATCCACATTCCCTTACTCGATTCTCTTTATAATTAGCTGCACACATCTTTCAGCTGATCACATTGGTGGGTAACTAACTGGAGCTAGGCAAGTAATCTACAGCTATGAAACACAGAAAAATAAATGGCCAGTGTGGGGTTTGAACTTTGCAGCACAGTACTAATAAAGATGAACATTTGGGTGCTTTGATACATCCAAAATCCAATGACATGGGTACTCCCTACTCCAATATTTTAGATCCTGGTTTAGGTTTTAATGTCTCAGAGTGAATGTAAATAGCACTTGTTGCTGTTGTGGACAGGAAGTCTGAGGGTCTCCCCTCTCAGACTGATTCTTTTGTGAAGGTAAATGAGGCCATCTTTTTTGCTCAGTTCTTACCTAGCCTTTAATCACTGAATAGGCATTGCTTCAGACAGACTGAGACCTGGGGAAGACCTTAGTTTAAAAAGGCCAAGATTTCTCACTGTATCCTGGGCCATTGCCAATTGTCTTAACTTCCATCCTGCTACTGGACTCCAGTGACCCTGGTAGAGAGTGAGGCTGATGACTTTGCATAGCTCTGCCTCACTTAAATTCAATTCACTTGTAAGTCAAGACATCACCTTCTTGGTCTTACTGGTCCTCTTTGACAATGAAGAAAAAACAACAGCAATTTTAGATTCCAAATGGAATCTAGAGTGACTCTTGTCCATCTCACTATAAATTCTACCATCAGTGAAACTGTCTTAGGAAATAATGATAGTCTGGAAATAATGGAGGTAAGAACCTCTGACAAAGAGACCGAGAGCTGGAAAAGACCTCAGAGGTTATATAACTCAGGCTTTTATTTTACCCTTGAGGAAATTAAGTCTGAGAGGCTGAAGAGAAAATGACAGAGAAAACATCAAAAGTTTCCAGTTCTGAGAGTCAACAATTTGCTTAAATGGGTTAGGATGCTTCAATTGCACATCATGGCCCCATATTTTTTACTCTACTAATCTGATATTTTATTTTCTCTGAGAAGTTGTCATCTGGCTATACAAATTTGGGGGATTCTTAAATTCCCCCAAATCACTAAGTAGCTAGCTCTTGTCTCATAAGATATTAACACTGTCACCTTTTGAGATATCATTTAGGGTTTATCATGTCTGATGCCTCCTGAAGAAAATATCCATGATACAAAAGCATGATGATTCTGCATAGTCTATATGCCTTTGGCCTGTCTTATTTTCTACTGCTGAATCATGTTTTTCCCAACATATTTTTTGGCATCCTATCTTATGCACACTTTTTGAAATAAAGTCACTAGATATTAAAGTAGATGTCATTCATTTTGGGGGGTCTTAAGTTCCTTGTATAATTTCTGTTTCCTTGTTCTCTATAGCAGATGTTCCCACATCTGTTGGTATCAAGTATTCTCATGTTGATCTTTTCCCTTATCATGAATCCTGCAATATGTGCTGACCAATTTACTCATGAAATTATGCCTTTGAATGCATAATAAAACCACTACCATCAACTCTTTAATTTGTTTCTACAACAAGAACCTGTGAGCCATATCTTCTTGCAGATTTAACTTCCTTTTTTCTTCTGGTTTCATTTATAGGAAAAAGATTAAGATTGATTTGATTCAGATCTTCTTATAGGATGTCCATTGGCTAGCCCTAGGACAAAGATCTCACATTCTGAGAACCAACATCCCTGCTAATTTTTATAGACTGTTGAAAAAGTATGACTTTTGGTGGAATCTGCTCTCTTTCCTCCCACTGCCACCATCACTTGGTACAAAATGTCTCAAGATAATTCATTGTGTTGTTTTCTTATGGTTTTTGTTTTCTCCATCTTTAAAAGCAAAACATTCCCTCTAATGAAATGGTCACTAAAATGTATTAACTTGGACTATTGCCCTCAGATCCAATTTTCAAATAGCCAACACTAACCATAACCATGGAAATAACAATTGATGGAAGACAAGTAACCCGGAGAGCCCACGATTTTTATTCATTAAATAATGTTAGGCATACTAATTGGGTCAGGTCAGTCCTTTATCTTAATTTAAATAATCATACAACTGTATCATGCAAGTCACATTTCATTTTAATGATATTAATGTTTATCCAATGGCAGTAAAAATACATCATTATTGTTCTACTTGTCAGAATTCTTTTTCCTCTCCTAGTACCTACCTCTGCTACCTCAGAACATCAGATATTCTGTAGCTAAAGCAACACATTTTACTTTAAACATTCATTCAAGTCACATTCGGTTATGAATAAGCTTGACTCAATTGCTAAAGCAGGAAACTGCATCTTCAAAAAAACAAATGCATCTCTAATGCTTAGGTTGGTCCTACAACACAGAGGCCCATGAGCAGACTTCCTTGACTACTCCAGTTGCATTACTGAATCCCATACCTGAAATCCTCTCTTACAGGCTCCCTCGATCTCATGGTAGTCATGCTCTGTACACAAAGGACAAGCTTCAGCACTCTCCCACAGGAAATAGAATGTGCAGCCATCACAGGTGCCTGCTGGACATGTGCTGAAGAAGAGAGAGACAGTTTCTGTAGGATGTTGTATGAAAAGACTTGTATTCAATCTGCAGGCATTTATTAAGCATCTATTGTTCAATCTGCAGGCATTTATTAAGCATCTATTGTATCCAAGGCACCATGCAAGGTACTAGGACACAGAAACAAAAACAAAATAGCCCCTGACTTCAAAGTCTTCACTGCACCAATTTTTTTTAGAAGAATCACCATAGGCATAGATAGGAGGAGGAACGTTAATGAGTTCAATTTGGGGATATGTGGAATTTAAGATCCAAGTAGAAATGTCCATTAGGTAATTCAATATGTATATATTAATAATGAATCAAGTGACTCCACCAGGGTTACACACACACATACACACCTAAACCAGTGATAGTCAAAGTCATAAGGATGAATGAGATTGCCAAGGAAGAGCATGTAAAGAGAAAAGAGAAGAGTTTGAAAATAATTAAGAAGAGGATGAAGATGTACTAGGCAAAGAAAACTGAGAAGAAACATTTAGACCAGGAGTGGGGAACCTGAGGCCTCAAGGCTTTGACTGAATGTCAAAGGGACTCACTTGAGGACTTAGAGGGCCATATGTGGCTCCAAGGTCTCAGATTCTCCACCCCTGTTTAGACAAAGAAGAAAACAAGGGAATAGTGTTGTCATGGAATTCAAGGAAGAAAATATCTAGAACGAGCAAAGGATCAACAGAGCGATACGATGCAGAGAAATCAAGAAACGTGAGTACAGAAGAGAATCCACTGAATTTGGCAATAAGGAAGTCATTGGTAATGAGGGGAAAGCAATTGTAATAAAAGGATGAGAAAAAAAGTCAACTTGCCCCTTCAATATGGGTAATGGTAATTTAAGGTTAATGGTAAGTGGGGGAAAGAGTTAAAGCTCTTCCCTGCCTATTAATAGGCCTCAGTATCTTTTGTTAATTTCTGTTGAGGCACTGGGTCAGAGGGTCCTGCCCTCCAGCTCTGAAAAGTGACTACATATTCCGAGGTGAGATTTTACTTTGGGGCTTACTCATTGGAAGTGTTTGTTTGGCCAGATGAGACTCTAGGTAGTCACTAGGGAGCCCCCCCCCCCGGCTTTAAAAACCCAGATGTTGGTGCTTCTTTCTCTGGTAACTACTACTAAGCAATCCATTCTTATTGATCTCTGATAAGCTCCCTGTTACGCTACTTACAGTAGCTTTTCAAAACTTTTTCCTTATATCCCTATTTTACCCTATAGCCCCTTCTCTTTTTGTCCTTGTCTTCTACTTCAGTGAGAAAATTAAGATCACCTGTGATAGATTGTCTTCTATCTCCTCTTTTCCATCTTATACTTTCTCTATGTTTTTGCCCAAATCTCTTTCCTCAAGTCCCAGAGAATTCTTTGCAAATGCCAACTTCTTTTCTGGTGCTCTCTTTTTCCCATTCACTTCTGTCTCCTTTGGGATTTTGTCTGTTGATCTGTGATGTATGTATTGCTTATGGTCAGACAGCTAAATGTCCTTTCTGTTTTTATTTCTCTATATTTTCTCTGAAGTTCAGGGTGCTGACTTTTTCCCCTGAACTAAGTGAATGATATATATGCTTGATTAAAGTAGATTGTTGACCCCTCAAAAATTGCTTTCCTTTGAGAAAAGCAGATCTAAGAACCTGTACAGCAGTCCTCCCTGTGCATCCTGGGGTCCTTGCTATTACAGCATGGGAAATGAGAACATGGTAAGGAAGTAGAGACTAGTGAGGGTATTTACAGAAGCTTAGTCATGAAAGGAGAGAAAGGGGATGGATAGTTGCTTGAGTTCTCTCTTTGCTCTCCTATTTTTCTGATTGTTTTCAGTCTCCTTTGAAAAAGACCATCATCCATATCATATATCTAAATGCAGGTTGATCCAAAGGCTCTGCCCCAGAGCTTCTCTTTCTGTGTTGCATGTGTCTGTGTTTGCATATACACACACTATCTACCTATCTATCTACACATACATATATCCAAATATACCTATCTATTTACATATATATATACAAATATACATATAATATACACACTATATACGTATACTATATACACGTACTATATACTATATACTGCGTACACTATATATAGAAATACACATACACACATACATACATATATACCTATATATATGCATACACTTACATCCATCATTCACATATTCCTCCATTTCTTATCTCCAATGTTGGAACAAATTCCAACTCTGCCTCAAGTCAGGAATTCCTAGTTTCCTTCAAAGATCAGCTCAGGTGCCACCTTATATTTGAAGAACTTCCCACAACTACTAGTAATTTCCCCTCCCTAAAATTATCTCATATCTATTATGAGTATGTGTATGTGTGTTTATACACATATACACTGTGTCACTTTGATAGATTACAAACTCCTTGAGCACAGGGATTTTTCCTTTTGTCTTTGTACCACCAACACATAGCTCAGTGTCTAGGAGGTAGTATTTAATAAATGTTTATTGATTAAGTCATTTATTGAATAATGAAAGGGTATCAAGGTGAAGAGAAGTGTTTGAGTTTTTAATTTTGGGATGGGAAGAACTAAGCATATTGTAGGCAGAAAGGAGAAATTCATTAAAAGGTGAAGTACTGAAGGTAAGAAAGGATGAGAGGAAATGGGAAAATAATCAGTAGAACAAAATCCCAAAGGAGACAGAAGTGAATGGGGAAAAGAGAACACCAGAAAAGTAGTTAGCTTTTGCAAAGAATCCTCTGGGACTTGAGGAAAGAGATTTGGGCAAAAACATGGAGAAGGTATAAGATGCAAAAGAGGAGATAGAAGACAACCTATCACAGGTGATCTTAACTTTCTCACTGAAGTAGAAGACAAGGACAAAAAGAGAAGGGGCTATAGGATAAAGTAGGGACATAAGGAAAAAGTTTTGAAAAGCTGCTATAAGTAGTTTAACAGGGAGATTATCAGAGATCAATGAATGGATTGCTTAGTAGTAGTAATGGCCCAGTGATATTAGATATCAGGGAAGTGTGATGCCCTCAGGTATGCCATTAGAGACTTCTTCCAACAACTCTGAATAAGTTGATAGTAGGAGAAAACTTAGATGGTTAAGAATTCACATACAAACTAATCCTCAACTAACAGAATGTTCTGGTCCTCACTCAGGTCTATCACTGCTAATAATGTTGCTTTGCTTTTGTTGTTGCGATTAATCATAGCTTTACAACATGGGTTATAATCAGTCGTTCAGTTTTTTAGTTTGCAGGGCACAACTATGCTCGGCAAGATACTAGGCAAGATACCTGGAATACAGTGATGAAAATGAAAAAAAATCTCTGTACTCAAGGAGTTTCCATTGTACTACAAGTTGCCCTGGGTCTTGAACAAGTGTGTTAGAATCATCCATTGTTGGAACAAAATCATATGGTAAATGTAAAAAAAAAAAACATTATCAAGGTAGAAACAATAGTCAATCAAGGAAGCCTGGAATCCAGTGCTGGAGGGGTCCATGTTCTTGAAGTGACTGACTTTGATAACAATAAGGTCAGGATTGTGAAAGGAGGGAAATGAAGCCATGAAAGAGTGATCAAGTGGGAAAGCAGAGAGAAACTTGAGAGATCAAAGGTCATGATGTGGGGAAGTGAAGTAAAGAAGCGGGAGAGATAAATAGAGGACAGGAATTAGGATCAGAAAATGAAATTTAGGACTTCAAATCTTAATGGTTCAAGAGGAGGGGAGGAAATTTTGAAAAGTAATTCCATGGATGAAAAGTATTATAATGATCTGTTTCCATTTGGCAGATAAAGGCTATTCAAATCTAAATCATTTTTATCTTCAGTTTGGATAACCAATTGACAACATTCTTTGAGGTCATAATATTTCATAATTATAGGAGGTGATTTTCACCTTAAAAAGCATTTTCATTGCATCCTTCCATCTCTATGTCTTTTTACTGACAGTCCCTAGCCCTAGAATTCCTCCTTCTTCACTTCCTAAAATCATAGAGTCCTTCAAGACTCAACTTCAGTGCTTCCTACTTCATGATGTATTTTGTTCTCCAACAGCTAGTGTCCTCCTCATACTGGCAGGTCATAACTACATGTAGTCTTCCCCATTAGAATGTAAGCTCCTCAAAAACAAATACTTTTGGCTTTTGGTTTTCATCCCAAATGTCTAATAGAATATCTGGAGCATTTTACCTTACGAGCTACACATGTCCCAAAAATTGGGAAAAAATTCAACTGAAGGTCAAGGTTTGCTAGACAAGTCCTCAGAAGATATATACAACCCATCACAAGGTCTGCATATAAAACCTTTAGAACTTGGCTTACACTCCATAGACATAACCTTCACATCAAGGTAAGAAATTAGCGTAAAACTTTAGTATTAAAGAAAAATCAAAATGGTTGTCTACTACAGAAAAGCTAAAGCATAAATCTTAGGTTGATTGGTTTTTTTAAAGACTTCAACAACAGAAAAGTAGAATCTTATGTGATGAACATTACAAAGAGAATAGGTTAGGAGTTAGGAGACTAGATTGTCAACCCTGGTTCATTTTCTAATCTACAATGTGACCCCAGGCAAGTCACAAACTCAGTGTTTCAGTTTTGTCATCTGTTAATTGGAGAATCATATCTACCCCACTAGACAAGGTTCTTTTGAGGATAAAATGGAACAACAGATGCAAAAATTTAAAAGCACAAAAGAAATGAAAAGGATGATCATAATCCTTTCTTATCCAAAAAGAAATGTGATAATTGTAAGAGACTACAAAAGAAAAAAAAATCAAAGGCCTTTGATGTAATTTTTGAAGTTACAATTAAATGTCAAAATACTACAGTGATATGGTGCCTTTCCTTGGCAAAGTTCACTTTTAATGAGACTCTGGAAATGAAAGTAGTTTAGCTTATGCTCAGTTATTTCATTCTACTAACATAATAAATTGTCCTCAGTGGAAATAACCCCAAGATGGGCAGGCATGACTGAATTAGTGTCTGCACTACTGGAGAGAACAAGTACACCAATCAGTTCACAGATTCATTAGCATACTGGCATAACTCAAGAAAGTGTTTTCTATTTGAAACAAAGAAGTCTGCTCCCATGGTTATAATTTTGAAAACACAATCCAAACAAGGAAAGACTCCCTTATGGACTATGCAGGAAACCAAAAAAGAGCAGGAAGCTAGAGTAATGTCCACAATTTACAAGGATACTGAACACAACAAGAAAAACAGTGACCAAAAAAAGAGCAAAAAAGAAAAGTGAGTTATGGCTAAATTGAATAATTCCTGACTGTTTTTCCTCTGAATAGCTATACTTACTGTAAATAATAGGAAAAATTGCAGCTGCCAATCCAATTTCTTTTATAACTTCTCAAGAGGGGTTCCTAACACAGGGTACGGAGTATGAGAAGTTTGCCAAGCAAGTATGAGGAATATTTGAAAAGAAACCATATTGTCCCAATGAAATATTCCAAAGCTATAAGTGATGATGAGAAAATTTGTGGATTGGAGAAAGAATGAAGAGTTAGAGAAGGAAAGGGAAATATCATTGTGATGCATTCAAAAAGTTTGAAAGAGATAGGTTGAGGAAATATTTTCTATTGACTAAAACCAAATGAATGAGGTTTGGACATGAGTTTTTTTTTTTTTAATTTTTTTTATTTAAGTTTTCAACATTCATTTCCACAAAATTTTGAGTTCCAAATTTTCTTCCAATCTCTCCCCTCACCCCACCCCAAAACACCGAACATTCTAATTACCCCTATCACCAATCTGCCCTCCTTTCTAACATCCCTCCCTTCTTTTACCCCCATCTTCTCTTTTGTCCTGTAGGGTAAGATAAATTTCTATACCCCATTACCTGTATTTCTCATTTTCTAGTTGTATATAAGAACAATACTCAATAGTTGCTCCTAAAACTTTGAGTTCCAACTTCTCTTCCTCCCTCCTTCCCCACTCAAACCACTGGGAAGGAAAGCAATTCAATATAGGCCATTTCTGTGTAGTTTTGCAAATGACTTCCATAATAGCCCTGTTGTGTAAGACTAACTACATTTCCCTCCATCCTATCCTGCCCCCCATTTCTTCTACTTTCTCTTTTGACGCTGTCCCTCCCCAAGAACGTTGATTTTTAATTGCTCCCTCCTTTCCATCACCCCCCCACCCTGCTTATCCCCTTCTCCCCCACTTTCCTGTATTGTAAGATAGGTTTTCATACCAAAATGAGTGTCCATTTTACTCCTTCCTTTAGTCGAATGTGATGAGGGTAAACTGCATGTTTTTTCTCTCACCTCTCCCCTTTTTCCCTCCACTGAAAAGTCTTTTACTTGCCTCTTTCTTGAGAGATAATTTGTCCCATTCCATTACTCCATTTCTCCTCCCAATATATTTCTCTCTCACCCCTTAATTTCATTTTTTGAAGATATGATCCCATCCTATTCGACTCATCCTGTGCTCTCTGTCTGTGTTTGTGCGCGCGCGCGCATGTGTGTGTGTGTGTGTGTGTGTGTGTGTGTAATCCCACCAACTACCCAGATACTGAAAAAAAAGTTTCAAGAGTTACAAATATTTTCTTTCCATGTAGGAATGTAAATAGTTCAACTTTCAAGTACCTTATGATTTCTCTTTTCTGTTTACCTTTTCATGCTTCTCCTGATTCTTGTGTTTGAAAGTCAAATTTTCTTTTCAGCTCTGGTCTTTTCACCAAGAATGCTTGAAAGTCCTCTATTTAATTGAAAGATCATTTTTTTCCCCTAAAGTATTACACTCAGTTTTGCTGGGTAGGTAATTCTTGGTTTTGGTCCTAGTTCCTTTGACTTCTGGAATATCATATTCCAAGGCCTTCGACCCCTTAATGGAGAAGCTGCTAGATCTTCTGTTAACCTGATTGCATTTCCACAACACTCAAATTGTTTCTTTCTTGCAATATTTTCTCCTTGACCTGGAATTTGGCCACAATGTTCCTAGGAGTTTCTTTTTTTGGATCTCTTTCAGGAGGTGATGGGTGGATTGTTTCAGTATTTATTTTGTCCCCTGGTTCTAGAATATCAGGGTAGTTTTCCTTGATAATTTCATGAAAAATGATATCTAGGCTCTTTTTTTGATCATGGCTTTCAGGTAGTCCCATAATTTTTAAATTGTCTCTCCTGGATCTATTTTCCAGATCAGTTGTTTTTCCAATGAGATATTTCACATTATCTTCCATTTTTTTCATTCTTTTGGTTTTGTTTTGTGATTTCTTGGTTTCTCATAAGGTCATTAGCCTCCATCTGTTTCATTCTAATTTTTAAAGAATTATTTTCTTCACTGAGCTTTTGAACCTCCTTTTCCATTTGGCTAATTCTGCTTTTGAAAGCATTCTTCTCCTCATTGGCTTTTTGAACCTCTTTTGCTAATTGAGTTAGCCTATTTTTCAAGGTGTTATTTTCTTCAGCATTTTTTGGGTGTCCTTTAGGAAGGTATTGACCTGCTTTTCATGATTTTCTTGCATCTCTCTCATTTTTCTTCCCAATTTTTCCTCTACCTCTCTTACCGGATTTTCAAAATCCTTTTTGAGCTCTTCCATGGCCTGAGACCATTGAATATTTATTTTGGATGTCTGGGATACAGAAGCCTTGACTTTTATGTCTTTCCCTGATGGTAAGCATTGTTCTCCCTCATCCAAAAGGATGGGAGAAAATATCTGTCCACCAAGAAAGTAACCTTCTATTGTCTTTTTTCCCCTTGTTTGGGCATTTTCCCAACCAGTTACTTGACTTTTGGGTCCTTTGTCAAGAGTAGGGTATACTCTGGGGATCTGTAAGATCTCAGTTCCTCCCAAGTGGCACAATCAAACATGTACACTGGTCTTGGAACAGGGAGAAATTTTTGTTCTCAGAATCTTAGCAGAGTTTCCTCTTCACAACCACCTGGCCTCCAGTTCTGCCAACCTAGCACTGGGCGGGCTGAGATTCAGATAAGCTGTGGGGGCAGAGCTGCCATTCAGTGTGAGATAAAGATCAGCTGCATCAGGGCCTCTACACAGGGCTAAAGTAAGAATCCGTTGCTCAGTGCCTTCAGGGGTTTTACAATCCAACAATGGATGCAGGCTGCTGTAGGGGCTGCTATGGGAATTGCTGCTGCCTGCCAGATGTGGCCTCTGGGGGTTGTTGCTTGAGGCTGGAGCTGTGGGAAGGCCCTTCTCCCTTCTTGGCCAGCTGAAAAAACCCTCTCACTGACCTTTGGCGTCTGCGAGTTGAAGGATCTGCAAACAACTGCTACCGAGACTAGAGATTCTGCCCCTAAGCCCTATTCATATCCTCCTCCCAGAGCCAAGCTATGCTACAGCCAAGGCTGGGCTTGGTTCCGCTCTGAGTCTAGTGTGACAGACATTTCTAGTTGGCCTTTCAGGTCACCCTGGCCTAAAAATCTCCTCCACTTGTTCTGTGGCTTCTGCTGCTCTAGAATTTGTTGAGAGTCTTTCTTTACAAGTATTTCATGAGCTGTGGGGAGAAAGCTAGCATATGTGTGTCTTTCTACTCTGCCATCTTGGCTCTGCCCCCCTGGACATGATTTTTGTTAAACTGAAATACGAAAAAAAATCAAGGACAACAATCCAGTGAAAGATGAGTTAAATGACCTTTGAAATAATTAGAAACTCTCATTTGACTTCATATCAATGAAGTTATAAATTTTTTGCTTAATCTTTAATGAAGCATGTCCTATTCTTAGCAAATATATGCTTACAAGATTCTACTTTCATTTATAACATTTTATCTCTGCAAACCAAGATGGTCAATTCTGTCCAAATGTGTGTTACTACTATTATCTCAAGTCTTCCTACAAGTCAGGTATTATAGGCATAGATTTTCTAGAAATCATAGGTTCCCAACAGGAGGCTGACTGACTAGTAAGGATAGATATTGTCTATTCAGTTCAGAGGATTTATTATTGGCACATGCTTCTCCTATCCAACATGTCCACATGGATGGGGGCATGTAGGCACATATAACTTTACTATCAAATTCTATTACCTTATTTGGCAACTTCAGTGTCAGAATCAATCCTACTCCCATCATCCTGAAGCCTTATTTAGGGAAATGAGTAATAGCACCTCATTGTAGAAAGGCTGGAGACATTGCTATGCTAGGTTAACAGCCCAACCATGCTTATAGGTAACTCATCAAATGGTAGACTTTGCCCAAGAGTTTTTAACCTTATTTGCATCAGGCTCTCCTTCGACAGTCTGCTGAAGTCTTTAGGTCCCTTCTCAGAATGATGCATAAAAAAATGCATAAGATTACAAAGAGAACAAATTATACGGAATTACACTTATAAAAAATTTTTTTAAGTTCACAGACTTCAAATTAAGAGTCTCAGAACAGGCAGATAAATGACAGGTTCCTAGGAGCCTTCCAAGTTAGCAGAAATAAAACTATTAAACCAGCAAGAGCTAAATTAGAAATTCTAATGCACAAAATAGGCTTCAAATCACTTCTTTATATTCTAGCTATTACAGACCCACTGCTCTTCTGCTAGGTCCTTGAAAGTCTTGGCCTCCCTTCCTGACCCAATGTAGTACTTTGGGACAAAAGTCAAGTAATAACCATTCTTGGGAGCCACAGCCTTCCTGGTGTCCCCAGTTTTAATAGTACTATTTCCAGAGGCCTAGGGCCCAGGCTCAATGTCAATCTAGATTTGGTTCTTCCTATTCTGTCCTTCCCATTTGTGCAAGTCACATCCCCCCAGGAGAGAACCTGGTAGTTGTAAGTGAAGTAGGGTGGAAACAGCATTTATATACTGTTTCCTATGTGTCAGGTAGCATACCAAGTGTTCTACAATTGTATTACTAGTTCCTCACAACAAAATATTACTTCATTGTTCCTACCTCTATGAGGTAGGTGCAATGATTATCCCATTTTATGGTCTTAGAAACTGAGGCAAAAAGAGGTTAACTGACACAGTAAGTATCTGAGGCCTACTCCAAGCCCAGTGCTTTATCCATTGTCCTAGCTACACTGGTATTGTAGATAAAATGTGAGTCATATTATCATGCTGTAGGAGATAAGTTTTTCTCAAATTCCTTCCCACCTCCCCACTAGGAAGAATGCATACCTATAGACCAGAAATTCCAAACACTATGCCTCTCCCCCACTTTTCTATACACACAAATCCAAGGGGAATTAAGGCCTCAGCTTTGGCAACTAGGTGACAAAACACATAGGGAGTTATACAGTCTCAGATACTAGCAAGGTGGCATTAGGAAAGTCATTTAACCACTGTATGCATCAGTTTTTTCATCTGTATAATGGGGATAATATCACCTACTTTCCAGAATTGTTGATGATAAAATGATACAATATGGGTAAATACTTTCCCAAACTTAAAGTGCTATATGAACACTAGTTGTCATTTTAATTAGTGCTGCTGCTATCATCATCATCATCATCATCATCATCATCATCATCATCATCATCATCCATCATTCCCTGGAGCTGAGTTGTTGGTGAATGAGAGAAAAATTATCTAACTCACTTTATTGCCCCCCCATTCCATGCTTCATAATAAATACAAACATTCACCAAGACATTACGGACCATAGACATCTTGCCCTAGAGCATGTGTGTGGTGTGTGTGTGTGTGTGTGTGTGTGTGTGTGTGTATCTACCACCCCATCCCCCTTCTACCTCTTCTCTTGCTCTGGGAACAATACTCAGGAGAATGTTACTATTGATACTAAAAAGTATGGGATACTCCACTGTCCAAGGCTACATGCACAGTTCTTGTGATTACCCAGACAAAAACTCTGTTCCCTGGCCATTTCCTCCTTGGGTTGCCTTCTATTAAAAAATAAACTCAAAGAAGGCAGAGACCATCTTAAGATTCCTGAGGACAAGCACAGAACCTAGAATACAATCCGTGTTTAATAAAATATGTTACACTTTCATTCAGTTTCTAATTGACCTTCAGTTCAATCACTTTACAACGGATAGGTTATCAAATAAGAAAATATACCTAGTCTTCTGCCAACCTTAAACCCCAATATAAATGCTGGCTATTGTAATTTTATGAGTTTTTGCGTTTTCCTATTTCCTTTTTTCTTAATGAATTTCTAAGTCTTTGTGTCCTAAAACAGAGCCCTTTTAATGGTTTAATACCTGCCAATAAAATAATAGAACAATAAACCTAGTCTCCTTTTTTACATATTATAAATTATTTTAAGTGACCCTGTTTGGTTTTGCTCTGGAAAGTCTCCCTAAATCTTTGCGCTTACTTGCCGCCTGAGAAGGAGCTTTGCGAAAAAGAGACTTAGTTCAACAGATTCCCAACAAGTTTTGACTATATTCTGGTGGCTGAGCTCCCTCTTGTGGTCTCAGAGTAGATAGCCTCAGGGCTGAAATTGACACCAATTTTCTTTTTGACATTTAGGCCTTTTCCTAAGGAAAAGTAGAATCTTTTACAGGCTAGAACATGAGGGCAGACGGGGTAACTGGGAGGGTGAAGGCCATTAAAGGACAAAAGACAAACCTATCTTTCTATTGGCACCAAAAAAAGTCTATTTCTAGACATCATCTCTTTGGGGACAGCAGGACTTCCCCTTCCATTAAGAGGACTTTTAGAAATCAGAATCTGGCTCAAAAAACAATATGGTCTAGGTAATGATGATATAAGCTCAAAGTTGCAACAACTGAAACAACATCAGTGAAATAGTAAAGGGGAATTATCCATTTCAGCCAAATTGGCCTACATGGTTCTCACCATAAATGACATCCTAGTTGTGTGCCTTTAAATTGCCTATATCTAGAATACTTTCCCTCCTCAACCCTGCCCTTTGGAACCTCCAACTCCCTCCAAGGCTTCACCCAATCTCTCCTCCTTACGTAGCCTTTTATGATTCCATCAGTATTACTTTATCTTCCCATAACTAACAAAATCACTTAGTATTTTGTATATATAACTTATCTATGAATATGATGTATACCCCAGCACAACAGACAGAAGCAAGCATTTATTAAATGATTATTATGTATATGTCAAGCACTACTACTTGTTTTACAAATATGTCTCATTTGAGTCCCAGGATAACTCTGGGAGGTAGGAGCTGCTATTATCTCCATTTTACAGTTGAGGAAATCAAGGTAGAGAGAAGTGAGGTGATTTGCCTAGGACCACATATCTAGTAAATGTGTGGAGCTGGATTTGAATTCAGTCTTTTCTGATTTCAAGCCTACTACTTTATCCACTTTGTCATCTAGCTGCCTTATTATAAGCTTCCCATAAGATCCTTGATGATAGAGAATAAAATCACTTTGGTTTCTATGTGACTCAATGCCCAACACAGCAGTCTTTTAATACTTATTAAGTGCATGCTGCAGGAATTTCTTGAGTATTACTTTTAATAGCAGTCCTTTATCTAGAACCCAAATGCCCTACAGTATCTTCTGGTGTCTTTGGTGAGGAAAGCCAGATTCTCTTAGATGAACAAATGAATGAATGAAAAAATATATATATTAAGCCCTCATTATGTGCCAAGTACTGCAGATACAAATACAAAAAGCAAGGCATTCCATGTTCTCTAACAATTCACACACTTAGAGAGACAATATGATTTAGATGATACTAGAAGAAATATATAGACAAGCAATTTCTGAATCTGGTTTTGTAAAACAAAAAGGTTTTCAAAATCATCTCCAACACCATCACAAAATTCTCAAAACAAAATTAATCTTAATTTTCTTTAATTTTTAAAGCAACTCTGTCACTTTGAAGAAAGCAAAAGTGATGCAAAACTAACTAAAACTTAGTTGGTGTCATTATTCTCAAATAATTAAAAATAACTCAAACTGCAAGGATGAGAGGGTGGAGGCAAGCATTGTAATGTATGACTGTGCCATGTATGATCCTGCCGGACTTCAACTGATCATTCACTTCTGGATTCCTGAAGTCATATTTTTCAATCATGTCCAACTCTTTGTTACCCTACTTGGGGTTTGCTTGGCAGAGATGCTGGAGTGGTTTATCATTTCCTTCACCAGCTTATTTTACAGATGAGGTAACTGAGGCAAATAGGTTTAAGTGACTTGCCCAGGGTCACACAGCTATTAAGTGTCTGAAGCCAGATTTGATTTATCTTCCTGACTCCAGGTCCAGCACTCTATTCACTACACTACCTAGCTGCACCCTAAAGTCATTGATTTCACTCTAATGCCCATGAAACTGAAGCAAATTATTTTTCATCCAATAAGAAAAAACATCACCATCCTTATAGCACCACAATCATCAATCAGTTTGAGGAAATCCCACCTTCTAAAGTAGTGGTGTCAAAGTCAAATAAAATAGAGGCCACCAAAAGGGAGCCACTGAACACAATCCCTGGGCCACGTATTATCTTAAGAAAAAAAACACATGTTAATATCATCTATTTTCTATTATGGGCAGCTAGGTGGCTGAATGGATAGAGTGCTGAGCCTGAGGGCAGAAAGACTGATCTTTCTGAGTTTAAATCCAGCCTCAAACACATACTAGCTGTGTGACCCTGGGCAAGTCACTTAATCCTGTCTGCCTCAGTTCCCTCATCTATAAAGTGAGCTGGAGAAGGAAAAGGATACTCTAGCATCTCTGACTAGAAAACTCCAAACAGAGTCAGGAAGAGTCGGACACAACTGAAAAATGACAGAACAGTAACATTCTCTACAATTTAATATATTTTGTTAAAAATTTCCCAATTATATTTTAATCTTTATTCTACAGAAAGCCTTCCTTAATCCCTCTAATTCTAGTGCCTTGCCTCTATTGACTATTTACTAGTTATCTTATATATAGTTTTTTTACATAGTTTGAATGTTGTCTTCCCACTAGATTGTGAGCTCCTCAAAGACAGGGACCTGTCTTTTGTCTTTTTGTGAATCCCCAGAATTTAACACAGTGTCTCGCACAAAGCAGGTCTTAATATTTATTGAATGCCTGACATCTAAATAATTTAGAGGAATCATAGTGTAAATTTCCTATATATCTAACTTAGTCTTCAAGAAACATGGGATTTTAGCATTAAAACATGTGTGTATATTCACATATATGTATCTATACACACACAAGAAATACAGAATTTTAGCCCTGAAATATGGATATAGATATATATGTACATATAGATACACACACAAGAAACATGGAGTTTTAGCATTGAAACATGGATATAGATATATAGATATAGATACACACACAAGAAACATGGAATTTCAGCATTGAAATGTAGAGAGATATATATGGATGGATGGATAGAGAGAGACAGATTAGATACACAAGAAATATGAAATTTTAGTATTGAAACATGGAGATATATAAGTATATATAGATATACAAGAAACATGGAATTTTAGCACTGAAAACATGGATATAGATATATATGTATTTATAGGTACACAGACAAGAAACATGGAATTTTAGCATTGAAAAGAGCCTTAGAGATTCAGTCTAACATTCTTCATTTTATCAATGAGGAAACTGAGGCAGAAAAGGGTTGAGTGCCTCATCTAAAAGCCTACCAATTGCCAGTCCATTGCTTTTGAGAAAGAAAAATAACATTAATAATAAATAGACAAACATGGGAAGCCTCCAGACTTAAATTAATGGGGAAATTCTTTATATAATTATGGTGAGGGAAGCAGAATAAGAAAATGCCTTTGGGGAAGTTGGGAGCCATTAGTGTCAAGAGCCTGCTCTTTATACTTAGCATTTAGCAAAGCTGTAGAAAATAAACACATTCATTTACAAGTTGTTTTTTTTTTCTTTGTTGTCCTTCCTGCTCAGAATGAACCCAAGGCCCTGGGAGCAGGAAGGAGCTGATACCTGCCCTTGTAGCATAGGTCAATACAGAGTGATCATACAGATTCATAGATACCTGGGGACTGAAATCACACCTTGGCCAGGTTTGCTGAGATTGCACCTCATAGTGACAACAGCCACTCGCCCATTGTCGCAGGATGCTGTCACCGTGGAGGACCTAATGTGAAGTCAGATGAGAAGTAACCAAACAGATACTAGACAAAAAAGCACAAACAAATGCTGAATGTTGTACTCTGCCGGCCAGACTAGCTGAGACACTGTAAAATCTCATTCACTCAGCTTTTCTCTGATTTGTAATTTGTGATGATTACAGGGGTTAGGCTGAAGTTTACTTTAAAACCATGTATGGCAAAGAAAGTTACTGTGTGAATTATTCTTTGAAGTAAGATTTCAATCAGTGGGGATACTTTCCTACTTAAAAGGCTATTTTTGAGCACTTTACAAGTATTCACCAGACACAAAACTATTTGTTCCAACATAGACTCATGCTTTACTATGTTAATTATGTCATATTTATTAAAGCAGAACTTCTATTAGTCAATACTGCTATTATTATTGTTTTTGAATTGTTTCAGTCATGTCCTATTTGCCATGACCCCGTTAAGGGTTTTCTTGGCAAAGATAGTGGAGCGCTTTGTCCTTTCCTTTTCCAGCCAATTTTACAGATGAGGAATCTGAGATAAATAGGGTTAATTGATTTGCCCAGGGTCACACAGCTAGGTAGTATCTGAGGGGAGATTTGAACGTAGGTCCCCCTGACTCTAGGGCTGGTTCTCCACCCACTGTGCTAACTCACTGTCCAACACTACACTTAACCTAGTTTATAATATTGTATGTTTTCAGAAGTAATAAAGTAATAAGTCTTCTAAGTAATGTATTATTTAGACTTTTTCACCATTTTATTCCTTCATTCAACAAATATTTCAAGCACCAATTACAGATTGTCCTGAAAGCCTTGGCACAATTTTAAATTATTAAAGACTGCTTTCTAACTTTTGGAACAGCCTGTATGGGCATGGAACTGTGGGAGACATAATGATGTATATAAGACATAGTCTCTGCCTTCCTGTCTTATTTACAATCTTGTTGAGGAAGTAAAAACATGCTTAAATAAGCATACATTAAGCACCATATCAATTGTTCTAGCCCAATAGTGTCAAGCTCAGATAGAAAGTAGATCCCTATAGGTTGTATATTAACTTAGAAAACCACAAATTAACATTATGTATGTTGTATAGTACTTTTGTTAAACATTTCTCAATTATATCTTAAGTTGATTTGACATACTATATGCAGTTGTGCCCAAGTATGACACTTCTGTAAATCTAGACCATATATTTTATGGGACTTCAAAGGAAGGGATACTTCCAAATGTGTTGACTTCCAAGGAAATGCTTCCAAGAGCTTCTGATATCCAACTTTCTGACCAAACTTGTTCCGTACACTAGCCATCATACTTGCTAATATATACTTAGAACATGTTTCAAAAGCAAAAGTTAACCCTGACTCTAAGTGCTTTTGCCTGACTAGACTTCTAAAAGATTAAATGACCAAAGAAGTATTAGTTTCCACTTACTTGTAAAAGAAATGTACATCAGGTATTTGCCTTAATGGAGCTGGGAACATATCTTCCTTCACAATGATGTTGTACAATGTATTTTCAACAGTTACCCCTAAATCAATTTTTAAAAAGAAAAAAATTGAATATTTTTAAATGAGGCTTATTAAGTGTCTATGCATTTGAATAGAAACTAGCCTTCCTTAGTTGGGAAGACCCAAATTCAAATACTGCCTTTATATGTGTGTGTGTTTGTCCTTCATTGCCGAAGAAGACCATGCCATCAGAGAAATGATGGCGTGACTTGCACTTGACCTTGTTTTGAGTGAGGGAGGGTTGTGCAGGTCACCAGCCTCACTTCTCCTCCAGAGCAATCTGAATCCAGTGACCAGATATTCATCAGAATGACTGGAGATGACCCAGGATGAGGTAGTTGGGGTTAAGTTGACTTGCCCAAGGTCACACAGCTAGTGAGTGTCAAGTATCTAAGGTGAGATTTGAACTCAGGTCTTCCTGACTCCTGCACTGGTGCTCTATCCACTGCACCACATAGCTGCCCCCACTACTTTTATATAATTATTATGTGGCATGTCACTTAACATCTTTCAGCCTATTTTCTCATCTCATAGTGATAATGGTATCCCTGCCTCACAGGGTTGTTGGGAGTGTCAAATGAGTAAAAAGATTCTGTAAACCTTAAAGTTATCTATAAATGCTAATTATTATTATTTGTTAGCATCAGAGGATCATGGCTCTAGAGTTGGAAGGGACATCAAAGGTCATCTACTCTAACTCCTCCATTTTACAGATGAGGAAACTGAGATGTGAGGTAATTAAGTGATTTGCCTAAGGTCACACAAGCAGTAACTACTGGAGATAAGCTTTCCTGACAGTTGCGTTCCACCACATTCACCTTAAAGAAGAAGCAAGATTTAGGCAAAGACAAGAAACTACTCAAGTCCCACAGCGCGAGAGAAGGAGCCTTAGCTGCTCCTATCCAATGATCCCATCTACTGAGGTTGGCTACTTTAGAGCATTTTACAACTCACAGTGGTCAGAGCGGTATAGACCTAGAGCCGAAGCAAACTTTAAACGTTATTTAGTCCAACCTCCTCATTTTTAGAGAAGAAACCAAGGCCCAGAAAAGGGAATTGATTCATCCCAAATTAATACTTAACAGAACTGGGATTTGAAACCAAGTCCTATCATTCATTCCAAGTTTAGCACTCTTTGGTGAAAACCAATATAATTCATGTGGGATGACAATTCCTAGATGCCATTGCAAGGCCGATCTAAATGGAGGTTTCTGTTCAGTCATTTCAGTGTCTCACTCTCATGACTCCATTTGAGGTTTTCTTGGCAAAGATACTAAAGTAGTTTACAATTTCCTTTTCCACCTCATTTTATAGATGAGGAAACTGAGGCAAACAGGGTTAAGTGACTTGCCCAAGTCACACAGCTAGTAAGTTCCTGAGGCCAATTTATTTTATTTAATTTTTAATTTTTATTTTTATGTAATTTATGGAATAAAACAAACATTTTCACAACATAGTATAATAAAAAAGACAATTTTGAACTCATGTCTTCCTGACTACAGGACCAGTGTTCTATCCAAGTGCATCCATCAGCAAGTTCTTTCCTTAGCTTATTTTTATAATTACTCTTTTTTTCTGACTACTTTTCCCTGTCTCTATGTCAGCACTCTTTAGAGAAAAGGGGAGATTTCTTTCTGAAAAATGAAAAAGTCATCAATAAAATATCATCAACTGAGCTTGAATAGCTCTCAGAGACCCTCAGGACATTTGTTTCTCAAGAAACCTTCTCAGTGCCAGATGGATGCTGAGGCTTATATGGATGCAAAGAAAAGGATAGAAAAGGTATATATTGTCAAATGTGCAGGAAAGGCATCAGGTACCAACTAAGAAAATGACAGAACCAGGAAGAGAACTGGGAGATCTAGCTTCAAAGTTCAAACAGTAAGAAATTTACTAAGGTCAAAGAACCAGACATGAGACTATAATTGATACTGCTTCTGAAATATATGGTTATGTAACAGTCAGCCATAGGCAAAGTAGTCTGGTGCCTGGTTTTTCCCTGTCCTTCCTTAATGCATCTTTTTCATATATTCACTACAGGGCTGGAGCATATTTGAAAGCCACATCAATCAGTTTTGCTATCTGTGAACAATATAAATAAATATCCCTCCCCCCCAAAAAAAAATTCATGGTTAAAATAATGGACTGACATTACCTATGGATTTGAATTATTCATGTTACTCTTAAACCATTACACAACATATAACTGAGAGTTGGCAATACTATTATTTTGAGATTGTTATGCACACACACATACATACACAAGTACTCCATAATACATGTTTAATTATATAACCTGCACATTTTTATATACCTTATTTTCCCTATCCAGAAAACACTTTTTTCCTTAACAGGTTTGCTGGTACTCTGAGTTTGAAAATCTTACAAATATCTCACTTTAAATTACTTTAGAAACCAAAGAAATAGAAAGACAATTATCATTTTATAATTGTTATAGTGACCTATGCAGTGTAAAATTAAAAACCAAACTACACTTAACTGCATTGCCACATCACTGAATCAAAATGCTGAGTGTGTGCTTGTTCACTGCTTAAAATCTGATGATGGAGAAGGACTCAAGAGGGACATGTGACAAAGTTAAGGGACAGAACCAGGGTATCCAACCTTATTGAGATTTTCATTCCTTTTTTCTGTTTCAGCCTTACAGTTGAAACATCAGTACCAGTAAATAAGAGACTTCCGAAAAACTTCTCAGCTGAGATTAATTGTTTACTAGGATGCATACAGCACACATTGGTTGAAAAAAATAGCAATACGAATCTCAAAATATTATAACCAAAGCCCACTGACAAGCATTGCTTTACCAACACTGGGTTCATTGCTCATCTGTAGCATTACTTCTAATTAACTTCTGCAATACTGTTTTCCTAACTTAGAATTATCGTGAAACCAAATACACATATACACACCTACCTAAAAATATATCTGCAAGGCTGATAGACTGTGAAGACAAAGCTGTTCGGAAGCCCTTGCTTTCAGATGGAATTATAGTTGACTGGCATATAAATGCTCCAACAAAATTAGTGTAATCTTCTGATTCAGCTACCATTTCCTTCACGGTGATATCTGTTATGTTGTTAGTACAAATTGCCATTTTCTTCCCCTGAGAAAATAAAGTGAGAAAACATAGGCTTCAATGGAGGAGAAACAAAAAGCTACATTGCAAATTCACTCACCTTTTCCCTCTACAAATTTCTGAGGCCACGACAGCATCAATGGTGTACTATAAGACCCCACTAATATAGGCATCACAAGCAAAAGTCTTGCTGAATAACGGCTAACACCACAGAAATAATGATTGTCAGGGACTTCAAACACATAGTCCAAAAACAATGCATATAAAAAGAGAATCAAGCTTCAGAAGATTGTGGGGGAACAAAGTGAATAGATTTCATCCTTCTTCTCCTCAATCTTAGTCTGAGTTTAACATAAAAAGCAATTTGTCAAACTGAAGAGGGAAAGAGTAAAACCAAATTACAACTAGTCACTCAAAGGTTTCAGGAAACTTCTGACAGAAGGGCTGAATTCTAAGTAGTTGGTCATTTCATTACTATGTACTCTTCCAACATCATGTTACCAAAAATATTCATTCACTTACTTTCACATTCAGTTATGATGTTTGGCTATTCAACTAAACATAGTAAATGTGTAAAAACTACCTTTTCTTTATCCTGTACCTTTCCTCCAAAAAAAAAACCTTTAGTAAAGATACTCAACAGAAACATTTTGGTAACTAAATTAAGCTTCCTTAAAATACAATGATAAAACATACTGAGAGATGCTACAGAAGATTAATTCTGCTCCAGAATTCCTAGCAAGAAATGTAAAAGTCAAGCATGAGTATTTTTTATCATGTTTATGTAGAGAGCTTACTTATGTCCAATTCATTTCAACAAATATCTATTAATCATTATTTTTTTTAGGTTTTTCAGTGAGGATTCTGTGACAAATGAAAAACCCCAAGAGACTGAGTTTCTGGGTAATAAATATTCAATTTACTCATTAGACTAGCCAATGATCAATAAATTGATGGTCAGTAGTTTCTCTCGGTAAGCAAAGACAAAAACATGGGAAACCTAAGGATCTTAAATATTTTTTGAAAGGAAATGCATTAACCAAGTGAAAATCAACCCTGATTGGCTGACATTTAATGAGGAGGTAGGCTAGAAGTCTTCAGCACTTCCTGCTGAGAATATAGGTCTTGACTCAGTCACCTCTAGCAACCTGGATAGGGAAATCCATCTCCATTCAAACCACTCTGATTAGTTTTCTCCTTCATGAGCTGGTCACCCTAAACTCTAATGGAGAGGTACAAGGACAGGGGCTCATTTCCCCAGGGTAAGAACTGGCCTAGACTAGATTTTGTTTATACTCTAAACAGAAGTTAGATCTCCTATTTGGGTGAAGTCCTGCCATCTGATTGAAGAGGATATTTCCTTGAGGGTTAGGACAATCTCACCAATCAGTCAAGTCCTTCAAAGACTGACTTTTATAGATGCAAGACCTTAAATGAGGAAATAGAAAAACCCAGATCTCAATTTAATAATTGGTTACAAAATGATTTCTCTCAAAAAGAAAGAAAAATGGAAGAGTTCCTGAACTCAAGGTACTTACATTCTGTAAGGATAAAATTTATATTCAGATAAGAAATACTAAGTAATTTGAGAACACTAGCAAATAGGGGATTCTAATCTTAACATAGGAGATGGCTCCTAGACTGAACCTTGAAGGAAGATGAAAATTCCAAGAGCCAGAAGTGATGAAGAAGAAATGCACTCTAGAAGCAGGGAAGAGGCAGACCATGCAAAAAGTATGGCGGTACCAGATGGTGTGTTAAGCTTGGCGATTAACAAGTAGACTAGTTTGGCTTGGATAATATGGAGTTGGTGAAGAGAAGCAATAAAAAGTGTCGGGAACAGCAGGTGGAACCAGATTGCAGGGGGCTTAAAATAATACCAAGTGAAAGAATGTGTATTTTATCCTACAGGCAATGGGGGAAAGGGAAACTGGAATCTCCATCGTATTTATAATATGTAGCATTTATATAGCACTTTAAGACTTCCAAAGTATTTGAAATATGTTATCTCATTTGATCCTCACAGAAATCTTATTATCTGTAAAACAGATAAGGAAACTGAGACTGAGAAAGGTTATGTGTCCAAATCAGAATTTGAACTAAGGTCTTCCTGACTCCAAGACCAGAGCTTTATTTGCTGCCTCCACCTAGTTGCCTATTTCCCAAGAGCATTCTTCCTGGATCTTGCACCTTAAACATTCTACCTTAAAGCATATGATTAATGTACATGTTGTATTCTCCCTATTAGATTATAAACTCCCTGAAGGAAAGAATTGTTCCATTTTTCAGTTTTGTATCCCTAGTGACTTATCCGGCACTTCTTAAACTGTGGGTCATGACACCGTATGGGTTGGTAAAAAAAAAATTAGCAACAGTAAAAGGTTTCTAGAAGTGTAATAACCAAAAATTAAATAAAAATCAAATGTATAATGAATCCAAGGTGTTTCTAGCAGCGCTTGCACATGTTGCATCATACAACTTCACTGCAGCCTTGGTTCTGAACACAAAGCATGCACACTTTGCACTGCCCTCAGACCACATAATGGTGAAAAGGGGTTATTAACAGAAAAAGTTTAAGCAGCCCTGATTTATACAATATATGCTTCATCAATATTTTTGAAGGAGATAATTAATGAATGAGATAATTCCAGGATACTCATTCTACCTTGGTTCTTCCCAATCCTAACCCTAACCTACATTTACTACCTAATTTCATGGTATTTCCCTGCACATACAGCATGCTCTAAACAAACTGAACTAATGGCTTTCCCCCATACAGATCCTGCTTCCATGCTTTTTGGCACTGATTTTTATGTCTAGAATGCATCTCCTACCCCTCAACACTGCCCCCTTCCATTTTCACCTTTAAAATTCTAACTATCCTTTAAGTGTTGCAGTTCAGATGCTCCCTCTTCAATAAAGCCTTCCCCAATTCTGCAAAAGACTTACCAATGATCTCTTAGTTGCCATATCTTAATACTCATTCTCCTTGACCTCTCTTTAGCAGTCGACACAGTTAACCACCTTTTCCTCCTTGATATTCTCTTCTTTTCTAGGTCTTTAGCTGATATAGTCAGAGGCAGATTTAGGATTCAATCTTAAGGCCTGGGACTCCAAATCTAGTGCTTCTTCAACTGCTTTACATTGCCATGCTTTGCTAAATTTTTATAATGAGTTGTTTTCACTCACAAAATTGTAAGCTCCACAAGATTGGGACTGTCATCCATTTTTATATACCCTAATACTTAGCAAAATGTGCTCTACCAAGACACTTACTAAATCCTTAATAAGTTTTTTAAAACTCCTATTTGTACCCTCAAAGTCATGCTATACTAAAATGATAAAAACTAAAAATGAGGGATTTTAAAGCTGAAATACAGTGAGCCTGGAGAAAAGATAGAGGATGAAGCAAACAGAAAAAAAGGTAGAGAAAAGGAGATGGCAGAAGAGTGGGAGAGGAAAGAAGAAATTGAATGGTGAGAAATAAATGAAAGGAGAAATGTGGGGAAGAGAAGACAAAAATGAGAAACAAAATATAAGTACACCTAAAGATCTAAGCTTTGAGGGCAATAACTTAGCATTTAACAAAACACTTCTGAGAAAACTGGAAAGCCATTTAGAAGAAACTTGGCCTAGACCAGCATCTTATAATGTATACCAAAACAGAATCAAAATGGATAAATGATTTAGACATAAAGGATAGTTTCACAAGTGAATTAGAGAACGGGAAAAATTTTCATATCATATCTATGGTTAAGGGAAGAATTTATGACCAAACAAGAGATAGAGAAGATTAGAGGAAGTAAATGGATAATTTTAATTACCTGAAATTAAAAGGGTTTTGTACAAACAAAATTAATGAAGCCAAAATTAGGAAGAAAATAGAAAACTGGGGTGAAAATATATAGCATGTTTCTCAGATAAAGGTCCCATTTCTCAAATATATAAGGAATTGAGCAAATTTATAAAAAAAAATAAGAGCTATTTCCCAGTTGATAAATGGTCAAAAGATATAAAGAGAAAGTTTTCAGAAGAAGCAACTGAAGTTATCAATAGTAACATGAAAAAATGTATTAAGCCACTACTGATTAGAGAATGTACATTAAAATACCTCTAAAATACAATCTCGCACCTATCAAATTGGTTAACATGACAGAAAAGGAAAATGGTAAACGCTGGAAGGGATATAGAAAAATGAACACATTAATGATCACTCTGTTGGTGGAGTTGTGAACTAGTCCAACCTTTCTGGATAACACTACTAAGTCTGTATCCCAACGAGATCAAAGAAAAGGAGGAAAGTACCTCTTTGTACAAAAATATTTATAACAGCTCTTTTTGTGGTGTCAAAGAATTTAACATTGGGCATCAATTGGGGAATGACTGAAAGAGTTGTGGTATATGATTGTGATGGAGTACTATTGTGCAATAAGAAACAATAAGCAGGATGGTTACAGAAAAACCTAGGAAGCTTTATGTGAACTCATGCAAAGTGAAGTGTGCATAAGCAGAACAGCATTATATATGGTAATAGCAACATTGTAACAATAATCAACTGTGAAAGACTTAGCTACTGTGATAGGGATGATGATCCAAGACAATTTCAAAGAACCCATGATGAAAATACTGTCCACCTCCAGAGAAAAAACTGATGAACTCTAAGGGGAGATTGAAGAATATTTTTATTAAATTTTTATTTAAATGAATTAAAATTTCTTTGTTTTCTCATTTGTGTGCATGTATGTGTTTTCATTTGCAATATGGCTAATAGAGAAATATGCTTTGCATGATTTTACACGCATGATCAATATCGCTGATTGCCTCCTCAAGGGATAGGAAAGTAACGGAAATGAGGGGAAAAAATTTAAAACTCAAAGTTTTTCAAAATGACTGTTTAAAAAATTTTAAATGTAATTGGAATATATTAACAAAAGAAATAAAAATATATTTTAAAAAACAAATAAAATGCAAGTGACAGCCTGCATACACAAAATTAGAATATGACATGTAGCCTACATTTTTAAGTCTATTTCAAATGATGACCCCCTCAGGGACCACATCCTCAGTTTTACTGCCAACATAGTACCACTGTGCAGCTAATAATACTAGATAAAGACCACTAGATGGGGTATGAATGACAGAAGAAGAAATAAGGACAAGAGCTAGATTCTTTTCACAGTCTATCAGAGAATACATTAATTTCCCAGTTCCTTCCTCTTAAACTCGCAAAAAAAAAAAAAGACAGGGAAGAGAAATCAATTCACATTGCATAGACCATCAAATTAAATTGATGTGTTGATTAGTTTTACTGAAATGTTTCCTTCCCCCCTCCATTTTTTTTTAACCTTTGTCACACAAAATGGTTCTCTGGGGAGGCAAGGATAGAAGGATATATATATGGAAATAAAAGTAATATAAAAAATGAAAGATATCAATAAATTTTTAATGGATCAGACTTAAAATTCTGCGACAACCAACTTTCTGCTACAAAATGACCTTCAAAATTTTAAAAATCAGATTTATTTCTGATGCTTTAACAGAAATCACTGTATAGTATAATGGAATCATAAAATTAGAGGATCAAAAATCTAGAGATTGATGGGACCCCAGAATCCATTTACTGCAACCCTTATCATTTTGTAGGAAATTGAGGCTTAGGAAGGTTAAGTGATTTGCCCAGAGACTCACAGGTTTGGGAAGCCATTTCAGGATCTGAACCCTGAAACCAAGGCTTTTCTACTGTACATTGCTCCCTCTTCCTGATGACTGTTGTCATCCCATAATATTTCTCTATTTTGATTTGGAAAATGTCCTTCTAAAAGTTCAACTGCTCCTAATTTCTTATTAGCTAATTAACCTTAAAATTACATAGTCTATAAAAGAACAGAATAAAGAAGGGAATATTAAAGCCATGGTTACCTAAGAAATAATTGGCATTGATGAGACTGACATAACTTTTGTTTTTGTTAAATTGTTAAGGGAATTCATTTGCAGGATATGCCTTTCCCTGCGCCCATTGATTCCATACCAGGTCAGATTTTCTAGTGTGACAAATGACTGAGCAAACTAAACTCAAGCCCTGACATTTTCCTGAGAGTTTTCAGACAACCTTTTTCTTCCTTGCCAAGACAATAAAATACTAACTCAATTAAAGCTGAAAAGCTACGGCAATATGCATGACACACACACACACAGACATATGCACACCCCAACCACACCTGACAGTCAGAACTCACCTCATGCCCACATAGGCTGATGTTAAAGAAGTGGAAGTATTTGGTTCCTTTGGATGTGAAGCTTGGGCCATTCATTAATGAGCCAACACTGCTGAGATTGCTGAAGTCATAGTGCAAACTCTGGTTTTCTTTCATGTAGGACAGGAAGCAGTCACTATAGCAAACTGTGTGGTCCTTTGGTAAGAGATGAAAAGACAAATAAAAAAGCAGTAATAAAGAAGTCATTGTTGACTGAGAAGGAAAGCGTCAGAAAGTTCAATCCACTCAACAACAGATGCGCTCTTATCCATCCATATGAAAACCTGCCTCAGAAAGTTACCTGTTTCTTCCCGGAATTCCTGAGCTCAGGCTCTTTTTCCCCAGTTGGGCTTAGACACAATTGAATATATCCTTGTTAAGCACCAGGCACTGTCATGAACCAGGCACTGTGTGAAGAACCACGGCTAACAAGACAAAAAGTAGTAAACTCTTCAGGAGTTTGCTACATTTGGCTTGGTCAGAAATGCTGAACCTTCTCTGTGTCATGGACTCATTTAGCAGTCTGGTGAAGCCCATGGAGCCCTTCTCAATTACATATGTTAGGTATATGTTATAATTATGTATGTACATACTTTGCATATGTGTGTATGTATGACTAATAGTATGTATGTATATATGTGCACATACATATTATTGTATATGTATGATGTGTATGTTATATGTATGTGTGTTGTATATGTGTGCATGTGTTACAGCACGTATACATTTACATGTATATTTGGAGACTAGGTCTCCCTCCTTCACCCATGCTAGAAATTGACACTCACTGGTTCCATCCCACTACTAATCAGCACAGAAGTCTTGACCTGTTCCATATTCTCTGGCCATATTCCAGTTTCACCACTCGTTAGGCAAGTTGGTGGTTCCCTGCCCACCAATCCTGGGGGCTCATCCTATTAACATCAGACTGAATGCTATCAGCTACTTAGCTTAGCCCACTGAAGCTAGAACTCCCATGTTCAAGAGATCCACCAGCCTCAGACTCCCCAAGTAGCAGAGATTAAAGGAATGCACTACCAAGACAGAACAATACTTTTAAGTGCATGAAATGAAACACATAGTATTGCAAAGAAAACCAATTATATTGAAATATTGTTTAAAAAAGAAAAGCAAGTTCATGGACTTCAATTTATTAACTTCTGGGGTGAGCAAGAGAACAAGCATCAAAAATAAATTTAATTTTTTTTTTCGCTTTTGAAGATCAGTTTGCAGCAGAATTGTCATGGAATTTTAGGTCTGATATTTTTTAAATGTTTTGTTTACATCATTTATTTTTACATCACTTTTATTTCCAAATAGAGTAAATAAGATAGGAATAAAGATATGACTGTGTGAGAAGAGAACTATGATTATAACTAAGAAATAGAATATTTTGAACTAACATTGCCTTCTCAGCTGAGAATAACAACAAATCCTAGGAATAACAAGCCACCCTTCCCAACATCCCTCCTGACCACAGAGGTTTCCATAGAAAGCAGAAGTAAAGGCAACTTGTCATGATGCTTCAGCTCAATATTCAAGACTGTGTGGGGACTGGCTCCTCCTTCCCTGAGTAAGTCTGAGTAATCTGTGGGCTGCTAAGCAATAGGGGGCATATTGCTGTAAAGGGATCTCTGAAAAAAACAAGGAAAAACATTCCAGGAGTGGGAGCCCATATACACGAAGGCACGGAGTTGAGAACGTTTCACAGGGAACTGAAAGGGTAGATGGAAGCCAGAATGTGGTCGAGAAGTTTGCCATTGATATTGGAGGTAATAAGTCGTTGAAGATCTTTGACTGGTGAGTAACTTGGTCACATCTATCATTTAGGGATATCAACTTGGCAGCTGTATGGAAGTTAGGTTGGAAATGAAAGAGAATGAGTGCAGGGGGGCCAACTAGGAAGCTGCTGTCACAGAGAGATGTGCCATAAGGGCGTGAACAAGGGATATGATGAGGGCATGAACCAGGATAGAGGTTATGTGTTTGGAGAGAGGAGACATATTGAAGAGGTGTTCTGGAATCCACAAGGCTTGGTAAGTGACTGACTATGGGGTGAAGAAGAACCTAGGGTAACTCTAAAGTTGTGAACCTGAGTGAATAGAAAAGTGGTGTTAGTGCCATCAACAAAAATCCTGAAAGATTAAAAAAGAATGGTTTGGGGAGAAATAAAATGCATTCTGTTTAGAACTCATAGATGTTGCAGGAGGAAATCCAGGTGCCAGTATCCATCAGACAAATTCATAACTAATACAGGACCAAAGTTTTAGAGAAAAATTAGGTCCAGATAAATAGGTTGAGGATTCATCCACATTGTTCAGAATGCAAATATAAATAGAAAAGTCTAAAAGAAAGACTTTGCTTTATGCCAAAAGGCAAAATGTTTTACATTTTCCCTAACATCTGGATTTGCTCTGTTCTTCCTACCTATCCATTTTGGGCCCATACAACCCACGAGGATAAGTTTGAGACTCTGTGGACATCTCCTTCAGATTGGGTAGAATTTATTTTCTCTGCCTTGGTTGTTTTCTTTCTTACCACTCAAAGGGCTTTTCGAGGTGGGAATCTACATGGAAAGGAAGTCTCCAGGGAACAGTTTCATGAGTTTCTGGAAAATACAGTATAGGGATAGTTCTTTCCACTAGAGAAAGTTAAAGACAATAAAATCTATAGTGAACTCTGAACTAAGAGCAGCTGTGCAAGCATGAGGAAGAAGAAAAAAAGGAAAGGGGGAAGGGGAAACAGGCCAGACAGAAAGACCAAAGACTGATCCCTCACTCTGAAATGCTATGATTTTGCATGACACTTTGAATAAATGCAAGAGAATCTCAATGAGTGTTCAGTAATATTTTTTTATAACCTTCTCAAAGCAGTGGCAGATCCAGAGTTTTTCCTTTACCATAAGACAAAATGAATCAAATAGCCAGGACTGGCTGAAAGGATGTTGAATAAAAGAAAGACATGACAAATACTCCACCCACTATCCTTTTTGGAAGCTGCTCTGTCCCTGAGGGAGTAGAGGCATTGACTAAGGGAAAGTCATAACCAGTCAGCTGAAGAGAAATTTGGGGGAAAAAATGGTATTACCTACATTTCAAAGGTAAGGACTAGCTAAGAGGGAGTAAGTGGCTTGCCTACTGAATTTTATTACACCCTAAAAGTAAAAAGGACAACTTAATTTTGAAGGTAGGGCAGCTAAGTGGGACAGTAGAGAGTGCTGGTCCTGGAGTCTCAAAGACTTATCTTCCTGGTTCAAAACTGACTTCAAACATTTACTTCCTGCATGACCCTGGGCAACTCACTTAACCCTGCTTGCCTCAGTATCCTCATCTGTAAAATGAGCTGGAGAAGGAAATGGCAAACCTTTCCACTATCTTTGCCAATAAATTCTACCCTAACATATGAAAGAGACATCCACAGAGACTCAAATTTATGCTCTTCAGTTGTGAGGGTCAACGGTTGATGGTCATAGGTGGAGAAGAAAGGGGCAAATCCAGATGTTAGGGATTTTGAATTTTGCCTTTGGCATAAAGTAAACCCAATAATTTTTTTTTTACTTTTCTATTTGCATTTGGGGATCATTCTGAACTATGTAAATGAATCTCCAAATGAGGTCCCAGAGTTGGACACAACTAAAATAACTGAAGAACAACAACAAAACGGAAGGTATCTGCTTATGTCCTGGTGAAAAATAAGATCTCTTGTGGATACTTCTAGGATTGAGAGGATATTTAACATAAAAGTATACTAGCAATATACAAAATTCAATTTAATTAAACTCAGCAAATAGTTGTAAAGCATGTAATGTGTGTGGAGCACTGTGTTGGGCCCAGGGGGAAAAAACGAACTTTAGATAAAACAAGGTGCTTGTAATTAATGGAGTTAGTCACACAATCCATCTATATTTAGATGGATTAATGATCTCCTTACTGTAAGTATACCCTTCAGTGGTGCAGATCACAGCCTCTCCATGTCTTCTTCTCCTATGTGATTTTTATCATATCCTTGAATATATTTAATAATTTACATTTATTTAGCATTTAAAAGTTTAAAAAGTGATTGAAACACAGCTAGTAGGCACAGTATTTAAGGAGTTGAGCATGGAATCTGAAAGACTTGAGTTCAAATATGGACTCGGACACTTACTAGCAATGAGATTCTGGGCAAGTCATTTGATTTCTGCCTCCTTTTCCTCCTCTGTAAACTAGGCTGTTGTGAGGATAAAACAGTAAGTGTAAAGCACTTTGCAAACCTTAAAGTGTTGCAAATGTTAGCTATCAGTAGTAGTAATATTCTCACCAGGGCCTCACAACCTCCTGAGACAGGTATAGAGCAGCGGTCAGGAACCTATAGCAACATATGGCCTTCTAAGTCCTTGGGTGCAGCTTTCTGACCAAGTCCAAGTTTTATAGAACAAATTATTTTTATTAAGGGGATTTGTTCCATCAAGTTTGGATTCAGTAAAAGGGCTGCACTTAAGGACCTAGAGGGCCACGTGTGGCCTTGAGGTCACAGATTTCCCATTCCTGGTATCATTATTCCTGTTTTACAGATGTGGAACCCAAGGCTCAGAGAAAGTAAATGACTTACCTACGATCACACAGCTAGGAAGTGTCAGGGGTAGGATTTGAACCCAGTTCTTCCCAAATCTAACTCCAGCATTCTACTATGTTATGTTTGGATCTAAATCAATTCTCTGTGGAAGCTCTGACTAATTTCTTTGTTTTCATATTTTGGACTGGGGGAAGGAAAAACATACCAATAAAGACTGCCCATCTGGTTCTGGTTCTGGTTCTCTCTCTCTCTCTCTCTCTCTCTCTCTCTCTCTCTCTCTCTCTCTCTCTCTCTCTCTCTCTCTCTATCTGTGTGTGTGTATGTGTGTGTCTCTCTCTCTGTCTCTCTCTGTGTGTATCATTACATAAGGCATGAGAGAACAAAACAAACTACTAGGTAAGTTCAGAAAAATAAAATTGTTGCCAATCACAGGAACTAGGGAAGATAAAAGGAAGTGTCATTTGACTTGAGTGTTGAAAAGCCACCGCAACTCAACAGACAGAAGGGAGGGCGATGCCACAGGTACTAAAAGGAGAGTGCAATTACCTGTGCACTTTTGCTTCCTGGCCCACATGGAATACAAGCCTCCTTGCCATAAACCTGATGTATGGACAGGTAGGTTTCAGGTGGACATTCCTTGCACTGGTTGGTCTCTTTCTCAATGTAGTGCCCAGGTGGACAGGGTACACACGATGAACCTGACTGCTGAGAACCCAGGGCACAGGCTCGGCAAGATGATGCCACTCCATCGACTGCATTTGTAGTTGTGATAGAATAGATCTTCACCATGTCATTGATAAACCGTCTACTCTGGAAGGAGAACAGAGAACAATGACTCCTTTCTTAAGGGTAAGAGCAACAATTACTTAAGAAGGACATTATCAAAAGAATCACAATGCCACCTTCCAGGGCAAAATGACTGGCCATGGAAGGGTATTTCTCCTTTCCACTTTTTTGAAGAATAATCACAATGCTCAAGTAGCTGCAGATCCAAAGGAATAAAATTCTTGGAGTTTAATTTCTGTGGATAGCTGATGGTGCAGTGAATAGAGCCTTGAGGCCAGAGTCAGGAAGTTATTATACTAAGTCATTTCAGTTATGTCCAACTCTTTTGGCCCCATTTTTGGTGCTTTCTTGGCAAAGATACTGGAGTAGTTTTGCCATTTCTTTCTCTAGCATATTTTAGAGATGAGGAAACTTAAGTGGACAGATTTGAACTCATGAAGTTTAGTCTTTCAACTCCAGGCCCAGATTTGAACTCAGGAAGATGAGTGTTCCTTACTCCAGGCCCAGCAGTCTGCACCACCTCACTGCCCAGAATCAGGAAAAATTGAGTTCTGATGTGGCCCAAATATTAGCTATATGACTAGGCAAATCACTTAATCTGTTTCCCTCACTTTACTGAACAGCAAAATTAATTTTCTCAACCATAAAATGAATAAGAACACTTACCTCACAGGGTTGCTGTGAGAATAGAATAAGATAATATTCATAAAAAGTACTTAACACAGTGTCTGGCACACAGGAAATATAATACAAATGCATATTCCCTTCCCTTCCTGCCATTGGACCACTCTGATGTTAATGAACTTGGGTATACCTATAGATCTTAGAACCAAAAGTACTTTTAATATTGGAACAGATCTTATGTTTCTATGTGTGTGTATATATATATATATGTGTGTGTGTGTGTGTGTGTGTATGTGTATGCATGTGTGTGTATATATATATACATACATGTGTATACACACACACACACATATATATAGTATCTACATGTTCTCTCTAATAGGCAGCTCCTTGAAGGTCAAGACCAGGTAGCTATTTTTTTCATTTGCTTGTTTCCCTTTTAAAAAAAATTCCTGCACTTTACATAGTGCCTAGCACAACACTGAGTGAAGAATAATTGCCTGTGGAATGATAGTCATGGCATAGAGGGTAACAAGTTGACCTAGAAGTCATGAAGACCTAAATTCAAGTCCTTTCAGTGAAAGTGTCAATCTGCATTGGTAGGGCAAGTTCCTTCATGAGAGTTCTTTATGTCAATAAAATCACAAGTACATCTAAATATATACATGTACATATATGTGTATACATATACACATATGTGTATACATATATATATGGTATAACTATAAATAAGTGACGTAAAGGTTTGTCACAGATTTTACAGCCAACATTTCACTTGATCTCACAATGAACTTATGGAGAAGGTACTTTAGATATTCTTATCCTCATTTTATAGATAAGAAAATTGAGGTCCAGCTAGTTTTTGCAACTTAATTATTGACACACAGTGAGTGTCAGAGGAGATATCTAAATTCAAGTCCTCCTAACCAAGTCCAGCATTTTATTCACTATATCAAGCTAACACATTTCTTGAAATGGCACAAAGCAGTATGATCTAGCGGACGGAACACTAGATCAGGAATCAAAAGACATAAATTGAAGCTCTGACTCTGTCACTAATTAACACTGAGTCCACTCAGTGGTCCACTGAGCCTCAGTTTTGCAACTACAAAAGAGCAAGGAGAGGTTTATAAAACTCATCCTCTAACACATATCCTGGAATGGAGTCACATAGCTTTCATATGAGATTTAAGATTCCATCAGGCTTTTTTATTTTCTTTTGTAAATTCAATTGCATTTATTTTCAGATCTAAAGTTTCTCTCTCTCACTTCTTCTTCTCCTCCTAGCCCCTCATTGAAAAAGAGAAACAAACTCTGTTACAAAGATGTATATTAAAGCAAAGCAAATTCCTACATTGGTCATGTCCAAAATAATAATAAGCTTCAGTCTGCACTCTGAGGCTATCAGTCCTCCTCTCTCTAAAGATAGATAGCATGTTTTCATCTTAAATTCTCTGAACTTTAGCTAGCCATTGTGTGGATCAGAGTTGCTAAGTCTTTCAAAGTTGTTTGTCTTTACAATACTGTTGTTATTAGTGTATAAAGTTTTTCCCCTGATTCTGGTCATTTCACTTTGAATCAGTTCATATAAGTCTTCTTGGGTTTCTCTGAAACCATCCTCTTCATCATTTCTTATAGCACAACAGTATTCAATTCATGTAACATAACTTATTCAATAATTCCCCAATTGATGCTACCATCATCTATTAGTGTATGAAATATCCTAAACATATTAGTCAATTTCTGAAGTAGCTGAAAATGAGAATTTATTTCTGGAAAAAAAAACCTCAGAATACGAGGAGAAATTTATAAAGACAACATTATATTACTGAGTCCTTTGTATTTTCCTAACATGTTCACTCAGAAACCAGACTATGGAATGGAATACCAGCCAATGGTATTCCTGATCATAATCACATAGTATTATAGATTTAGAGTCAAGAGGTCCCTTAGAAGTGACTAAGTCCAGTCCCCTTTATTTTATAGATGAGAAAAATGAAACTCAAAGAGATAAACTATTTGCCAAAATTGTACAAGTGGCAGAGTAGTGGTAGAACCCAGCTCCTTTAACTCCAAATTCTGTTCCTTGTCACACTGCCGACACCAGATGAACAGATGTGAAACAGACTATTCTGGGTACCTTGAACGACCAAGAAAGACAGAACTACGCTGATCCTGAAAAGGTAGCTGGCACTTACATCTTGGCCCTGATTCGTTCTCTGGAAAGCCCACGTAAATGTGAACGTTGCATTCTTGAAAATAATGTGGGTGTAAGCTTGTTTCTCTTTAGTTCCACCCCAGGATTCCACCACGTTGGTATTTTTTCTATTAATGTCCTGAAATACATTGGAAAAATACATATAAAGTCAACACAGACTCAATCTTCATATAAATTCATTATATTAAAAAAAGATATACATATACATGGGAATAACCGAATTCAGAAAATGCATTTATGTGTACTCAGGGTATGCCTAAAGTCTTACTGCGATTTTTAAACTACTAAAACTGAAAATTGAACTAAAGCATTAAGCTGAAAACTGAAAAAAATATTTTTGGAATGTCCTATGTATATACAGGTAGATGAAAGAATGAATGAACATATGAACAAAGAAATGAACAAGTGAAAAGGTATTTATTAGGCACGCTGTGCCAGGCACTATATTAAAACCTCAGGACACTATCGTGAGTACTGCATTAATGAGTTGTATTAGTAAATGCTCTGACCAGGGACCATCTTCATAAAGTCCCAGGCCTGCTAAATTCTCCCAAGACTACTCAGGATGGGACCATCTATGAACCTTAAGGCCTAGTAATCAGGGCACCAGCTGTATTAAAGTTGCCTCTCAAAACTTTAGCAAAGTAGAAGATGTTTGTTGTTGTTTCATCTTGTCCAATTTTTCATGATCCCATTAAGCTTTTCCTAGCAAAGATGCTGGGGTGGTTTGCCATTTCCTCCTCCAGCTCACTATACAAATGAGGAAACTGAGGCAAACAAGACTAAGTGACTTGCCAGGGTCACAAACTAATAAGTATCTGAGGCCAGATTTGAACTCAAGAAGATGAGTCTTCCTGATTCCAGGCCCCACATTCTGTTCACTGCACCATCTAGCTACAGAAAATGTTTAGTCTACCACTAATATTTCAAAAATCTATATTTTCATCAGTGTGGTTCTTCCCTCCATTGAAATTAATCAGAATTCTTCTATAAATTCATGGAGGATCTTTAAGAGTTATGGTGTCTGGAAAATTCATCTTCTAGTGGCCCACCTAAAGGTGAGGGTTTCCAAATTTAACTAAGTTAGTCCTAAGACAAAGGATGTTGCTAGGACCACACCGGAAGCCCTTCAACCTTGTTAGGAATTGCCAGACTGTTTTCTAGCACAGCCCTAAAAAACTCAGGGTCATTTCTAATCCATGATAAAGGAAGATTTTTTTTAAGTTAAAAAAACACTAGAGGTAGGAAGTTTTAACTCAAATTTTACATAGGTTGAAAGACAAACGCTTTAAAATTTTTTTGAAAAATGCAGACAAATACACTCAAGTGTAACTCATTTAATGAAACTTACGCTCCCTAGGTACCACGAATTTTGTTCTTCTTGTTATTAGACAAATGCTGCAGATTTCTAACCCTTAACAACAATAATTAACATACAGTTATTCCTTCTAATTGTGGGAGTCAAAAGTACGGCATCCCCGTAATCTGGAAAATCTGTGTATAATTTTTGGATCTCCCTTTGTACCAGAGAAGTCTAAATTATTATGGTATTAAAAGATAAATATGCTGATATTATACAATAATATATTATGAATTTCTGAATTTTTAAACATTTTTCTGTGTTGTCTGCTGCCTTTCATGGCTTCTGCAAGACTTCCAAAAATTTCCATTTAATTTCTTAGGCTGATCTGCAATATTTTGAAACCACTATGGGGAAAGTTGTGATATGGAAGAGATAGCATTTTAATTTTAAAAATCTTGTGAATGTTTTGTCTGAAGGCTTTAGACAGGCAGTTTTGGAGTACAGATTTTGGGGCATTTTGGAAAGCATAAAATCCCATCTGCAACATGTTCCACAATTTTTCTACAATGTCAATTAACTGAGCATGTGCTAACATATACATATATACAATGATCATTTTTGCTAAAATAAGTAAAAGCATTGATTCTGGACCTAGAGCTGGGAGGGACTTTAGAGACCACCTAGTTTAATCTCCTGGTTTTATAGATGAGGAAATTGAAGCCCGGGAAAATTAACTTGCCCAATGCACCAGATAGAGTGCTGGGTCGGGAGTTAGGAAGACCTGAAATCAAACCCAGCTTCATACAGTTACTAGATATGTGACTCTGGGCACTCTCACTTAAGCTCGGCCTCAGTTTCCTCAGTTGCAACAACATAGATAATAATAAATACTTAAAACTCCCAGGGCTATTGCAAAGAAAAAAAATGAGATAATATCTATAAAGTGCTTAGTATAGTACCTGACATACAGTAGATGCTAACTAGATGATTATTTTCTTTCCACTCCTTCCCAAGGTCACATGATAAACATCTGAGGCAGAATTAGAGCAAAGGTCCTTGGCACCAGTGTTCTTTCTGCCTCTAGAGGACAGCCTTTGTTATACACAACTCTCACCTCTCCCTTCCCTTTCCACCTCCTAGAAACTGTGTTTCTGCATTTTGCTTTTGTTACCAAGATAGGAATCTAGCTGGGATGACTGAGAAAGGAAAAAATGAATGCAATTGAGCAGTAATTGCTATATGACAGAAAACCAAAACTTGACCCTCTTTTCCTCTTACAATAATAGCATATTAAATCTTTGGAGAGCATTATGGCCACAAAAGTCTACATACATGATCTCATATCTCACAGGATAGATAGAGATATACTGTGTGTGCGGGCACACACACAAATATATATATATATCAACTTTCCTTTTTTCTCTTAAAATAAAATAATAGCATCTTAAATCTATAGAGAGCATTATGGTTACAAAAGCAATCATACATAATCGCTCATATCTCACAATGTGCATATGTATTTGTGTGTGTATATACATATATGTATTTATGTGTAGATAGATAGATATTTGTGCATACACACACATATATAAAATTTCCTCTGCCTAACGTATCTCTCTATAAGGTAAGTAGTGCAAAATATCATCTCCATTTCATAGATGACTTGACTTCCCCAACAACACACACCTAGTAAATGGAAAACTACAGCCTCTAAGACAAATCTTTATAATCAAGATAACAGTGTTCTTTCCATGCTGTGTCTCAGTGATACAATCAAACAAATCATTTGGTTATTCAGAGTATTTTTGCCCATGGATAGAGGCAAGAGAAAATCTTTTGTATAAAAATATTACCTACCTAGCATTTGTTATGATCAAATTATCAAAGTACTGTTTTATAGGCTGTTTCTCATAATATAGAAATTATTATTAAGCATAATCTTCTTTTGGTTATAAACAAGATTTTGCCTGAATGTATCAAGATCAAACTACAAGCAGAGAAGAATAATTAGCACCCGCATACTTCTTTGGTAAAAAATAATCTTTTTTTTTAATAAGATGTTCTATCTTCACTGATATTATTAATGACTAGAAACAAATGCTTAAAATTCTACACATTTGATATTTCAAAGGAGAAACCTAAACTCAGTCAATAATTCCTAGAACATATCATAAAAGCTTGGGTTTAAATCTAACTTCTCTCTCCCTCATCCCTTATGTACAAGGATTGCCCATTTCTACAAGTTTGGGGACAGCTAGGTGGTACAGTGGATAGAGTGCCAGACCTGGAGTCAGAGAGACGCATAGTCCTCAGTTTAAATCTAGCTTTAGACACTTACTACATATGTAACAATGAGCAACTCAGTTAACCCTGTTTGCCTCAGTTTCCTCTTCTATAAAATAAGCTGGAAAAGGAAATGTATCTTTGCCAAGAGAATTCCAAATGGGGTCATGAAGAATTAGGTACGACTGAAAAACAACTCAACAATATTTGGGGCAAATTGATGGCACAGTGGATAGAGCATAGACCCTGGGGACAGGAGGATCTGAGTTCAAATTCAGCCTCAGATACTTACTAGCTATGTGACCTTAGGCAATTATTCCCTATTTGCCTTGTTTCCTCATTTGTAAAATGAGCTAGAGAAGAAAATGACAAACACCACTCCTGTACCTTTGCCAAGAAAACTCCAAATGGGATTATGAAGAGTCAGACACAACTCAATGACAACAAATATCTCCTACTCTCTAGCCAAATTGCTACTACTCTCATTACAACTACTTCAATGGCCTCCTAACAAGTCTTCCTTCTCCTGCTCTCTGTGCCCCATCCATCTTTCCAAAAACTCTTAGATTAATCTTCCTTTTGCATAAATTTTATCATGTTTCTCCTTTTATCAAAATCCATCAATGACTTATTCCTGCTTACTGAGTAATGTTTAAAATTCTTTGCCTGGCATAAAGGCCTTCTACAATCTACTTTTCCAATTATATCTTGTATCACCCCCTTCAGGAACTCTACAACCAGTGAAACTGGACTATTCTCTGCCCTCTGAACTTGTACTGTTATTTCCCTCCTCCATGCCATTGTAAACACTATTCTCCATACTTGGAGTGCCATTTCCTCTCTCTCTCTTTGCCAGTTCAATTCTTAACCATTCTTTAAAGTAAAACTCAAACACCACTAAAATCACTATTAAGCATTCCTTGATCTCTCCTCCTACCACACACACACACACACACACACACACACATACACAAATCCATACTCACTTCCACTATCTATAACAATCTTTTTTTCCAGACCTCACATAATACTTTGCTTTGTGCCAGGTATCAATGTACAGTATAGTTACCTATGTATATGTCTTATCCCCTTACTAGGTTGTAAAGTCTGTACCCTCTCTGAGCTTAACTTTGTAATTTTCCATTTGCCCAGTATACGCTGTATAAAATAGGAGCTTAATAAATAGGTAGGGAAAGTAGGGAAAAGAAAATAGTATAGAGTAATAAAGTGTTAGATCCTTAGAATCAGAAAGACTTGGATCAAATCATACCTTTATCCTACCTATGTGATTTCCTTGGTTTCTAGGTAACTTCTGCCTTTCTGGCCCCCTTGGTAGCATCATAAAACCACAAGACCTCAGAATAATTTTAAAAGTATAAAATAAAATACACATAGTGATAAAGGAAACTACAGTGAAATAGAGTTTTATATGTATATAGATATATTTATGTACATATATGTATCTGTATACATACAGATATTTTTTAAACCAAGTTCATGTACTTCAGGTTAAGAATCTCTACTCTAGACTTGAACTTCTGAGAGCCAAGATGGCAGAGTGATTGGTAAATGTTCTACCCTTCCATTTGTTGACCTGGAAGGACCCATATAATATTTCTCCAGGAAAAAATCCTAGAACAGTATCACAAAGGGGGGGGTCCCTCTTGCTGTGGCTGAAAGGGACCAGTGTGAGACCACCCCAGCAAACTGGGAGAAGATACTGAGTCCCGGGGGGAAGGGAGGTGGAGCCCAATACCAGGAATACAGGCATGCCTCAGCACCCCAAGGAAATCAGGAAGACATTAGCCCAGACAGGTTCACCAACTGCTGAGCTTTTCCATTCTCTAGTTCAGCAGAGGAGACCTCTTGTGGCCAGACAACCCCTCCCCCACACTTAACAAAACTAGCTCCAAGGTAACTCTAGGGAAACCCAGAAAGATTTCACCTGGCCTCTGCTTTCTCACACTAGCCAGCTCAGCACCAGGTGAGCTGCAGCATTTTACCTTCCAGCTGAAAGAACCAGAGGCCACAACATACAAAACCTCAAATTCAAGGCACAAGAACTGTGGGACAGAACCCCTTGTTCCCCAGAAGCAGAGATCTACTTTAAAAGTCACAAAAAAAGGTGATCATCATGAATAAGAAGCAAAGTAGAAAAGAAAAGACCATAGAACCTTTCTATGGAGGCAAGGACCAAAACACGAACACACAAGAGGTCAGCATTGAGACTGTATTCACATATGAAACTGCAGAAGGGAAAATGAACTGATCTCAAGCTCAAAGAGCATTTCTAGAAGAGCTGAAGAAGGATTTTAAAAGTCAAATTAGAGAAATAGAAGAAAAACTAGCCAATGATTTTAAAAATATGGAAAAAAGAAATCACAGAAGAATTTAAAAGGAAAATTGGACAAAAGGAAAAGGAAGTACAACACCTAACAGGAGAAAATAACTTCTTAAAAGGAAAAATTGGACAAATGCAAAAGAAAATGCAAAAGCTAACTGAAGAAAACAATTTGATAAAAATTATAACTGGGCAAGTAGAAGCTAATGACTCTATGAGGCATCAAGAATCAGTCGAACAAAATCTAAAGAATGAAAAGATAGAAGAAAATGAAAATATCTCATTGGAAAAACAACTGACCTGGAAAATAGATCAAGGAGAGAAAATCTAAGACTTATTGGTCTACCAGAAAGCCATAATGAAAAAAGTCTGGACAATATTTTCCAAGAAATCATCAAGGAAAACTTCCCCAAACTCCTAGAACCAGAGGGCAAAATAGTCATTAAAAGAATCCATTGTTCATCCCCTAAGAGAGATCCCAAACTAAAAACACCAAGGAATATCGTTGCCAAATTCCAGAACTATCAAGTGAAGGAGAAAATACTGCATGAACCAGAAAAAAAACAATTGACATATCAAGGAGCTACAGTCAGGATCACATAGGACCTTGCAGCTCCTACATTAAAAGGCTGAAGGAATTGGAATATGATATTCCATAAGGCAAAGGAGCTGAGACTACAACTAAGGATCAATTACCCAGCAAAGGTGAGTATAATATTTCAGGCAAGGAGATGGACATCCAATGAAATAAGGGATTTCCAGACCTTCCTGAGGAAAAGGCCAGAGCTCAACAGAAAATTCGATCTTCAAATACAAGTCTCAAGAGAGACATATAAAGGTAAACAGGGGAGAAAACTTGTTATTCAACATGGGCAAACTGTTTACATCCCTATATGGAAAGATAATACTTGCTAATCTTGAGAATGGTACATTTGTCATGATACATAAAAAGGATATACATGGATAGAGGGAGTGGTTATAAAGTAAATGATATGGTGACAAAAATGTAATTTGAGGGTATAAAGGGATTGCAACAGGAGACATGAAAAGGAGGAGGCAGAAAATGGTAAATTACATCACAGGAGGAGGCACAAAAATATATTACAGTACAGAGAAAGAGGGAAGGGAGATGAGCACAGTTTGAGATTTACTCTCATCTGATTTGGTTCAAGGAGGGAACAACAAACTCAGTTAAGTATAGAAATCTGACTAGCTCTACAGGCAGTAGAAAGGAAAAGGGGAAAGAAAAGGGAGGGGAGGGTAAAAGGGAGAGAAGAAGTAAGGGAAAAGGGGAATAAAGGGAGTGGGGCTTAAAGAAGGAAGGGAAGACTGAGGGAGGCAGTGGTCAAAAATTAAAACTATTTTGGAGGGAAGGGAGAAAAGAGAACTAAAAGCACAAATGGAGGGAAAGACACAGATAGTAATCATAACAGTGAATGTGAATGGGATGAACTCTCCTATAAAATGGAGATGGAGAGCAGAATGGATTAAAAACCATATTCCAACAATATGTTGTTTACAAGAAATACATTTGAAATGGGGGAATACAAAAAGGGTAAAGGTTGTAGCAGAATATATTGTGCTTCATCTAATGTAAAAAAAGCAGGGGTAGCAATCCTAATCTCAGACAAAGAAAAAGCAGAAATAGATCTAATGAAAAGAGATAAGGAAGGAAAATATATCCTGCTAAAAGGCACCATAGACAATGAAGCAATATTATTACTAAACATATAGGCTCCAAGTGGTAGAGCATCCAAATTCTTAGAGGAGAAGTTAAGAGAGTTACAGGAGGAAATGGACAGCAAAACTATACTAGTGGGGGACCTCAACCTCCTCGTCTCTGAACTTGATAAATCTAATGTCAAAATAAACAAGAAAAAAGTTAAGGAGGTGAATAAAACTCTGGATAAGGTAGATATGATAAATCTCTGGAGAAAACTGAATGGTGATAGAAAGGAATATACCTTTTTCTCAGTGGTACATGGCACATATACAAAAACGGATCATAAACTAGGACATAAAACCTTACAGTCCAATACAGAAAGGCAGAGTTAGTCAATACATCCTTCTCAGATCATAATGCAATAAAAATTACATGTAATACAAGGCCATGGAAAAATAGACCAAAAATTAATTGAAAACTAAATAATTTAATCCTAAAGAATGAGTGTGTTAGACAACAAATCATAAAAACAATCAACAACTTCATTAAAGAGAATGAGACAACCTACCAAATCTTACGGGATACTGCAAAAGCAGTTCTTAGGGGAAATTTTATATATTTGAATTTCTACATGAATAAAATAGAGAAAGAGGAGATCAATGAATTGGGCATGCAACTGAAAAAGCTACAAAAAGGACAAATTGAAAATCCCCAAGTAAATACCAAATTAGAAATACTAAAAACCAAAGGAGAGATTACTAAAATTGAAATTAAGAAAACTATTGATCTAATAATAAATAAAAGTAAGAGTAGGTTTTATGAAAAAACTAATGAAATTGATAAACTTTTGGTCAATTTCATTAAAAAAAGAATAAAACCAAATTACCAATATCAAAAATGAAAAGGGCGAACTAACCTCCAATGAGGAGGAAATTTAAACAATAATTTGAAATTACTTTTCCCAACTATATGCCCATAAACTTGACAATCTAAATGAGATGAATGATTATTTTAAAAAATATAAATTGCCCATATTAACAGAAGAGGAAGTTGAATACTTAAATGACCCCATCTCAGAAAAAGATGTTGAATAAGCCAACAATGAACTCCCTAGGAAAAAATCTCCAAGGCCAGACAGATTCACAAGTGAATTCTATCAAACATTTAAAGAACAGTTAATTCGAATACTATATAGACTATTTGGGAAAACTGGGGAAGAAGGGTTCTACCAAATTCTTTTCATGAAACAAATATGGTTCTGATACCCAAACCAGGAAGAGCCTAAACAGAGAGAAAATTATAGACCAATTCCTCTAATAAATATAGATGCAAAAATTTTAAATAAGATATTGCCAAAAAGAATGTAGCAACTTACCACAAGGATAATACATTATGATCAGGTAGGATTTATACCAGGGATGCAGGGCTGATTCAATATTAAGGAAATGATTGGCATTATTGATCATATCAACAACAAAACTAACAGAAAACACATGATTATCTCAACAGATGCAGAAAAAGCTTCTGACAAAACACAACACTCATTCCTACTGAAACACTGGAGAGCACAGGATAAATGGAATTTTCCATAAAATAATAAGCAGTATCAACCTAAAACATTCAGCAAGCATTATATACAATGGGGATAAGCTAGATGCGTTTCCAATAAGATCAGGGATGAAACAAGGATGTCCATTATCACCACTACTACTCAATATGGTCCTAGAAATGTTAATTGTAGCAATAAGAGAAGAAAAAGAAATTGAAGGAATTAGAATAGGTAAAGAAGAAACAAAGTTATCACCCTTTGCAGATGATATGATGATATACTTAGAGAATCCCAGAGAATCAAGTGAAAAACTACTTGAAATAATAGACCACTTTGACAAAATTGCAGGTTATAAAATAAACTCACATAAAACATCTGCATTTCTATATATTACTAATAAAGCCCAGCAGCAAGAGATAGGAAGAGAAAATCCATTTAAAGGTACAGTAGACACTATGAAATATTTGGGAGTCTACCTGACAAAACAAACCCAGAGATTATATGAACACAATTACAAAACACTTTTTGCACAAATAAAGTCAGATCTAAGTAAGTGGAAAAACATCAGTTGCTCATGGGTGGCCTGAGCCAATAAAATAAACCTGACAATTCTACCTAAATTAATTTACTTATTCAGTGCCATACCAATCAAACTATCAGATAATTATTAATATCACAATTCATCTGGAAGAACAACAGGTCCAGAATATCAATGGAACTAATAAAACGAAATGCTAGGGAAGGTGGTCTACCCTACCAGATCTCATATTGTATTATAAAGCAGCAATTATCACAACCACTTGGTACTGGTTAAGAAATAGAGGGGTAGACCAGTGGAATATGTTAGCTATTCAAGACACAGTAGTCAGTGAATATAGCAATCTACTGTTTGATAAATCCAAGGAACCCAGGTTCTGGGATAAGAACTCACTGTTTGACAAAAATTGCTGGGAAAATTGGATAACAGCATGGCAGAAACTGGGCATAGGTCAATGCCTGACACCATACTCAAGAATAAAGTCCAAATAGGTACACGATCTAGGTAGAAAGATTGATACTATAAACAAATCAGGGGAGCAAAGAATGGTGTATTTGTCATATTTATAGAGACTGGAGAAATTTTTGACTAAACAAGAGATAGAAAACATTATGAAGGTCAAAAGGGATAATTTTGATTACATTAAATTAAAAAGTTTTTGCACAAACAACCCCAATGCAACCAAGATTAAGAGAGAAGCAGAAAACTGGGAAAGAATTTTTGCAACTAGTGTCTGTGATAAAGCCCTCATTTCTAAAATATATAGAGAACTGATTCAAATGTAGAAGAATACAAGTCATTCCCCAGTTGATAAATGGACAAAGGATATGAGTAGGCAGTTTTCAGAGAAAGAAATTAAAGCTATCTATAGTCATATGAAAAAATGCTCTAAATCACTATTGATTAGAGAGATGTCAGTCAAAACAACTCTGAGGTACCACATTGCACCTATCAGATTGGCTAACATGACAAAACAGGAAGACGATCAATGCTGGAGAAGATGTGGGAGAGTTGGAACACTAATTCATTTTTGGAGCTGATTCAACCATTCTGGAGAGCAATTTGGAACTAAGCCCAAAGGGCTACAAAAATGTGCATACCCTTTGACCCAGCAATATCGCTTCTAGGACTGCATCCCAAAGACATCATATAAATGGGAAAGGGTCCCTCATGTACAAAAATATTTATAGCAGTTGTCTTTGTTGTGGCCAAAAACTGGAAATCAAGGGGCTGTCCATCAATTGGGGAATGGCTGAACAAGTTGTGGTATATGAATGTAATGGAATACTATTGTGCTATAAGAAATGATGAACTGAAAGACTTCAGAGAGGCCTGGAAAGACTTATATGAACTGATACTGAGTGAAAGAAGTAGAACCAGGAGAACTTTGTACATAGCAACACCCACAGCATGCAAGTAATATTTTTGGTATACTTAGTCCTTCATCGCAATACAAGGACCTAAAAAATTCCCAGTGGAGGCAAAACACCTTCCACATGCAGAGAAGGAACTATGGAATTGGATCGTAGAATGAAGCAGACCATTTTCTTTTGTGTTATGTATTGTTTTGTTTCATTTTGTTTTATGACTTCTCCCATTCATTTTAATTCTTCTATTCAACATGACTATGGTGAAATTGTATTTAATAGGAATGTATGTGTGGAACCTATATAAGATTGACAGTTGGTTTCAGGAGGTAGTAGGGGGAAGGGGGGAAAAGGGGGAGGAAAAAGAGGGGGAGTAAGGGGAAAAAAATCTAAGACATATGGAAGTGATTATAGAACACTGAAAACAAATAAAATAACTATAAAAATGAATAAGTAAATAAATTGAATAGCAGAAGTATTTCTAAGACTAATAAAAAAAATAAAAGGAATCTCTGTTCTAAGACTTCTCTACTAAACAGCTATGACCTTTTTTGGTTGAAGAGACAATCACAAATCTTTGCTATATTGACTGTAAACAACTGAAAAACTGAATCAAAATATAGTCTTAATCTAACAAATTATTATCCTTCAAAAAAAATCCCACTGATTTATGAATTTGGCATCATTAGTCATAACACAGATACATTGACCAATGGCCATTTTCTGCCTGATATTCATTAAAGAAAGTGAAATGAGCAGATAATGCCCAATTTAATGTATCTGTTGTCCACCTCATAGCTGAGACATATGTACTTTGAACTGAAAGATGTCAAGTTTGCTCTGACTTCTGCAATGGAGAACAAAGATCTTTGTCTGCTTCTTTAATACTTTCTAGTCTCTAGTTCTATCCTCCATTCATTTTACTTCTCATTTTGGTGCTCTTATTTTTATCTCTACTTAATTATATCATTCCACCCACATTCACTTCTATCTTTCAGACTTTTGATGTGAGTGTGGGTTGGGGTGCAGCAAAGAGAGCAGGAGGCAAAAGCAGGCAGGAGAGAACTATCCTCTTATGTTTTCTATTTTTTCCACTAGAAGTGCAAGGCTATTAGTGACTTTTAAGCTCTTTTGTAATTCTAAAATTGACTCACACATGAATGGTACTTTTATCACTGAAAAGATACAGTCCCAATTTTGGAAAACACCAAGAAAAACAGAAAATTTAAAAAACTTGAGTTCTTCTGCATATTTGAATAGCAATGAAATTCCCACTTGAAATATAGTAGCAAGCTGAGTCATGTGCTATGGAAAGATGCTCTTTTCACTCACCACCATGAAGTACAGCACACAGTCTGCTGAACAGATGGTCTCAAAAATAAAACTTATCCTTCCGAGTTCAGAACCTGTGGCTCCTGTCATGGATGTTGGAGGCCTATTTGCCAAAGCAGAAAGGCAATATTTACAATGTGTTCCCAATACAATTTGGAGACAAATTGGGCTCGAGTTTTTAGTGAAAATGAAAGCCAAAAGTTTCAGTTCCATTGACCTCCTGCTGTTATTCATTCCATTTCTGCCTCTTGCTGTGTTTAATGCAAGTAATAATAGAAAGTACCATAGATATCCATAGCAAAATGTGGCTGTTTGCCATTCTTAGTACAAATGATACCATCACGCATTGAAAAATCTAAAAACATATTCATGGGATAAAGCTCCTCTGACCTCTGACATTAATGCCTACTATCCACAAATTGGCACCAACTGATTTACACAGGATGCCATCATAATTTAAAGGCAGAGTTGAGGAAACTAAAAGAAATACAATATTCTTAAAAAATATATATAATACAATATTCTTAAAAAATATATATAAAAAATACAATATTCTTAAAAAATATAAAAAAATATATAAAAAAAATAAAAATATTAAAAAATATTATATATATAAAAATATATAATATATATATAAATATATAAAAAATATATATATATAAATATATATATAATATATATATTATATATAAAATATATATAAAATATATATTTCAGTTAACTTTAACCAATAACTCTCTCTCTCTCTCTCTCTCTCTCTCTCTCTCTCCCTTTCTCAAGCATTAACAAATTCTTGTTACTAGAGCATTTTAGACATAATATTCCAGCTGTTACTTCCTGGAATTAAATAATGACTAAGGTAAAACTAATAGTTAAAACAGTCTCTGATCATCAGTCTTACAAAATAGTTTGTAAATAATTATCTTGTGGCCGACACTATTTCTCAATAATTTTAGTTAGTAGTCATTTAGTTAACAAATTTAATTTATAATGAGATAATAATAATTTTAATTAGTAATACCATATTATATTACAATATTCATGCATATAAAGAATTTCTCTTTCAAATATTCCTATGGCAAATAATACAAAAATTCTTAAAGGCAGTGAATCAGAGTGATTTTCCTTACTTAAATCCTGGGATATGCAAGTTTAAGATCAGATAATCATTATCCGAGCCTCCTGCCCCACTCTGGATATGGTCTCCAGCTACCTCCCAACCTGCAAATATAAATGTCAAATACAGAATCTCATTAAGAAGAATGAAATGTAGAATTATATACAGTAGATTGCATGAGCCTTGGAGTCAGGAATATCTCAGTTCAAGATGTGTCACTGACACATGCTGGCTATGAATCTGTGAAACTCTCTAAGATTATTGGCTGCCAAAAACTTGTGCATATTGGCATAAATGGAGAGACATTTACCCCCTAAGTTTCCTAGACTGATGGCATCCCATATCTTAACCACAAATCTCCAAATAACATAAGAACAGAAGGACCAAATCAGATATTATTTTATAGATTTTCTAAATGTTTTCCTTATAACAAGCCTATGAGGCAGATTTTTCATTTTTTTTTAATTTAACGAACATTTGTTAAGCACCTACTATGTGTCAGGTACTGTGTGAGAAGCTTTACAAATATGATTTCTTTTAATCCTCACAACAAACCTAATTTTACAAAGAAGGAAACTGAGGCAGTCAGGAATTAAGTGACTTACCCAGAGTCATACAACTACCAGTATCTATCTAATGCACCATCTGGCCATTTCTCATAGATGATACCAGTATTACTATTACAGAAGAAACAGAGGCTCTCAAAGCTTTAGTGAACTGTCCAACATTTCCCAGTAAGTTAAGTGACAAAGCTTCCACTTAAACTTGGGTCTGAATGCAATGGTCTTTTCACTAATCATTTAGAAAAGCAGCCAACATATTCATCATGGAATGTTAGAGTTAAAGGGACACTAGCTATAGAGATCATTTAGTCCAACCCCATTTTGCAGATGAGGAAACTGAGGACCAGAGAGGTAAAGTGAACAATGCAAAGTCACAAAGCCATGGCAGAGGTAGGATTAGCATGCAGGTTTCTTTATTCCCAGATCACAGGTAAGATTACTCTTTCCTTCTGTTGCTTCTTATCCCTACTCAAAAATTCATTTCTACATATTTAATGTTCTCCTGCAATGGCTTCAAATGAGTTAAAAAGGTCATCAACAGTCATGAGACTCAAAGTTAACAATTCCCGAAAGGGAAGTGCTACTTGTCAACCTCAGCTGCAAATTAAATGCTGTGTTAAAAGGCTCCCTGATACCAGCCAAGATGTTTCTTTGCAAAATTCCCTATGAGAAAATAGCTGAAGGTTTGTGCTTTAGAAAAGAAAAATCTTTAATAAGAAAGCTAATAATTCTGTACCTCCATAAAGCCTACATTTTCTAAAGTAAAACAGATTTCTTTTCCAAATTCTAATATACTACACTGGAAATCTCGCTCTACATCAGGCCTGCACAATATATGGCCCGCAGGCCATTTGCCTCCCACAAAAGATTTCAGACAGCCCACAAAAAAACGTGGAGGATGCAAAAGAAAATAAAGATGTAAGGAGTGCTTTGTCCGTGCCCCATTTAACCCATCTTCCTTTAGCCACTATTGTGCCTGTCATGTAACTCAGTGGGTGGGTTGCCACTGTGCTCTGTCCTGTTTGTCATGTAACCCATGGCAACGAACCTTCATATAATCACTTGGAAAGTGAGCCACTAAAAACCTATCTGCTGCCGAAGAAGTTTAGCCTGTTTTAATTTTGACCCCTACCTTCTGCCAAGTTGAGCAGGTCTGCTCTAAATCAACACTGGTAAGGGGAAATTTGAAGCTGTCCAGTGGATAAAGGGGAACCGGGATATTTAGCTGAGAGATAAATAACTGGGACTGGAAAGTCCTGTACTAGGCTGATGTATTGACTGGAGTCGGGCTGCCTAACGTGGAGGGGAAGGGGTAAGAAGGGGGCCTATGTACAACCCATAAGGCTGCACTCAGCTGCCACGCTCAAATCTGGAAAGGGAGGAATGAGGGGAAATGACTGGCACTTATACTGAGCTTTAGAGTTTACAGAGCTCTTTCCTCACAAAAATTCTGTTAAGTAAGAAGTACAAATACTAGGAACCCCAATTTACAGCTGAGGAAATGGAAGCTCAGAGATATTAACTGATTTGTTCCATAAACACACAGCTAATAAATGTAGAAGCCAGGACTGATTTTATTTCTTGACAAATAAATCCAGTGTTTATTTAACTCTGTCAGGCTGCCAATACTAGAGGAAGGAAGGTAGGAGAAGTGGATAGAGGGAAAGGGAGAGGGGGGAAAGCAAAGGAGGAGGATGAGGAAAGAGGAGGGATAAGGAAAAGGGAAAAGATGAGGAGGAAAGAGGAAGGAAGGGGGAAGGGAGAGGGGGGACAAGGAAGGGGAAGAAGAGAAAGAGGAGGAGAGTGGGAGAAAAGGGGAAGAGGGAGAATAAGGAAAGGGGAGGGGGGCAAAGAGGGGAGAAGGAGGAGAAGGAGAGACAAAGTCAGAGACAGAGAGACACAGACAAAGACAGACTGAAAGACACAGAGGAACAGAGAGACAAAGAAAGATGGAGATAGATAGTCTGAGACAGAGGGAAACACACCAAGAGACAGAGACTTGGAGAGAGTGAGATAAGAAAGGAAGGAGAATCAGAGACACACAGAGAGAAATGGGCGGGGTGGAGTGGGGAGAGAAGGAGGGAGAGGGAGGGAGGAGGGAGAAAACACCCTCCTCACAGAGCATGAATGTGTTTCCTGCTTGGCTAACAAAATTGAGTAAGCCATAAAAGGTCCAGTCGGGCTGGATCTCCTAGTTTGTTCAGGTTGCTCAAAGTTGATAGGAGGAAAAATTGAGAGGAAAACAAAAACATTAGCATTTAGAATAGGATAATTAATGGGGAAAGACAGCCAGGTATGCATATAACAAGGTAATACAGAGACTGTTCAACCAATATATGCATTTGATCTTATACCAAGTTCTTTAAAACATAGTTACCAATGCAATGCAAGGCAGGTCATGTAAGAGAGCTCAAGAAACACTGGAATTTTCTCCCACAACTACTACTCCCTTCACCTTATTTCTGCTTCCTATGACACAGCAGATGAGCTAGAACATGAGATGCTTCTATGTCCCACTACAGAAGGTCTTGGAGCCACTATAAAACTTTTCTTCTCCAAATTTCCAAATGAATACTTTCAAGCTTTAGGCTGTTCTGTACAAAGTCCTTAATAATCTGGACATATCTCACTGGTGCCCACTTGTTTGGGCACTGGAGATATTATGGTAGATATTATGGTAGACTAAGTGAAAAGCTGCTGCCTATACAATAATAGGATAGGAATTGGGACTGGGACTGAGATTTCAATGGTATAGGGAAATCATGAGAACAGAAGCTCCTACTAGGTAGCATAATGTATAACTGCAAGGGAGCATAAAGGCTAGTGAGGCTCTCATTATACAGACAAGAAAACTGAGGCTGATATCTTCTGTGTAATTTATGGACTTAGACATGCCTAGAGAGCTGAAAAGTTAAGCTACTTACCCAAGGTCTCACAGATAGTATGTAGCAGAGGCAAAATTTGAAACCAGGTATCCCTTATTTCAAGACCAGCTCTATACCCACTCTTATCATAATGGTTTATGCTTATGTAACATTTTACAAAGCCCTTCAAATATACAGTCTCATTTGGTATTCACAACAATTCTATAAGGGAGGTTGTGGGGCAGCTAGGTGGTGCAGTGGATAGAGTACCAGTGCAGGAGTCAGGAGGGCCTGAGTTCAAATCTCACCCCAAACACTTCACACTCACTAGCTGTGTGACCTTGGGCAAGTCACTTAACCCCAATTGCCTCATCCTGGGTCATCTCCAGTCATCCTGATGAATATCTGGTCACTGGATTCAGATGGCTCTGGAGAAGAAGTGAGGCTGGTGACCTGTACAGCACTCGCTCACTCAAAACGAAGTCAAGTGCAAGTCATGTCATTATTTCTCTGATGGCAAGGTCTTCTTCAGCAATGAAGGATGAACGCACATAAAGGAGGTACTATGGATATGAATATTGCACTCATTTTAAAGATGAGTAAATTCATTCATCCACAGGATACACATTTATTAAGCACCTACTGTGTGCCAGGCACGGTTCTGGGTAGCTCCTCACCCCCAAAAAAAGCCAGGACAGTACTGGGCTACATTAAGAGAGGGAAAACTTTCAAAAATGAGGAAGTGAACATGGTCAGACCTTATTTAAGAAGGCCACTGGTAAAATGGAGTGATTCAGAGGACAATCAAGGTGGGGAAGGGTCTTAGATCCATGTATACAGGATCTATTGAAGGAAATACAGATATCCAACCTGGATAATAGAGACCTCGGGGAGGACATGATAGCTATATTCAAGTATTTGAAGAGCTGTTCTTTTTGGCCCTAGAGAGTTGAATCAAAAGCCATGCAATGATATTTCAAAGATGGTTGCCTTGAGGTCAGAAAAAACTTCTTACCAACTAGAGCTGTTCAATGGGTCACCTCACGAGATAGAAGGTTCTCCCCAGTGGAGGTTTTCAAGCAGAGGTGACCACTTGTTGAGGGCTTTATGGTGAGGATATTATTTCTTGGATGAGTTCAACTAGAGAGTCACAAAGGTCCCTTCCACTTCTGAATTTCCATGACTTACTAACATAGTGTAATAAGTAAAATTCTGGACTAGGAATTGGGAGAGACTCTAGTCTCCTAACTGTGTGATCACGAGTAAGTCTAAACATCCCTGAGACCATTGTTTCTCATCAGTAAAATGTGGATACCTGCCTTACAGGGTTATTGGGAGGAAAAGGACGAGACATCTGATTTCAAAGGTATGGGGAACTCTCTAGCAAGAAATAATTTCTGGCTGGAAGAATCATGGATGGCAAATGGGGGAGATGCTATTTGAGTAGGCTCTTGAAAGACAAGTAATTAGCTGAGATGTGGGAGAAGACACTCTGCACAGAGGAAAGTTTACTATGCACTTAAGGAATATTGTGTATTTTACTTTTGTTTCTGTTTTGTTTTCATAGGGTATTTGAAGGGAGAATAGCATAAAATAAGACTGGATATAAATATTGGAATGAGATAAAGGAGAGTCTTGCATGCCAGGTAAGAAACCTGGATTTTATTTGGTAGACAATACAGAACCACAAAGGGCAGCTAGATGGCACAGTAGATAGAGTGCGAGGCCTAGACTTGTGAAGACATGAGTTCAAATTTAGCCCCAGACATTTACCTGCTGTGACCCTGGGTAAGTGATTTTACTTGTTTACCTTGTCTTTGTCTTTCGTTCTCAAAGAGAACCATGACATCAAGATGATGACATGACTTGCACCTGACTTCGAGTTGCATAAAGCAGGGCTGTGCAAGGTCACCTCACCTTCTTCTCCTGAGTCATCTACGGCAAACCACTCCAGTATCTTCCTCAAAAAGACCCCAAATGCAGTCACAAAGACACTACTAAAACAACTGAACAATAACAAAGCAGAACTACAATTTTTTTGAGCAGCAGAGTGGTGATCATGTCTATAGGGCCAGAGATATTGAGACAGGGATTAGATGCATAGCTTTGCTGACATAGAAAACTCTCAGGTAAGGAAAAGTCCCTCTATATCAATGCAGATAAGCACCTTCTCTGAAACAGTCTTTTAAAAGACTAGAACACCAAAAGGTTAACAGATTTGTTTTGGGTCACATAGTAGTACATGCCAGAGACAAGATCTGAATTCAAATCTACCTTGTTCTAGGACCAGGTATCTACCCACTATACCACTCTGTCTCTTACAGAGTTGTTGTGAGGAACAAAAGGTATAAAGGATGTAAAATGCTTTGTAAATTTTTAAGCTGTCTGTATAAGTGTCTACAATTATTAATAATTGTTATTGATAAATTAATTGCTACTACTAACAAAGTATTAAATTTATTAATCTGTTATTGAATTATTAAAATGATTAAGTAGTAACAATTGTTATTAATGTCAGAACTGTGGTTCAAATTCAAGTCTTATATTTGCAGTTAAAGTTCAATATTCTCTCCACTCCACCATTTCACTTCTTAAACACTCAATTACCTATTCATACATATCACACCTATGAGAAAATAAAGAAATTTGTTACCATGACGGAAAAAAAAATCATTGGCCTTTGACCACAATATCCAGACTTGAAGTAAAAGAAAATAACATTAAGATCATTTTGGTTCTTTCTCACCACAATTTAGCATGTTCATCCAGAGATGCACCAGAAAACAGCTGCCTGTGATTCCTGACTATAGCAAGAAGCTCTGCATTTGGACTCACCATTCATTCCATCACATTTTGAGTTTCCAACATTGAAGCAGGAGGTTTTCATATTGGCAGGCAAGATGTTCCACCATTTATATTCAAACCCCAGAGCAGGTTCTGTTCCTGCTGGGCATGGCTTACATTCTAAGGGAGACAAGGATAGAGAAAAGCAGTAACACCAACTATGTTGTGACACTACTGAAAGTTCCCCCTCTTTCTTTCACCAACATCACTGATGACTCTTTAGTTTGGGGCTGGGGAGGGATGAAAAGGAGTAGGAGAAGTTTTTGGAGTCAATAACATTCCCAAAAAAATCAATTAAAAAAACCCTTAAAAATATCAAGATACACACAAAAAACCATATATTTGTTCATAATCAAAAGGGAAATGACCAATGAGTGACTTTTAAAAAATATTTCCTCACTTAATTTCCACAAATTAATTCCCCTTCATACAAATAAAACATAAACTATAGAGGTAGTCAGCCCCCCTTAACATTTCAGTATTATTTTTACTATTATTACTATCACCCCACAATTAAGGAAGGACTTAACACTAAAATTAGTGGGATTTTCCTGTGAGTATCTGAAAACAAAAGCTTGTTCCACTGCCAAAACCTTCACACAATATCCCATTAAAAACCTAACACATTTAATGACACATCTTTACTTGTGGTACATGAAAGTGTTGCCATTTAAGACTGGATATTCACATCTTTAGTATCTTTTTAATAAATAGTTATCATTTCCTCATTCTAAGTTGCTATTGATATGAGTTATTTTGACATGAAGGAGCTTTGATTTAAACACATCATTCAATTGACTTCAATTAAATTATTATTTATTAGGCAACTACTAAGTGCAAGTCACTGGGACCAAGGGAAAGACCTTCCATTAGAGCCAGAGGTTTTTAACCTGAAGTTTGGAAAGAAGAAAGAATGAAGGAAAGAAAGATGGAAAGTAAGAAAGAAAGAAGGAAAGAAAGAAAGGAGGGAAGAAGGAAGGAAAGAAAGAAAGCAGGAATGAAAGAAAGGAAGAAGGAAGAAAAAAGAGAAAGAAAAAGAAAGGAGGAAAGAAAGTAGGAAAGGAGGAAAGAGAGAAAAAGAAAGAAAAAGAAAAGAGAGAAAGAAAGACAGGGAGGAAGGAAGTGAGGGAGGAAGAAAGAAAATTGTATTTCTATACAATTCATTTCATTTGTAATCTTATTTGTTCTATTTTATGTTTTTAAAAACATTTTTCTAAGAAAGCGGTGATAGGTTTCATCAGATTTGTGACACAGGGACATTTAGAACTCCTGCATTAGCTACAGATGATCTTCCATGAAAGAATTTCTGTAAAGATTGAATTCTGGGAAAAGCTAAATTCCTACCCTGCGTTCCATCTGAAAATGTTCCATGTGGGCAAGGAGTACAAGAAGATGAGCCATTGTTATAAAATCCTGGGTTGCAGGGTGGACAATCCCTCTTCTCTCCAGAAGGGGGAAGCCTCACAGCATCTGGGAGGTCTTCTTGGCATATCTTGGGCTCTATCCATTTGTACATTATCTGTGTCTGTAAGAAGCACACAAGTCACATGTCAGGTCTCAATTATGTTAAAATCCCAAACACCTAAATGATCTCAGTTGAAACATAACTAGGACATATTACAGTAAATGACAGGCTGTGGATCCCTGTACAAAGGCTGCCCCCTGGTCAGAAAATAATGTAATATCATGGAAGAAAGGGTAAAAAAGAAATTTGAGCACCAGTTAGGAACATCAGTTTATAAACTGTGCTTCAGGGGTCTTTTTTTTCCCTGATGATTTCAAGAAAATATTCTTCAAGAAAATGAATCAGATATTATAGTAAGCATTTCATTGGTATTCTATTATTTCATAACAGAAATCAACCACAGTCTAATACCTAATATTAAGTATACAAACAGGAGATCGGAGGTAGAACACTTCTTTCACTTAGAGGTATTTGGGGATGGGGAGCTTTTCTTTCATTCTTTGGCACAGACGAAAAGACAAAGTATTTATAAGTGTATTTTTAAATAAATCAATTATATTATTAATGCATTTACCAAGCTCATCTTTCATAAGGTAAACTGATTTAACTTTTTTCTTTGACTTGATAGTCATTCCATTTTTTTAATAGGAATACAAACCTTTGAAGAACATAGTTACATTGAAAGGATCCCCAGTAAACATATCCCAAAGGCACCAAAGAGAATGGCCCAAATAAAAAAGAGGAAACAAATCAAAATTATAGCTAAAAGAGAATTAAACTTTCCTTTCCTTAAAGATCCAGGCTTATCTAATAATTCCATCCTCTTCAAGAAACACTTGAGTGGTAAGTCTAATAATTCTAGAAGATGGGTCTGTAAATTAGAATTTCAATGTAAACCAAAATTTCAATGGTTATTCTGAAAAGCTATTTCCAATGATAGAAACCCAATAACAGAAAGTCCTTGTAGCTCATTGACTTTTTCCTCAAGAATCCCCTTAGATATAAAAGTCAACTTATTTCAACAAGGCTATGTAGAAAAAGACACATTGCTCAACACAGTTATAAAAGGCATTTTTCTTTCATAACTTATCTCAACTCTTTCAGCTCACACATTTTGGGCTCTGTAAGCAGTCACTTGGACTGGTCATGACACCTGTCTACTTCAATTTGTCATGTATAAAATAATGGGTAAGCTTAGCCTTTCTGAGATGCTGAGAGAATCAGTTAGACCCTCTAGCTATAAAGGGCTTCCAATTCTCTAGTAAAACCAGGGGATTTAATTAAATGAAATAACATTGGTTACAGTTTAAATTGACTCACAAGATGAAAAAGAAACCATATTCGGGGACACTAAGCAGAGCAGTTGTACTACTATCATGTTTGCTTTAATATCAATTTCATATTGTAACCCCAGTCCCAAAGTCCATTAGTATGGGACTCTCTCACCTGTGTAAGAGGAAAGGACAGAGCTGGGGAAAACAAGAGATAGAGAGTCCTCAAATCTTCCTTGAACTTTCTTTGAGGCACACATCTAATTAGATGTGTGTATATGTAGTCATTCTGCAAGCATTTATTAAGCACCTAAGTTACATTGATCACAGTGCTAAATACTAGGGATGCAAACAAAGGCGAAAACAGACCCTGCCCTCAGGGAGCTCATATTCTAGCGTTGTGTTGAGAAACTGCAAGCTTCTCATTATGAGGGCGTTGCATGAGGATCAGCAACGATGGTCATCATTGTAGCTGAATTGGTAGGTAAGAGACTGGTAGGTAGGAGACAAGTCATTATATACATATATATTTATATGTATATATATATATATATGCACACATACATACAGGCATATACATAAATATATAGGTATATACATACATATATAGGTATATATTCATACATATACATACACATGTATATGTGTGTGACAAGACTCCACAAGTTGTGAGGGCTGTCCTCTACATGTAGCATAGGGGTATTATTGTGTGACTCAAAGAAAGCTCAAGGAAGATTTGAGGTCTTCATTCTGCAGAAGGGAAAACTAAGACCCAGACAGACGGTTAAGTGAATTCAGTTAGTTAAGCAGCAGAGCTGAGATTAGAAGCTGAGTACCTAAATCTGGCTCACTACAACAGTCTGCCTCTATCAAGAGAAACTGTCAAATTAGAACACATCATATGCCTATAGATAAACTGCCAAATTAATAACCCTAACAAAGAATGAGGTTAGTTTGGCAGAACTAATTCCCAGTGAGTGGATGCTGGATCATAGTAGTCATGGATTTAGAGCTGCAAGGAGTCTTTAATGATCATATATTCTACCCCTTTCATGTTCTGTAGGAAAGAATCCCAATGCCTGTAATTTGTCCAAAGTCACACAGGTAGTAAATGGAATAAAAACCAGTTCTTCTTACTATATATTGTCACTTATTCTATCTTTTCTGAGTGTTAAAAATTCTACCAAAGTCATACTTGTGTATGTGATTATACATTCTTAGGGATATAACTACTCCTACATTATGGGAGATCTTTACTGAAAAGAATCATGTGATAGATCCTTCCCTAGCAAATAATTGCCCCTAAATTAATCTGCTTTGTAAATTTCAGATTTTTTAAGTTGAAGTTTCTTAAAGGCATATGTTATATCTTAATTTGACAGTTTCTCTTGATAGAGGCAGACTGTTGTTGTGATCCAGATTTAGGTTACTCTACTTGTAGAGTAGCCCCATTTACTTATTTCTATCCATACTATTATCTGACAATTTATTCTGTTTCTCTCATTTAGGCTACAGGCTTCTTGAAAACCCTAAATTACATAGTATGCTTTTCCACAATGAATACTGACAAATTACTGCTATGTATATAAGGATTGAGATGGGGACTGAATCTTCAATTTAACTGTCACCAAGACTCCAGGATGACGAAATTCTCTCTTCAAGTACTGGTTAGTACCTTTTCTGCAACTTCCAGTCTTAGAGAGTTGCCTGGAGCCCTGAGAAGTTAAGTGAGTTGGCTGAGGTTATACATACCTATTGGAAGTGGGACTTGATCCCAGGGCTTCCTGGATTCAAGCCTGAATCTCTACCATGCTGCCTTTCTATGCAGTTAGTAGACTTTTAAGAAAAATTTAGTGATAATATAATAATGATGGTACCATGAAATCAGGATAGAATTTTATTTATACATAGTATGACATCAGAAAATACATGTTGAGTCAAATTGAAAATGCTTATTTTACAAATGAGGAACCTAAGGCAAACAGTGTTAAGCGACTTGTCTAGAGTCACACAGCTAGTAGGTACCTAAGATCAAATTTAAATTCACAAAGAGGACTCTTCCTGACTCTAGGTCTAGTGCTCTATCCACTGAACCACCTACCTGCCCCTTCTCAACAATCAGAGTTGAACAAAATTGAAATGGGCTGCCTTGGGAGGTAACATATTTCTCCTCACTTGAGGTCGTCAAGAAAAAGCTTGCCAGATATATCATAGAGACTTGTTTGTTTTTTTTTTTTTTTCAGGAATGGGCTGAGAAGAACTGAAGACTCTTCTTGATCTGAAATTCTGTGATTCTATCACTCCAGGTTTAGGATGATTAACTAGGCAACTGTGAGAAAGATAGATTTCAGAAGGAAAAGCCTGGAAGCTAGGAGTCCCATCAGTCGCCTATTGCCATCGTCCACTAGGGCTGTGTAAGTGGAGAAAAGGGGGTAAATGGGAGGCTGGAATGAACTGAGATTACACTAAAGATTAGATGAGGGAGCCAAAGTAAAGTGAAGACTCAATGATGACTCCATGTTTGTAAGCTTGAATAACTAGGAAAATAGTGGGACTCCCCTCAACAGAAATGGTAGAGTTTAGAGGAAGAATAGTTATGAAGTGGTTCCCAATGTTTTTTGCTCCATGAACTATCATAACCTTCCAACTTTTTCTTCAGTGTTAACACTCTAGGCAAGAATTGGGCATGAATACATAAAAATATGTCCAAAATGTAATTGGGCTATTATTTAGTACTTAAGGTAATGCTACGAATTTTTAGTACAGACTCATTGCACTCATGAACCCCAAAGGGGTTCATGAAACACTAAATGAGAATTACCAGAGCTGAGGATTATAAATTCTTGATGTCCTTCAGGACATCAAGCTAGGGATACCTAAAAAGCAGTTGGTGATATGACATTGGAATTCAGGATAGAGACTAGAGCTGCATACAATGATCTGGGCATTATCTGTAAAAGGATCATGGTTGAACACATGAGAATCAAAGATTTCACCAAGAGAGGGTATAAAAAGAGAAGAAACGAAGACCCAGGAAAGACCCTCAAGGAACATCTAGAGTAAGAGGCACACAGGTACTGTCTAACAAAAGAGCTGAAAAGGAGCAAAAAGAACAGTAGAAAAGCAGAAGAAAGCATAGCTGTTCCCCTCTACTTGGTGGGAATCAGTGGTGTAGTGCATACTCGACCTGGAAAATCTGTGAAAATTTTCTTTGGCCTTCCCTTAGTACCAGAGAAGTCTGAATTATGATGGTAGGGGGAGGAGCCAAGATGGCGGAATAGAAAGACTCACGTATGCTAGCTCTGAATCCACAGCCCCTAAATTTTCTGTAAAAAGAACTCCCCACAAATTCTGGAGCACTGCAAGCCACGCAGAAACACAGTGGAAGAGATTTCCATTCCAGAGAGCCCTGGAAAGCCATCCCCAGGGGTCTGTTGCGCTCCGGAGGCGGAGCCCACCCCTGCACTGCCCTGGCCATATGGGCCCCAGAGGAGCAGATCCAAGCCGGCTACAGGGATGGAATCTCTGGCGGCCACAAAGGTCCCTCACCCACAGGTGCTCCAGGTTAGTGAGAAAGACTTCTGGGCAGGCCGAGAGGGAAGTGGGGTGTCTCCGTGACTCGGGCCTCCTCGGGAGGCAGCGGCAGAGGGAGCAGCAGAGGCAGAGGTGGTCCAGGGCTCCCAGAGCAGGCAGGAGCTCAGGGCCATTACCAAAGATCTCTGCATAAACCCCCTGAGGGAACTGAGCCTGGGAGGCGGCCCTGCCCCCACCCAAGCACCAGAACTTAAGTTCACATTGAATAGCAGCCGTGCCCGCCACTGAAAGCCCTGAGGCTGGGGAGCAGCATTTAAATCTCAGACCCCAATCACTAGCTGGGTAGATTTGGCGAGGGGGGGCGGGTGGAGAGGAATCTCAGAAGTCAAGTAACTGGCTGGGAAAATGCCCAGAAAAGGGAAGAAAAATAAGACCATACAAAACTACTTTCTTGGGGGACAGATGTTCCCACCTTTCATTTCTGATGACGAGGAAAAATTCTTACCATCAGGGAAAGACGTGGAGGTCGGGGCCTCTGTATCCCAGACATCCAAGGTGGATGTCCGGTGGGCGCAGGCCATGGAAGAACTCAAAAAGGATTTTGAAAATCAAGTTAGACAGGTGGAAGAAAAACTGGGAAGAGAAATGAGAGAGATGCAAGAAAAGCATGAAAAACGGGTCAATACCTTGGTAAAAGAGACCCAAAAAAATGCTGAAGAAAATAACACCTTGAAAAATAGGCTCACTCAATTGGCAAAAGAGGTTCAAAAAGCCAATGAGGAGAAGAATGCTTTCAAAAGCAGAATTAGCCAAATGGAAAAAGAGGTTCAAAAGCTCATTGAAGATAATAGTTCTCTCAAAATTAGAATGGAACAGATGGAGGCTATTGACTTTCTGAGAAACTAAGAAATCACCAAACAAAACCAAAAGAATGAAAAAATGGAAGAGAATGTGAAATATCTCATGGGAAAAACAACTGACCTGGAAAATAGATCCAGGAGAGACAATTTAAAAATTATGGGACTACCTGAAAGTCACGATCAAAAAAAGAGCCTAGACATCATCTTCCATGAAATTATCAAGGAAAACTGCCCTGATATTCTACAACCAGAGGGCAAAATAAGTATTGAAAAAATCCATCGATCACCGCCTGAAAGAGATCCAAAAAGAGAAACTCCTAGGAACATTGTGGCCAAATTCCAGAGTTCCCAGGTCAAGGAGAAAATATTGCAAGCAGCTAGAAAGAAACAATTCCAGTATTGTGGAAATAAAATCAGGATAACACAAGATCTAGCAGCTTCTACATTAAGGGATTGAAGGGCATGGAATAGGATATTCCAGAAGTCAAAGGAACTAGGACTCAAACCAAGAATCACCTACCCAGCTAAACTGAGTATAATACTTCAGGGGAAAATATGGTCTTTGAATGAAACAGAGGACTTTCAAGCATTCTTGAAGAAAAGACCAGAGCTGAAAAGGAAATTTGACTTCCAAACACCAGAATGAGAAGAAGCATGAAAAAGTAAACAGCAAAGAGAAGTCATAAGGGACTTACCAAAGGTGAACTGTTTACATTCCTACATGGAAAGACAATATTTGTAACTCTTAAAACTTTTCAGTATCTGGGTAGTTGGTGGGACCACACACACACACACACACACACACACACACATGTACACACGTGCGTACATACACACATGCACGCACATACAGAGACAGAGAGCACAGAGTGAATTGAATAGGATGGGACCATATCTTCAAAGAAATTAAGGTAAATGGTGAGAGAGAAATGTAGTGGGAGGAGAGAGGGTGAAATGGAATGGGGTAAATTATCTCTCATTAAAGAGGCAAGACTTTTTAGTGGAGGGGAAAAAGAGGAGAGCTGAGAAAAAAACCATGAAGTTTACCATCATCACGTTCGACTAAAGGGAGGAATAAAATGCATACTCATTTTGGTATGAAAACCTATCTTACAATACAGGAAAGTGGGGAGGAAAGGAGATAAGCAGGGTGGGGGAGATGATGGAAGGGAGGGCAATGGGAGGAGGGAGCAATTTGAAGTCAACACTCGGGGAGCGACAGGATCAAAAGACAGAATAGAAACAATGGGGGGCAGGATAGGATGGAGGGAAATACAGTTAGTCTTACACAACACGACTATTATCGAAGTCATTTGCAAAACTACATAGATATGGCCTATATTGAATTGCCTACCTTCCCAAAGGGAATGGGTGGGGAGAGAGGAATGGGGAGAATTTGGAACTCAAAGTATTAGGAACAACTGTTGAGTATTGTTCTTGCTACTAGGAAATAAGAAATACAGTTAATGGGGAATAGAAAGTCATCTGGCCCTATAGGACAAAAGAGAAGATGGGGACAAGAGAAGGGAGGGATGATAGAAGAGAGGGCAGATTGGTGATAGGGAAAATTAGAATGCTCGGGTTATTGGGGTGGGGGGAGGGGATAAATGGGGAGAAAATTTGGAACCCAAAATTTTGTGAAAATGAATGTAAAAGTTAAATAAATAAATTTATATATTTTAAAAAAATTATGATGGTATTGAAAGAAGAAATATGTTGATATTATACAATAGTATACATATATTTTAGGCATTTATGAGTTTCTAAACTTTTTCTGTGTCAGGCCTTCACAACTTCCACAAAACTCCCCCAAAAATTCCCATTTAATTTCTTATGCTGAACCTACAATACATCGAAACCATGATAAGGAAAATCACAATGTGGAAGGGTTAATAGTAGGGGCACAAAAAGAGGGATTATCTAGAAAGAAGGGTTGCTTAATTGTCAAATGCTACAAAGTGGTCAAAAAAAGGAGCAAAGAGAAATGGCCATTGAATTGAACAGTTAGAAGATCTCACTGCTAACCTTGAAAAAAAAAACAATTTCAGTTGAATGTATTCAAAGCTGGAAGGTCAGTTAGTGCAAATCCTTCATTTTACAAATGAGGAAACAGAAGTCCAAAGATGTGTAGTGACTTGTCCAAGATCGAATAATTAAGCGGCAGAGGCAGGACTGAAACCCCAAATAAGGAACTCTGATTTCAAATCCAGGAGCCTTTCTACCACATGAGACCTCTTCATTTTGAAAGTTGCTGTTTAATTAACTATCTACTATGTAGAATGTTGGCCTCCTCATAAATTTAATAACACAACTCAAAAGGCAGAAATATGTGAATGAGCATCATTTGGCTTACAGTGAGTTATTAAACAACACTGAAAATACTCGTTTCATGAAATAGCAATTTGAAGTAATGTTCATATAAATAGTTCAATATGTCCATTTGGAGACTGTGAATAACTGTAGTACCTCTTTGCTATCTTCTCATTTGAGATTTCAAAGGCTTCCTACCATAGAAATATTGTCTCAACTGACTCAACTCACACATCTGCTGAAACTTGCCATTAAACATTTAGATTTATGAATACAATTACTAGAACCGTGAACTTAATACTTACACTAAGCTTGCAGATGAAGTTCAAAAGAACCAGAGACCTACAAAGTTCTTCCATTTTTTCCTAATTACATTCACAAATGGCATCCCACCTTTCCGAAGATGATGATATAATAATTTAAAAAACAAGAAGGATAACACATTCAACGTATTTTGAATCCACTGTGTCTTTCATTTAGGTCCAGGTCAATTGTTAATTTGCATAATTGAGCTGTCTTCCCATAAGACTTTGTGGTTTTGGCCTTTCATGCATCTTTTTTTGTTAATAGTTTGGCTATGTAGAATCTTATTGATTTGGGAATAACTGATATTAAAGATCATTCTGAAGTAGATTTGGTTGAAATTCATTTTACTAGTAATTAAAAGCATAATTCACCACACTGATACAATTAAATTTACAGGGAATATGCTTAAGAAAAACTCTTTTTAATCCATTTTAGTGTGTAGTTCAGTGGGTATAGCTCTGGACTCTGAATCAGGAAGACCCAGGTTCATGTACTACCTTAGACATTTACAAACTGGGTGACCTTGACCAAGTCACTTAATTTCTCTGTATCTCAGTTTCTTCATCTGCAAAATGAGGGCATTGGGCTCAATAATCTAAAGTCACTTCCCTTTCTAAATCTAAGATCCTATGATCCAAGCTAACCACAAAACAATCTGCTTATTAAAGCAGGACCTTCTCTTGAAAATACTTTGTTAGTTAGCAGAGTTGGTTTAAGTTGCAATATGTATGTGGAAATAATAAACTAGTTTGTAGCTTAAAAGTATATTTTAACTTAGATATTTAGCTAATTCAAATAAGCCTACCTCTAAATTATTCTAGACTGATAAGGTTTTACTGTATTGTGAATATTAATATAGTCTTACTGATAAATTCTCAAAAAAATTCACTCTCTGAAAAATTGACAAACTAAGTTTCCATTAAATTATAATTATTATTAAAGTATAAATGTGAAGCAAGATCTAGTACATAAAAGAAATTAACTATGCATTCACCATCCAATAAACTCAGAAGCAATGCTTTTATTCCCCAAATGCAAAAATAGATGAGAAACTTGCCTTTTTTAATGCTATTTTTGCTTTATTCATGCTTTATCCAGTTTCTTGGGATGCTTTAATTAAGAGAATGACAGGGAAACTTACAGTCTACAGACACATTCTCCCTCTGGCAAAGTAGAGTTTTATGCTGATTACTCTGCATTTGCTAATGCAATTATACTGCTATTTGCCAAAAACTGCATTACCCAACAGCTGCATGGTTTTTAACTGATGAAACCCTCTATGGTACAAAAAACTTAAAGAGCTGTAAGACATTAGTTCCCTGTGATTTAAAGTATAAAATTTGGAGTTACAAGTTTAGAAATCACTATTTCTAGAAGAAAAAAAAATATTCTTGAATGTGTATTGCTTCAATTCATCTTCTTGTCACTGACTCTGGAAATTGAAGATTTGGGTTCAAAGCAAACCTCTGAGGTTCACTACCTCTATGATCTTGGGCAAGTCTATTAACTTCCTTGGGTTTCATTTTCCTCATCTGCAAAATGAAAGAATCATATCAGATGACCTTTTCTAACTATAGATCTATGATCCTGTCATAGAGTAACTTGACTCAACTCCCCAGTGACTAAATACAAGGAGGCTTAAATTAATGGGCTATAGGAGGCTTCACAACTGTACCTTTCCTTCATCATCACATGGAGTATGAATCTGAAAGTAGTCTTTCTGTGTACAAGGAGGGCGCTCCATACATTGGCTAGATCCTTCATCTGCAAGGCAAAAAAGCGAGTTTCAGAAATGGAGAGCTTCCTTTTAGAAGCCAGAGTGGGGGAAAGGAGAATAATTGAATCAGCATGGGAGATCGAAATGGATTCTGATTTTCTCTAAGACAAAAGGAATGCTGTGTTTCTCTCAGTTCTTTTATAGTGATAGAATATTGGAAAGGTAGTTTCTTTTTCTAAAGACCAACATTTCCCAAACATCTTTAATTACAAATTGGCTATTTTATTATCATGACAAAGCTTTTCTGAGAGCACTGTATCTACTTCACTCCAGTCACATACTGGGAACTCTCTAATTCAAGGAGGCAACAGAGAACAGAGGTGTTGTAGGAAAGTCATTGTAACCAAAGAGAAACTGAGGACAAAAAGCATAAAAAGTGAGAACTCAAACTGCTCTCACTTTATGATTTAACCAAGAAAGACTTTCATATCACTCTTTCAATTTTGGTATTCTGTGCATTTATACGATGTAAAAATTCTATTCAGGAAGAAAACATAATAACACCCCTACCTGCAAACTGGGTGTCTTCTTTACATTTTATGCATTCTTTAGCTCCTTTCTCAGAATAGGTGTTTCTAGGGCAAACCTGGCAGTTGGATAAACCTGGCTTGTCACTGAATGTACCTGGCTTGCAGGGAAAACATTCTGATGTGTATGCAACACCTGTGAAATAAAAGAACATAGAATGAATGGGAGGAAAGATATCATACAACCCAGATAACATGTCAATTTCATCTCCCTGGTATGATGGTACAATGAAAAGAAAGTTGGATTTGGAGTCAGAGGAACTGAATTTGAATTCCAGTTCTGCCCCTTAACACCTCTATGACCTTGGCAGTTTATTCCACCTCTGAGCCTCAATTTCCTCCTCTGTAAAAGGAGAAGTTTGAGCTAGATAAAGTCTAAGGTCCTTTCCAAGTCTGAATCTATGATCCTATAATCTTTTGCATATGCTGCTGTCACATAGTTCAGATATTATCTCTCATTTGGAATTTTTCCATATCCTAATTATTCTCTCCATTTCTAGTCTCTTCCTTATCTAATTCAAACTTTACACAACTGCCAAAGTAATCTTTCTAATCTATTGAGCTAATGTAATACCACATTCCTTTTCAAAAATCTTCCATAGCTACCTATTCCTTCTGGAATAAAATAAATACTCCAAGGACCACCGCAATGTCAAGCTAGCTTTGTAGCTTTTTCACATAGCCACCCTAACATAAGAGACAGAGATATATGATAAAGCCAAAGTGCTTTGTGTAGGCTTTTTCCCATTCCTAGAATGGTCTTTCACCCACACTTGCACATGTTGAAATCCTTCGTTCTTTCAAGGATAAGCTTAGGCACTACTTTCTCAAGAAAGCCTTTGCTCTCCTCCCTAATTGTAGGAGATATCTCTCATTATTAATCATCCATAATACCTTACCTTCTTCAAATTTACATGATAACTTATTACCTTCCACCCAATAATCTCTCAGCCAACAATCTCACCACTGAATTTAAGAGAAAAAAAAAGCCATGACTTTCCTCATTTCCTCTACTCCATCACACAAAATTCCTCTATATCTTCATTTACTCTCTGCATTTGCTCCACTCCCTGAGAATCATAGATCTAGAGACCAGCTAGTCCAATATTTCATTTTATATGTGAGGAAATTGAAGCGCAAAAAGGTTCAATGACTTGCATGACATCCACAGACTGTAAAAGTCAGGGGCAAAATGTGAACCCAAGTTTTCTAAATATTTCCTCTGTGCTCCTTCCACTGGACAAAGGATGAACAAGATGAATTGTTATATTCATGTCACTACTGAGGTCAAAGTCCCAATATATTTGCGTTCAAAGCAAACCTCTGATGTTCACTACCTCTATAATCTTGGACAAGTCTATTAACTTCTGGGGTCTCATTTTCCTCATCTGCAAAATGAAAAATTCGTATCAGATGACCTTCTCTAACTATAAATCTAGGATCCTGTCACAGAGCAACTCAACTCAACTCCCTGGTGACAAAGAGGCTTAAATTGATGGACTGTAGGAGGCCCAATATATTCAAAACAAAGTCCAAATATATTCAAAAATATTCACAGCAGCATCTTTTTATCATAGCAAAGAACTAGAAATAAACTGGATGCCCACAAATTGGGGGAATGGCTTAGACAAATCCCAGTTTACAAATGTAAAGAGATATCACTGTGCAGTACAAAATGACAAGTAAGAAGTGTTCATTGAACCATGGAAATTCTTATATAAGCAGAATCAATCATAACAAATATACACAACTACGATAATGTTAGGGAAGAGGTCACTAAACTCCAAGAAAATGAAAAACCAACAATAGTACCAGAGAACAGAAAATAAAAAATAACTATCCTCTCAGTAGAGACTGAGGAAGAATGTTGTATACTTGACAGAAGTGGTCGTTGTGTGGGGTGTTTATGCATTACTCTTTTCCTTTGTTATATGAGAGGGTTCAACTAGGGGCAAAGGGAAGAAATATTTGTATCTAGAAATATATATATATATATATATATATATATATATAATGACACTAAATTCTACTGGTCAAAGTCATCAATAAAATTTAATTTTAGAAAGAAAAACCCTTCACTTGACCTTGATGTCCCCTCAAACTATTATTTGATATCTTTTCCCTGTCTCTACTAAACTATTAGAAATACTGGCAACTGCTTGCCTGCCTCTCCATGTGCTGCTGACCTGACAGAAGAACTGTTCAGGGTCAAGGAGATGGTTCAAGTGCCCGTTGGTCTGGCCCAGTGCCAAAGCACCAAGGGACCCTTAGATCCAGCCCAGATTAAGCAACTCATTTGCAAAGACCAAGAAGCCAAGGAGTTTGCCTACTGTCCCTACAGTAACTTCCCAGTGGGGGCAGCTCTCCTGACTCTGGACAGGAAGATCTTTTCAGGATGCAACATAGAAAATGCGTCCTACCCAGTAGGCACCTGTGCAGAACGCACTGCCATTTAGAAGGTCATCTCAGAAGGATATAAACAGTTCCGGGTCATTGCTATTACCAGTAATCTGAAAGATGACTTTATTGCACCATGTGGAGCCTGTACACAAGTGGTGAGAGAGTTTGGAAAACATTGGCATGTCTACACAACAAAGGCAGATGGTACATACGAAGTCAAGATGGTCGATGAACTACTGCCTGGATAGTTTGGACCAGATGACCTAAAGAAGAACTAGTGACCCCTAAAGATGGAATTATCCAACTGAGAGCCTTTTCAACCATGTGGAAGAAGATTCTCTCAGTAATGTCCAGGAGCATCATCCCCAGAGCAATACTGATATGAAACAGCCTCAGTGCTGAGTAGGTCCTAAGTACTGGCTGCTCCTGCCTCTCCTGCTCAGTTTAGGGACCTCTTTGTCAATTATGTTCGAAGTGTTGTGAACATACTATATGGTGTTAGAAAAAGAAACACCAACCTGGGAGTCAATAGACCTGTGCTGTATTCCCAGCTCTGCTTCTAACTTCCTATGTGGCCTTACAGGAGTCATTTAGCCTCTCCAGGCCTCAGTTTTCTTTTCTCTCTGATTAGAATGTTGGTGCAAATAAGGGGTTTATGTCCTGGACTTCTTGGGCAGTCTGATGAAGCCTATGAACTCTTTCTCAAAGGAATGTTTTTAAATGCACAATATAAAATACATAGAATTACAAAGAAAACTAATTATACTGAAATTTTAATAGCAAAATATTTTTTAAAAAAAGTTCACAGAGTCCAGGTTAAGAATCTTCGGCCTAGGTAGTCTTCAGGGTTCTTTACAACTCAAATATTCTGTGTGTTAAGATCCATCCTTACAGATCACATAAAGTTCTTTGTTCTCAGATCATCCCTTGAAACTGTAGTCTTCATCGAAACAAGGTGCCAATCAGGAATCCTCCTTATGGCCAAGATCCTTCTCCCTGTCGCTACCTTCTATTGTGGATAAGGTCATGAAGTAATGTAAAAGAATTATCCAGTTATTATATTAATTCTGCTTAGCTGGAACCAAAATAATCACCCTTTGGTGGCCAACCTCCTCTGATGACTTTAGTTGGAGCTATAGGGGCCAAAGTCACTGTATTCATGGCTTGAGTACAACTTCCTCTCTGGATGCTATACCTCATAATAGATAAACACCATCTCATTCACACCAAAGCCAAAACCAGAAGGTGTGGCTCCTCCCCAATTGTCACTCAAACGGCTCATAATGTCATAGAACCACCAAAAAAGGACATATAACTCCGAGGTTTAAGTGACAAATATCAGAACTCTATGTTCTTTCTGAGTTGTACATCACAATTTGCATTGTCTTGCACTAGTCCCATCCAAGCCCAAGCTTGGGAAGAACATGGTTCTCCATGATCCTAGTAACAGTGCTACTTTGTTGACCTATCACTACATCAATTTATCCTCTGGTTATCTTGACCTATCATCTTCAGATTCTGCATTTTGTCTTTCTTATATCCACCTTCTTCCTGTAGCATCCAGCTAATTTCATGTACCAGCCCCAAGAATAACGGTACCTAAGTTTTCCATCTGTCATTTCTTTTCCTGAATCCTCTATATAATATACTTGGAGTATTACATTCTTAAAGTTAATGAAGTTATTGTAAATATCATAGAGAGGTCTCAACCAGCCTCTTCTCACTCCAACCCATACCTAGTTTAATTTGGTCACCATAATACTCCCTCTCTCTTAACAAATCTAACAGAATAAGGATAACCAACAAGTAAGACAAGTCAACAAGAATTTAAGTGCCTACTATGTTAGGCACTGTGCTAAGGGCTGGAGATACAAAGAAAGGCAAAAAACAGTTCCTTTTCTCAAGGAGCTCAGTCTAATGAGAGAGACAACATAGAACTATGTACAAATAAGATAAGAACGGGTACATTGCTGATCGTCTCAGGAAAGCACCAAGATTATGAAGGACTGGGGTCATTGCTAGATTTAACACTCAGAAAAGGAAATTCCTTCTACCAAGGCAGGTCAGCCCCTTCCCTGAAACTTCATAGCATCAAAGAGTTGTTTGAGGCATTAAGGGCTTAAGGAATTTGCTTAGGGTTCCACAGCCAGAGGCACACCTTAAACTCAGATCATCTTGGCTTCAAGGCTAGATCCCTATCTACTTTGCAGCTCTACTTCAACAAATGTAAGAGTAAATGATTATTATACATAAGAAACATAGTACATGGTCTAGAGTCCCAAACTGGTCACCAGCTATCAGCCTGCATCATCTCACATTATATCATTTCACCTGTCACTTTTATTCTGTAGATGCCATGAGGCCACCCTTCATATCCTTTTTTTGTTTCTGAGAGGCAGAATTAAGTGACTCACCCAGGGTCATACAGCTAGTACATGTCTGAGGCTGGATTTGAACTCAGGTCCTCCTGACTCCAAGGCTGATGCTCTATCTACTGCTCCATCCAGTTGCTTCCCCCCCCATATACTTTAGAGGAAGGGATGGGAGGGAGGGAGAAAAACTTTGAACTTAATATTTTGTAAAAATGAACGTCAAAACTGTCTTTATATATAATTGGAAAAATAAAATACTATTTTAAAAAAAGAGAAAAAAAGAAATACTGGCTGCCTCTGCTTTTCTCAGTTTCCATTGTTGGATCCACCTTTTGTCACCAAGATATGGTTTTCTCTCAGTGCTCCGTCCTGGGCCTTCATTTCTTCTTTCTCAACTAATAAATCTTGACCTTTCTGTGGGATGTGATCTTCTGGCTTCTCTTCTCAGAATATTTTTTTTCAATTCATGATTGAAGGAAATGTTAAATTTTAGTCAGATGGTTTTTTAAAATGCCATTTTTTTTTCCTCCCTGAGTCCCTAAAAACCTATCCACAGACCTCTTGAGGGTTAAGAACCCATTCTCTAAGAAGCAGGAGAATGATTTTTACCAAGACTAAAAACTGAGAAGAAAAACTACTTTGAAAGACTGATCAATGTGCCAATCAGTCATGATCCCAGGAAGACTGGTGATGAAACTTGCTTCCATAGAGTTGATAAGCTGGAGGTGATGAATGAGACATACATTTTCAGAAATGATCAATATGCATGTTTTTCTTAACTATGCTTATGAGGTGAAAGGAAATGTTTTCAAAAAGAATTGGGATGGGGGATAACAGTGATACAAAAAAAAATTAATGATAGGAACATTGATGAAGTATTTTTTCAAAGTGGAAATTCCCAGAGAAATGCAAGCAAGCAGGACAGCTTTGGTATTAACATGCTGAACGTAGTTTATATCTACAAAAGAAAAAAAGTTGTTTTTAATGGAGAGGAGTGGCTTCATGTATAGCCCACTTTTTTCTTTTTTTTTGTATATGAAAATCATCATTTCCCAGTGTTTAACAGGTTCACAATAACATGATTACATGTTAATAATTACATTAAGAATTCCAAGATAAATGGTTCTGAATTTGTGAAAAAGAATTGTTTTAAACCAAATTCATACAATTAAATGAAGTCTTTCTTGTATATAAACTTCTTCTTTCTTTCCATGGCCATTCTGATTCCAAAGACTTTGAGTGATTCTGATACTATTGTACAACATGGAATCTAAAGTCATGAATACTATGTTCATCATACATTAAAATTTCTTATGCCTTTGGCATTACTCTTAACAAACATTCCTTGGGAATTTCCAAATAGCATCTGGCATACCACAAGATATCATCCAATTGAGTCCAATTTCTAAAAGATATCTATCTGTAACACATATTGTTTTTCTAATGCTTAGTTTATTTATATGTAACCAATGGTATCTTAATATTTTATATCATTTAAATAGCTGCAACATTAAATTGCATATTATCTTGCAAATAAATTCTTTTTCCTCCTTGAAAAAAAAAAATATTTCTTGATAATCTTACCTACCCTCTTAAGATTCAATTATCACATCTGTGAAAGATAGTGATAAGGATAGAACCAGAGAATTCCCTGGATGAGGAAATTTCATCCACCAATTCATGTCAACACCTTCCCTGTATTTTGTAGCATTAGAGAGTTGCTCAGATTGACTGCAGGTTAAATGATTTACCCGGAGTCACAAAATTGGTATGACTTGAACTCAGGTCATCCTGCTTTTATTTCTCCATAACACTACTCAGATAACAGTGCTAATTCAAAAGCTCATATACACTGGGCACTGGACAGAATCACTCCAAGTCTGGGGCCAGAGTATCAGTCATGGTTCCTTTGGCCACTGTTCCCTCCTACTGCATTGTTCCAAATAGATGACTCCTAAATCTCTATCTCCAGTGCTGTTCTCTCTTCAGAACTCCAGTCCTTCATTGTCAACAGCTTGGTGGACATCACCTCAATGTCTCAAAAATATCTAAAATTCAATATTTCAAAAGCAGAATGCATCTTCTTTCCTTTTTCCTCTCCTCTGTTTCAGTTGATGGTGCCTACCAGGTACCCAGGTTCAAAACATTGGAATCATCTTTGACCTTTATTTCCCTCTCACCTTTCAGGTACCATCAATTATGATGCTGTCAGTTCTACCTTCATGTTGCCTCTTACATTTGACCCGTTTATCTTCGTTCACACAGCCACAAGTGTAGTTCTTAGCAATTTTCCCTTTAATGATTGTGATCACCTCCAGAGGGAGCTACCTTAATCCAATCTCCACTTATGCAACCCCTCCATCTATAGAGATGCCAAAACATTCTTCCTAAGGTACAGTTCTTACCCCGACACTTCCCTGCCCACAAACTTCCATTGTCTTTAGGACAGAATACAAATTTCTAGCCTGGCATTGAAATCTATCATAATTTGGTTCCAACCTAAGATTCCAACCTTATTCTATGATTCCCTTCATTCACACTATGTTGTAGTCATATTGTACCATTATCTGTTTCTCAAGTTTGGCGTTAGCCTATCCTCTACTTCTGTACCACCCCTCACATTAAGAACATGTTCCCTCTTGAGCTTCATCTTTCAAATTCATTAACCTTTTCACAAGATACTGGTGTGATGCCACCTCCTACCCAAAGGATTCTTCAGTCTCCCCACCTATCAGCCTTTCTTTCCCCTCACCAAATTACCTCGTGTTTTCTTGTCTGTGCACATGATAGGGGATTAATGTTGGTTATGTTGAACTGAATGAATGTATTTGTCTTCTCCTCTTACTAGAATGAAAGTTCCCCAACAATGCCTTGTCTCATCTTTGAATCTCTAGCAGCCAGCACAGCACTGCACATGACCTATTATCCTATGACATTTTAGATGCTTAATAAATGTTCATCTGTTAAATAGAATCTAATAGACTTTTCTCCCAAAAGTTAATTGAAGGGGAAACTTTAACGAACTGAGATTCAGTGTTCTTTCCACTGGGTCAGCCTCATAGCCTAGGGTGGCACAATGTAAAAGTCACTGAATTTAGAATTGAAGCAGCTGGGTTCAAAACTCAGCTCTGCCACTTGCTACCTATATGACCCTGGGCAATTCTCTAGGCCTCAGTGTCTTCATCTATAAAATAAGGAGGTTGGACTAACTAGCCTTTAAGGTCCCTTCTACATTTAAATCTTATTTTTAATACCAAATTACTTACCTATGTGATTATAAGCTACCAGTGTCTACCTATTCAAGCAAGTAAGATCCTCAAAGCCAGGTGCTTGGAAAACTTACAGTGGACAGAGTTCTAGACTTGTAGTCATAGATTTAAGGTTTGATTCATTCATTACTCTACATTTTAAAATTTGTATTCATAGTTAATTTTGGCTAGTCTTTTATAATATTACCCTTCATTCCCCATGGAATGAGGTTGGGGTATATTCTAGAACATGTCATACAACAGGAATAAATAGACCTAAAATATGGCTATCACTAATCTAGAAAGTAAATTACCCATAACCATAGGACAGACAGTTGATTACATATAGTACTCTAAAAATGTTTCATTTTATATTTCTTCATGTGAAGCTATACTAAATCTCCGGGACCAAGTCAGAAATCAAGTTACTTAATCTCGAGTCTCTTCTTCATCTAAATATCAGGTACTATCCCTTTCTTATGTGAACAATTTGGTTACTAACAGAGGAAGAAAAATGACAGTGGTGTAAAGAAAACTAACAAAATCCACCTGTGAAGAAATACAGTCACTCAAATAAGACATGAAGGACATGTGAACTCTTCTGAGGATCAGAAAGAGAATTCCCTCTCAGATAAATGTACTGTGACGACTTGTTTGAAATCAGTGCAATAACTGTGATGAAGATGGCTTCAAGACATCATGGTTCCATCAGCTCATATAGAAGTAAATTATTTTTAAGGTTTTAAAGATTGTATCTGACAAACTTATAAATCAAACAATTGTTGATAATTGCGGGAGGGTTGTGGGCTTGTATATAACAAAAAAGTGGATTTCTTGAGCTTCATCTCATGAGGTAGAGTTGAGTCATTGAACTTCCAGAAACATTAATTTGAGAGTAGAAGAAGCCAGCAGGAAAAGAAGCCATAAAAAACAATAGACAGAGGAAATAGTAAAGTAAGCTGAGCTCTGAAGAAGTCAAAAGAATTCTGGGACTGAATTTAGAAACTGACATGGAACCAAGGGGACTGGAAGTCTTTGTAGCTGCATTTGGGGGAACTTGTTGATTGCAAGAGAGGCATTATTTTGTGATTAGCTGGAGAAAGGTTGAGTCAGCTAAGAGAGTTTTTCAACTGTTTGATGATGTGGAGAAGAGCTAAATCCTGCAGCTGTTAGAGGGTTAAGTTTGTAGTTCAATGCCATCTACAGCCTAAGAGAATGGAAATTTCTCAGGGGTACTTGGTTGCCCTTTGCTACCTTTTCTGGTTTGAGAAGTAAGAACAGAAGGGAAAATACAGGGTTTTCATCTGTTTTGCTGTGAAAAGAGGACTGGCTTTGCCAAGAGCCCATTAGATAAAGCAAAAATTCCCTTGCCATTTGTAGGTCTGAAAAGCTTAGCAGCTCTGGATTATGGGGACTACCTGTCACTAAAAAAAACCAAACAAACCCTTTTTTAGATTCCTATTAAGAGGTGGCTGTGAACTAAAAGAACATGACATCACTTCATGAGCTCCAGAGCAGAAGACAAGTAAACTTTATCAAGCAGGAAAGCAGTGAAGACCAGAAGGGTCTGTACTTGCAGAGAAGTAGCTTCATGTAGTATTCCTGAGGAGACCAAAGATATCAAAGTCTACATTTCAGAGATGTGAGTTACCCCTAGGCATATGGGTTTCCCTATTCATGTGTCTCCCCACTAGAATTCTATACATGTTATGTTCCCAGTTTACTATAGATACCACACACATTGTTAGAAGAATGGGACCAAACTTTATGGGTGAATTGTTACATATCAAATATTTGTACTCTGGGAGTAAAATTTGTAATTCTTGTGTGAGGAATCAAATTTATTAGTATTCCTACCATTTTCTTCTGGATAAATATTATGACTGTTATTTTACTGCTTTTGTCTAATCATTTAGTAAATATTCTTATAGTTAACAGCCAATGATATCTCTCACACACACACGACTCTCTTTGTCTCCCCACTGTTACCTTCTAGAATTCTGAGAAAACAAATAGTAAGTTCCAGTCAAGTGGCTATGCTGCACCTTCCCCTCCTCCTCAACACCAGACTTGCTGGTATAAAGGCAGATTGGAATGACTGACTCAGCCCACAGGGACAGAGACAAAAGAGAGAGATAGAAACAGGGGACAGAAAGAGACAGATAAAGACACACAGAGAGACAGATAGAGAAACAGAGTTAGTTGTTACTAAGTAACGTAACTAAATATTACTCCTAGGATACACATAAAATAAGGAAGTTTTGCTATAGCATCCCGAAAGCACATTGTAACTCTTAAGTCTTAAAACCTATGATTCTACTAAATACACTTACTAGTTTTCTGTCCTGATGTGTGATTCCTGACTTGGCCAGCAGATGTCCTCATTCACCAATGTTAGCACCTCTGTAACATTGAGCTCAACTCAGTCAAGAAAGGAAGTGTACATTTAAGTGATTCACTGTTTTAATAAAAAGTATCCTTTGTGCTGTCTGAGCTGAAGCAAACCTACATCAGCATGTTTTGTTTTTGTTTTTCTGTAATAGCCAGAACCCCTGGAGAAAATTGAGAGACACTCATTTTGCCATTTAAGGGATAAGCCCAGGAGGAGAGAGAGGTTTTCATTTTCACTTCTATAGCCGTATTCATGGTTTATGAAATCTTACATTTTCATAACACTCCTCTTCTGTTACCTATGAACATACTCCATTTCCCTTAAATATAAAAATGCTCTCTCCAGAGCTACTCACCCAAGCATTCCCTCCATTTGTTCATTCCTTGCAATCTGGCTTCCACTCCTTACTTTTCTGAAATTGTTCCAACAAAACTCATCCATCACCTCCTAATTACCCAATCAAATAGCCTTTTCTCCTTGGTGTTGGCTTATCCTTTCTTCATCCTTGAGGTTTTCGTACTATCTGTTTCAGTAGTATCACTCCACTTACCTTTTAGTATCATAAGATCATAGACTTAATAACATGATATTAATAAGAACATTTACACAGTGGCTGATGATTTGTAAATAGCTTTGTAAATATCTCATCTTTATCTTCATAACAACTCTGGAAAGTTACTATTGTTCTCAGAGGAAACTGTGACTGAGGGAGATTAAGTGAGTTGTGGCCTATCCCTGCCTTAGAATGGATCTTAAAGTTCATCTAGTTGCATTATTTTACAGAAGAGGGAACTGAGGTCCAGAGAAATATGTTAACATGCAGGCATTAAGCAGTGGAGATAGCATTTTAATCCAGGTAATCTAACTGCAAATTCTATGTGTTTTCCACTGTGCTTTCCTTTTATAGTTAATGTTTCCTTGAATTCCATGACCCTGTGCTTTCTAATAATGTTCCCATGTTCTCTGGTTGTTTCTTCTGTCTACCTCAATGGTTCTTGCTCCTTCTGTCTCTTATATGGAGAATTTCTGGTCTACTCTCTCTATATTTTCTCCCTTGCTAGTCTTATCCTTTTACCATGACAGTATTCCAATAATTTCTAAATCTATAGCTCAAGCCTCAGCTCCAGTCTCATTTCTTCAACTGCCTATTCAATTTATGTACCTAGATATACTGCTTTACTCCTTAAACCAAAAGAACAGATTTTATCATCTTACCATATGTCCCATTTTCATTCCTGCTGTCACCAATGGAGCTCAGACCCTGTTTATCTCTCACCTCAACTACTATAAAAGCCTCCCTGTAGTCTCCACACTTTCAGTCTTTCTCTCTTCTAATCCATCTCCCATACATATGCCAGATTCATTTTCCTAATGCAGAAATACAACCACCAGTCTGTGACTCCAAAGACTCAATGGGAACTTTAGAGCCTATGAATTGAAATCCTCATGCTGGCATTCAAGATCCTTTTCTAACAGCAGGATTTTTTTCATAATACACTCTCTCATATACACTATGCTCAAGAAGAAAAAAAACTTGACCATACACTATCTCCCCAGCACATCTTGCATTTTCTTGCCTCCTTACCCTGGAATGTCCTCCCCCACATCTCTACCAATTAAACTCCTACTCATCTTTCAAAGCCAATTCAAATGCTACTTTCTCCATGATGCTGCTCCTAGTTTTTGCTGCCAGGAATTATTTTTTCCTCCCCTAGACTGCCACAGATAACACTTTGGACCTCTCTTACAAGTATAAATAGACTCTGTTCCATTTGGACCACAGCTGGAGGAATGTACTGAACTCTCAGGGATGAATTTCAGCTCATAGTTATCCTTTAAGAAAGAACATTGAACAGCAAGAGGAGGATATATCCAGAGAAGGACAGTGAGAATGGTGAGAGACCTCAAAACTGTCCTATCTGAATATCAATGAAAAGGACTGGAGACTTTGATCTTGGAGAAAAGAAGACACAAAGGAGATGAAGGACGAAGTCCTGTTGTATGGAAGGGAAATTAGGCTTGATCTATTTTAGTCCAAGAGGACAACATAAGAGCAATGGATAGAAATCAGACAGAGACAAATTTGAGCTAAATTAAGCTTTAAGTTCTTGCTTCTTAACCATCAAAGGTAAAGAAAAGCAGAATGAGGAAGCAACTGGAGCTCATGAGTTCTTGTATCCCTGGAACTCCTTAAGAACGCTGGAGAGGTCAAATTCCAGTAGAGGTCTAGGCTATGTCATCAGTTCCTATTGACTCTAAGATTTTTCTACATGTCTTATCTCTATCACTCCATCTTTGCGGGCAGAATAGCTGTTAATCTTTATATTTGTCCCAGGTGCCTAGGACACTGTCCTACACAGAGTAGGTTCTCAATAGATGGTTATCTTAAATCGCAAGATATGTATTTGTCTTTTGAGTAAGTGGCAATAAAATGACTTGAAAAATAACATCCTACAAGCAAAAAATCAAGCAGCAAATAACAAGGAACAAGCTTGGCTTCTTCTTACATACAATCTGGCACACTATGCATTAATTCACTTGGATTCACCTTTCAAAAAAACTATATCAAGCTACATGTAGCATATATAGAGAGAGAGAGCTACATATGCCAGCCTACCATACCAAAAACAGTTTTTAAAAAGTTAAAGAATGTGAGTCAGAAGTACATCTTATCTAGTGACAAATTAAAAGGATGAACAGATTAGTATCACATGGTAGGAGGAGGGAGTATGTGATGAATATACCTTCAATAGTGATGTTTTTCACTAGTACAGGTTTCACCACTTTGGATCCCATGAGGATCCCTGTGGTCCTCCAGTATAATATGTTTGTGCCTGATTTTAACATGACCTGTAAAGATAAAAGAAAGTCACTGCAATCAAGCAAGTTGGTAGTGTTTCTAAACATACCAGAAAGCTTACAATCATTTTCTTTTTTTCTAATTTATTACTTATTCTCAACATTCTTATTCTAAATTTTGAGTCCCGAATCCCCTCCATCCCTTCTACCCCTCCCTCCACCAATTAAGAAGGCAAGAAATGGGATGTAAATTACAAATGTGAAATCATGCAAAGTCTACTTCCAAATTAGTCATGCTGGAAAAAAAAGCAAGAAAAAATAGAGTTAAAATTATGCTTCAATAGGCAGTCTGATTCCATCGGGTCTGCCTCTGGAGGTAGGCAGCGTTTTTCATCATAAGTCCTTTGGAATGTCCTTGGATCATTTTTGGAATATTCTTGGATCATTACATTCATCAGAATAACTTAGTTATTCACACTTGATCATCCTTACAATGTTGCCATTACTACTCATATTCTCCTGCTTCTACTTACTTCACTTTGCATCAGTTCACATAAGTCTTTCCAAGTTTTTCTGAAACTCTCATGCTTATCGTAACGTAGCACAATAACATTCCATCACAATCACATACCACAACTTGTTCAGTCAATTTATAGACATCCCCTCAATTTCCAATTCTTTGATACCATAAAAAGAGCTGGTGTAATTATTTTTGTACATATAGGTCCTCTTCCTTTTTCTTTGATCTCTCCGGCATAGAGATCTGGCAGTGGTATTGCTGACTCAAAGGCTATGCACAATTTTATACCCCTTTGGGCATAGTTCCATATTGCTCTCCAGAATGGCTAGGTCAACACCATTTCCTATTAGAAAATAACAAACTCATCCATCTGGACCAGGGCTAGGGAACCTGCAGCCTCAAGGCTACATGTGACCTTCTAGATTCTTGGGTGAGGCCTTTGGATGGAGTCCAAGTTTTAGAAAACAAGTCCTTTTAGTAAGGAGATTTGTTCTGTGAAGTTTGAATTCAGTCACAGGGCCACACTTGAGGGCCACATGTGGCCTCGAGGCTACGGGTTCTCCACCCCTGATCTAGATTCTACCTATTTAATTCAAAACTAGTGACACAGACTTCATAGAGATATGGTTGTATCTAAGAAGGAAAGGTCTGCCAAGTCATTGAATGGGGTAAGACAAGGAGGAGGGGGGCTTTTCCACTTCAGGAGAAAGGAAATGATAGCAAAATCCTTTATTTGAAATATTTATTTACACTAAGGGCCCCTTTTTAGAGTATGAAAGTCTCAACCCTATATTTATCTACACAGTCAGCAGCTACTCATAGGTGCCTCTGAGAGATCTGAAAACCCAAAGGTAAATAAGGAGCTTGTTTGCTTTTTTTCAAACCAGTCATTTCATTAAACTGTAGAAGCAACAACAGCAGGTAACCAGAGTGTAAAGTGTTGCTCTCTAGGTTTGATATCCTAGCCTGATACCCCAAGTTACACCTAACACAGAGCAGCCAGGCCTTTGCTCCCAGGCACCAACTTCTGGTAAGAGAGTTCTTCCTCCTCCGACTGCCAATGGGGACTGGGAGTAAAGGGAAAGAAGTTAGGGTACTCCATATCCTTCCCTCAGCAGTCACACCAAGTTTGGCAGGGAATTAAGAAACATGGAAGATCACCCCTAAAAGGAATCATGCCACACCTCATTTCCATGTCCTGCTTTGTACATTACCCCCAGAGAATTCTGTACCTATCATTTCCCAAGCTTAAGCTAACGTGTCCTACCATTGCCCTGTTGGCACAATTGTACCTGACTGGGACATACTTACCTGACCTGAGGACCTGTACCAGGTAGGGTGTGGGCTCAAGTAGGCTTCTTCAATGTGCCCAGGACTCCATCTCCCCATCCCCCATCATCCTGCAGCCCCAGGAGCTGGAAATGCCACTTATAACTGTGCTGATACCTAAAGTTGTTTTCTATCTGCTATTTCTTCCACTGTAGGCACTCCTCTAAGTTATAAATTAGCTAACTTCCTTTGCATTTTAGGTTTGTTCAGAGAGAAGAACATTTTTCATGGGTCTATTATTATCCATTCCTTACTCTGATGTGTGATCTTGAAGTGGCCAAACAGAAACCACATTAAAGAAAGCCTCATCAACCACCCACTTTATCCCATGTTATCTTGCCCAATAGTAAAAAAAAAAAAAAAAAAAAAAAAAAAAGTTGAAAAAGTACTTTTCACCTTGTGGTAGAGAAGGCAAAGAAAGCCTTCAGATGACAAGTGGCTCTCAGACCTTCCCAATTTACAAGGAGCATTCATGTAAGTGAGCCTGATAAGACACTAGCCTCACTAGGGGGATACATATAAAGAAATGTCTTGAAGAATTATATTCCATTAAGTCTCAAAGGATCTGTTGCTGATGTAGTCAAAGGATGCAGATATATTTGAGGAATCATACTAGAGGCATGCTGTTAAATGTTTAAGAAGCAGTCCTCAAAAAAAAAATCCACGAAACACTTTTAAGTTTAATCACATTATTGTCACCATCACTTTCTTAAATCTATGCAATCAACAAAACAATAACCCAAACACTGATCTGTGGAGTTGACTAGTTTCTGAGATATAGGCAAACACAATGAAAATTCTGAAAGCAACTTAGTTGATGTAGACTCTCGCACAGCCCAGCTATAATGTAGTTGGTAATTGTACTCATTTTTAAGCACTTCAGAAAAGGTTTCATTGGTGAAATAACAACTTATAATCTTCACAGGTAAATTAAAAGCCCTCCACATTTCTGCATATTGATTTTGCATGTCTCTGTCTCCTGCCTGCAGCTAGGTGGCACAGTGGACAGAGCACGAGGCTTGGAATCAGGAAGAGTCATCTTCCTGAGTTCAAATCAGCCCTCAGAAACTTACCAGCTGTGTGACCCTGGGCAAGGCACTTAACCCTGTTTGCCTCAGTTTCTTCATCTGTAAAATGAGCCGGAGAAGGAAATGGCAAACCACTCCTGTATTTTTGACAAGAAAACCCCAAATAGGGTCATGGAGAGTTGGTCAAGACTGAACAACATCTGCCCGCTATGCTTGAAAGAACAGGCGTAAAGGCAAAGATTGGTAAGAATAGCAATAAAAATCTACATCAGAAGGAATTTTTAAGAAATTTTGAATTCACAGGATCATAGATTCGGGCTAGAAGAGACCACAGAAGGCCTAGTCTAAATCACTTTGTAGATGAAAAAACTGGAGGCTTCAAGAACATAAGTGACTTTCCCAAGGACCCACAAGTTCTAAATTGCAGAGTTGGGATTTGAACCCAAGTCCTCTGACTCCAGAACTATATTCTTTTGACCATACCCTTTCCCTTTGCTAAACTTGAATGAAGGCAACTTCTTTCATAACTGGGAATTACCTGTACTTCACTCCTAATTAGCATCTAGTTTTGCTTTATTTCCCTGTGTTAAATATCAAATTATTTAAAACCAAATACAGGTGGGGAAGTGAAAAGAAAAATGAAAATGAGAATAAGAAGAAAAATATCATAAGACTTACAGAATGAGATCCCCATTCTCCATTGTCTGTCAATTTTACCCACTTGTCTGTGGTGGAGTCCATCTCCTGGCACTGGTCATTTTGTATCTGTGAATTAAACCCAAAGGCCTTAATTAAGCATCCTGAAGAATAGTTTCCATTTTCTTCTGTAACCAGCACATAAGAAATTCTAACAATGCACACTAAACAGAGATCCTTCATCAGGAGGAATCCCTTAGAAGGACACATAGCAAAGCTCCAGATGTTTAAATGGTGACTAAGAAAAAAGATATGCCCTACAGCTATACGCAGGTTGTCTACAGCTATGAGTCTGCTGTAATTATTTTAAGGAAAGTGATATGAAAGTAAGAAATAGGAAAAGACTGGAGTGAACAGTTGGAATGTATTCACAACAGAAGAATTACTACATGAAGCAGCCATGTCAATAACGAAAATTAACCAGTTCATCAAAATGTTATCAATACACCCTGTTTCTGCAACAAATTGTTACTTAAACCAGGTGTGAGTGACTAAGAACTATATTAAACTCCTGAATTTTTATTCTATGGCAAATGCCAATCCTAAATTGCTATTTTTAAAAAAGCAATGTTAAATAAGTTGTCTTCCCCAATTATTTTTAATAATATTTTTATTAATTTAATATTTGATACTTATTAATAATATGTTATATGATTGATTTAATATTGATAATATTCTTGCTTTAATAATATTTCATATTATTTTACTTTATTCATGTAAAAATAATTTTTAAAATTTTGAATTCTAATGCTCTCTCTCCCTAATTCCTCTCTCAGAAGATAAGCAATTTAATACAGGTTAGACATGTGCATAAATTGCTAAATATTAGTAATTACTATAGATAACATGATTTTCCCAACTTTCCTCTTATTTAGGACAGGATGGTTCTTTTTGAAAATATTGATTTCTTTTGCAATAATGTCATCGTTAAAAAAAAATAGCCCAAACCTTCTCCCTAAATAGAATTCTTTCTTGGAATGTTATGTTTCTACATCTACAGAGAAGATAAAAAAGCATGAAAAAATTATGAAAATGGGGGGGAGGAATCATAGAAATTGGAGGGGAAAACTAGTGAAATTTTGCATTAGTTTGAGACTTGAAATCAGAGTTTTTATCTCTTGCACCTCCCCTCAAGTAACTCTTTTCCTGCCCTCCCCAGCTCTCTCCACCTGTCATTGGTCCTTGTCCCAAAAAAATCAGCTCCTCACATACATTACGGGAGGGAAGAGGTTATTTTAAAGAACTACTTGCAGTAGGACACTTGAACAACATCATTACATGCAAACAAGCTAGAAAGCTTTGAGATCTCTAAAATGAGCACTCTCAATGAAATGGCCAACCATCATTCCAGAGGATGGATGTCAATGCATGTTATTTGCCTCCTGATAAAGAGGCAATGTGTTCCACATGCAGAACAAGACATTTTGGGACATGGACAATATGGAGATTGATTTTACTTGACTTAGCATATTCATTACAGGGAGCTTGTATTTTTCCTTCTCCCCCTTTTAAATAGGGAAGAGAGAAAATAAATGTTTACTAATTGAAAAATAAAATTGGAAAAAAATCACCCACAAAAACCTAGTACAAATAATGATTCCTCCAAGTCTTTCAACTTCACACTGCTGAAAGTTATAATTATGTAAAATATGGTCATTGATTTGCAAAAGGTAAGATATGGTTCTTGGTTCCATTGGTTCTGGCCCACTGGAAATATCCAGTCTAAATTGGACATTTCAACCATATCAGGGGATTCATTACTCACACTAATCAGGATCCACTTGTATTAGATAACCAACAAAGTCTGGTTTAATGACATTTAAAAGTATATCCTTTATAAATATAATAGCTGTCTTAATGCCAGTATTAAGCTATCCACATATCAAGGCTACTTTCTTATACCTCACCATGGCATGGAAGTGACAATGAATTTTTGAAACCTATGCCAGCAGATTCTAACAAGCTGGAAATTACTGAGAACAGACTATGTAATCGATTATAGCCATTATTCAAGTACCAGGTTTGCTAAGTTCCTGCAGAAGACTCTTCACTAGAAGGCTGGCTACCATGGGAATAATTTTTTTAACCACCACTCAATAAAACCATCCACTAAAGTGTGGGAGGGATTGAGAGCTGTATCAGTAAAGGAAATATTCATATCAAGGGAATCATGGGTCTTATGCAGTACTCAAGAAGTCATAAAGATCAGAAAATCACAGACTTAGATGGGAAGGCACCCCAGGGTCTACCTAGTCCAATCCTCTGCTTTTGTAGATGAGATCCAAAGAGGCCACACGGTGGTAGAGGCAAAATTCAAACCCAGACTCTCCAACAAATAGAAAAACATTAAAAACAAATAGAAAACTGAATATACTCAAGAGACAAATAAGGCTTGGAGTTCCAAGTATTCTTTTAGCTGGAAGCAGCTCATACCAAAGAACAGACCTAAAACATCTAGGTCCCAATTAGTGCCAAATAAGGAATTCCCTGAAGTTATCATCTGTATTTGAATTAACATTATCTAAAGTTGTAATTGTGTAAAATATGGTAATTGGTTTTAACCCAGTAGAAATATGTAGCATGAATTCTAATGATTCAACCACTTCAGAGGATTCCTTATTTGCACTAATCAGAACCTAGGGGGTGTAACACAAAGGCAGAAAAACGAAGCCCAGAGTCCTAACTCTGGTAAAAAACTAACCCAGTGATCTTGGGCTATTCACTTAACTTCTCCAGTTCTCAGTTTCCTCATCTGTAATTGCAACACGACTCTAGTTTCTTCTAAAATTGCCTTTTTCATGATTTTCATGGCTGTAATTTTCATGGCTACTTGGCTGAGTAAATTTCATGTGTTCTAGACCCTTAAAGCACATCAGGGATCAAGGATGTTAGAGAATTTACACTTGAGATGAAGAGTAAAAGCAGCCTTGGACAGATAAATCAAAGAACGAGAGATAATACACATCACTGTCCCTTCCTACACATGCCAGAGAGGACAAAAGTATTACCACTGTGATGCTGAAGAATGAAACTTTATGCCTCCCTAGCACCTTTCACCTAGAGATCTCAAAGTACATCCAAGTGTCCCATGGGAAAGGTGAAATTAGAATCTCCATTTAAGGAGGTCCCCAAAGTTGGTCATGGCTCATTATGCTCTGGGCTTCACTCTGGACTTCTCTTCTGTATCTCAGATCTTCATCTTCAAGCTCACTCTAGCCCTGGAACAATTCCCACAATGGAAGCACTCTTTGCCTCTTCTGTTTTCCCTGTGATTGGATGACTTCTCCTAGAACCTGCATTTAAGGAGGGAGCCCAGGCCAGCCGGGGCTCACTCCTCTCCAGGATGCCTCCAGACTTCCTCTCATGTGCCTGCACTGGGTGCCTGCCCTCCACTACTACCACAATCCTGACTTCCAATTTTTCAGTTTCTTTTTATATTGTCTTCTTCCATTAGAATACAAACCCCTTGAGGGTTAAGGTTGTCTTTCTTTTTACTTGAACTTGTATTGGAAGGCCTTAGCACTGAGCCTAGCAGAGAGTAAGTGAACCCTTAATAAATGCTTGTGGACTGACTGATGTAGAGAAATTAAAGAGACTGGATAAAGAGGTTTAAAGGAGCTTATTCAAAGTAGGCCCCCTCAAATTTGCCTACACTGGCAGTACAAAGCACAGAGTTTAGGGATTATCTGGAAATTGTAGTCTACTTAGGCTATTTGACTAACTCAGGAGAAGAAAAATAAAAGGGGGGAAGAGAGGAGTAGAAGAAGAGGGAGAAAGAGAAAGAGGGAGGGAGGAAGGGAGAGAGAGGGAGAGAGAGAGAGAGAGGGAGAGGGAGAGAGAGAGAGAGAGAGAGAGAGAGAGAGAGAGAGAGAGAGAGAGAGAGAGAGAGAGAGAGAGGGGAGGGAGAGGAGAGAGAGAGGGAAGAGAGAGAGAGAGAGAGGGAGGGAGAGGGAGGGAGAGAGAGAGAGAGAGAGAGAGAGAGAGAGAGAGAGAGAGAGAGAGAGAGAGAGAGAGAGAGAGAGAAGGAAAAAGAAAGGAAAGGAAAAAGGAGACAAAAGGGAAGGGGAAGGGGGAGAAGGAAAGTGGGAAAGGGGGGAAGGGAAAGGGAGGAAAAAGAGGAGAGGGACGGAGAGGAAGAGGGAGAGAGAGAGAGAGACAGAGAGAGAGAGAGACAGAGAGAGAAATCTGAAGCCCACATGGATGACTGACTTTCTTCTCATCTTCATTTTACCTATGAATCCATAAAGTCTCCAGTTTGTTTAATCATTTTTCAGTCATGTCTGACATTTCATGACCCCATTTGGATAGCACAAGGCATAAACCACTAGGTGTTCATCTACTCTGGGAAACATTTCACAAATGAGGCAGTTGCTGCAGGAGCAAATGTGCAACTTGGGTATTGTTTAGCAGTTTAAATATTTCATTGAATTTTAGAGCTGGAATGGGATTTAGACATCATCAAATCTAATTCCGTATTTTCAAAACTATTTTTGTAATTAAGGGAAGAAAAAGGGGAAAAGATAGACAAGGAAAGGGAGGAAAACATATTTACTCAGCACAAGGTTCAGTGTTTTTGTAGTCACTTGAGCCACAACAGATATTTTCCAGTTTATACCAATTAAGTAAACATTTTTATCTATAGTGGTTAAATCAGTTAAAATAGCTACTTTACTGTTATAATCCCATTTGCCAATCCTTTCCAAAATATATGTGAATTGTCACCCTTGAGATAAACAAGTTCCCCAGACACAGAAATCCTATACTCATTTGCGTTTCTGAAATATTACATATGAGTATGCTTAAATGACTAAATCTCACAGAGAGGCATACTTTTAACTATAATGAAAAAAGAAAAGCCCTTTAAATCCAATCCGGAACTCTATAAATACACACAACAGAATTTTAACAAAGTAGTGCCAGTCACTGAACTCCAAATAAAAGTGAACTTTCCAGGAAATTTCAATAAAGTGAAAAGTTCAAAGCAAAAGGCCAAGTGTTAGTGGCTACAAAAAAGGAAGTGAAATTGTCAATTATCATGTCACAAGGTAAAATAATGTGGTTAAACAATATCAGACCATATTATTCAACTTTCCTCAGCAATCCAAAGGTAGAAAGAGGGCAAAGCACCAACCAATCCAAAGGAAAAAAAAGATATATTAGATTAAAAGATATACAATTTAAAAGCAAATAAAATCCCAGCAGCTATAAGAGAACAGGAGGATCCTAACTGCACAAATAAAAGAGTAAAAGATAGAAAGGAGATACAAGTTTTAAGATATCAAAATGTATCAGTTCCTTCTCATTAAAATCTAAGTTATCTAGTGAAGTGGGGGGGGGGGGGGGGGGGGCGGGGCGGGGCAGGGAGGAACAGAAGAAATTCCACAGTTTTAAACCCCTTACAAAGAATTCAAAGAAGATGTTGTTGTCAATATATTGGTATTCAAAGAAGACATAACCAGACTTCTTTAGGTGCACTGCGTAGATCAAAGAAACTGTGCAGTCATCTCGATTGGACTCAATGTAATTTCCACGAGGGATCCAGGAAGAGCTGTAGAATCAAAGCCAAAAAGAACATCATGTTAGTGCACAGGACTATCTTGACTCCATCCAAATATGTGACTAGGGTAAGAAAGACACTGCCACATGAGCCAAAGTACTGGGTAATGCAAAGAGGAGCCAGCAGTCTTCAAAACCCATATATCTTACAGGAAAATGTAAATTCCCTCTGCCACCCAACTTCTTGTATCCTGGGTAAGATTGATGACTTTGAGGTGGCAATTTATCACTTCAAGTGTGATCACTAAAAATACTTAACTTCATTCTTTTTATGTAGAATGGAAGAAGAGACAGAGGCATTCTTCTTATCTCCTCATTAACCATTAGGCATAGCCTGCCACACAACGTCCCATCTTTCATAATGATGTACGTAACTTCAAGGTCATTAGACTGGAAAGGCTGTAGCCAGTTGTGTGATGATAAATGTTTAACAGCAGGCTCTCCAAATGAACACACACACACACACACACACACACACACACACACACACCATTTTTAAGTTTAATTTGCTTTAACATTTTTTCCATCTCTTTAAATCTAGACAATAAAAAGAGTAGTAGTAGTATTTGCCAGTTTCCAAATTGTAAATGCTTCCATTGAAAATTTTACAATCCGCTCACCTGACCCAGTAAAGGTGCTCTCTAGCATGCCTCTGGCTATCAATTATCTTTTGTTCCCTGGGTTACTTTTCTTAAAAAGGGGAGTTGGAGTTGTTAAGGCCAAAAGGCATCATTATTTCTTTTAATCCAGAACCTTCTGGCTAGTTGTCTAGCACCATATTCTTAACAACATTCAAGAATGAGAACATTCTCTGGGCTTCTTTGGTTGACTCATTTTAATGTCTCAAAATTCTAAGCTAAGTCCTTCCTAATGATGAATTTCAAATATGAATGCCATGCAAAAGCCAAAGTTCAGGTGAAAAGATGCATTCCTCTAATTCCTGCAGACTGAGAAGTTTGTTCAGTAATATACTCTCAATAATACAGTCTGAACTACAGAAGAAGAGTTCGGAGTTTATTATTACAGAATTTTCCCTATACCCCCCTCCCTTTAATTTTGGGCTTTTTGGACCAAACTTTGGTTTCATTGATATAGGGAAACAAGGACATTCTTTCTATCAGTGCAGATTCGCCTCCAGGGTGATTAATAATGCTAAAAAGATTGAGTGATTTGCTCATGTCACACCAGTAGTACATGTCAGAATTTGCATTTTCTTCCAGATATCCCCACTCCAAGAATACCTTTCTTTCCCCTATATCATACTTTAAATCTATGTCATGCATTTTCAAAAGAAACCCAAAAGGGGGAATTAATTTGTGTAAGGTCACAGGAGGAAATAATTTCTAACAGCATCTGGAAAACAACATTCAACTTCATCTTGAGCCTTCTTATATCTTTTACATTAATATTTTTGCAAATACTCACACACACAAAATTAGCTGAGATGTTTAGACACCCAAACTGTAACCTGCTTATACTGCTTCTACAAACAGCATATAGAGTATATTATTTTAAGGAGTACCACCCAGGTAAAAATATGTATTTAATGAATCCATCCCTGTTTCCCCTCCCATTAATTCTCTGATCAGAAAATTTTCTAACATATCTTTATATAATTATATTAATATAATTAATTATAAATAATTAATCTATAATAACATGGTCCTCCTTTATAAGTAGTCATTTTAAATGGTCTTGTTTATTTGTAATTTTCTGTTATTACTTCAGAGATCTGCAATCTCACTATGTGAAAATTCTTTCCAATGATACAGATTGCAACCCCAACACAGTTCAGTAGGTGGTCTCTCTGAGTAATAAGGATTGAAAAAACACATCCTGGCAGATGAGGGGGCAAGGTGTAACAGGTGTAGAGACCATTGATCTTTGAGACCTGAGTTCAGTTATGGCTTCAAATACTTACTAGCTGTCAGAACTTGTGCAAGTTACTTAACTTCTGTCTGCCTCAGTTTCCTCAACTGTAAAATGGAAATAATAATAGCACTTACATTCCTACACATAGTAGGCACTTAATAAATGGCTGTTTCTTTCCCATTTTCTGAATTTAGCTAACCTAATCCTCCAGAGACAGATCTGCAGACACATATTTTAAAACCCATCCACCTTGCTCAGACCTGAAAGCTCTTACAATCTCCTTGAATAACCATCTACAGCCCAAATTCAAAGAGCGGAACCAGAAGAACAAACTACACAGTAAAAGTAATGTTGTAAAGCTAATCAACTATGAAAGACTTAGTAAGGAGAGGGGGGAAAGGGGGAGTGGGGAATAGAAGGGATGGACAGAGTAGGGAGACAAAGGGGGAGACAAAGGAGGACAGAGAGGGGGAGGGAGGAGGTAGAGAAAGGGGAGAGATGGGGAGAAAGAGCTAGCACTAGACACAAGCTCTCCCCCACCCAAGCCTACATGATGCCTGGAACATATGGCCCAGCTGTTGCTTCTTTAACTATTATGACTATTTTTTCTTGCCTTTCGTCAAGATTTCCACTAAATAGACTAGATTTCATGAAGACAATATGAACTAGGCTTCAATCTTGTGAGGATAAAGGAACCAGGAACCTAGGTATTACAAGGAAGAGTGTACTCCCACTTCAAGGAAATGTTTTGTACTCCTTTATATCTTCTCAACAAATATCCCCTTGTAAAGTAAATTGATTTTAGTTGGTTAAATGATGCCGGAACACTAACCACTATGAGGTAATGATGATTATAACAGAGATACTAACTATAGGTGTGATTGACATGGTGGGGGACACCAGAATAGGGTCTTAATCTAAAAGTATTATAAGCCTCACTGTCTCTCAGGGGTATCTCTAGAACCCTAGACGGGAAAGAGATGTATCTACCTGGCCTCTAGCACCTGACTCAGCAGTGAGAACAGCTTATTCACAGTGAGATAAGGATTCCCAACTACACCCTCCTCCCAGAGTGATGTCCAATCCCTGGATTCATGACCTAGAGATAACAGGTTTAAGTGGGAAAAAAAAGAATGCCTTAAAAAAGTGTAACTCATATCAAAACTACATATGGCCAGAAGACAAGAAAGGGCCTTTCTTTAAAACAAGTGAACATTTTCCCATCCCAGCCTAAGTCAAGCCAATGTCTTACTTAAGAAACTTGGAAGATTGATTAAAAAGTCAAACAATGAGGTGTTTGCCTTATTCTTCCTCCTCCTGAAATGAGGAAATATCTAAAGCCTAACTACTCTTCCTTTCAGGGAAGGAGAAGGAAATAAAACATTTTAAAATAAGTTTTCAGAAAAGTAATGATTTTCTTAAGTATTTTATATTATGTTAAAAATATTTTTCCTTTAAGTATGTAAATTTTAAAGTCTTCACAGAATTCTTAAGTTTGATTTGTAATTACATCTTATGGCTATTCTCTCCAAAAAAAAAAATGGCCAAACTGTCATATGGGGGGCGGGGAGAGAATGGTAATTTTATATACACACACATTTATCCATATACATACATACACACAAATTCACTTTCTGAATATGAAAAGAGCTATCATCATGGTCCTATGAAGATTATTGAATTTAGAGTACCAAACCAGCAATCATGATTTCTGACTGAATCCTGGTTCTGTCTTTCACTTCACATCCCTGGGCTTCTCTTCCATCACCTGAAAAATAAGGCAGCTGGACTAAATAGTCTCTTGAAAGTTCCCTTCTAGAGAAGGAGATAAGAGAAGGGGAGTGATAGAAGAGAAGGCAGATTGGGGAATGGGTGATCAGAATGCATTCTGTCTTGGGGTGGGCAGAGGGAAGAGACGGGGAGAAATTTGCTGCTCAGAATCTTGTGGAAGTAAATGTTGAAAACTAAAAATAAATTAACTTTAAAAAAAAAAAAGCTCTCCATCTCTGAACCTATGAAACTACCTGGCTTTCAGTCTTTTCATCTGTAAATGAGGATATTGAAGTAGATCATCTTTAGCTCCCCCCATCTGTGATTGTATGAATACTTATGATACCAGTAGGTCTGGCCACAGTGGAGCAAGTGAGAAGAATTGCCCCATTGAAAGCTCCCAAGTCTATTAATCCTGTCCAATTCCCTTTTTACATGTACTGTATGCACTTCCAGAAACCCACACAACAAAATTCTTCCGCAGATCCTAAATTCCCACCCCCAATTAACACCATGAAATCTATAATTTTCCAAAGATTACCCAGTATACTCTTCTCTATTATTTAGTCAACATTAACCAGCCCCTTTAAGTTTCTTACTTGTCACAGCTATCTGGTTTGTTCTCAACAGGACCCCCTGCTGTGTCCATGAATGTTGCGACATTGGAAAATCCCGCAGGTAACTCATCCCATTCATCAAACTTGATGCCACTGCCCAAGGAGTAGGTACCTTCCTCACACTTACTGCAAACCTGGTTCTTCATTTCTAGGTATTCACCAGAAGCACAGGAAAAGGCTGAAAAGAACCATTTACAATCAATTAGTTATGAGGGTAATCAGGCACAAAGACAGTAACAGTAGGCTGCCATTTAAAGTACAGTATTATTAACCAAGAGCTCCACTGAGAAAACCATGAACATAATTATTCAATTATTCATGCTCTGCTATATAAATGAGACAATCCAACCTACCTATTTTCCCCACCTACATACTAGCACTAAGACCAAGCTCTCTAATTGTTCTGATTTGTATCTAGAAGAAATCAACATATGCACTGTGAAAAACAGCCTTTTGACAGCAAAATATTTAGCTTTGGTAGCGCATTATTATTCATTCATTTAACAAATATTTATCGAGAACTCTGTTAGGTTATGGTATTATCCTTAGATCTCAAAAAAGTTTAATTGAAACATTTTTAAAAATAAGTATCAGAAGCAATATTTGAACTGAAATCTTCTTGACTCCAAAGTTTTATATATGGTACTATTCTACTCACTTGTGACTGTAGAGTTTGGCAATTAGAAAGTATTATTCTACACCCAAACCATAGATGGAAAAAGCTGAGGCCTAGATAGAATAATAAACAGACAAAACAAACATCTTTCTCCCAAGGTGCCAACATCTCATAGAGAAGGGACATTACTGCATCCTTCATCCTCTAGTTGCCTCTACTGTAAAACATCATAACCCATCCTTCGGGTACCCTGCCCCCACCCAAGCTCTCATCACCATGGTTACTTTTTTAAGAGGAACACCTTTCCTCTTCTCCTTATTCCCAATGTAGAGGCAGTAGCAAATTTACAATCCCATACTATTCCAGCACCTATGTGGGGACAGTGGCCAAGTAAAGAGGTTTTAATCTAGGAAGTCATAGGAATATTGGAAGGAGCAAAGAGAAAGTTGATAGACATGCCCCTTCCAGAAGAAATGACAGCATTGGTTTGCTTCTGGTTTTGGAAGCAAGAGATTGAAAAGAAATTTGGGAGGGAGTACATGTAGCACAACATTGCAGATGGAAAAGAGAAGGTCAGAGTAGATAGATAACTAGATAACTAGAACATATAGCCAGTTAGTTCTAGGGAGTTTCTGCTCACTCAATCACCAATCAGAATATCTTACAGACCGAATGGCAAGAAAATGACAAGATGCCCTAAGTGGAAAGCTAGATGGGATGCCAGGTATAATTGTTGGAATTTAATCATGTCACTCCATGCACTAACTGAAAGTCTAGCCTGAGTCACTTATTGTAGTACAAAATAAATGCCCTTACAAGTGGAAGAATACTTTTGCAAAGGATACAGCCTTCTTAAGAAGCTAAAAACACAAATTTGTGACTGCTGACATTAAAGATTCTACAGCTTCTCTCTCTCTCTCTCTCACTCTCTCTCTCTCTCTCTCCCCCCCCTCCCTCTCTCTCCCCCTCCCTCCCTCCCTCCCTCCTTCCCTCCCCACTCTGGTGTGTGTGTGTATTAGAGGACAGGGGTAAGGGAACAAGAATTAAGCACTTACTATGTGCTAAAAAACTGTGCTAAGCATTTTACAAATATTAAGCATTTTCCCTAGTTCTTTAAATAAATTTCAACTCAAGCCTAATTTGCACCTTGCTCCTTAAAAAAAGGCAAGTAACTTCAGGTGACTTCATTACTGTATAACTCATATTATGGTTTATTCCCTGTCCTGAACTACCGGGCAGTGTTAAAATGCATCAATAAACAGTAACCAAATGTTTTCATTGCTGTGGTATCCAGCAGATACTCACATAAACAAAACCAGATGCTCAGAGAGAAAAGTGATTCATGGGGGAAAGAAATGCTTTTTTGCGTATAATGAGTTTGTCTCAAGTAGTCAGACTATTTCCTGACTGTGAATTCCACAGACAAGGTGTTAATTCTTTGACCTGGGTCTTCATTGCCTGATTGATTGTGTTGTGTGAGATGTGAAAATTTAGAGACATCGCCATTCCAAATGTTCAGACTATTTGTGCCCACCCTGTGGTATAGCATTCCGAGCTCATAATAGTCTGATCAGCCACAGCTGGACACACCGTACTTGGACCCCAACAATCATGATGTCATTTTGGTCCTCTTCAGTAGGAAGAACAATGATTTTGTTTGAGCAGCAGTAGGGAGGGTCAATGAATTGATAAGAGTTATACACACAAGCTGGTCCTTTGCATTAGCCTTTTAAAAAAGGAGCCAGAGACTCACCTGAAAATAGGCACAGAAAGAAAAAGCCCAGAAGGCACAAACCAAACTGTCAAAGAGGAGATATTCTCCTAAGGGGAGAGCACATCAAAAGCTCCAGAAATCTCTTTTGGAGGAAAAGGACAAAGGGCAAGTAACAGACACATACACACAAACACAGAAGAAACAAAGCAGGTACAAGGACCTGGAGAGAACTCCACAAACCATACTATTTGCATGACCCCTAAGTGGAAGAAAATCAACACAGCAGAGAACCATGTGCATGGAGAAGCAATCCCAGTCTGCCCCTTTGCTAGCATTACGAGTCATGTTTCTGTATAGCTTCAGAGGGAAGGGAGGATTGTTTGCTGCCTTCTGGAAAAAGGAGGAGACCCTCCCCATTTATTTAAAACCTCTTTTAAATTAAGTCAGTTCTATATCTAATAATCTGTTACCTTGAATTCTTGCAGGGAAGTTAAATGTTATAAACTGATATTTTCTGGGTGAGCCCTGGATGAGGATATGAACCATAAAGATTACTCACAGTAAACTCCATTCACTATGTCAGGGACTAGGGCTCAAAGTGAGTATGTAGTATGTTTGTATTTCACTTCCACTCCTACAATGCATTATTTGTAACATAAATGGGGGAGCATAAAAGGGAGCTTACCATGATGAAGCAGTTTTTCTATTAAGCTGATACTTAAGGGGCTGGCCCATACATGTCAAAACGAAAAGCTTTCATTTACTTGATTTTTTAAAAATATTTGCTCAGAATGGTTTGGTAGTAGTCTAAGTTAAGTTCTACATTATTAAAGAGGCCAAAGTTCTTTGCATCATAAATATTTTTCTTGTTCTTGTCTTGTCTTCCAAGAACTAGGGTCCATGAAGTCAGCTCCAGAACCACACACCATAAGAATTCTAGGAGACAATATAGTTTAATGGCACATAGCTTATTGAATAACCCATTAGCACAATAAATACTGTCTTCCTCTCTCTACAAGCATTATACTTTTTTATTCCCTGTGCTACAATATGATACAATGTCATGACTTTACTTCCTTTGAATTTCATAGAGATTTTTGTTGTAGTTTACATTTTCAATTCCTGTAGTTGCATGACTACAGTGATTTTCTGACTAGTTTTTTGACAATAAATTTCAATATTCTTGAAGGTTTTTTGATTCTTCACTTATTTACCAGTGACTGTGCTTTGTCTACTTTGCTGACAAGGATATGATCAAGTGAAAAACTGATAAGTGTAAAAAAAAAATGTAGGCTCCATTCTCATGTATTACTGGTAAAAAAAAAAATTGAATATGGCTTCCTCCCCATAACCTGAGCAGATCTGTGCTTAGCATAGCCCCTTAGGAGTATATTCAGGAGCTTGATGTGATAAACTAGAATCCAGGTGTATTAAGCACTGAATATCCTATTTTGAAACACACAAAATAGACTATCCAAGAACAAAAGCATGTGGTGTCTTTTATGATGTATGGGGCCCAAGAATATGTTGCAAATAAAAACTACAACCCCAGTGTTGCTGTTATTAAGACTAAGACTTTTGATAGAAATATGTAATTATCGAATGTACATTTCTCACTAATCCCATCATTGTCTGGAAATTTTAATTTCACTAACAGAATCAACAATTTGGTGGAGATGTGAATGTTTATATTGCAAATACTATCTATCTTAACACTAAAACTGCTTAGATGACATGACATGACCTCGTTACAACTATAGATCAAAATAAAGCTAATAGAGACACTTGACTGATCCAAATGAAGACCTGCTATCAAGAATGACAAATATTTTGATAAGCTATAGAAGAGATTCTTGTTCAGACGTAGGCTGGACCAGATGGCCTCTCAGGTCCCCTGAAACTCTGAGAAAGATCATCCTAAGATATATAATGGTCACTGACTTTTAGTATTGCCTTCTTTATTACTTCAAGCAAGGTTAAAATGTCCTCGCAGTGACAATATGGTATAGTAGATAAAAAGTCAGAAAGATCTGGATTCAGGTCCTGCCTCTGATCCAGCCAGGACACCTGGATAAGTCACTTAAACTCACAGAGACATAGACAGTGCTTTACAATTTCTATTTGGCAAAACAGATGCTAATTTCTGTTAGTAGAAGTTTCCTCTCCCAAAAATTCTCTATGCCAGGTACTGAACAAAAATTACCTGAGGAACCTTCATTTAAGCAATGCAACCACAAGATACGTGAAATTATTTGGTGATGAGAAAATTATGCTAGTATACCCTAACAAATGAGTGCCTGGTCATTTCTAAAACAAAGTACAAAATGATACTTTTATTGCTTTTTAGTACAGTATGAAAGTCCTCCCATTACTTTATGCCTTTCCTTTTCAGTGACGGCATAATGTTTGATGTCTGGGATGTATTGGCCAGAGGCCAGCTACCTCACCACTAGGGACAAATTTATAGTTATCCTTAAACATGAACATGACTGATAGCACTCAACCACTTTTTGAGATAAACATCTATAATTGCCCAAAATCATTCAGTGCACACGCAAGATAGGACATATCTCAATTGTTTAGACTAATAATCCCCCAAAACATCCCAGCATCAGTGCAAAGCACAGATGTGGTTAGTATACCTGAAGAAAACCATAAGAATCCAAGTACTGCTCTACCTGCTTTATTCAAATAAAGATTCATCCTGTACTAATTAAAAATATAACTCGTTGAAAGGCTGTCAGATTTCTGTCAAAGTGCAGGTTCCAAATTAATGAAGGAAAAGAAGGAAATGGTATTTCCAAAGGGAACTCAGCACCATCTTGAAGACACAGCAGGCTTCAGATCTTCACGTTCAACTGCTGGTGCTGGTGACCATGGAATACTACTTTTAATTGGAATAGTATCTGTTCAGTCCCTTATGGTGTGACATGCTTTGACAGAGAAAGGGAAAAAACTCATCTCTTATTTAACAAAAGAGAAAGCGACCATCCATTCTAGACAGAAGGACCACACAACATTACGTTCAAATGATTCAGTTTCCTTGCTAATGTTATATGCAAGCCATGAAGCTTATTTTTCTTTGGCTTATGAGAATTCTTTTTTCTTTTATTGGGCAGATCATACCACCTGCTGCTGCGGGAAGTTGCTTTGCTTATCAGAACCTGTACAGCAACAACTGAGGCCAAGTCTACTTCCAGCAGCTCACGACGTTCAATCTAAGCAAGAAAGTGGCTAATTGCAGAGAAAACACCTTTCATCAACACAGTAAAAGCTATAGATGTTGTCTTTATTACTGTTGGTAAAAAGCAGCCCTGGCAGGTGATAAAGACAATAGGGCCCCCATCTAATTGCGGTACGAGAAGATGAGAAAAACACTGAGAAGAAATTTGGTATTTACACTTTAGTGAAAAATAGAGTAAATGCTACACCTGAAGTCAAGAGATGGGTTTAAGTCCTGCCTGAGTTAATTAACCACTATAAGACCTTGAACATATGACTGTACTGTGCTGGGTCTTGATCCATTCATTTATAAAATGAATGGATTAGCCTACAGCAAGGTTTCCTAATCTGGGAACACAATCATAACTTTTAAAAAATGTTGACAACTGTATTCTAATCTGCTTTCCTTTGTGATCTGTGTGTTTTATTTTACACATTTAAAAATGCTTCTGAGAAGGTAGGGAGGTAAAGAAAGGGGAGGGAGAGATAATAAGCATTTCTATAGTGCATACTATGTGTCAGGCACTTGCTAAGCACTTGAACAAATATTAGTTCATTTGATTACAACAAGAACCCTTCAAGGTAGGTGCTCTTATTATCCCCATTTTACAAATAAGTGGAGACATAAAAGTTAAGTAATGTGCCTAGAATCACACAGTTAGTAAGTATCAGAGGTTGGATTTGAATTCAGATCTTCCTGAATCAAGGCCCAGCATTCTATCCACTGCACCTTAAACCAGCCTCAACTGGGGTTCACAGGCTTCACCAAACTTCAAGAAGGATCCATGACACAATAAAGATTAAGAATTCCTGGCTTCCATTATCTGTAAAGTCTCTTCTACTTCTGATACCCAAGACTGTTATCGGATTCATCATATACAGAAGGGGACATGATTTGAGCTATAACAAATATCTTGTGTATGTACCCTAATCACTTATCCTACTCAGAAGGCACTCTCTGGAACTTCCAATAGCCTTTTTTTGAAAACTCCATGATTGTCTATTTTGCCTAATGCTTCCATTTTAAAGGCCACTTACAGAATTTTTTGAGCCAGAGGGAATCTTAGCAATGAGCCTGTCAAACCATCTCATTTTTTATAGATGGGAAAACTGAGGCCCAAGAGAATTACATGGTTAATTAGCAGCAGAGCCAAGGCTATCTTACAGGTATTCTGAATGCAAAGCATTTTTCTCCATTATACTATATTGTCACTCCATATGGTGATGTAGTTTATAACAGAATTTTAGTACAGTTAGGTCAACAATTATGTCAACGATGTTACTTGGAAGGAATGGTTATCTCCAGTCCACCATTGTAAATTAGAATTTTACAAGTTTGGTCCTAGCAAGAACAACTCTTTGCTTCAGGGAAAGACACAAGTTAGGGGGATAGAACTTACTAAATTTAAAGTGTCTGCGCCTTTGAAAATTTAAACTCTGACTCCATTCTCTACAATGATATCATTTCAAAACTACTATCTGAACAGTCTTAACAAAAACCCTACCAGAGAGAACTGGATTATCATTGCATCTGCCTGCTTTCCTTCCCTTCACCTATAAGCAACTTTCTATCTTAGACTTCACATAGCAGTTGATTCTTTGCCTCTTTACTGCAATTATAATGTAACATTTATAACCATAACACTAATGGTCAATAATAGCAAAACAGCTCTTTAAGGTTTACAAAGTGCTTTACATTTATTAATTCATTAATCTAATATAGAGTATTAACCATTGACATGCCATCGTCACCATTATTGCCATTTTACAGATGAGAAAACAGGCTTGAATCAAATAGCTTGTCCAGGATCGCACAGCTAGTAAATGTCAGAGAGAGGATCCAATCTCCAGTATGCCTGGCACCAAGTCTAACATTGTGTCTACTATGTTACTAAGCTGCCTCTAATACTATGGTTATCTATGTTTCTGCCTGATCCCTCACTAGGCAGTAAGTTCTAATAGGACAAGGACTGTGTTCTGTTTAAACTTTGCTTCATACCTCACACCTGGCCTAATATTTTGCACATATTTAATGTTTGTTGAATGAATGACTGTTCATTGAATTATTATTTGTATTTTGAATAAAAGTAACTTTGACAAGTTAAGAAAGAGTTACCTACTATACCTTGAATAAGTTTCTCTTTATCACCAAGTGGATAGAGACTTTACCTACCCCAAACTTCAGCAGGGTTGCGGAAAGGGACAAAAACTGATCCATATTATATGCTCCAGGTGATTATAGTGCAAATAGAAAACAGGATGAAAGATTCTTTCTTTTTAAAAGTAAAATTGCCTTTTAAAAATGACTTTCTCACTGGCTTAAAAAAAATAACTCATTTAATCTGGGGTCATAAACTTGCTAATTTAAATAAAAGGAAATATAAAAGGGCTCATTTAAGGGATAATATATGTTATCCCCTGGGTGTTTGGCATAAATTAGCACATGGTGGGTACAGGCAAAGCTACAAGGAAGGTCAACGGAGAGGAAATGCACAAAGCAACTGATGAGATCACCAAATAACGGAAGAATGGGTCTAGGAAATCAATTCTCCCTGAGTAGTAATTACATCCTGACTCCTCAGTCCTTATTATCCTTCACTTTTCTTCTGCCTTGGAAAATGTCAGTCAATCTCCACTCCTTAGCACCATCTCTGACCTTGAATTGTGTACAATTATTTCTCACATTTATTCATCTTTCAAAAGTACCTCTTCACCAGTTCTCCTGTTATCTATCATTATTACCTCAAAATCTGGCCTAATTCTTCTCTGTCATTCTTTCCTTATTTTCAACTTACACTCCTATGGCTAGTACTCATCTACCTTTCAATAAATAGTCTCTGCCCATCAGTGCAGTCCAACACCTTCTTTGTCTTAACTGGCATACTTCTAAATGAAAAAGACAACAACCTCTCAAGATGAACCAGGCAAAAATTAATTTCCTTTGTCCCTCTGTTAGGGTCTGTTGCTGAGATTTAAACAGAGCTTTACAGAAAAATTTTAAAAGCCAGACAATACTGAAAGTAGTCAGCCCTTGTCTTTGGTTCATTTACGGTAAGTCCAAATAACCAGAGTCATCCTAGGGAAGAAAGCATAAAAGGGCAGAGCGGTCAGAAAGCATGGGCAAGAGAAACCACATTCACCACTTCACACAGGACATCGACTGACTCCTGTAGAACTATAGCCGAGCACCTACCGCCAAACCAGGGCAACACTGGCTACCTCCAAAACAAAACCAAAGGGCAGGAAAGGGACAAAGCAGTTTTGCTGGAGAATCTCAGTCATGGTGGTCTTCAGAGAAGGCAAGAACAGTCCGCAATGGTGTATAAGAGGTAGTCGCTCCCCAAACTTGGCACATTATTCCACTTCATCCAGCTCTTACCAGTTCTATGGGGGGAAATCAGAACTCCATATATGAAGGCAATTCAAGTCAACCCAAATCTGAACAAGACCAGGTGGTTTTTTCTTGCTTAGGAGAATTTAATTGATTTCCTACTTCTGATATCACAGGTCAGGAGTTACCAATCAGTAAGACTGAGTAGGAGATAGAAGTTTCTAGACCTACAGGATTCAGAAAAGGGTAGGAGTTTCAGGCAGGAGAAAGGATCATACGGGAGCCTATCATCAAAAAAGATTATCCCCCAAAAAATAATTTGTTTTTTCTCATCTATAATTCCCTTTACATATAGAATTGAAACACAGCAAGGAATCTTAGAAATCTGGTCGTTTCTCCTTTATGCACAAAGGAATAAGTCATAAAGTTTTCAATGGAAGACTATTAAATAAAGCGTCTAATCTCAGCATAGCATAGTGACAGGTGTGAGAGATACAAAGGATAACATATGATCTCTGCCTTCAAAAAAGAAAAGAAAAAATGAGCTTTCATTTTATTATAAATGTAGAGGCAACTTGGTATAGAAGATAAAGATTTAGCCTTCAAATAAGGAAAACAGATAAAAATTCCTCTTCTAACACATTATCCTGGACAGGTCTCTTAACCTCCCACAGTCTTAGAAAACTATATTAAGACTATAAGTTGCAGAAGAGATGCTGGGGATGGAGCGGGGAGGTGATGGGGATACAGGGACATTCTTCACTGGGGAGCTAACTGTACTGGTGAGATAATAGGTCTGAACTAAAAAAGAAAATATTTCTACAGATGAAATATTCAAATCAAATTTTTTTAAACTTAAAAACTGCTTAATATATATCTTGATTTCCTTTTTGAATTCTCTGTGCTTAGCATAGCCCTTAACACATAGCAAGCACTTAATACTCTCTTCCTTCCTTCCTTCCTTCCTCCCCTCCTTCCTTCTTTACTTCCTTCCTTCCTTTTTTCTTTCCTTCCTTCCTCACCAAGTACCAACAATTGACAACTGAATGAGAGGGAGCATAGCATAATGTGTTGGATTTGGAGGCAGGCAGACCTTCAAATTGGAAAACCAGTTCAAGTGTCCCCTGTGGAGCTTTCAGCATTGCGAATCTCAAACAAGTTATTGAACCTCTCAGTGCCTCCAGGATCTCCCTAAGACTTAACGAATAACTCCTAATGGATGGACTATTACCTGCAATCTGTACACTGGAATGTTCCCCATACTAATGAAATCATAGATTCTTGAATAAGTCCCAATAACATACTGTGATTTCATCAGTTTGGGTTATCCTGAGTTCAGATAGTAACAAACTCTCCCGACAGCTTATTAGATGGTCTTTGGGAGTTGTTGTAGCTAAAGAAAATTTATCACCTAGTGGCCAACTTTCTAGGAATGAGCCTTTTCAAACGTAGCTGGATCCTTGGAAGGTGCCCAGACAATCCACCTCTGCTCCTGGAATCCAAACCTTTCCAACCTGGTAAGAATTGCCAGAGTTTGTATTCCAGTGGTACAACCTGTGAGAACCCTGGGTTACTTCCATGACATATAATAAGAAGAATTTATTGGGAGACCAACGACATGTGCTCAGAAAAACTAAGCTGTCTAAACTCTAAATGTATCTGATTAAGTCGCAGCATGTAACTAAAAGGGGTGACAAGATTCTGGATTTCTTCTTCTGTTCTTGCGGAAGTATTTTCATAAATCAGAATGGAATCTCAGGGAGTTAGAAGCAAGGCGTCTTGGAATCAGTAAGAGCTGAATTCAAACCTGGTCTCAGACACTTAGTAGCAAGCAAGTCACTTGACCTTTCCTGCCTTCATTTCCTCATGTGCAAAATAGAGGCAATGAGAGCCCCTACTTCCCAGGGTTGTTGTGAGGCTCAAATGAGACAGTTATCTGTAATGTGATTAGTACAGGGCTGCCCTAGCACATAGTAGGTGCTATGTGGTAATAGCAGAGGCAGCAAAAGAGTGATAATTAAGGCTAATAAAGGCAATTCAGATTTTGATAGGGATTACCAAAGTGGAAAGGGTTAGATTAGATAGCCAGAGGTTCCTTCCAATTCAAGGATTCTCTATAATTCAATATATCTCTTCAGATCAGGCCATGACTTTCCACCTTCTCTTCACCTCTCTTTTCAACTCCCTTTTATGCATTATCTTACACCATTAGAAGATAAGCTCCTTGGGAGGAAGAATTGTCATTCTGTGACTTGTATTTGGAATTGATTTTGAGACAAGGGAGACACTGGCACAGGGCTGCCCAGCATGGCATGCCCATATCAATGAAGGTGCCATGCTCTTTGAACAAAGAAGAACTTCAGTAGCTCCAAGGAAATGTAAGATGAGCAAATCCATTCCAAATGTTCATATGGATTATTTGTGTCTGACCTGTGGTAGAACCTTATGACTTTGTATTGGTCTGATCAGATACACCATAATTCGATCCCAACATGGTGATGTCACTTTGGTGCTCTGATAGAACGAAGGACAACAATATTTGTACGTCCAGCACATAGCAAAGTGCCTGACACATAGTGAGCACTTAGTAAATGCTCTGGCTAGTTATCTATTTCTGTATCTTCTTATTCTTTCATACGTACATATATGTATGTGTATAATTATATACATATTTGTGAATATTCATATACATATATATATGGATATAGTTGCATTTGCTATAAACAACATATAGTCTTAGAAAATTTCCTAGAGCAATGACTGGTTATATGACTTAGCTAAGATCACAGCCAATATACATGGTCCTCAAATCTAGATCTTTCTAGCTCCAAGACCAACTCTCCATCCATGTCATGCTGCTTGTATATTGGGGGAAATGGGGTAGAGGAGAGAGGGGAGGCTAGCATGACATTGTGGATTGAGAGTTGTTCTTGGAGTCAGGAAGATCTAGGTTCACTTGCTATGACACATACTGGTTACATGACCCTGGGCAAGTCATATAACCACTCAGTGCTGAAGAAAACTAAGACTTTAATTCTCAGAAAAGAGCCCAACCTGAATTGTTAAAAGACCTTCCTCATCTAGGAATTACCTGTATAAATGAATTCACAGGCCTAATTTCTATTCTCTAACCCTATAAACATATGTGGTATATGTGTGTGTATGTGTGTGTGTATCACTATAAATGGACTTTATATAGTTCAGTATTTCTAAGAGATTCTGTCAGATTAACAAGTTAAGAGAAATATAAAGAGAGGTATAAAAGCAAAAACTCTATTCATGTCTATTAGCTAGCTCAAAAGTTATGACAGTGGCCTTGATTTTCTATCCAGAAAATAGATGAATGCGTATGCACAACGTGTAATCCTAATAAAAGACTGGGAAAGCAATACTTACAGTTCCCGTATCTATACAACTGAAATTACCTTCCAGATGCATGGATTGCTGAGTAAGGAATTCAAATACAAGTAGTAACAATATTATAAATCATAATGACAAACCAAAATCTGAAGTAACAAACAAACCTCAGAATATTACAGAACTACATATTTTAAAATGAGATGAGTCAAAACAGAGCCGGAAATTGGATCCGGGACATTTTTATTCATTAGATACTATAGTATAGAATTACAGTCATTCCTCCTTAATGAGAATAGGTGAAAGGGAATGTATACAGGCTAAATTCTATCTATCTAGACTTCAAAGAAAGAAGCAAAAAGACCTTTTTAAATTATTGCTTTGGTATATATCTGTGATTTCCTCACAGAAAGGAATTCCCGGTGTAGCAACTCCCTACACTGGCATGGATCAGTAATTTGTTTCTAACTTACAGTCTTTGAGAGTTGCCTAGATGGGATGAGAAGTTAAGGGACTTGCCTTGGTCATACTCCCTGTCTGTGAGTCAGGTCTTCCTGACTTCAAAGCTATCCTTCTGCTCACCCTGTTCTAGTGCTCTTCCTGCATCACAGACCCCTGCGGCTTCCTTCTCCTCCTCCTCCTCTGATTTGTGGGTTCCTCTCCAGAAATTCCATTTGAAAAAGTATACGTGCAAACTACGTGTGTCTGGTTCAGCTTCCGATTCTCCAGACAGTTCTACTACTTTGCCCTCCTCTCCCCACATTTTTACTTCTTTTAACACTGTCTGCATCCATTAGAATACAAGCTCTTTGAAGGCAGGGACTTTCATTTTCCTCATGTTTGTGTTCCTAGCATTTAGCATAGTCTGGCATGTAACAGCCTGGCATATAAGTACTTACTAAATGTTTCCTAATATAATCTAATGCCAAACTACCTTTCTATGGAAAGGTTGGATAATAGAATATACTCAAATATACAGCCTTTGCTTAGCAAAAGGCCTTGTCAAATTCTTGTTTATGTAAATTGAGAAACCAGTTGTTCAACTATCCAACCACAGAACAACAAAGCAGTCATCTCAATTCTCTCTGATTGAAGAGCATAAAGCTGTGGGGTGATCTTGCTCCAAAGAACTTATATCCCAACATGAAATTACTTTTGGTCATTTGTCATTTGACCAACTAGCTGGCACAGTAGATAGAGCTCCAGACCTGGAGTCAGGAAGATTCATCTTCCTGAGTTCAAATCTGGCCTCAGACACTTGCTAGCTGGGTGATGCTGCGCAAGTCACTTAACTGTTTGCCGCAGTTTCCTCATCTCTAAAATGAGCTGGAGAAGGAAATGGCAAACCATTCCAGTATCACTGCCAAGAAAACTCCACAAGGCATAACAAGGAATTGAACAGCTGAACATCTGTCATTTAGTAGATCATAGATCATCTTCTGAATATGTCAACCCTGAGAGCTTCTTTACCAAATCCTGACTTTCCATTACCCTGTTCTAAATGATCCCACTCCCAGTTCCACCAACAAAAAAAGAGTTTTTACTTGTCATAGAAGACCAAGGAAGTTACAACTGTCTGTCATTTCCTAGCAAATGAGTCTACTAATCACAGTGATACTCCATCCAAACCCACAGAATACTGATTTCTGAACATGTTCAACCACAAAGTTCATTTTCTGACTGCCACAACAGTTCTAATTTACATAAATTCACTCCTCTTTTCTAAATAGTCTGTCATTTGAAAATCAAATAGTGAGGCAACCAGAGAAATATAGGAAGATTTGTTGGAATGGATGCACTGTGAAATTAGGGGAATTATTCACACAACAACTTACAGTATAAATGAAAAACACACTTAAAGGCAGATGAACTTCACTGATGGTGATAATCCCTCTTCTTCCTACAACACAAAAGATGAAGCCCACCTCCTTCCCCTAAGGAGACAAATGGAAGACTATGTTTTACAGATGGGATAAATGTCTGATGCGGCTGTTTTGTTGGTTGCTGTTCAGATGTTTCAGTCATGTCTGACTCTTCATGACCCTGTAGGGTTTTCTTGGCAAAGATACTGAAGTCATTTGCCATTTCTTTCTTCAGCTCATTTTATAGATGAAGAACGTGAGGCAAACAGGGTTAAGGTCACACAGCTAATAAGTATCTGAGGTCATATTTGAACTCAGGTTTTCCCAACTCCAGGCCCAGAGCTCTATCCACTGGACCACCTAGGTGCTTGGCTATGCCGGTTAGTTTTGCTTAACTCTTTCTCTTTGTTACATGGAACAGTTCAGTGGGTGAATACTGGTATTAAGGAATGGTAGTAAAAAAAGACAAAAGTCATCAATAAAATTTACAAGTAATAACAACATGCAATTTCATGTTTTAAAGAAATATCAATGTTTTTACTACAGACTCTAGCAATATATGGCATTTTAATTTTCAGATAAACTTTCACAGCAAAAGTTACTCAAATAATCAAATTAAGTGGAAATAATAATAATAAATCATATTGTGTACTGACTATCTCTAAGTCTTATGATTCTAACCTAAGAACATCTTATTAATAGAATTATAACAGGGTTGACAAATTTTGAAGATGAGCTATGTTGAATTAAAGTAAATGACAAATGACTAAAAATAAGAACACATGTCTTTTCTAAAAGACCTAAGCCAATGACTTCTGAACACCACTACCCTAAAACAAGTAGAACAAGGGAGCTCTGACACACGTGAGAGTGAGTATTTCAAATGAGCCTTACCTCTATGACCAACCTGAGCCCAGAATTCCTCATACCCCTCCCTTGATCTTCAGGTAGGAAGAGTGGTTAGAAATCTGCCTTGCTAGCATGAGTCCCATGGCCACACACACATACATACTCACGCACGTGCATGTGCACATGCATATCCTACCTCTCAGAGATTAATAATCAAATTCACCTTTTTTCGTTAGGGTGAAGGGAAATATGATCTATTGGCCAACAGCATCACTCAGACATCTTAGGATTCTGTCACAGTTTGTTTGGCAAGAGGTTCCCTTCCCTGACTACCACTCTCTGCTCCTTCATGCTCATTTTTGCACCATCCCTTTGGTACCCTTATTCCACTCTTCCTTACAATGTGTCCTTTGGAAATCTGGTTCTAGTGTTAGCAAACTATCCTTTATATTAGACTTGCATTCTTCTCTGGAAATTACTTTTATATATTTTATATTTATTTGTATGTGTACACATTGTTTTTTACCAATAGATTATAAACTCCTTGAAGGCAAGAACTGTTTCACTTTTGTCTTTGTAAATCTGGCATCTAGTACAGCACCTGGGGTAGAATGGGCATGTAATCAATGCTTGTAGGTCAATAAGGTCTGTTCTAAAGTGGAAGGGTAAACAAGTTTCAGGAAAAGAGATTTAGATGAGAAAAATTTTTCTTGTGCAGGAGCTCAAATTATTCACAAAAAGGTAGAGTTTACAAAAACAAATATGTAAATGGTTCATTTCTATTTTAATTAGAGATGCCTCTGCTTTCAAATCAATTTGTTTGTTGCCAAAAGACAAGGTGTTTAAATGTGCTGAGCAACCAGATTAATAACAGGATATTAAACAGCTTCCAGAAAACCTCAGTAGTATACATGCTGAGGTGAAATACAGTATACTCCCAGAGCTTTCAGCAGCTTAAAAAAATTCAATAAAATAAAAAAAACTACTACTGCATCGTCCAACTTGCAACAATGAGAGTAAATCAAACTTAAAAAATAACATTATTTCCCATTGGGTTAAAATCACTGCTGGCTTCAGCCACAGAGACACCTGGCTCTATTTGTTTTTCCAAGAGTAAATGCAAAGGGGTCTCTTTTGCAAAGGTCTCTGTGTTTATTATAGCTTACTATTTGAGCTAATGTGAAGTGTTTATGTTTTAATCAGGGAAACAAAAGATCAAAAAAGGTTCAAACATACTGCATTCTTTCCCTTTCACAGGGTCAGGCAGTCCAGAACAGTCCACTGCAGAATTGGGAACGGCAACTCTCCACCTGGAGCCACTGCTATCACATTCCGTATATTCAAAGTGGTAATCTTTCTGCAAACAATACAAAAACATGTTATTCATTTCAGCAAGCATACACAAGAGTCCATGTCATCACAAATCCATTAGGAATTTGCCAACTGCAATCTCTCAATTTGGGCATTTTGGAACCCTCCTACTCCTACCTTCATGCCCCTTTCCCAAACAATGTAAGTTCCTTGGGGGCTCATGTTGTATCCCCAGCACTTAGCACAACATCTGGCACATAGTCATCCTTTAATAAATGGTTGCTGGTTCATTGATTCTTCCATGTTGTAACCTCCCCTTAGCTACTCCTCCCCACAACTGACCAGGCCCCCACATTTCCTTTTCCCCCCACTTTCTTCTGTAATTCTATGTTCTGAATGAGGAGAAGGTAGAACTAGATCATTCTACCTCAATCAGAGAGAAGAGGTGCCACAATCTCTCCTTGGTCCAGCCTAGTCACGGATGAAAATACCACCCTTGCCCTCTTTATCAATATGCCCCACTATCTCTCATCAATCCTGTGCTTGGTCCAAGGAGGAAGAGGAAAAAAAGAGGTCTAATTCTCATTCAGTTTCAAACCTGACAGAGGGTAAAAGATTTAATCATCCAAACACTGAGTAGAAGACTTTCCAAGTTTTTAAGTGGTTCACACAGGCTCAACACACACCCACCCCCAACATGCCATTTTTCAGCATATTTGCAGAACATCAGTTACAAGGTTGAGCCAAAATACTCTTCTCTATTTGATGCTACAAATTCTCACTTTGCTATTCCATAAGCAGCAAGCACATTACTTCTCACTTATGATCAAATATAAGCTGGTATAAAGAATATCAACTCACCACTTGGGGGAGGGTGGTGGGCAGAAAAACTTTAAATCCATCTCGAAACGTTTTTACTACTTCAAAGAAAAGAGGATTGCTCTTATCTTTCCTTGTCTTTTCTCTAGTGGCCCTTTGCAGAATAGGATGATAATGGTATTGATCAAAGTTAATACCAGGAGAAATAATATATGTATTTTATCGGGGTGATTTTTAAAGCCTCTTCTTCACAGAGACTGGGGACTGTATGTCCACATATAATGTCAGACTTCTCAAATAATTTAGTTAGGTTTGTTGTACTTTCTTCCTCTTTTTCATTCTTTTCTATAAAGGGTAGCTTTCTGGGATGGGGAGTGATATACTAAGAAATGCAAGTCTGATAAAAAAAACAATAAAAATTAAAAGAAAAAAGGGAAGGAAAAGGCAGTCATTTTATGACCATCTCCATTCCTTTTTACCTACTTCAACTGCTGCAAGTAACAAAGATAATACCTTCTATTTGTTTAACATTTTTCAATTTACAAAATACTCCAACATACCTTCCTTCATTTAAGTTGTGGCACAGCAAATAAAGAACTGGTCAGGAGAGAGAAAGACTTGAGTTCAAACCTGTTTTCAGAAATGTGCTAGTTGTGGGACTCTGGATTAAATCACTTAACCTCTGTCTGTCTCAGTTTCCTAAACTATAAAATGATGATGATAATGAAAACACCTACCTCACAGACTTCTTGTGAGAATCAAACGAAGTAATAATTGTACAGCACATAGCACAGTGCCTGGCACATAGGAGATGCCTATGGAGTGGTTTTTTTTTTTCATTCCTTTCTCATTAATTCTTACAACAAACCCACAAGGACAGATATTAATTATAATCCTCACCTAACGGACAAGTATAACTAAGTTTCAGAGAAGTTAATTGACTTATCCAAAGCTACATAGCCAAAGAGAAAAGAAAGACAAATCCAAGTCTTCTGACTCCAAGTCCAGAGATCTTTCACCCATGTTACTTGATACATTACTAGGGAAAGCTACAGGAAACAATGGATTATGTAAATAAATTGACATATGAATTCAAAAGACCAAAATTTCCTAGTGTGGGAACCTCCTTCACCAACAAAGATTGCAATTCCTCTTTGAATAAGTTAATAATTCCTACTTGGCTGCCTATAGTACATTAGGTTACTTTAAGTTAATTTAGTTGTCTTTCCAAACTTCCTTTGACTGAGACCAGGTAGTGCTCAGCACTAAACTTCTGGACAGCTCCAGTATAGGTAGCTTAGATAACACTAAGGAGAAATGAGAGCCATGGATAGTGAGATAGAGAACCAATCAGGGAAAAATAAGATTGCCATGCAACACAGAAGGCCCAGTCTAGATAACATAAATTTTAAGTGAACAAGTTAGCATGTTTGCATGACTTCTTCCAGCAGCGGTCATCAGCATAAATGTAGAAAAAGAGAAAGTGAATAGTGAAGTAGTAACCCAGAAAGAAGTTTGGCAAAGAATGAGCAGCAACGGGACAAAGGACCAAGGAATGAGAGTAGCGTACAGTGTGTAGTTGAACGTTGTAACTAAAGCATCAAGACTACTAGGGGAGAAAAAGTAAGGCCAGAGCAGAAGCGATGAACTGCAAAAGCACACAGAATGATACAGTGACTATAAATCTTGGTGAGAACAAAGCATCAATTTTAAGAGGAGTGAGGCAGAGAACAATGTGGAAGGGAAGGAGATTATGATCAGAGAGGAATTTCAAGTCTAAATTCACAGAGATTAATAGTTTGGGATGATAACACCAAAATCCAACCATCTCTGAGTGCAAAGTTATAGGTCATGGGAGTTCAGAAAGTTATGGAACTAGGAAGCCAAGATATTTTAAGAGTTGTCAATATGAATATTGAAGACAAGAATATGGCATTGAGTGTGAAAGGCTGACTATGAGCCAATTGCTGAGATCTGAGAGTAAAAGAGGAGAACGAACTGGGAATCAGTAAATGACTGCAACAAAGATCTGAATAGGGTGACCCTGAGGACAAAAATATCTTCAAAAGAAGACAGATTGAAATAAGAAAGAGGGACTGGATAAAGAAGGAGAAAAAAAAGAGTGACCCATTGTTTCTCCTCTTGACCCTGCATGTCAGAATCAGATGATCACAGAATCTTACAACAAGAAAGGACCTAGGGGATCTAGTCCACCCCCTTATTTTACAAAGGAAACTGAGGTTCAAAGAAGTGACTTGACCAAGGTCACAGAGAACTCATCATCACTCCCTCCCCAGGGCTCTTGCCAGTAAACTGCTCTGGTTCCTTTGGAAGATGATAATGAACTAGATCAAGGCACAGAAAAGCAGAGTAGACTAAGTAGAAAACGCCTTTCTCACTTGCTTCAATTCAATTCTCATTCTCCCTATGCTAAGAGCAGGGCTAAAACAGTGACTAAAGCTTACAATTCTATGAGGCAACTGAATACCAAGTTAACTCAATTCCATACACACTCATCAGGCTCTTACTATATCACAGAAAACAGCACAATATAGCTGTCTTCTAAAAACATGGATCTGTGGGGAAAGAAATGTTGATGACAGCATCATAGGCTTAGAATTAAAAAGGACCTAAAAGAGGCCATGAAATCTACCCCCTTATTTTACATGTGAGGAAACCAAGACTCAAAAAGGCTCAACAATGATCTTGAACTAGTGGTGTCTTAAGCAAGTTTTGAACCTATTTCTGGCTCAAAGTCCAGTGCTTTTTCCTCATTGAATTAAAGAACTACTACTACATCAAGTTATTACTTCTATGAGGTGATAAAGACAGCAGAAACAGGCCACAAAATTTCTAGATAGGAAGACTAAATTTCTTCTCTCTACCCTCCATTGGCCTTAACAAATGAAGCTATGCCAGAGTAATCATTTCTGGTCTGTAGACTCAAGAGCCTTTATTGGAATGCTCTAGGTACCATTCTCAGGGAAACCTGTTGTTCCACTGGTGTGGAAAATGACCTGCCCAAATTAAGTAACAGTTGAGTTGCTATTCTGCAGATGGAAACCTGAGATTTTTTTTTTTTTGGTATAACAGGATCTATTAAAAAAAACTTAGAAAGAGTAGAGTTTAATCAAGAATGTAGGAATGAATGGATGAAAGAAAAGCATTTATTAAGTACTTATTAAGTACCAGACCTGCCTTCTGTTTTTACAGGGCTCTTCTACCATCATCAAAATCATGATACATAAGAAAAAGTGCTGAATTTAGAGTCAAAAATTCTGGGTTCAAATTTCAATTCTGCCACTCAATAGCTGAATGACCTTTGGTACTTTAATCTCTTTGAGCTTCAATTTCCCCCTCTGTAAAAGAAAGGGACTAGTCTAGAGAACATCTATTCCTAAATCTATGACTCTGTGAGCCTATGAAAATAAACTCTGTGTACCCATGCCTGGTACACACATTCCCCAGTCACCTATTTTTTACCTCTTAGAAGTTTCATTCAAGAAAACTCCCAGAACTCCCTAGGATTTATTTTGTATACTTTCTGTATATACTTATATATGTATATGTGTTTTGCCCATTAGAATGTAAGTTTCTTCAGGGCAGAGACTATTTCAATTCTGTCTCCATGTTGCCAGCAATTCATACAGTGCCTGATGAGTAGCAGGAACTTAAGAAATTGCTTATTGATTGAGTATGCACATCACACAGATGCCAGATTCATCCAAATGTCAAAGTCACGCTGCTTTACATTTGTACATCACTTAGTTTATAAAGGGTTTTAAGGAACATTATCCCATTTGATCCTTGCAACAACCACTGAACAAACAGATTCCTGGTCTCTTTACTTTAATTGGCAAACTGCCAGTGCTCACAGCAGCTGTGTGTTCTGCCCTGCCCAGCTTTTCTGATAGATCAAAACAAAACAGAGAGCTGCACCAGGGTACTTCCCAGGGCAACAGAGTTTAATTAAAAGGGGGAAGATGCAGCAAATAATCGTAAATGCCACTGCAGGATTAAACAGGAGGAGGAGAAGCTACAAAAAGATTGTTGAAGTGCCTCTGGTCAAAAAGAAGAAATATCAGTAACATAGCTCAAGGAACCCAATGGGGAGGAGAAAAAGAATAAATACATTTTCTTCACATAAATGGTCATTTTTCTCTTGTACTATTTTAAAAAACTGTCAATGTGAAATGCAGGTGTCCAGAACAATGTAACCTTGTGATCCGATAAGGTTTAAAGCTCTTCAGGCAAGACAATCCCTGCCTTTGAGGTGTTCAAAGTCCTGTGCACACTTAGTTTGAAAAGAATTGATTGCTGCCTGTCCGAATAAAGTTCTAATTCAGATGGACGAGGTTGCTTACCTGACTATGTGAAAAGTTTAGGGGAATGATCATACCCCCTAAATGCATAAACGAGACACATAAATTATGTTATAGCTTCCTTTTTCCTATATCATCAAGAATACAAAAACAGAGCATCTTAATGAGATTTTTTTTCTTTAAAAAAGAAACCCAATATACAAAAGTTACCATGGGAACCCACCACTGAGCAAAGATTCACATATCATTTCTGGTTATCATACCTGCTTAATGATGCATACCTCTTGTACTCATTTGGTAAAAAAAAGTATTGTTTTTAGGAATTGCTTTTAAAAACATTTTTTTTAAATTAAATCGCATTCCTTTTTATTTCCCCAGTTTAAGTTACCTTGTTTTGTGACTTTTTTCCTATTTCAATTTTATGGATTATTAGAAGGTGGGCAAGAACAATAGTCAGCAGCGTAGAGTTCTGGTTCTATCCTCATTCAGTGATTAGTATCTCTGTCTTGAGGAAATTACCTCACTCCTCTGGGCCTCAATTTCCTTATCTGCAAAATGAGGGACTGAACTATATAATGAGGCATACATACAGTAGAAGTAATGTAAATTTTAGAGTCAGAGAACATGGATTCAAATCTTGGCTCTGTTCCTTATAATATGTGTGACCTTGGGCAAATTACTTCATCTCTCTAGGACCATATAGCTACACCTGGAGAAGAACTCAGAGGCTTTCTAATCTAACTACCTTCACCATCAGATGAAGAAAGGGGGGCCCAAGGAGGTTAAACAGTCCAAGGTCATACAGGTACAATAGTTTCATTATTGGCAAAATGAGAGAGTTTGACTAGAGAACATTTAAAGTCCCTTTCCAGCTTTAAATCTGTGGTCTCCAGGTTTTTAATGTCTCTTTCAGCTCTAATATTATCTTATACCCACATCGCCATTGCTCAGAGAGAAAAGGAAAGCAATTATGTCATTGCTTGGGGCAAGATTAAGGAAATGATGTTTTAAAATAAGATATCCACATGACCACAGGAGGTGGCAGGAATGTTGCAATCATTCTCTTCCAGGATATTAGCCAGACAATCTACAAATATATTAGTATCATAATCAAATAGTAATTAAACTATACACAAAAGGAATATGATACTAGAGAAAAGTCTTGTGAACTTCCTAATTGTATACTCCTGTCTTAAGAATATGCTGGTGACCCTTCTGTTTCCCATTGTTAGAGGGGGATGGAAGAGCATAAATCACTGAAAAAAATACAAATAATTTTTTAAAATCCTAATTTTAGACATTTGGTTCATTTTCAATGCTTTTTAATAATAATAATATATGTACACATACATATACATATACACACACATATTTTATACACACACACACATACACACACATAACTATTACACTCCCCTTTCTTATTCTTCAGATTCTCTAGTGGGTGTGTTAGCAATGAAATGACAGGGGAGTTGGAGGAAGAAAGGGGAAAAAGAAGGAACCTAGATGGTAGGAAAAATGGATAATCAGATCTTTGAACTTCAAGAATTGCTTGAAAGAAATACTGAACTGTGTTTTAAAAAACATTTTCTTTTAAGCAACAAAACTTAAGGAACTAATTGAAAGATTACAAATTGAGGACCAAAAGCTGTTGCTACTGTTCACTAAACTATACAAAGTATACAAGCAACATGGATTTACCCTATTTCTGTTAGTATGCATAGGATTATATATGCAAAAATAAAAAAATCACACAAATATTCATCCATATAGTGTAAATGCAATCACAGAGAGATGAAAATGTGGAAAGAGACAGACACACACACACATATGTGTATTTTGTGGATGAATTAAAGAAAAACTATTTGTCAAGTTTTTAATTGTATTCAAAATACAGTTATCCCTTCCACAATGTGGAGGTTAAGACCATAGAGCCTGTGTGATCTGGGAAAATCCTCATAAAATTTTTTGGCCCTCCATTCATCCCAGAGAAGTCTATTTTTTTTTTTTGTATAGGGTGTTTACAGTACCTAATTGTAAAATTTGGGTTGATATTTACATAATACTATCCATATATTTTATGCATTTCTGAGTTTCTGAGCTTTATCTGTGTTATCTGCTGGTCTTTACAACTTCCACAAAACTCCCAAAAGATACCCATTTAATTTTTTATGCTGACCCATGATATATTGAAACCACAATGGGAAAGTTGTAATGCAGAAGGGATAACTGTACTCTGCTAAAAGCTGGAAATATAAGCTAGCATTTATGAGATACTTGAAGGTTGGTAAAGCACTTGATAAGTATTATCTCATTTTGTCCTCACAACAATCTTAAGAGGTAGATGCTATTATTGTCCCTGTTTTACAGATTAAATTTCTAAGGTCAGATTTAAATTCAGGTTTTCTGAACTCCACGATCAGATTTCTATTTCCCTTTCCATTCAGCTGTCCCTTTTCTCAAGAAGCTCACATTCTAATAGGGGGAGACAACATATAAAACAAGTTTTAGCTCCAGATCTCTGTGCAATAACCAAAGAACTGTGTGGCCCCATGGAAAGCACAGTGGATTTGTATTCAATGGACATCAGTGTGAATTCTTGCTCGACTACTTACCAGCTGTGTGATCATGCCATTCATGAACCAGTCACTTAAATCTCTTTAAGTTTCAGTTTTCTCATCTATAAAATGGGGACAATATTACCTCTTGTACAGTTATGAAGATAAATATATAAGGATTGCAGACCGTACAGCACTAACAAATATATTCAGTCTAACCTTGGGCAAGACAAGACTTCTGAGTCTGTTCCCTCGTTTTTTCAAATAAAAGGGTTGGATTAAATGATTCCTAGGATCTTTTCCAGCTCCTCTGTCAACACTATCCAGCATAGTTTGGATAATGTTTCATCTAGAAAAGCCTTAGTAAAAGAGAGACAGTCAGACAGATATCAATCAGTTAACAGTTGTCTCTATTTATACTTTACTGATTTCCTAACAGAAACACGAGGATGTACATTTGTTCTCCCACAAGCAATAGTTTCCTAGCTCACTTGTTTCCTCTTCCTTTGTAAATTTCTGCTCAACTCAACAAGCAAACCACCAACATAACTGTGAGTTTCACTGTTTTTTCTCACTTAAAAAAGCTACTCACAATGCCCTACACTTTCCCTTCTTTCATCCAAATATGCTGCCTGGAACCCTACCGGCTGTATCCCCCTTCCCCATTCTTTCCATTTGAGGTGTATTCTCTTCAGGAATCAGAAACTTCCCTTGATCACCAAGCCTGAAAGTCAAACCTACATTGTTCCAGTACCTCCAATCAATTAATTCAACAAAGCCAAATATTTACTGAGTGTCTCATATGTGGTAGGGCCTGTGCTAGGCTTCCCTCCCACACTTCATGCTTCAGAGATATTTCAACCAACCCACCTTGTAACCATAGCTTGACCACCTATCTGTCTTCCCACCTACTAACAGTTTCTCCAACCCTATTTCATGGCTGCCTCTTCCTAAATAGTTTCTGGGACATTTCCTCAAACCATTTCAGGTTTTATAAACCTGACATGTTCCACAGCAGCTTCCCCTGCGTTGATATTAGTGACAATTGGCCATAATTTTATATATAACATGTACACAATAACTTACATTTTAATATGCTTTAAACTTTTCAGCATCCCTTTTATGTAGGATATTTCACTTGATTTGACAATAATCCAGTGAAGAAATTAGTTTGACTTCCTCACAAAGACTTCAGCAGAGGAAAGATTAGAACTGGGATCCCCCAATTCGAAATCCATTGCTTTATCAACTACACCAACCCTTCGCAAACCTCAGAATGGTAAATTCTATCTATACCAGTAGGGCCCTATATTTAGAGGTAGGAGGGACCTTGGGGTCATCTAATCTAACTCCCACCATTTTTAGAGGAGGAAACTAAAACCCGTAGAAGTTCAATTGTTTGCCCAGGATTATATAGCAGAGCCCACATGCTTTGAACCTCGGTCTTTTCACTTTAAACCTGATGCTCTTTCTACTCCACACAGTAGAAGTGGAAAATATGTGAGATCTGGAGTCAGGAAGACTTCAGCACAAATGTGACCTCAAATACTTAATAACTGTGTGATCCTGAGCAAGTCACTTGACTTGTCTCAGTTTCCTCATCTGTTAAATGGGAATAATAAAATCAAAAGGTCATAAAATGGATATAATAACCATCTAAGGGCTGATGTGAGGATAAAATGAGATAAAATTTATAAAGCACTTTTCCAGTGTCAAAGCTCTATATAAATATTAGCTACTGTTAACATTATTGTTATTAATTTGTACTTCATTTTTTTTTCTAAAAAAATCACAGAGTAACCTGATTCCTGACATATAGTATATAGACTACTGAGATTTCTCATATAATTCTGGTATTAAGCAACATAACTAAATTTTTTTTGACTTGGGGGTTAACTCTATAATGTATATAGTTATGTCAGAAGGATAATTTTACCAGTGGTAAATTTGGAGCAATGTAACAAAAAGTCATCTTATCAGAGGATTTACTGAATTGCTGAATTGATTGTTCTCTTAATTCACTCTTATCCTAAGAGCTGAATCACAAGGAAAGCATTTCCCTCCTACCTGTCTTGTGGCTGGATTTCACAAAGACCTGTCACTCCTAAAGGCTTCTTGCCTGAAGGAAATATTTCTTATTTTTGAAGGGGCTTGAATTATGATTTCTAGAGAACCCAGTTTAACTTAATTATTTTGTAACTAAGCTTGTTAGGGCCCTAGTCTGTCTAAAGGGGAACATCAAATCCTTAAAGACCCTCATGTTAACTGTATTTACTTATGATAATTAGATTACCTCTACATAAAATAAATGCACCCTGGAAGGGGAGAAAAGCATCTAGCAAGATTCAGAGAGACCATAAACCCAACAGGACAACAAACTCAACTAGAAATCAGGCTAAAATTGGCAAAGCACCTTCATTCCCATTTTACCAATTCAGGCAATAATTATGTGACCCCAGACAAGTTACCTGAACTCTCAGTAAACAACACCCTAAAGCTGTAGGTTGGAGAGAAGATATCAGCCTGTACTGGTACACGGAATGTCTTCCTCAAGAAGTTCTATCAGTGAATCCATAGGCATTGTCCCTATTGCTATCTCTATGTGGCAGACATTCATTTAGGCAATAGGGCTATAATGACAAAAATAAAACTATTCCTGCCCCAAAAGACTTTACAATCTATTAGTGGGAAAAATAGAATACATGTACACAGATAAATAAATGCAAAGCAATTTCAGGAAGGAGGCAATACTACTAAGTAGGGGGACCAAGAAAGGCTTTATACATAGGTTGCCTATCCTGCTTAAACTCAAAGCTGCTTACTACCTGACCCAGCATGAAAGAAAATGTAGCCAGCAATGATTTGCACTCTCAAGAGCATCATTACGTGCATTTTAAAACATTTCAGATAAAAAAAATAAGAAGACACTTCCCTCCATCAATTTGCTTTGTTGGGGGAGAAGGGACAACGGTTATGAAATATTGCACATGTCAGATATTGTCAGTGTACAGACTTACCTTACTGAATTTTTTGCTTTCAACCTTTTTTTATTTGTTCTTGTACTTAAAAAATATTTGTTAAAAGGGATGATTCTCTGAAGGGAGGGAAAATGAATATGAGGGGACATCTAGGTGAAATAAAAATTAAAAATATCAATAATATTCCAATCTTTAATTTAAAAAAATTTTTCAAATAAATCAAGATAGGTCCCAGGGAATCCCACCCAATCTCAGAAGATTTTGCTTGCTCTCAAAAGTTTCAGGCTAAATTCTAGCTTCCCCAAATTGTGCTACTTTCCCTTAAGTCAAACTTGAAAATCAGTGTTCCACATCATCACTGAAACTGAGAAAAATCAGTTGACAAGAATATAAAGCCCTTCTATGTGCCACCTAGTATCCATTTATTAAGAGTCTATTGTCTATCAGGCATTGTGCTAAGCAGTGGGGATTCAAAAAAGACAAAAAATTAGTCCCTAATCTCAAGGGGCTCACATTTTAATGGGGGAGACAACATGCAACCAAGTATAAACATGATACAGAGAGGTATAGTAATATATAACGAATCAGAGATAATCAACAGAGGGAAGTTACTAGCATTAAGGGGTATCAGGAAAGGTTTCCTGCAGAATGGGATTTTAGATGGAAGTTAAAGGATCCCAGGTGGAGATAGGGAGAAGAGAATTCCAGGAAAGGGAAATAGCCAGTGAAAATGCCTGGGTCAGGAGATGGAATGTCTCATTCAAAGAATAGCAAGATGTGATTCTGAAGGTTAGGAGAGAGGTTAGAACTGGATAAGTAGATCTGAGGATCATCATTATAGAAATGATCATTGAATCCATGAAAGCTGATAAGATCACCATACAAAATAGTACAGAGAAAAAACAGAAGAGGGCCCAGGAGAGGGAAACTAGTTCCTTTTTAAAGATCTCCATGGCATCAGGAAATAAGATTTGTTGTTCAATCATTTTTCGGTCGCATCCAACTCTTTGTGACTTCATCTGGGATCTTCTTGGCAAAGATACCAGAGTGGTTTGCCATTTCCTTCTTACAGTTGAGAAAACTGAGGCATGGGGTTAAGGGACTTGCCCAGGGTCACATAGTAAGTATCTGAGACCAGATTTGAGCTCAGGTTCTCCTGATTTCCAGGCTCAGTGCTCTGTCCACTTGTGCCACCTAGGTGCCATGCCTCGACTCTAATTCAGAGTTTTTTTCACCATGGGGAAAAGAGGAATTTGTACCTGGTACACAAATGATAAAGAATTCCTAGAACAAGTCAGACTCTAGAACACTGATACACCAGCCCTGCTAATAAATGCCTAAATTGCCAGGGAGCTCAACTGATCCTGATGCTGAGTACTACAGTGCAAAATTAATCTTGCAGAAGCCTACAACCTACAACTCCCATAGAAAATGTTTTAGGAACTTAGCTTAGACATTGAACAAAATGCAGATGCTTAGAACAATACAAAGCAATTCTATGTTTTCTACTTTGCCAAGTGATTCTACAACTGCAAGAGGGATCTAATAATTCAAAAAAAGACTAAGTTATGCCATGGACAGTTAGGTGGCTCACTGGATAGTGCTCAGCCTGTGTGACCCTGTGCAAGTGACTTAACTCTGTTTGCCTCAGTTTCCTCATCTGCAAAATGAACTGGAGAAGAAAATGGCAAACTATTTCACTATCTTTGCAAGAAAACCGTAAATGAGGTCACAGTCAGATGTGACTGACAAATGACCCAAACAACAAAGTACTGCCATTCCGCTAAAATTTTCTTTGTTTGGTATGGTAATTAGCCATGGCACTTTCATGAAGTTTACCTGCTCCTTCATTTGAATAACTAACATCACTTAGCATAATCACAATGACATCTTTAGCATGAGGGTCAAAGGGCCAAACAAAGTTTCCAGCATTAAATCCATGGGTAACCTTGCACCCTTTTCTTTTGTTCCAATTGGTACATTTGCCCAGGAATCAAGTGAACACAGACATATGCCATAGCAGTCTGTTAAAAACATTATCAGGAAGTCTAATGTTCAGAATGAGGTAAAGATGGAGAGAAAACCTATATCAAGAGAAAAGGAAGGATTAACGAAGAGATAGGCTTTTGGCTTGGGAGATATAAGGCCATTATAAATGACAACTGAGAAAAGGCAGAGTTGGCCAATTGTTATTTTGCTTCTGTTTTTTTCTGTCAATGAGAATTAACTGTGAACTGAAAATGATGGAACAAAGATGGATATGTAGCATGGACTGACTAGCTCTTAAGGACCAGTCCTGAAATCTGCCTGGTTTCAGTCTCTGTGACCAACAGAATGACTCAGGGGTTTGACGAAATGTTTTTGAGTTTACTGTGGAGCTGGAGGAACTGATGACTCAGGGGTTGCTGAGCCAGAAGTGAATAAGTATACAAAAGTGGCAGCCCACCCTTTCATGACTTTTTTTGTACTAGTGGTGAGTGACATAGGAAGATTTGGAGTTACCAGGTGAGAGAACAACTGGCTATATTTCCCTGCCTACAGGCAATGTGTCCATGAGCATAAAAGGCCACCGTTTCTTTTATGTTTGTTCTTTCCTAATCTTAGATGAATGAGTATTTTAAAATGGAAATGTCTAGTCATCTCTGTGAGTTCAGGAGTTCCAGAAATTTCCATCAGCAAGCAACTACAGAGTCTAATAGCACCAGAAGAGCAGTCGTAAGAGTCAACAGATGACCAAGCAGCAAACTGGAGATGAACATACCCAGCCATTGACCTTGAGAGCATTTCAAGGTCTAGAAAGATTACGTGTGACAGTTGGTGTTGTGCCCTCCTCTGTCACCTAAGCAGAAGGCAAGGAGATAGTGCCAGAGTGCCTGGCCCAGCAGCAGGAAGTGACCTGTCCTAACAGGAGACCAGGTTGTCCCAGTGGAGGACTGACTCATCCAACAGAGATGACATTCCCTGCAAGGAACTGGCCAAGGAACTGATGGGCATGACTCTTAGAAAGCTTCATGAGGACTCTGAAAGGGAAAAAGAACTCACAGGATCAGAAGGCAGGAGGTATCCTTTGACATATGCATTCTCCACAATTATACCTTAAGTTTGAGATAAGGAACAGAAGATAATTTTGACCTGGAGAAATGAAGACTCAGGTGGGATATATTAGCTGTGTCCAAATAGAGACATAATGTGTAGGACAGTTGTTCTTGGCCCCAAAGGATGAGTAGCTCAGAAACATGTGTGAGAGTTGCGAAGAGGCAAATTTTAACAATTATCACATAATGGGTAGAGTGCTGAACTTGGAGTCAAGAAGACCTCAGGTCAAATTCCCTCACACTTTCTGGTTGTGTGGTCATTAATGTCTCTCAACTTCAGATCCCTCTTCTGTAAAATGAGGTTAATAAGAGTACCTATATCCTATGGTTGTTGGAGAATCAAATAAGATTACACACAATGCAACACACTTTGTAACATCTGAATTAATATTTAAATATTAGCTATGATCATTATTATTGTTAAAAATGAAATGGGCTGGGGGTGGCAGAACTAAAGTGGCAGAGTAGAAAGCCATACATACTCTAGTTCTTCCTCCAAAGCCCATAAAAAATCTGTGAAGAATGACTCTCAACAAATTCTAGAGTAGCAGAAGCCACAGAACAACAGAGTGGATATTTCCAGCCCAGAATGACATGGAAGGCAGATGGGAAAAGTGTGTTGCACAGGACGTGGAACAGAGCACAGTCCAGCCTTGGCTGTGTGGCACTGGGAAAAGCAGGATCAGAGCAGGCCTTGGGAGTGGAATCCCCAGCAGCAGCCATGGTTCTGAGATCCCTCAACCCACAAACACCAAAGGCAGCTTCAAAGGTCAGTGAGAAGGCTTTTTCACCTTAGTGACAAGGGAGCAGGGTCCTCCCCTAGCCCCGACCCTAAGCAGTAGCACTCTGCAGGCACCTGCTAGGGTCCATTGTTGGAGCCCTCAGCTTAAAGCTCCTGGGGGAATCAAGCAGCTAATCTGAATCTTAGCCCTGAGTGGCCACTCTGCCCCCACCTAAAGCCTCTGGAGGAAGTGAGCAGCTGATCTTAATCTCACACTGTGTGGCAGCCTGGTCCTGGAAACCCTTCCCCCTAAAGACCCTGGGGGAATTGAGCAGCTGATTTGAATCTCAGCCCTAAGCATGGTACTGGGGCTTGGCAGAGCTGGAGGTCCCTGAGAAGTAAACTCCTCTCCCTTGATTGTGCCATCTTGGAGGAACTAAGAACTTACAGGTCCCCAGAGTATACCCTACTCTTGACAAAGGTCCCAAAAGTCAAGTAATTGGTTGGGAAAATGCCCAAAAAAGAGATTAAAAATAAGACTATAGAAGGTTACTTTCTTTGTGAACAGGTATTTTCTCCCATCCTTTTGGATGAGGAAGAACAATGCTTACCATCAGGGGAAGACATAAAAGTCAAGGCTTCTGCATCTCAAACATCCAAAATAAATATGCAAATATGCAAAATAAATATGCAGGCCATGGAAGAGCTCAAAAAAGATTTCAAAAATCAAATAAGAGATGTAGAGGAAAAATTGAGAAGAGAAATGAGAGAGATGCAAGAAAATCATGAAAAGCAAATCAACAGCTTGCTAAAGGAGACCCCAAAAAATGCTGAAGAAAATAACACCTTTCAAAATAAGCTAACTCAATTGGCAAAAGAGGTCCAAAAAGCCAAGGAAAAGAAGAATGCTTTATAAAGCAGAATTAGCCAAATGGAAAAGGAGGTTGAAAAGCTCACTGAAGAAAATGATGCTTTAAAAATGAGAATGAAACAGATGGAAGCTAATGACTTTATGCAAAACCAAGAAATTACAAAACAAAATCAAAAGAATGGAAGATAATGTGAAATATCTCATTGGAAAAACAACTGACATGGAAAATAGATTCAGGAGAAACAATTTAAAAATTATGGGACTACCTGAAAGCCATGAGCAGAAAAAAAGCTTAGATATCAACTTTCAGGGAATTATCAAGGAAAACTGCCCTGATATTCTGGAACCAGAGGGCAAAATCAATATTGAAAGAATCTACCAATCAACTCCTGAAAGAGATCCAAAAAAAAGAAACTCTTAGGAATATTGTAGCCAAATTCCAGAGTTCCCAGGTCAAGGAGAAAATATTGCAAGCAGCTAGAAAGAAACAATTCAAGTATTGTGGAAATACAATCAGGATAACACAAGATCTAGCAGCTTCTACCTTAAGGGATCAAAGGGCATGGAATATGATATTCCAGAAGTCAAAGGAACTAGGATTAAAACCAAGAATCACCTACCCAGCAAAACTGAGTATAATACTTCAGGGGGAAAAAATGGTCATTCAATGAAATAGTGGACTTTCAAGCATTCTTGATGAAAAGACCAGAGCTGAAAAGAAAATTTGACTTGCAAGCACAAGAATGAAGAGAAGCATGAAAAGGTAAACAAGAAAGATGAAATCACAAGGGACTTACTAAAGTGGAACCGTTTACATTCCTATATGGAAAGATAATATTTGTAGCTCTTGAAACTTTTCTCAGTAACTGGGTAGCTGGAGGAATTATACAGAGAGAGAGAGAGAGAGAGAGAGAGAGAGAGAGAGAGAGAGAACACAGGGGTGAGTTGAATAGGAAGGGATCATATGTAAAAAAAATAAAATTAAGGGGTGAGAGAGGAATTTATTGGAAGGAGAAAGGGAGAAATGGAATGGGGCAAATTATCTCTCATAAAAGAGGCAAGAAAAAGTTTTGTCAATGGAGGGTAAAGAGGGAAAAAGTGAAGTTACTCTCATCACATTTGGCTCAAGGAAGGAATAACATGCACACTTAATTTGTTGAGAAAACCTATCTTACACTACAGGAAAGTTGGGGAGAAGGGGATAAGCAGGGTTGGGGAGATGATGGAAGGGAGGGTAAATGAGAGGAGGGAGCAATTAGAAGTAAACACTCTTAGGGCAGGACAGGGTCAAAAGAGGAAACAGAAGCAATGGAGGGCAGGATAAGATGGATGGAAATATAGTTAGTCTTACACAACATGACTATTATGGAAGTCATTTGCAAAACTATACATATATAGCCTATATTGAATTGCTTGCCTTCTCAGTGGGTATGGGTGGGGAGGGAAAATGGAAGAGGAGTTGGAACTCAAAGTTTTAGGAATAACTGTTGAGTATTGTTCTTGCATACAACTAGGAAATAAGAATTACAAGTAATGAGGTATAGAAATTTATCTTGCCCCACGGGACAACAGAGAAGATTGGGATAAGGGAAGTGGGGAGTGTTAGAAGGGAGGGCTGATTGGTGGAAGGGGTAATCAGAATGCAAGGCATTTTGTAAGGGGAGGAGAGAGATGGGGAGAAAGTTTGGAACTTAAAATTTTGTGAAAATGAATGTTGAAAACTTAGAATAAATAAAATTAAAAAATGAAATGGACTGCTTAAGAGGTAGTGCATTCCTCCTCCTCTTTGAAGGTTTTATTCAGAGGCTGAATGTCCATTTGTTAAGGATGATATAGGGAGCATCTCCTTCAGGTATGGGTTGGATGATACGATGACTGAAATCTCTTCCAATTTTCAAATTCTATGATCGTGCAATTTGTAAAATAAACAAAAACTGAGACAAGCTTAAGAATCTGACACATAGGACAACTAGCACAAGAGTTCTTCATCTCAGAAGGTTTATTCATTTCATGTTTGCTTGAATCTCTTACTCAGATACTCATGCGATTCTCCATAGTGTAGCTCGTTGCTTACTATTACCAAGGTAAAGTGATGGAAGTAGTCACTGAAAATTAATTTCCTAAACTTAGGTCAATATTATTCATCCCATATGATAAAATAAAGAGAAAATGGGAGAAAATCTGAAGCTTGCTCCCATAAGGTTTGGTACTTTGACTGTTTGTAATTTGCAGGGGAGGAGAGAAAAATGAATGGAATAAAGAAAATCACAGCAGACTTGTACCCAAGGGCCACACTGCTAGGCAACAGGTGAATTGTTGATAGAACTGAGACTATATTTCTCTCAACATAATGAGTGCAATCATAGAACACCAGAAATATAATATTTTCTCAAATCCTAGATCTGACAGAGATCTTAAGATGTCATCTAATCCACTTCTTTTCCCCCAAGTAAAACTAGAGTCAACCATTCCAACAAAGTAACTAAGAGCTTTTCTGTTGAAGTTTCCAGCGCCTTCACAGCTTCCTTTAGCAATGAATCATAGTATCAAATGGCTCTTACACTCCAAACTTTCTTCCTGAGGTCTGACTGAAATGTCTCCTACTGTGATCCATCAAATGCATCTGCTCAATAGCATGGCATTGCAGGGGAAAATCAATTCAATGTGATATGCTAGGACCTCATTATCAACAATGCAATGTAGGTCAAATCCCATTACAATGGGCCCCAAGGAACTGCCCAGATTCTTCTGTTGTACTGGAACTGCATTAAATATTACTTTAATTGGCCATAGGTTATGGTTTAGTGCTCTTTTTATAATGGTATTTTACTACATTGGCATTTAACTTCAAGTATATGGCTCACAGCTGCTAAAGCTATAGCTCCACAACATTTTTTAAACCTCTCCTTTGCATTTAGTTAAAATATCTCCTTTAAAATATGCCTATATTTATGCTACTTTTACATTACTATACCACCTGTTTAGCTCAAGAAGCAACTACTTTCTAAATAAGACCTTTCCTGATACTCTCAACAGGGAGCACCTCCTCCCCACAAAAAAACTACATTTTATAATAATAGTTAACATTTAGGTAGAGATTGAAGATTTGGAAAAACACTTTACATATGTTATCTCATTTGATCCTCAAAACAACCCTGGGAGGTAGGTGCTATTATTATCTGCATTTTACAGTTAGGAAACTGAAAGACTAGCACAAGTTAAGTGACTTGACCTAAGTCATTGACGAATGAAATCCTTATGATCAAATACATCCCATTTACACACAAATAAAAATGAAGGGAAGGGAAGGGAAGGGGAGGGGAGGGGAGGGGAGGGGAGGAAGGAAGGAAGGAAGGAAGGAAGGAAGGAAGGAAGGAAGGAAGGAAGGAAGGAAGGAAGGAAGGAAGGAAGGAAGGAAGGAAGGAAGGAAGGAAGGAAGGAAGGAAGGAAGGAAGGAAGGATCTGACACATAGGACAACTAGCACAAGAGTTCTTCATCTCAGAAAGCTTCTTCACTATGTTTGCTTGGATCTCCTACTCAGATATTTGTGGGATTCTCTGTAGCTTGCTGCTCAGGAAGGAAGGAGGAAAGAAGGGAAGAAGGAAGGGAGGGAGGGAGAGAGGGAGAGAGAAAGTAATCAAGTAATCTGGCATAGTAGGTAGCCCTGGCTCTCTAGTTAGATACCCTAGGTTCAAATCCTATCTCGGCAAGTATCATGATCTCCCTGAGTCTAAATTCCCTCATCCATAAAATGACGAAATTGTATCAGTTGGTCTCTGAAATCCCTTCTAGCTCCAAATCTATGGTTCTGTGATCATTTAGGTAAACCATCCAATATATTTATGGTCAAATCTGCTTTCTTTTGGGTCCTAACACAAACTAATTTTCACACCATTATGAGGTCATAAATGTAACACTACTAAATATAAACAGAAATTATTTGTTTTCATAAAAGTGAAATAAATATTTCAACTAAATACCCCTATGTTGTCAAAATAAAATCAAATATCTGAGGGCTTCCTAATCCCACCCCTTGGTCTTTTCCTTTCTATCTTTCGATTACATTGCGAGATTTATTTTTTTAATGCAGTTTTATTTTTCAAACCTAGGACTTCAGTCAATGTTGACTTTCTCTTTTAAATTATTCAGGCTGCTGGCTCTGTGCTCCAAATGCTCACTCTGTCTAGCTACAAGGCAGATAGCAAAATATGCACATATTTGAGACAAGAGATCATAGCTTGCTAGCATTTAGCTACTTTGGCCCACAACTCAAAGTTGCCTGAAACAGATTGGCCATCAGCAAGTGTTTGTGAGGTGGTAACGTAAGGCTTAGACCTGATGCTACCAAATCCCTGAGGGTGGATGAATTGTAAATGAGCTTACAAATAGAGCCTTCTCTTCAATACCTCCCTTCTTTCTCCTCCCTATTCACAGGTGACAACCATGATGCACTGTCAGGGCTGCTACTGCACAGTGCACAGAGTGGCTGAATGGAGTCATGCTTAACCACCTCCCTGTTCTCTGGATAGACAAATTCGGCCTACCCTTTCCCCAGAATGGAGGCAGCTAAATGGCACAGTGGACGGAGTGCAGGGCCTGGAGTTAGGAAGACTCATCATCCCGAGTTCAAATCTGACCTCAGACACTTAGTGGCTTTGTGACCCTGAAAAAGACACTTAACCCTGTTTGCCTCAGTTTCTCATCTGGAAAATGGGCTGGAGAAAAGAATGCCAAACCACTCCAATATCTCTATTGAGAAAACCCCAAAAGGGGTCACAAAGAGTAGAACACAAATTTAAAAAATGACTCCACAAACTCTGCTGACGTCTGGACACTGCTTACAAAGACATTTGTTGTTTCAGTGCCTCTGCCTCTCAGCAGAGGGGCTTCAAAGCACTCACTTAAGTAAAGCCATCTACATTACCAGCAACTGGAACTCTGGTGCTAAGGGGTAGGAAGTGAATAGACCTCAAAGGTGGAAAAAAAAAGTCAGAGGGTTAGAGCTGGGGTGGGATTCCTTATAGGTTCATATAATTCAGCAGGTGATGAAACAGAAGCTCAGTGAATTTATATGACTTCCTCAATGTTTCAAAACAAGAGAGCCTAGTTCGGTTTTCTTTCCACGCTCTATCCCTTTGGGCAATTACATGCTTTATTTATATATTTAGATAATTTATTCTCTGACCCCATCATGAGAATTTTGAACTCATAATTTCATGGGTAAAAGGAGTCTCTCTCTCTCTCTCTCTCTCTCTCTCTCTCTCTCTCTCTCTCTCTCTCTCTCTCTCTCTCTCTCTCTCTCTCTCTCTCTTCCTCCCTTACCTCCCTCCTCCATAGGGAGAGAGCTCCTTACTGAAAAAAACAACAGTAGGGAGAGACTTTGGAAAGACAAGAGTGTGTAACAAAATTAAGTTAACTATACCAGTCTTTTAGGGGAGAGAACTGAGGAAAAAAATAATAATTTGACATGACACAGCCAGAAGAAAACAATTCCAGCTTCTAAGTTTAACCATATTTGAAAACAGGGACACAAGTGAAGTGATTTTTTTTTTCCATTTTCATTGAGTAAGAACATAAAGACCAAACTCAAATCAGGTTTGCTAACTTCTAGTGCAAGGCTCTATCCCAGGGCAATGTTCTCCTGAACTGTGGCCTACAAGAAATTTCTAGTAGCCTCTAGCACCTCTGTTCCCATTCTGTTTGTTTTCCTCTCACTTTCCTTCCATTCTCATGTTTTCTACTCAAAGTTTTATTGAAATGTCTCCTTCCAAAATTACCAATAACCAAAACTAATTGCCTTATCTCCATTTTCATCCTACTTGAACCTGCGGTAGTTTTGAATCTTACTGAGTACCAGCATCCTCATTAAATTCTCTCCTCCTTTAGTGCAAGCAAGGTCATTCAGTCCTAGTTCTCCTATCTTGCCCTTTATCCTCTCTATAACTGACTCCATTTCCTCTTCCAATCCCTAAAGGTCACTGAACACCAAAAAGCAGATTCTTCTGCTTATCTCCTTCTATTCTCTCTTTCAGAGAACTCATTCACATTCAAGGCTTCCATTAGGACAGCAGAACCTACAGCTAAATGAGAAGCAGGCTGGCATACTGGATAGAATTCTGGACTTGGAGACAAAGAAACTTGGGTTTTTAGATCCTGCTTCAGACACTTGTTAACTGTGTGATACTAGGCAAGTCATTTAATCCTCTCTGTACTTCAGTTTCATCATCTGAAATTGAGGGAGTTGGATTGGATGGTGTTAAGATCCCTTTCCAGACTGAGATTTTTTATCCTATCCACATCTATAGATCTCAGCTTCATCATCTGTAGAATAGGGGAGTTGTAGAATAGGGAAGCCTTGATGGCCTCTAAGGCCCCTTTTGGGTACAGATAGATACACACACATACATACACATATACACACACACATACATACACATGTATGTGATCCTATTCACTTCTATAGATTTCAGTTTACTTATCTATAAAATGAGGAAGTTGGATAAGATTTTCTCTAAAATTCCTTCTGGCTCTGAATCTGTCCTATAATAGAGACAGAGGAAAATAATAGTGAGGAATATTAAGTATACTGACTCTTCTTCTAGGTTTTGTGGATTGGTGGATATGAGTAAGAACTGCCAGCCCTAGAGACTAAGTAGGTCAAGAGATATAATGTCTTCTGGAGAAAATCAGGTTCCCATGCTAGTAGATAGAAATAATATGTAAAATAAGAAGAAATAAAGAAATTGTTAATAATATAGAAACTGAGAAGGAAGACAGTTGTGCTAAATATCTATGAGATCTTAGGGGAAGGGAGCAGGGAAAAGGAGATTTTTTTTTTCCTCAAGCAAATAGCTTTTCAAATCTGAGAGATTAGATAAGAAAGACTGAGATTTTATTTGCCAAGATTAAGATTTTATTTACTATAGGATAGGAGAAATAGAAGTAAGAAGTATCCTATAAATTAAATTTGCCTCAAGATCCTAATTACAACAATGGTATGAGGGAAGGTTTTCAGGATGATGCTTTGAAAGGGGACATTTGTTTCCTAGTAAAGAGAGGAGAAGAGTCAACCAGCAAGGGTCTGAAGTGAAGGAGACTTTTACAAGTTTCCATTTTCAGATGGAGTCCTTCACATCTTTTAAAATATGAATATGAACCATGTTTCCTAGTGCTTCACTCGGTATCATCCACATTCATTAAAATTGTTCAATAAACTCCAACGATTTCCTATTACCTGCAGGATCATACGTAAATACTCTATTTGACTGTTAAAACCCTTGATAACCTGACCCCTTCCTTCCTTTACAGTGGCACAGTGGACAGAGCAACAAGCCTGGAATCAGGAAGATCTGAGTTCAAACATGGCTTCAGACACTTATTATCCACATAACCCTGGGCAAGTAAATAATCCTCCAAGGAACACATTGCATCATACTGAACTTTTACAAATAACACACCTCACATTGCCCAAGAAGAAATAGCTACAGGGCACTACAGATATTTCCCCTGGAGGAAAAAGAAATCAAGAAAGATGAAAACTCAAAGATGCATACATTAAAGAAATGATCATTATATTGTTACCACTGGATGAATTAAGTATTTCAGAATACTCCTACCTAAAAATCTCATTATTAATAGGTACCATAGTAATGTAAAATCTCCTCCATTCCCCAAATTATGCCCACTGCTAAGAGACAGTCAGGGTCCTTTCAAATGTATGTAAGAATTCCAAAAATAATTCTCCATCTCCTACATACAGCTAAAGAAGATTCAAGATCCTTTCAAATGTTTGTAAGAATTTAAAAAAAAAATTCTTAGTATACAAGTCAACATACATATGTAAACACTATGTTGTTATATAACACAAAAACACAATTAAACAAATCAAAATTTGAAAGTCCATTCACAGAATTTTAATGCCAGAAGGGGCCCTAGGGTTTCTAGATTTCTGTTTCCTTATCTGTAAAATTAGGGAAATGAACCACTTGTTTTTGAAGTGCCCAAAGTCAAACAACATGAGTAACAAAGTTATTTGGTTGGGCAAAGAACTTCATTCCTTTTCCAAATTGTCAAAAAAAAAAAAAAATTGAGGGAAATTAAAGAAAAGGAAGTTGCTTGTCACTATAGCAGGAAGTTGATAAGAAAACTTGAGAAAAGGAATTCCTAATGTAAACTGTCTCTGATTATGGCTCCACAGTAAGCTTCATAGATTTTTGAATTTCCCTCATCAATTAAACAGTCTTAGTGAAGATAAAATCCCAAAAAATGTTTATACAAATGTATTTTCATTCAAGGTTGTGTTGGGATTACCAAAAGCAATCTCTTACTGAAACCAACAACTATTTTCAAAGCTTTTGCCTCCCAGAACAAATCAAAGTCATCTCCTCTTCTTAGACCCTGTGAATTGTACCTACTTGGTGACCCAAAGAACTATATTTATTTTCTGAGGAAACATTTTTAAAAAATTGTTGTATTCATATTCCCAGCACCTAACACAGAGTTTGTTACATAATAGGAACTTAATAAATCATTGTTGACTGACTGGTTTTCACTTAAGTTGCTGGTCCTGACTTCATAAAATGAAACTGGTGAAATTATACAGAAACTAAAAGGTTTCATGAATATATTTCCTGAATTAAAAGAATCCCCACATTCCTCTGTCATTTTAGAAAATACTACAGATATAAAAACTATAGAGACTCATTGAAAATTAATATTATCTTTTAAAATTAAAAATTGTATTTTCTAGGGCCTACCACTTAAGAGAGTCTGGAAACTCAAGAAAGAGCAATCGCTAACTTGGAAAGCATACTTGGTAGGAGTCATCTGTGTAATGAGTTGAATGGGAAACAGTCTTAAAATATAATTTTAATCAAGTTCAATGTTTCCCCATTAAAAAGATTCATGAGGAACAGTCCCTTCCGTCCTCTGCCTCCCACCCCCTACAATTAATTCAGAGAATCATAGATCTTGAGTTGGAAGGGACATCAGGGGCCATCTAGTTCAACATTTCATCTTCCAGATGAATAAACCAAGGCCCAGGGAGTTTATGTGATTTAAGATCACATGGGTAGTGTAGGTCAGAGGCAGAATATGAACCAAGGTCTTTTGTCTCTAGAAAAAGTGATCCTTTCACTTGACCACATTATATATGGAATTCCCCTAATCTGGACTGATAGGAGACGAAGGAAAAATTTAAACCCCATGTTTGAACGCGTCCTTATCTTCTGTGCTAAAACTGATGTTAGCACTATCAGTTTTACTGAAGGATGCTCTAAACATGAAAGACTCCAAATCTCATAAGGTGGGGTAGGCTTTTGTGAAAAGAGTTAGAATAAGGCAGGAAATCAAAATGTTTTCTCCTGCATCACTACACTGTGTCTAAAACATGGGCACTGACTAATTAGTCTATCCTACACACTTTTTCTCCTTGAATTTCACTTTACCACACACAGCCCAGCATGCCCAACAGGGTGTCAATAAGTAGCACTCCCAACCATCTTAATGAGCTATCTAGAATCAAGGATAGTCTATGGGGAGCAAAGATGGTGATCATCCATCAAATTTTATGGTGACAAAACTTGATTATTTCACATGTGAAGCTCTCCTTGAACAAAAATTAACCAGATTCATTCACTACTAACATTACACTCCTGACATTTTGCCCATAGTGACCTTGAGGCCACATGTGGCCCTCTAGATCCTCAAGTGTGACCCTTTGACTGAAACTTGAGTTTGGCATGTGACATGTGGACTCAAGGCCACAGATTCTCCACCTCTGATCTAGCATAATCCTTTCATTTTACAGATGAGAAAACTGAGGCTCTGAAATTAATCCATGACTTTGGATCAATGGCACATAAATATGTAGTTAATCAGTGACCTAAAAGTCGAGTCCCTAGATTCAATTCTCAAATCAAATACTGACCCTCACACATTTGGACAATTTCATTCAATAATGGAGGCCAGGGATAGAGTGATTACTTCTTTATATCCCTAGTGGATAATAGGCACTCGATTAACATGCTTAAACTAATGTCAAAGCACTAAGGAAAAGCAAGAGTGACTGAGCACAAGTTGCCTCATAATATTTTCTGTATTTGGAAGGAGGAGAGAAAAAGTCTGCTTTAGGCAGCTAGATAGTGGATAAAGTTCTGGGCCTGGAGTCAAGAAGACCTGACTTCAGAAGATCTGTGGTATTAGAAAGCATAATGAAGCAGAATATTTTCTCTTGTGTTATGTTTTGTTTTGTGTGGGTTTTTCTCATGGTTTCTCCCATTCATTTTAATTCTTCCATTCAACATGACAAATATGAAAATGTATTTAAAAAGGATGTATGTGTATGTGTAGAACCCATATAAGATTGCATGCCGTCTAGGGGAGGGAGGAGAGAGGAAAGGGGAGAAAATCTAAGACTTATGGAAATGATTGTAGAAATCAGAAAACAAGTAATTTTTTTAAACGTTGCTAAAAAAAAAAAAAAGACCTGAGTTCAAATCCAACCTCAGCCACTTACTACCTTACTAACCCTGAGCAAGTAAATTTAACTGTTACCTCAGTTTCCTCAACTACAAAATGCAGGTAATAACAGTACCTACTTCTCAGGATTGTTGTTAGCATTAAATGAAATCATATTTGTTAAGCACTTAACACAGTACCTGGCACATAGGAGGTACTTAATAAATGTGTGTTTCCTTCCCTTCTCTAATCTAACTCACTACATGGTTCAAGACTAAGACTGAACATCTCCAAAATTGCTCTGTAGATAAAGCATTAAGGAAACAGAATGAATAAAAATTTTTCAGGTCCTTTCAAATTTTCAGATGAAAGATTTCAAATAAATATAAAGTGTTCAGACTTTTTCAAGCCATGATTATCATTATCTTTGATGTTTAAATGATGGGAAAAAAGAGGGAAGAGACAAAATACACTCATGAAGTGACATCTCCACTCACATTCAAATACTCACAAACAGCATACATTTTTAAAAAAAAAGAAATTTATTATAGAAATATAAAATTTTAGAAATAGAAGGGTTAGTAGGGGTTCACCTAATTCCACTGATCACCCAGTTCAATAATCCCTTAGAAAACATCTTTGACAAGTAGTTTCGATGCCTGACTCAGATCAAGAGCTATTCAAAAATATAATGAGCTTCCTGGAAAGACAACAAGTTCCCTACTCTAATGGTTAGAAATGTCTTCTTTCGAAGGGACTCATATTAAGAGGTGGCATGGAGTAGTGAACAGAGCACTAGCAGTGGAGGCAAGAAGACTTGAATTCAAATCCTTCCACTGATAAACACTGATTTGTATGACCTTGGGCAAGCCATTGAAACTCCTGGTGCTCTAGGCAACTTTCTAAGATTCTGAGTTGCAGAGAAGATGCCAACTTTCTCTAGCAGAGGAAGAATCCTCATCCTGGAGTTCTCTTAGATACCAATGAAACAAGTCCAGTCAGTCCCTGCTCCTATGTACTGAACTTAAGTCTGTCTTCCTAGCATGTCTATCAAAACTTCCACCAATTGACTTGACTTGCCTAAATTGCCTAAATGCATGAAAAGTAAGTATCTGAACTAAGAATGGAAGCCATAAACTCGACATGAAGTTTATAGCTTCTTAGAGGCCATTTCTCTGGGACTAAATGTCATTGGTCATATGTGCTGAGCCCCAGAATCATGGATTTATTCCCTGGACCTTTTTCTCATCTCATATATTAAGGAACTATAGATAATAAGCTCAATTCTTCCATATGACAATCCTTCAAACATCTGGAGACTATTAGCATGTACCCTGTGTCATCTCTCCTCTTGGTCAAATATTCCCAATGTTTTTAACTTACCCTTGTGTATATGTTTTACGGGGTCCTCATCATCTTGGCTGCCCTTCCCTGGATACACTCCAGTCTATCAATATCCTTTTGAAAATGAAAGGAACGGGAAACAATACTCCAGATGTGATCTGAGCAGAATACAACAGTGCTCCCTGCTCTGGGTATTAGGCTTCTATTAATGCAGCCCAAGACCAAATTAGTTTTTTGGTTTTATTTGACAAAGGCTGACCAGTTGGCTCATTAATGACTTTGCAATCTTTTAAAACCTCAGAGTTCTTTTCATGTAAAGTGTTTTTAATCCGTTCTTGCTTATTTGTACTTGTGCAATTGATTTTTTAACCAAGTAGAACAATCTGTGACTATCATTTGAATTGGGATGTATTTCCCTAAATAATCCTTGATAGTAGCAGATCCCCAAGATATGAGAGGGAATTTTCTCATCTCTCTGAGGGTAAGTTTCTTTATCTGTATCATGAGAAAAAGTAATACTTTCCTAAGCTTTCTCATAGAGGTACTATGTACGTGTGCTGTATATTCAGAAAGTGCTAATGTTAAATTATTTCATTACTGTTGGTATAGTTGATGAAGCATTGAATCTGTGCATCAGAAGACCTGAGTTCTAGACCCATAGGTCCCTTCTGACTCTAGATCTGTGTTCCTATAACTGTATGTTATTATTATTAACATTATTATTTTTACTATTATTTTTAAACTGTTTTCATGCTAAGTTTGTGATGGGTAATATTTTTGTTTACATCCAAATTACTTATTTCATAAACAAATGATTTACTTAGATGTCCACACAGTATAGAAGGTTTTTTGTGCATTTATATACCTGGCAGAATTTGTTTTCTCTAAGTCTGTTAAAATTGTTTCTCCCTGATTATAAAAAAAAAAAAAAAAAAGGAAAAGGATCAAAGGATCTATATGTACAAAAATATTTATAGCAGCTCTTTTAATGGTGGCAAAGGATTGGAAATTGAGGGGATATCCATCAGTTGGGGAATGGCTGAATAAGTTGCAGTATATGATTGAGTTGGAATACTATTGTACTATAAGAAATAATGAGCAATGTGTTCTCAGAAAAACACAAAAAGACTTACATGAACTGATCAAAGGGAAATAAGCAGAATCGAGAGAGCACTGTACACATTAACAGCAACATTGTATGACGCTGAATAGTGAATGATTTAGCTATTCCAGCAATATAGTGATTCAAGATAATTCTGAAGGATTTATGATGAAAAATACTATACATTCCCAGAGAAAGAACTGATAGAGTCTGAATGCAGATCAAAGCATACTTTTTTGTTTTACTTTATTTTTCTTGGGGTTTGTTTTTTTAGTTTGTGTTTTCTTTCACAACATGACCAATGTTTTGAACGACTGCACATGTATAATCCATATTTTTAGTGAGGGGAAGGACAGGGAGGGAAAGAATTTGGAATTCAAAATTGTAAAAAGTTAATATTAAAAACTGTTTTTACATGCAATCAGGGAAAATAAAATACTAAACAAATGTTTTTTAAGAAATAGAAAAATAGTTTTGCTCTCTATCTTTCACTCCCTCAACTCACCCTACCCCTTCCCACCAGTTAGAGATTATATGTGTGCATACACACACATAAAAGGGCATATATGCACAAAAATTAAGCTATAAAGCATGTAGAAAAATCTAAGTCACTTTCAAAGGTTTGCTATACTATTTGCCATTTATTGATCAGTGGCTAGTGGGAGGATGAGAGAATTTTTTGGAAAAGAGTTACCTTGTAGAAAAGGCTAGAAAGTAACCTAAAGAAATTTAAATAATATTGACTTTGAGAAGCGGTCTTCAAATTCAAATTTAAACGAAAACAAAATGTCTCCTAAGGAAGGCAGTCATTCACTACTGATTTACCAAATGAACTATAAATCTAAATTTCAACACAAAAAGGAAATATCATAAGTTTCCAATATTTCCCATCCTTTGTTCCTTTATCCTTAGAGGAACTCTGTCACTAGGGACCATACGTGCTGAATGTTTTCTTTAAAAATGTATAATTCAGTCAAATTGTATATCCAAAGTCAAAGGAACGACTCTGTTGTTAGGCTAGAATCACTTCTATCCTTCAAGATCTCTGGGCATTTACAACCCTAAAACAAAACCCCCTTCCCATAGGCTACTCTAAGATGCTAAATAACTTAGACTGGGAAATAACAGAGTCAAAGTAATCCCATCAACTCTTCCTGGAGGCCTACCAGAGTTCAAGCAAAGCAGAAACTCAAGTACTCTCCAGACCCAACCATATACCCAAGCCCTGGTTAATAATCTCAGCACCAACCTGATCCCTGCACTCCCAGGAGTTCTTCAGATCAAGAATAACCCAGAACCAATCGGCAAACCACCTGACCTTGGATTCCCCAAACATTCATATCAGGACCATGTTGTGGTGATTCACTGAGAATCTTGGCTGATGGTGGATTAAGCATTGGTCTGGAAACTCAGAAGGCTCAGATTCAAGATCAGTTCCAGTATTTATTAGCAGTGTGGCCCAGGAAAAAAATCATGTAACTTCGCAAAACCTGAATTTCCACATTTTTCAGCTAACAATTATAATTCTCACACTACTGGACTCACAAGAATGTTGTCTATAAATCACTCTAAAGTGGAGTAATTATGTGGTGGCAGGAAAAGTATTTTATATCTTGCTGTTCTTATGGAAAAGATGGAGAGATGTGGGCTAGACAGTAGTACAATTAGATTGAGTTAGAGTTACTTGGAATCAAAGAGTAGTCATTAATGATTCAATTTCACCTTGGGAGTGAGTAGATTTCCAGTAGAGTACCCCAGAGGTCTTTGCTTTTTTAACATCTTTATCAATGACTTGGCTACAAATCATAGACAGTATCCTTATCAAATCTGCCAATGGTCAGAAAAAACTAAGTAAATTAGCTAATGCAGTGAATGATAGTCAGGATCCAAAAAGATCTTGATAAGCTAGAATGTTAAGCTGAACCAAATAAGATGAAATAGATTTTGCTAGGACATGATGACACGCACATTTAGACAATAGTTTCTTTTTAAAAATATCTGGGTAGAATAGTGTAGTGGCTCCCAGTTAGCAGGGAGGCTGAGACTTTCAGATCTCTTGAGCTCAGGTGTTCTAAGATGCAGCAATCTAAGTTGATGAGGTGTCTGAACAACATTAATAGCAAAATGGCACAGACTGGAAATAAAGCAAATCAAAGCTCCTATGCTGATCAGAGCAGGATTGGCTATGAGCAGCTCCTGTACATTCAGACACCTGAAGGATGCAAAAAAACTTAGTCTTTTAAAAAAAATAAACAGCCAGACAGATAGATGGTGGGTAGAAAGAGGGATGGATGAATAGGTGGATGATAGATATAGAAAGAAATAGATGTAGAAAGAAAGATAGATGATGGACAGGTGATAGACAATAGTTTTAAACAGAAATAAATGATGATAGATATAGACAGACAGATGGATAGATGATGGATGGATAAACAAACTTCAAGGTTAATATGAGTCAACAGTATGATGAGACACTTGTTAGAATGGAAAACATCCAAAGGAAAACATCCAGAATGATGAAAGCCCTTTAGTCCATACCATGCACAGTTAGATTTAAACAGAAAGGTTTAGCCTGGAAAAGAGAAGACTATGGAGGAATGCAATACTGTCCTGAAATACATCTAAAGCTGTCATCTGGAAGAACAACCAGACTTGATCCACTTGGTCTCAGATCTAAGAGCAACAAGCAGAAATTGCAAAAATGCAGATTCAGGCTTGACATGAGGCAAAATGTCCTAATAATTAGAGCTATCAAAAGTTTAAAAGGTCAACATTGTGGCCTCACTGAAGATATTCTAAAGAAATGAACATAGATACACAACCAACTCAGATTTTAAAATTTAAAAAAACAAAATGGAATCAAGGGTTGGCAAGAGTGGAGGAACAAACAGCATTGCATCAGTCTGTAAGAATTAGTCATGAATGCAAAAGCTCAGAATGAGCTGTCTTTCAAATAATGCTAATGGCAATGGAGTTGGTTTTGTTGCTATTGTTAGCAATATTCAGGAAAAGCAAAACATCAAAGAGAAGGGAGCACAGCATTGGGTGCTTGGATAACTCATAATTCACAAAGGAAAGTAGGCAGAACTACTCAAATTTGTTTTCCTACTTCCAATGAGAATACTCTTTGAACTAGAGGAAATGAAACAAACATAATTAAAGGGCAATTGATATTCAATATAAGTAAAGTGATAGTAAGAGGACATTTAAGTGGTTTTTGATGAATTCAAGTCAAGCAAGTTCAGATGAACTCAAGGCAGTATAGTACCATGGAAAGAGTTCTGGAATTAGTCTAAAGTCCTGGTTGAAAGTCTAATTCTGCCTCTCACTACCTGAGGGACTTTGGGCAAGTCACAGATCTTTTCGGAACCTCAGTTTCTCCTTATATAAAATGAGAGGGTCAACCTAGGCAAGCACTAAGATCTCTTCCAGTTCTAATTCTATAACCTTTTAGTCCAGGCTCATTTTACAGAGAAGAAAATTATAACTGAAAACATTCAACAATTTGCCCAAGATCACAACAACCCTGTCAAAAAAAAAAGGAAATGACTTCATTTACCAGATATTTAGAGAAATGAGTTAAATTTATAAGAATACCAGTGATTCTCCAATTCATAAATGGTGAAAAGATATGAAAAGGCAGTTTTTAGATAAAGAAATCAAAGCTATCTATAGTCATATGAAAAATGTTCTAAATCACTATTGATTAAAAAATGCAAATTAAAACAACTCTGAGGTAATACCTCACTCCTATCAGCTTGACTAATGTGACAGAGAAGGAAAACGATAAATGTTAGAAAGAATGTGGGAAAACTGGGACATTAATGCACTGTTGGTGGAGTTGTAAACTGAATCCAACCACTCTGGAGAACAATTTAGAACTATGCCCAAAGGACAATCAATCTGTGTGTACCCTTTGATCCAGTAATGCCATTTTTAGGTCCAAAGAGATCATACAAAGGGAAAAATTACTTAAACGTGCAAAAATTTGTATAGCAGCTCTTTTTGTGGTGACAAAAAATTGGAAATTGAGAGAGGATGTCTATCAACTGGAGAATGGCTGTACAAGTTGTGATCTATGATTTGTTGGGTTACTATCATGCTACAGGAGGTTACAAGCAGGCAAAGTCAGAAAAACCTGGAAAAACGTACATGGACTGATGAAAACTAAAATGAGCAGAACCAGGACAGCACTGTACATGGTAACAGCAACATTGTGTGATGATCAGCTATAAATGACTTAGTTCTTCTCAGCAATATAATGATCTAAGACAAGTAGAAAGGACTCCTTATGGGAAATGCTATCTACATCCAGAGAAAAAACTGATGGACTCTGAATGCAAATTGAAGCATATTATTTTCATTTTGGGGGGTTTTTTTTAGTCTTTTTTCACAACATGACTAATATGGAAATGTATTTTATATGACTTCACATACATATCCTATATCAAACTCACCATTTTAGGGAGCAGAAAGGGAGGGAGAGAGGAAAATTTGGAATTCAAATTTTTTTTAAAAAATAAATGTTAAAAATTGTCATTACATGTAATCAAATAAAAATAAAATACCATTTAGCAAATAAAACACTACATAAGAGCTTTTAGAAAAAAAGAAAATGACAGTCTGGTATGAGTCATTTTTGATGAAGCCATCACTGTTCACTCTAGTCATTCCTTCCTTTTTTAAGTATCTGTTAACCAATATTAGAGATGAATACAAGCCAAGTTTGTGCTCTGCCTTCCTCCCTGTGTCCCCAAGTGTCCACTGAAGACCATCTGCTCTTGTAGAATAAATGAATTCCTGAAATAAACATCACCTTAGGGATCATTTGGCCTAAAATTTCATTTCACAGATGTAAAAACTGAGTTCTTACCCCAAAGAGGGATAAATGACTTGATCAAAGTCATAACAATAAGCCAATGACAGAGCCAAGATTTGAATACATATATTTTCACTTCACTTGATGTTATTTCTACTACACCAAAATGACTCTCCTTCACCACAATGCTTCCACTTTAGCCTTGGTGACTCATGCACAGCATTGAGTTTTCAATATCTCAGCTTTTGTTGGCAATATGGCCTTGTTTAAATTTCTAAAATCATGTACATTACACCATCCAGGAGGTACAAAGAAACCTCCCCCAACATAATTCTAAAGGGGAAATAATTAGAATGAAAAGTGTTCACCCATAGCAGTAAATTCACCAGAATTAGACTAAGCAAATATTGTTACATGAAATAGTCCATCAATTATCATCCTGATTATTAAAATATGCAAATGAATTCTGAGACTATAAGAACAGGTTCTTCAGATGTCAGCAGAAAACTAGGTCAGTCTCCATAATCACACAGTCTGGGTCTCTTCTATCTGCATCTGCTTATTAGACATATAAAACATAAATAATACAAACAACCTAACTGGCTTTTATCATCATTCATTCACCCAACAAACATGCATTCAGACCGTACACAGTTACAAAGCACTGTTCTAGAAACAAACAGAGATGACAATTAACATAACATTTTACATTTCCCCACAATAATTCAAATTGATTTGTATCTTTAAGATTGACACAAACCCTGTAAAACCCATACTGCAAACTTATTATCCCTATCCAACAAATAATGAAATTAAGACTTAGTATTTGAACCCAAGAGTCTCATGATAGCTGCTGGCAAAGTGGAAAGAATATTGAATTTGGAGTCAGGAAGACCTGAATTCAAATCAAGCCTCAAACATTTCCTGACTATGAGACCGTGAGCAACTCACTTAACCTCTATTTGCCTCAGTTTCCTCTTTTGTAAAATGGAAATAATAATAGCACCTACCATCCTCTCAGGGTTGTTGTAAGGATAAAAATGAGATAGTATTTGTAAAAAACTTAGCAAAATACCTGGCACATAGGAGGTATTTACTGAAGTCTTGTTTCCTTCCTATGCATTAATGCCTCTCAGAGAAAAATAAGATAGAACCCCTGTCCACAAGGAACTAACTGTGCTTGTTAATGTACCTGGGTACTGGAAAAAATGGTATAGTTATAATTACAATGCTTAATAAATGCTTATTGATTACTAAAGAAAACAGTAGTTCAACAGCTTCTGGAACCAGAGGATGCTATAATTTAAAAGGACCTTAAAGACAAGCCTCAGGTACCTCAAAATATATGTTTGACTAGATGATTTTGAAGGTTTCTCCATCTAGCTCTAAATATGTGATCCTTTCATTATACCATATATCTGGCATTTACATAACACTAAGATTTGCAGTTTTTTGAGTATATTTAGAGTCAGCAGAGTAAATAACTGCAAAGACTTAGGTGCAAATTCCCCACTCTGAAACTTAATGCCTACATGACTAAGCATGTTATTTAACCTCTTGGTACCCACTGGCAAACACAGAAACCAGATTAAAATGTAATTGGGATACATTTAACAAAACAAATCAAAATACAATACAACACAGATAATGGTAATTTGTGGTTTTCTAAGTTCACCCATATGTACTACTTAACATCTCCTTTTCTCTGAGTTTGACACCACAGGTTTTGCAACTTATAAATTAGGGAGATGTCCTCCTCAAGCAGTAAAATGAGTCTCCTCATTTAGGTGTTCCCTGTATCAAGGAAATCAAGGGTCCCTTCACTACTATGCTTCCACTGTTGTTTAATTAGATCATCCCAACAACAAAGTAGATTTTATCCAACCCCTTAGCTTATAGGAAACTGAGACCCTAAAAAACTTGAGTAGCTTTTCTAAGATCATATACCCAGAGGTAGTGTTGTAGTTTGGGGGGTAAAAAAAAGTCCAGCTCCAAGAATCAGGAGATAAGAGGTCTCCGGCCAGTTTTGTCACTCACTAACCAACTTTCCTTAGAGTTTGAGAACCATATTTTCATTAGGGCATGCAATACACTGATCAATATCCTTCTGCATTGTGGAAGAATTGAATCATCTCAAATTGTGAAGATTCACTTTGTCACCATACTCATTATATTACAGAGAAAAGTCCACCTTTCCCATATAACAAGGTTATCATTGCTACATTATTTCAGTGTAGATCTGACCCTGAGAAATTCCTCAACCAAGGGAATGTCACCACACTGGGATGATGCAGCATGGGCCAACGTAGAGACATCCAGAACATGCCGAATTCAACTGGGAGAAAATCAAACAAAAACAACTTTATTATCTCTCCTACAGGTAGATGGAAGAACGCTAACTATTCCCATGCAATTCAAAAGGTCATATTGAAAATCTAGGATCCAAATGGAAAATTTAACTGAAATTTCCACAGGTAATCAGCCTGCTCATTGTGGGCTTGTTGAAAAAAGCAATTGCTCTAATTTTTCTTTGTCTATCTCTAGTTCCTTGCACAGCACTTGGCACAGTTGTAGTTCTTTAGTTATTTCAGTCATGTTCGACTCTTTCTGAGTCCATTTAAGGTTTTTCTGGCAGAGATATTGGAGTAGTTTGCCATTTTCTTCTCCAGCTCATTTTATAGATGAGGAAACTGAAGGCAAACAGGGTTAAGTGACTTGCCCAAGGTCACACAGCTAGTAAATGTCTGAGGTCTCATTTCAACTCAGGTCCTCCATACATAGTAGTCAGTTCATAAATGTCCACTGATTGAATAATTGATCTGGATCTATTTTCATTTGTGCAAAAAACATCCCTAGTGAGGAAATTCCATTTACCAATGCAGATCAACTTTTTGGCAGTTTGGAGCCTTTGAGAGTAAGTTAAGGTTCTAAGGGCGTAAGAGACCTGATGCTCACTGCTTGAAGCTAGGTCACACAGAGGCAAGCTCTCATCCATTGTGGCCCCATTCATTCTCCTGTGTCACTTGCCCTGAGGTCACTTATTTATCAATGAGAGCAGAATTTTCTGATAGGTGCCAACCTATCAGAATAAATATGTATAGGCATATTTTTAGATGGAGAGATTAATGAACCCCCAATATACTATTGATTGTGACATGTATACCCTGTTAGAGGGTATATGATATGCTCATGTGCTTATAGAAAAATCTTCCCTTATAGGACATCTAATCTAAACTCATTAGAATCATTTGATAAATTTTTTTTCTTGAATTTCTTCTCTAGTCAGTTGTTGTTTTTATAATTGAGTTTTGCCCAGGAAAAAAATGGAATAACAATAATTAATGAGTTGATTTGTTTGTTTCTCCCCACATTGACCCCCCTTGCAAAATATAAACACAGCACATAGACAGAGTGCTAGCCAGAGAAGCCAGATGGATGTCTAGAAAAGTAATGACTCGACATATTCATTGGCTCAGGCTCTCCAACTGAGTCATCTCTAGAACATCACAGACTTGCAGTAGAGCTCTGGGCAAGCCATTTATTTTACTGCTAATATTTTCATTATTCTGAGTCTGTTGTTAGCCTCAGTTCAGTGCCAAAAATGAGCTTTCATAGTGTATGGAATTAGCAATTAAATGTGAGCCTTACCCACAGGTTTCCCATTCAAAGCTAGAGTTTCACCAGCTACAAAATATAGATCACATTACTGCATGTGGAGAGTCTGCAACTGCAAGATAAAATGATAATAATAGTAAATTGTATGTAAAGAAGGCCTGGGTTGTTTCTTTGTAATTAATCACTCCTTTGGACTTCATTGCATGTTGTACAAATGGGGAAACAGAGTCACAGAGCGCAGCCCTGGTCATATACCTAAGCAAAGAAAGAAATGGTATAGATGTTTACCCTTGTGGCCTTCAGTAGAGGCACACTATATCTCACAGTGGGGCTCAGGTTCTCTCTTCTCAGGAAGAAGATCCATGAGCTGTGCCTTGTTAGTCATAAGACCTGCAATGCCACTCTTGTCCATGAACAAGGCAGTCACCAGGGATAATGTGACAAAGAGAAAGATTGAACTCTCTACCTGCATGGTAAAATAAAAGGATAATGAGACTATGGAAAGGATACATTTCATTCTGTCATGGGTTTAACTCAGCCATACTGAGAATCATTCATTCTCTCTCCTCTTCCCTCCCTTTGAAGATGACAAGTGTGACAGGCTGACTCTGCCAGATCTAACTAATTAAAACGTATTAACCAGCACAGAGGCACATTACCCTTTCAAAGGGGAGAGAACTGAGCTCAGCCTCCAGCAACAGAAAAGATAATTAAGTAAAACTGTTTCTCACAGATAAATAATGGATATGTTAACAGATGTGCTTTTTCCAGAATGGGAGGGGAAGAAAGAAGATATATTATATATATATGACTAAAGTGAATGCAGAATAGCTGCACATTGACAGCCAAGAGCCATTCATGTAAGAGAACAGAGGGAAGAAACAATGGTCCAGCCCTGGCAAAAAAAAAAAAAAAGAGGAAAAATGAATGTTTCTGTGTTTTTCAATTACATACAGTACTTCGCTTTATCGTTATAAAAAGAGTTCCATAATAATTCAATGCACACCCACATTCTATAAAGCATCTTTGTCATCCATGAGCAGCTTCCACCACAAACTCTGAGCATCCTTGACACCAGTTTTACACCAGGAAGCACAAGATGCATTTCTTTATTGCCTTGAATCATCTGCCTTAGAGGCTGCCTGCCAACCTGCCTGCCCTGCCACTTTCCATTATTCAGCTCCAGGATATGGGGAGAAAAGTATCTACACACCCCACTTTCTGTCACAGTTAGATATCTGTGGGCACTGAGGCACCTAGGCTGAAGGGTTCTGTAGGCATATGTGTTAGGGCCATCATTAGCCAGACAACTATAATCTTGCCCTCATCATAGATAGTCAGAGATACTGAAAAAAAATAAGCCTGGGAAAACTGTCACCTGTAAAATATTGACTAAAACCCTAGAACACAATAGTCATGGATTTTTTTTCCACCATAACAGGAACGTGTTAAGGATTTTCCTCCAAAATATAAATTGTAGTCCAAGGCAATTTTGTAATTGCTAAATGTAGACACTCTTCCCCCTTACCACCACCCTTTACATAGTGCTTTAAGCTTTACACTGTGTTTCCTAACAATAACCTCTATGAATAGCTACTATATACATGACTGATTCCCATTTTGTAGTTGAGGAATCTTGTTCAGAGTCATATAGTAAGTGGTTAAAAACAGGATAAGAACTCCAGTCTGCCTAGCTTAAAACCTGTACTCCTGCCACCACACTATTCGGGCATAAACAAGGTTCAATGATCCTGGGAAGGAGAAAACTAAACTTTTAGCTTGTTTTCCAGACAGCAGACTTAGTAGAAGATGAATGTCCAAGACAAGCTCCTGATGTTGTGGCTGGTTTGTGAAGGAAGATAGGGTAGCAGAAGAAAGAAAGAAGGAAGAAAAAAGAAGAGAAGAAAGTGGAACTCATCACTTCAGCAAGCCCTGTTCCAACCAAGATGACAAGACACATCTTGGTTGACTGACTGACAAAGAGTAGTCCTGATTATTTCCACTCAACATTCACCTAAATGTAGGGACAATGTATGCTAGAATCAAAAATACAGGAATTTCATGCATTTAATCACTTGCAACACAATGCATTATGGAATGGATACATATATTTTTGGAGGATGGAGGAGTCTCTACTAGACCTGACTACCCTTCCTATGCCCTCATCTTTTCTTTCCTACTCTATTTCCATCTCAGGCTACACAATTTAACTTGCTCGTATTACAGCCAAATGAACCTGTGAGAAACAAAATAATATAATATGATATTAATAGTTAGCATTTATTTAGCACTTTAAGGTTTACAAAGCACTTGTCCATGGGGTTTTCTTGGCAAAGATACTGGAGTGGTTTCCTTCTCCAGCGATTTTCTTCCCTATTTTACAAGTAAGAAACTGAGGTAAACAGGGTTAAGTGACTCGCCCAGGCTCACACAGATATTAAGTATCTGAAGCTGGATTAAAACTCAGATATTTCTGACTCAAGGCCCAGTACTCTATCCACTGTACCACCTAGCTGCCCTTCGGGGTACATACATATATTCATGCACAAATAATGTGTGTATACATATACACAAACATACATATCTATATGCATATACATATGTGTGCAATTATGTAATATGAACATAAAAATTTGGTGTACTTTTTCAAGACTATTCATGTATATACATAAACTGTGTAGTGTAAAAGGGGCTTGGCGAGGTATGGAACCTTTCTGCACAAAGGAGAAAGATTTAGAGGCACTAGAATCATGGGCATAAGTACTCAGTGGGGGATTTCACTTTGCAAACCCACTGTCAACTTTAATCACAGTGCTTTATGAACTCCATGTTCTCTCATAATGCTTTAGACTGAGAAAACCTCATACAATGGCGGAAATTCCCTAAGTGTTGCACCTCCCAGAAAGTCGAGCATGAGCATCAAATCATGGCAGCATTGCCCAGCACAAACTTTGATTGCATCTAGTTCACTTTATAACTGAACAAAAATGAGGAGAGAAATGGAGAATTCTACTCTGGTTCCTGAGAAATTTACTGTTCTCCCTAGATTTCACTAGAAAAACTGAGAGGTAAATGACCAAGCCAGGAGTTTGTGGCCATTTGGTACGGGTGCTAAGAATGAAGTACCAGATTTAATTCTATGTTACCCTGTTATTCGGTTTCAATTCAATGCCTTTTTGCTTTAATTTCACACATCATTTGGTTAGATTCTGTATAAAGATGCATCAGACTAGAGACCCTGAGCTGCAGAGAAATACTGACTCAAACCAACACATCCAATATAAGAAACAGCAAGGGTTCCAGAGACTTGGCAACCCAAGAAGAGCTGAGCTTTCTCCTTCCCAGGATCACTGAAGCTTGTTTATGGCTGAATAGTGTGGTGGCAAAAACACAAGTTCGTTTTTTATTATAAAAGCAAAAAAGAACTGCAGAAACTTCTTGAATTTCAAGGGAATGACATGTGCAGACAAACATCTTAGAAACATTTTTTTGGCAGGGCCTTGTGGAAAGAAGATTACAGGAAAGAAAAATGGAAACTGGGAGTCCAATTAGGAAGCCATAGTGGAATAGTCCAGTCAAGAGGGGATGAGGACATATTAACTAGGGTAGCCATTGTGTGACTAAAAGAAACACTACAGATTCAAAAGATGTTTTAGAAGAAGAGTTGATAAAACTTAGCAATTGATGGGATTTGGGATCTGAAAAGGAGAAGGAAGAGTGACAGATGACTGAGCATGTTTCCGAGGGACAAGAAGGATGGTGGTAGCAACAGAAACTGGGAAATTGGGGAGGAAGGATAGATTTGAGAGGAAAGATGAGTTGTTTGGAGTCTTCTGGAGTTACATACAGAATGGCACAAAAGAATCTGAATTATAAAATATTTTGAAAAAATTGGCTTTGCCTGAACTTATTCAGTCATGAACCTTGGTGAAGGGAGCTCCCTGGTAAGGAAACTCCTTATGCTAATGCAGATCTACAATTAATTGCTTTACAACTTGATAGTCTAAGAGAACTGGCCAGGGTTACAGATCCAGTATATCTCAAAAGTAGACCTTGAACCAAGGACTTCCTGCCTCTGAGGACAGCTCTCTATCTACTATATCATGTAGTCCCCCTCTTAAATAATATATGTAATTTTATTATTTTACTATAAATATATATATATACACATATGTATTTAATTTATTAATTATTAGTCCCTAGAGTAACACAAGAATAAGTGTAGTGTAGGAGAATGAATACTGCATTTAGAGTTAGTCTAGGTTCAAATCTAGACCCTGCCACTAGGTCACTCACTTTGTGATGTTAGGTAAGTCACCTCACTTCTCTTCACTTATTTAAAAAAAAAAAAAAAGGACATTAGCCTTCCTGTTTCTGCTACCATAGTAAGGAAAATGAGCTTTTCCAAATCTAGGATACATGTTCTATCTTTGACCTGAACTCAGAAGGACTCATTTTTCATTAACCTAGACAAACTGATGCCTTCAAATTGACCTCCAGGGGCTGTCTAGGAGCTGCTTATGGGAGCTCTGATTAACCTAAGACTGATAGAGTCAGAGGCAGCCACTTAACAATACCTGTGCCCTCAGCTCTGGACAAGGAGAGGGGAACTGCGCATACAACTATATTCTAAACCACAAGGAATAGAGGCTGCGCTCAGGATTTATTATGCCTGGGAAGACTAAGAAAGTTTGGAGGATGGGGTGGCTATGCCAGGTCGAACCACTCTTTATATCTCCTCATCCTCTTCTTCCTATCTTATTTCCTTTGCATGTTATACAATTCAGTTTGTACATATTATAGCCAAGTGAGCATGTGAGAAACAAACTAATTTCATATAAAATAATAATAATAGCTAGCATTTATTCAGCAATTTAAGGGTTACAAAACATTTTCTAAATGTCATCTCATTTCACCCTTACAACAACCCTGGGAAGTAGGTACCATTATTATCCCCATTTTACAGACAAGGAAATTAAGGCAGACAACAGTTAAGTGACTTACCAAGGATCACACAGTTAGTAACTATCTAAGACAAGATTTGAACTCACATCTTCCTGACTACAGGAGACAGCTAAGTGGCTCAGTGGATAGAGCATTGGGCTTGGAGTGAAGAAGACCTGAGTTCAAATCCTGTCTTAGGCACTTACTACCTGTATAACCCTGGGCAAGGAGAAGAAAATAGTGAACCACTCCACGCTCTTTGCCAAGAAACACTGTGGATAATGGCATGCTATAAAGTCGGACACAAATGAATGACTGAACAGCAATTTCCTGACTCTAGTTAGGATATTCTATCCACTGTACCACCTAGTTTCAAATAAGATTCAAACTAGATTATCTCTGAAGTCCCTTTTAGTTCTAAATCTTATAATCCAGTATTGCTAATTAGAGACCTAACCTGATGAGTTCTAATGAACATGTAAGAAGCATTATTAATTGACACATCTGTTATTTATATATAGACCAATACTGCTAAAGGTTTTTCAAGTGTGCACAGTAAGAGTTTAATAAAATAAACATTGATTTCAATGAAAATTTCATTTTTAAAAAGTTTGCTTTAAGTAGGGTAAATAGCCCCTATGCAATATTTTAACACCATTCATTTGTTTAGCAGTTTTTCTTTTAGGGGTACAAAAGTAAACCAGCAAGTTTCCAGAATATCATAAATTATAAATTAGTAGATCCTGATATAATGAGATTTTTACTATAGTTACAATTTAGCTTTGAAAGGTAAGGAGAGAGGAAAAATCCAATACCCATTTTAAATGTGGAGTAAATTAAAGATCAACGACACACTAATAAGGCCCATTCTGGCTCTAAAATTCTGTTTCTAAGCACTGTATTGGGCCAAAATTTGACCACAAATGAATAGAGGCAGCACTTCAAAAAAAATCTCTTTCAATGGAAAAAATTCTCATGTATATACTAAAAAATATTTACACAAAATTACCATAGTAGAAACTATATATTTACTGTGAACATTTTTTAAAAGGATCTGTATTTAATAGGAAAAATGTATTTTATTGTAAAAGGGTTTTGGGATTTTTTTAACATAAATCTTTTCCATTTCTTTCTGTTAAAGTAATAGTGTATTATTTATTTTTGTCATCATTGCTCTCCTTCATAAATTTCTTTGTTGTTCTTTTAATCATACATACTTGTATGGCACACTTAGGAATTATAGATGCCAAATGAATGTAAGAGAGGGGTCTACACTCAGACCCATGCAGTACATGAGAAATGCAGGCTACACATTCTGATCCTTTGCCCAGAAGGAGTTCTCACCTCTAAAAATAAACCATAGCTACTTCACCATTCTGATATGGTAGGTGGTGTTGGTGTTGTTGTTGGTGGTGGTGGTTGTTTGGAGTTGTTATATGTCTGTTGTAGTTTCTGGCTACAAGTATGACATTTGCTTTTAAAAGCAGCTGTATGAAGTTCCCATTAAGGCAAACTATTAAGACTTCCAACTACAAAGAGATTTATTTATTTAGGGACTCTTTTGTTCTCCTATAAACTTATTAAGTTTTAAAAGGGTTCCATGTAAAGTCCACTATTCTTCAAAAAAATCTAGCTTTTACAGGATCATAAATATAGAGCTGGATGGTGGCACAGAGGTCATCTAGTTCAAATCCATCATTTTACATATAAAGAAACAGACAAAAGAGGTTGAGGGACTTTAGTTTGTTTTAAGTAGATTGAGCAGTACTCAAGGTCACTTGGGTAGGAAGCCTGAGTCAAGATTTAAACCCAGTTTCTTTGTATCTTGAGTGTCCTTTCTACTGCTCCACACTGTCCCTATTAGAACCTCTATCTTTAAAAAGTCCTTCTAGGTCCAAATAAAAGGGCATCAAGCTATAAAAAGCTTTCCGATTATTAATATAGCAATGTGAGGTCAAGAGTATTTTATGCTTCCAAAAATTACTTTCTCCCTTTATATATTGTAGTAAAAAATGGCTCTCAGACATATTGTCTAGACTTAACAATACATTTATACTGTCTCTAAATGACAAATTTAAATACCATCATCTCACTACCAATTTTAGTGTATCAAAATAAAAATAAAATTCTTCTTCCCAAGAGAAGTCAGATTCAAAAAAAAAAATCTCTGGATACTTCCTACTTTCATATTCATGCCAGTTTTCTAACAAGAATCCTTGAAACTCATATTTAATTTGAACTAATCAGGATGAGCAAGGATGAGAGGAAACAAATAAGCTGTTACCTGAGATGGGAACACAGTCCTGGAAACACTGTCAGCCTCACTCCTGTTCAGACCCACAGTCTACAAAGATAATGTGCAGCCATGTCAAGGGCTATTTGCATGCTGACAACAATTTATCCTTCAGTTAGAGGGCTACAAAATACTTTGACAAATATACTCAGAATGTTTTCCATAATAGGAAAAGAGATAAACCTTAGAGATGAGAGGAAAGAAAACCAAGTGTTGCTCTTGGCTTGGTTCAGAAGCCTGTCCTTGGTCCAAATACTCAGCATTGCAGTTGTCACAATGCTGTGCCTCAGTTTCTCCAGAAAAAGGGCAATATTTCAACCTATGTATTCTATGGAAGATAGTTTGAAAGAATTTACCTGAAGAAGCTGCCCAATAAACTATCATTCACAACTGTCATTCAAAAACTCAAAGTTGAGATAAGGTAAACAGATTTGCACAAGGTAATAATAGAACCTTGCATGCATAGGCTTCAATTACGCTTCATTTACTAAACAAAGTAACCCATGTCACCAACCCACATTTCCGGGTTTTCTATTTTCCATAACAATCTCTAAAAGATTTTTTACTTACAGCTACAAAAGTAGTACCAAGATAGATAGACATACACATTCCTATGAATCAGGGGTCAATAACAGAATTTCAGACTTGAAAGGTCTTCATCGGTTATGCCACTGGAAGAAAGAGTGAGGCTGATGACTTTTTGCAACTCTGCCTCACTTAAATCCAATTTGCACTCTAATCAAAACATCCCCCAAGAAGTCATTGGTCCTCTTCAAAAACAAAGGACAAATAACAAGTTCAAACCATACCTGGATAAGAATCCCTTTCATAAAATCCATGATAAGTAGTCACACGCAGCTTCCACTTGAAAACTGCCAGTGATTGGGGGACCTCCGCTATGTTGCAGAGCATCCCATTCTACTTTGGAGCAGCTATAATTGTTAGGAAGCTTTTCTTTATATCAAGTGAAAATCCAATTGTCTGGAACTTCCACTGTCACTTCTAGTACAGCCCTCTGGAAACCAGAACAAATCTAGTCTCTCTCTTCGATGACAGCCTTTCGAAGACTTAAAATAGCTATCATATTTCCCCCAAGTCTTCTCCTAGCTAAGTATCTCCAATTCCATCTTTGCACAGCACAGACTCTATCTAGTTCCCTTATTCTAGTGGCCACCATCCTCTGTTTTGCCTCCAGTGTCAATGTTCTTAGGATTAGAGGATTTAAGGGTAAAAGGAGCTTTGGAAGCACCTTGTCCGATTCTTTCATTTTACAAATAAGGAAAGATGCTCCAAATTAACACTGACTAGTCAATGACTGCTCTCTGTGTCTACTCATTCAATCACTTCCAAATCTGCCTAGTCTTCCTGCTGTCCTGTCCACATCTGTCTATCTTGAAGGATAGGTAGGTTTTTAATAACTGCAGACGGATGAAGGACGATAGAAGAAGAATATCATGAAGAATGTTGTCAAATGGTTTGTCAAAATTTCAATAAGTCATGTCTTTGGCATTCTCCTGAGCCAATAAGCAAGTCCAGAAAAAGAAATAAAGTTAGTCTGGTATGACCTGTTCTTAATGGGGGCATCTTGGGAACCACCATTTCCTTTTCCAGTAAGTGCATTTTAGAATATGTCCGGAAATAAAAGTCAGGGTCACTAGCCTATAATATGTAGATTTCACTTTCTTTCTCCGTGCGGAAATTAGAACATTTGAACTTCTGTAGCCCTGTGGTTCCTTTCCCCTTCCTCATGATCTTTTTAAAGGTCAATAGCAGTGACTCTGCAATCACATCTATCAGCTCCTAATTGCTGACCTTCGAAGATCTTTTCTAGCTTGCAAATTAAAGTGTCCTTTTTTTTCTCCCTTTAAATGGAGGGTGAAATTGAGGGAGAGGAAGAATTCCTTAGATTTTAGATGTGGTGAATTGTCTCAAGGTCCCAGAGAAAATGATAATTATCATTCAACCTAGCTGACATTTATACACCATTGTAAGATTTACAAAATGTTGTACATATGCTATCTCATTTGATTGTCACAACAGCCCTGGGAGGTGGGTGCCATTATTATTGCCATTTTACAGGAAATTGAGGCAAGCAGAAGCTAAATGTCTTGCTTAGTGTCACACAGCTAGTAAATGTCTGAGGTAGAATCTGAACTCAATATCTTCCTAATGTCAAGTGCATCATTCTAACCCACTGGTAAAAGAACTATCTTTTTACACCCAAAGAAATGTAACTACTCCTAGTAAAACTATATTTCTCAAATCCCTTTAACCAAGACAGTTTCTCTTCCTTTCTTTGACCAGGAAACTACAAAATCAACATGATAGTAAGACCTACTTAGACTCTAGATCTGGATTGCCCATGGGATTGCTCATGGGATTAAAATGAACATTTCATTAAAAATACTCAAGAACTACAGTTAAGGAGCCAAGCTAAAGTAAAAAATGCATGGAGGACAAGACCAATATCTCAGAAACAAACTGAAAATTCAATAACATTCATTAAGTACCTAAAATGTACATGACTGTGCTAGGCACCAAGGACTTGGGAGGCGGGTGGTGAATAGGAGGCCATTTCTAAGATTTCTTGGAAGTAGATAACTCCTAGGGAGGAGCCCCACCATCACCACCATCACCATCACCACAGACCTACAACTGTATTGTAGGTTAATAGTCTTGGAGAGTTGCCTAAAAAACTAAGAAGTTACCTGATTTTCCCAACCTCACACAGCCCAAGATAGGACTTGAACCTAGGTCTTCCTGACTTTATGCTTTAATCTAATGATACAACAACAAAAGTGGAACAGCCCCTGCCCTAAAGAAGCTTACATTCTATAGTCTATTCTATTGATAGTGAATTTTTGCTTATTGCTGATATAATTTTGGTTCCTAATGAGATATTTCCCACCCATTAATAGGTCTAAGCATTAAGGGGAGTTTGACTAGGGAAGATTTGTAGGAATTTTGTAGGAATTTGTTAATTTTCTAATGAGGCACTGGTTCTCATGCACTGTGAAGCCCTCTGGCTCTGAAAAATGTACAAGTACCAGATAAGGTTTTCTTTTAGGGCTTACTGATTGGAAGTGTTTGTTTGACTAGACAAGACTCTGGGAAGCCCCTAAGCACCCCCCACCCCTTTGGGAACTCAGGTGCTGGTGCTTCTCTCTCTGGTATGTATGTAATGGTCAGACAATTGGATATGTCTGTTGGTCTGTGATGTATGTATTGCTTATGTCAGACACTTAGAAACCATATCTGTTGATAATTATTTCTTCGTATTTTCTCTGAAGTTCAGGGTGCTGATTTTTTCCCCTGAACTAAGAGAATGATAGATGTGCTTAATTAAAGTGATTGTTGACCCCTCTAAGTTGCCTTTCCTTTTAGAAAAGCAGATCAAAGAACCTGTGATATCAGGTCCTCCTGTGTATGTCAAGGTCCTCTCTTGCTCTTACATCTATCTGAAAAAAAAAAAGTAAGGGGAAGCTTTATTTATACCAAAGGGCATTCACACCTAAGAAAGAAAAAAAGAGAACTGGAATTTGGGGCAATTACGTAGCGTTAATGGAAAGCCAAAGCAGAACTCCCAATAGAATGGATTCAGCAGAAAGGGTGTATGCTGCTGCATAGAGTTCTTTAAAGAACTATTCACTCAAAGCACTGTCACTATCTTGGGCAAACACCAAGGTATATCAGAGCTACAACTATAGCCAAAAAAAGGAAAATAAAGATATTTCCTCTCTCCCGTTCTTTTTCTAATAATTATGTACCTTTTTTAGTTCAAATATTAATTTGAAGAGCCACTGATTGTTTTATTGGCAACATTCATTTCCCTCATTGATCCAAGAACACTGTGGGTGCCATTAACATCTACTCCTAAGACACCACCACAGAATCACTGTTCAAAACAAAATTGGGCTAGCTGTTTTTGCCAAACAATGTAATGGAATAAAAAGAAACTCTCCTCCATAAAATCCCCTTTCTCCAGATCTGTCTGTGAACTTGACTCAACCATTTTGTAAGCTTCATTAGAGGTAGCAAGGTGGTTCAATGGACAAAGTGCTAAGCCCAGAGTTAGGAAGACCTGAGTTTAAATCTAGCCTCAGAAGCTTACTAGATGTGTGATCCTAGACAAGTCACTATCTGCCTCAATTTTCTCAAGTGTAAAATAAGAATAATAATATAACGTATCTCTCAGAGTTGTAAGGATCAGAGGGATAATATTTATAAAGTCCTCAGCACAGTACCTAGCACAAAGTATATGTTTCCTTCATATCAGTGATGAAAACCCTGGGGGAAAAAACAAAAACTCAAAGTCATAATTATGGCATAGGGTATAGGAATAGAGACTGGACCTGTGATTCCTTTGGCCTAGAAAATTCCTAATGAAGAAATTACCATCACAATCTGGCACCTTCGCTGAAAGTGATGGTCTTGGTTGACTAGAGTGTTGAGAAGTTAAGGAATTCGCCTAGGATCACACAGCCAGTATTATGTTAGAGGCGGAACTTGAACACAGGTCTTCTTGACTCTAAGATCAGGTCTCTCTATTCACTATGCCTCAATTATGTAGTTAAAAATAAATAATTATACACTAGAATACTGGAATCAGGAAAGCAAGGATATTCCTTTTCAAACTCACATAAATCCAGTGTCAGAGTGCCTTCTTTCTACTTCCAGGAGCCGTATTTAAATAGTACAAATGAGCTTAATTCAATCCCTACTAACAAAAAATGTTGGCCAAAGCTGATCTATCTTTCACTAGTCTGATGGTATCTTGGGGGAGAGTCCAGTTTCATAGGAAATAATAACTATCTATGATTAGATGTATGGTAGGCCATTCATTTGGGAGCCACTACTCAGTTTCTTTTCATTTCAAAGAGGCTGTCATATGTTTTTTACCTATTATTCTAATGAAGACCAATATAGGAGGGAAGAAAAGCCAATTAGGAAAGCAAGGAGAAAGCAGGGACATGTATTCACATTTTATAAAACATAGTTTTATAAAAATTTAAGTTAAGTTCAATTCAATAAATATTTATTGAGCACTGACTATATACAGACACTGTAATAAGTAGTCCATGGAATATAAAGTTGAACAGAACACAGCACCTGACTCCAACCTGGTTACAATCTAATAAGAGTTGGAATAAGACATGTATGTAAATAATTATAATACCAGGTAGATTTCAATAAATACTAGGAGAAACATACAGTACTATGGGAGAGATGAGAAAGAAAATTTCTGTCAGGAATGAGCAAGGAAGATTTACAGAAGACATGGCATTTGAACAGGGCCTCAAAGGAAGAATAGGATTCCAAATGGTGAACAGTATGTGATGAGGTCAGAGTAGGAAAGAATTCCAGGTGAGAAGAGTGAAGTGAACAAAATCACAGAGGTGCATTAGCATAGAACTTATTTTGGAAACAGTATTTCAGTTTTCCTGGAACATGAAGTTGCTAAGGAGAAATAATTTAGGAAAAGATAAAGCAGAAAACTTAAATTAGGTTACATCCACTTAGATCTTGAGCAGTCATCCTTGGTTCTAGACCTTACTATAGAGGCAATGGTGACCCTATTGAAGGTTTTTCAGCAGGGAAGTAACATAATCAGAGTTGAATTTGGTAAATATAACTCTAACAATGGCACATAGGAAAGGAGGAAAATGTAACACAAGTAAGTCATCAAAGAATACACCAAAACAGCTGATTTTTAAAATAATTTGCCAAAACAAGTAAGTCCTAAATCATAAAGTTAACATACTACCCAATACCCTTTTTTAAGAGGCAATCAAGGTTAAGTGACTTGTCCAGGATCACACAGCTAGTAAGTATGTGAAACTGGATTTGAACTCAGATCTTGCTGACTCTACGGCTAGTGCTTTATCCACTGTGCCACTAAGCTGCCCTCCATTATCTTTTATAAAAAAATATGATGACTTGTCAAAGAAAACATTGAAAAAGACAATGTTTTTCTTGAGATAAAGCTCAAGCACCATCTATTTTCTGTATAAAACCTTAACTGATTCTAACAAATGCTAGCATTCTTCCTCCCAAACTACCTTGTATTTAACTACTTTGTATTTAATTGTATTTATTCACTTTGTATTTATGCTGAATATATTATATACATATATATATATGCATATATATGTATATATATACTTGTCTTCTCCTGTTAGAACATAAACTCCCTGTCAGAAGGGGTTATTTTATTTATTGTATTTATAACTCTAGAGTCAAGGACAATGCCTAGTATCTAGTAGGAGCTTAATAAATGTTCTTGATTACTTAATTTATAAATGATCAAATAATGTGAACAATTTTCAAAAGATGAAATACATCACTGAAAACAATTTTAAAATGCTCCATTTCCAAAAAAAATTAATAATATGCAAATTTAAAAAACTGAAGTTTTACCTCATACTCACCAAATTAGTAAAAAAAAAAAATTAAAGCTACTAAAATCAATGCTGACTAAAGTTGCATTAAAACAAACATATTCATTCATTGCTGGTAGAATTGTTAACTATGAAGAAAAATCTTTTTAGAAAGAAATCTGACAATTATAAAAGTTATAAAAATATCCATTCCCATGACCCAGAAATCCTATTGTTGAGAATATATCCTGAAATTGTCAAAAGGGAAAAAAAAGGTTACCTACTCAAAGATTCTTATAGCTTCAATATTTATAATTAGGAAGGAAGGAGGGAAACTGGATATGATCTAAAACTCCAGTGACAGAGTAAAACAAATTGTGGCCCATTTAGAATACTATAAAGCAATTAAGATTGGCTAATGCGAAGATTATAAAGAAATGTAGAAAGATCTTTATGAAATAAAACAAAATAGCAGGTAGCACCATAAGAAAACAAAATACATGTGGACTATGACCATTTAAAAGGCAAGTAGGAATGAATGATGCCAATAAAATGATGAGACTTTACGCATTGAAATTACTTTATTTAAATTTAGTTATGTTTGCTTGTACTGACATCTAATATTCAGTTTGTAATAAACAATTGTAAAAAGGAGAAACAGCAAATTGAAATTAAAAGGAGAGGAACACAGGCAGGAACACAGATAAGAAACTCTTACAATAGTCCAGATAAAGATAAAGAGAATGTAATTTGGGGACAGGAAAGGCGGGGACAGACATGACAGCTGTTGCAATATTAGAATTGACAGAACTTAGCTACTAATAGGACATATAGAGAAGGCATGTGGGGGGAGGGCACGATAGGAAGAAGGAAAAGAGAATTTTGAAGTTTCAAGTCAGGGTTACTTGGAGGAAAATGGTGACATTAACAGTGATAGGAAAAATAAGAGGAACAAGTTGGGGAAGGGGTTAAGGGGGAGAGAATCAAAATATGCAATCACAAAACAACAGCATTTCTGAAATTGGTGGAACCTTAAATAATTTTGAAGATTAGGAAACTGGTGACTAGAGAAATTAAAGTAACTTTTCCAAAGACTGGCTAATTAGTGACAGACAAGCAGCTCTCTAGAATCCTATCTCCTAGCTAGTGCCCTCTCTACTTCACTGTTTCCCTAATCAGGATGCTTTAAATCAATCATATTTCTTCTAGTAATAAATTATTAATACTGGAAGGAGTCTTGGTGATAATAAGAACAACATAATAGTAGAGATAATAGCTAGCATTTATATAGTATTTTAAGATTTGCAGAATGCTTAATAAATATCTTTTTATCCTCACAGCCACCCTAAGAAATAGATGCTATTATTATCCCCATTTTACAGATGAGGAAACTGAGGCACACAGCGGTCATATTTTAACTCGGCACCTCCTGATTCTAAGGCCAGTACTCTATTTACTGCATCACTTAAATGCCTAATCAACCCACTAGTGCCTTTTTTTAATTATAAAAATGAGGAAAGTGAGGGCCAAAGAAGTTAAGGGTTACATAGCTAGTTAGTGGATATGCTGGTTAGTGACTTACATAGCTAGTTAGTGGACATGCTGGTTAGTGACTGACCTAGGATTCCAAATGGCTAATCCAATGTTCCTCTCACTATATACATTAGCATATTAGTGAATATTATATGATTCTTAGAGAAAAAAGGTTTTTCCCTTTTCTAATAACAATATGCAGCCTGAAAATAAAACCCAGCAATGTTTAAAGCTAGTGCAAGCATATGCTAGGAGAGCAACCTGAAGGAAGACAGTGTAATAAAAACCACATCTGTTTTCAGGTACTTTAATAGGATTGTATCCTGATTTTGTAACAAGGGTAGGAAGCCGGAGGATGCAGGGGGCCAAAGAGAAGAAGACCACATAAACTGCTACTGTAGAGGAAACAGAAACTCAAGATTCTAAAGTAGGAATTTACAGAATTCACATTCTTTCAAGGGGGAAAAGGTAATGGGAAACAGAAGCATATGTAATGTGGCTACCATTCAATTAGACACAGTACTCATAAGATCTTGGCAAACTTCCCCACTTGGCCATGCCAAGCTAAAATGTTAGACTGGTGTTTCCAGGCCCTAGCCTCTCTGTAGCAGACAATCTAGCTACTGTAGAAATAATACATACAAATAAAAGCTAACATATGGCCCCTTTTTATCCTAATTGATAGTTGACCCTGAAGGCACCTGGTAAAGCTCAAGATGCTAACTCGTGATGGAAAAAAACATCCTCAATTACCCAGAGATCATATTTCTGTCCAATTCAACCATCCAGAACACAACCAAAGAAACCATCATAAAGATCATGTATTTTCTCTATCAGAGAAAAATGGAATATGCCCAGGCACTCACATAGGAGAGCCATTGATCTGGAGTTGTGTGTAAAATTAAGCTTAATGATTTAGCAAGCTGATTTCCCCCTCGTAACTCTTAGTTCTTTTTAGGTTACTTTAGATTAAAGGCAACAAATGGGTTAGTGTTTTGGGGCAATTACACATTTTGAAATAATAGCTAAGAAAACAAAAGTAATTATAATGCAGACTTGAACAATTTAGGAAAGTGTCAAATCTACACCAAGGGACAAGATTCCAACTTGGGATTTAAATTGATGACTGCTAATTACAAATTCAGCAGATAATTTAAGAATTTACTGTCTCTTTTTTTCTCTTGAAAAGTTCATAGGTACAAAACCTAGGTGTAGAAATAGAAAAGTTAGCTAAAAAGGTACAATTTAATTTTTTTCTCTTTTATGTTACAAAGTTTTTATTTTGAAAGCCTAGGGTATCCAATACAATAAATTCTGTTTTCTAGCATTCTACCCATTGGAAATCTCCAATCTAAGAATCCTTCCAAACTACCAATTTTAAGAATTATATACTAAATATCTTAGTTAGTAATCAATTGGGCTGAGAATAGTGACCTGTAGCAGTAAGCACCCCAACATGCAGGTCTCCCATTATATTGCAAAACAAAACATCAAATTCTTAAAATATTTAAGTAAAATACAATAAAATATATAATGATTTTTAAAACTGTATAAGACATAATCCAAACTTTCTTTGATGATTCAAAAAGCTTTTGCTAACCAAAAATGGGATAGAGTTGCCTTAAGGCATCCCAACTGTGCTGTAACGTCACGTGATGGCAAGCAGAATGGCATCTTTTTGCTGTTTTTGTTTTAGCATATTCAAGTGCCTGATTGAATCTTGCCTTTATCAATCAAGAGTCTTTACTAGGAGTAAAGTACAGAAACAAGTTTCTTTAACTAGAATCAGTAATGTATTTCAATTGTTAATATGATTAAAGATCTTCCCCACCCATTAATGGGCCTGTTTATTAAGGGGAGTTTGATTAGGGAGGATTTGTAGGAATACCCACAGCTTTTGTTAATGAGGCACTGTGTTGGGATGCCCTCTGACTCTAAAAAAAGGTATAAGTACTCTGAGGGTGAAGTTTTACTTTGTGTTTGGTAAGAAGGTTTGAGTGCCAGATGAGGACTCTGGGAAGTCGCTAAGGAGCACCCCAGCTTTGAGAACCCAGATGTCGTGCTTCCCTCTCTGGTAACTATGGTCACACAGTTGGGGTCCAGTTGTCTGTTGAATTCAGGTAGAGGAAGCCATGTCTGTTGATCTTCTGATTTCTCTATATCTTCTTTGAAATTCAGGATACTGACTCCCTGAACTAACTGAATAATATATGTACTTAGTTAAAGGAATGATACATGTGCTTGATTAAAGTGATTGTTAACCCCTTGAAAGTTGTTTTCCTTTTATGAATGTAGATCTAAAAACCTGTGATAGCAGTCCTCCCGCCATGCATGTTGGGGTTCTTACTGCTACAGGTCACTATTCTCAGCCCAATTGATTACTAAGACATTTAGTATATAATTCTTAAAATTGGTAGTTTGGAAGGATTCTTAGATTGGAGATTTCCAATGGGTAGAATGCTAGAAAACAGAATTCATTGTACTAGATACCCTAGGCTTTCAAAATAAAAACTTTGTAACATAAAAGAGAAAAAAATTAAATTGTACCTTTTTAGCTAACTTTTCTATTTCTACACCTAGGTTTTGTACCTATGAACTTTTCAAGAGAAAAAAAAATGAGACAGTAAATTCTTAAATTATCTGCTGAATTTGTAATTAGCAGTCATCAATTTAAATCCCAAGATAGGTTCTTCCAGATTCCTGGCTACTGAACATTCAAAAAATGCAAAAGAATTTCAATGCTACACTTGGAAGTAGTCAGCATAGCAAATCTGCTAAGGAAAAAAAAAGAATGCAACCCATTCAAGATCTAATTCCCAATAAAGAGCTGGTAGGTTATCTGATGATGAGAATGGTAGTTTTGTAGAAAGGATTCCCAAGGAAGTCTGAGATGGACTAGATGCTCTCTGGGGTTCTTACAACTATGAAAGTCTTTGATTTTGTGATATAGAAACCATGATTCTTCAGGGCTGAATTACAAGGCAGCATTTAATTCCATCAAAAGCAAAGTACAAGCAAAGCTTAGAGAGATACAGCATTTCTGGCTCAGTAAGAAGGCAGATGAAATTCAGTTTTATGCTGATAGCAACATTCCAAAGAGCTTTTATGATTCCTTGAAAGCTATTTATGAACCAAAAACCTATGGTGCATCACCACTACTCAGTGCTGATGGAGCCACATTGATTAGTGATAAGGACATGATCCTAAGGAGATGGGTTGAACACTTCCATAGTGTTCTCAATAGACCATCATCAATCAATGCTGAGGCCACTGACCCTTTACCTCAGGTTAAAGTCAATCCCTCCTTAGTTGAACTTTCAACTAAAGACATTAGGCTCCTTTCATGTGGCAAAGCACCTGGTGCTGACTCTATTCCAGCTGAGATTTACAAGGTAAAGGGGACCATTGCTCATACAAAAGCTGACTGAAATTTTCCGGGTTACATGGCAAAAGGAGGTTATCCCCCAGGAATTCAAGAATGCCTCCATTGTCTATCTCTATAAAGGTAAAGAGAATAGATTGTCCTGTGAAAAATCACAGGTGGATCTCTCTCTTAGTCATTGCCTGCAAAATTCTTGCTAGAGTCCTCCTTAATAGGCTGATCCTTCACCTGAAAGATGGTCATATACCTGAGAGCCAGCATGGCCAAGGAACAGTCAATATGGTGTTTGTGGCCCTACAACTCCAGGAGAAATGCCAGGAGAAGAACAGTGGTCTATACATAACTTTTGTAGATCTGACCAAGGCCTTAGACACTGTTAGTCATGAGGGCTTATGGGAAATTATGTCAAAATTTGGTTGCCCGCAGAAGTTCATCAATATTGTATGTCAAATTCCTGATGACACGTTTCCCAGGTTCTTCATAAAGGACAATGCTCTCGTGTCTTACCAGTCACCAATGGAGTGAAACAGGATTGTGTGCTTGCTCCCATGCTTTTTAGCATGATGTTTTCAGCCATGTTGACAAATGCTTTCAACGAGGATGAACACAGCATCAAGCTCAACTATTGTACTGATGGTAAGTTCTTCAGTTTGTAAAGGCTACAAGACAAGACCAAAGTGGAGGGAGTGTTGGTGCATGATTTTCTGTTTGCAGACAATTGTGCACTCAGTGCAGCCTCTGAAACTGAGATGCAACAAAATATGGATCAGTTCTCTGCTGCCTGTGCTAATTCTAGCCTAATAATTAACACTAAGAAAACACAGGTCCTCCCTCAGCCACCACCACACCATCCATACATGGAACCACTGGTTACAACAAATGGAGAAGTTTTGAATACTGTGGATAAGTTCATTTACCTTGGTAGTGTACTTTCCAGGGATGTACACGTTGACAATGAGGTTGATGTATGCATTGCCAGAAGTAACTCAGTGTTTGGGAGGCTTTGAAGAAAAGTTTGGGAGAGAAGAGGTATTAGACTGTCTACCAAACAGAAGGTCTACAGAGCCATTGTGCTTACCTCATTGTTGCATGCCTATGAAACATGGACAGTCTACCAGTACCATGCCAGAAAACTGAATCATTTCCATTTGAACTGCCTTAGGAAGATTCTGAGGATCACCTGGCAGGAGAAGGTACCAGACACTGAATTCCTTGCTCAAGCTGAACTGCCAAGTATTCAAGCTATGCTTCAGAGAGTGCAACTCTCATGGGCTGTCCACATTTTTGGAATGCAAAATGTACGCTTACCAAAAAGAGTATTTTATTGAGAACTCACATGGGATAGGCAATCACATGGTGGCCAGAAGAAGCAATACAAGGACACTCTCAAGATCTTTGGATTTGACTGTACCACATGGGAGACACTGGCACAGGATCACTCAGCATAGTGTGCCCACGTCATAAAGGGTGCTGTGCTCTTTGAGCAAAGCAGAATTGAGACAGCACAAAATAAACGCAGGTTGCACAAATTTGGGATATTCACCCCAAATATTCACATGGACTATCTGTGCCCAACCTGTGGTACAGCATTCCAAGTTCGTATTGGTCTGATCAGCCACAGTTGGACACACTGAAATTTCACTTTATCATGGTGATGTCATTTTGGTCCTCTTCAAAGAAGAAGGACAGCAACTAACCATCATTATTCTTAAAAGGAATTATTAATTTGGAATCAGGAAAATTTAATTTGGGAGCAGGCCCAGGCCGCACTTATTTTCTTGCACAAAAAAAAAAACCCTCCAAATCCATATCCTAGGTACTAGGTAAAAAAAACTATACATATTTATAGATAAATATAAAGATAAAAGAATGTAAATAAAAAGATAGATAAAAGGTACTATGGATAAAAGAACTATAAATATTTACATATATATGTAAAAATATATATATATTTTTGTATTTTATTTTATTTTGTATACAAAAAATATACATATAATACATATACAAATAATATATATACAAAAATATACATATAATACAAAAAATATATACATAAATATATATATTTACATGTGAGTTTTAGAAATGTAAATGGCATTTCTTTATCCTCTGGGATTTTAACTGAGTTGGGCTGACCACAAGTGCTGATGCTACTTCCTTGGCATTCATCTGGTCACTCAAATGGCATGGTAGAAACAGCTAAGGATCTAGAGAGAGATGACTCGACTCTATCTCTCTGACCCTCACTGTCTTCATCAATAAAGTAAGTAAGTTAAATTAGATCATCTCTAAGACCCTGTCCAGTTCCAGACTGTGGATCTTACATCATGTTCTAGATCACCTGTTTTATTAAGTCTCCATGAGGCTGGTTCTTTTCTTGAGGCTGAAATGGATGTGCTTTACATTGATCCATTCATGGATGACAATAATAAAAAAACAATCAGCAGCAGCATTGTAGCTAGCATTTATGTAGCAGTTTAAGGTTCACAAAAACTCCTTTACAAATATTCTTATTTTATCCTCACAACTATCCTGAGAGGTAGGTTCCCACTTTACAGATGAGGAAACTGAGATAAATAGTGGTTAAGTGACTTACCCAGGGCCACATATTGATGAAGTAATCTGGGACTGGATTTGAACAATTCAGGAGCATCCCAAAGCAAGTGCTTCGGAATAGTAATGTCATTCTCCAGAGAAGACAGCCCATCCAATAGGATGCATCCTCTCTCTGTATAAGTGACAGTTTCATACAGGAGAAGGTATTTCATTAACTTGCTTGAAATGCTCCAATAAGCTAGGAAATTCCTACATGTAGACATGGGTAAACCAGTGCCAGGTGATGTTCCAAGGCTACACAGCCCATACTGATATCTGAGACAAACAATTCTAATTCATCCGGAAGGCAGTAAAATTCATCAAGCATAGTGAGAATGCTTCCAACCCGTTAAAAATATTTATAGTAATGATGAATTCATAAACACTTTTTTCCCAGGGTGTTCAGAATCTAATAAGCACAAGCTAGTGAAACTTAACATAAGCCAATCCTGTCAGGAGCTACTACTACTCCTGGATTTATTTTAAGATAAAGAATTATGTCTTTGCATAAAGGCAGTAGTGCATAGTGGGAAGAATACCAGAATTAGAATCCAAAAATCTTAATCTGAGTCCTGTCTCTTGTACGAGGTTCCTGTGCAACCCTGGGCAATGCACTTAACTTCTTGTGGTTCTTCATCTGTGAACTGGGGGTGGGGAGTTGCACAGCAGTGAGCAGGAGGAAGTATATTACTTCTAAGTTTTCTTCAAGTTCCAAATGAAATGATCTTTCTCTGACTTTAAGATCCCTCTGCAAAAATGTCTAATCTGATCTCCTGTGTGTGTGTGTGTATGTGCACGTGCACGCGTGTAAGCAACTTCCATTCATCACATCACTTCCCGCATAACACAAGATGACCCATCATTTAAGGTGTTCAATAATAAGTAACTTCCAGAAATATCAACTTAGCTTCCTTCCCTTCCTCACTCCTTTCAAAAGCACTCAAGTCTGACCGTATTAACCCAAAACACTCCAAGTGCTCTGTGATCCTCAACAAGAGAAACACTGGGAAGTTCACCCCAGGTCAGAGGTCTCTAGGAGGATGGATAAGTTAAAGGAAATTCCACCCCTGCTCCTTGATTTGCTTGGGGAATGAACAGAATACATTAACAGAGGCTAAAAACAAGAAAGAAAATATAAGTGATAGAAGTGTTATAATAGGAAAATAGCAACATTTCTAGCTCACAACTTAATTTTCCCAATTCCCTTCCCACCCACAAAAAGAAAACCTGAATTTATTTATATATTTCTTATATGTACTTACAAAGGGATGTGTTATCTTCCCCAGAGAATGTGAGGTCATTGAGGACAGGGCCCGTTTCATTTTTATCTTTGTATTCTCTAGAACAATGCCAAGTACATAGTAGGTCCTTAATAAATTCTTTTTGGATGACTGATTTGCGTGGGGGAATGGGAGTGGGGGAGTAATCAGTTAACATGACCCCTGAGAGTACTGACTACATAAAATGGGAATAATGCAGCCAGGGGTGATAGAGGTATTTCAAATATTGGCGATGTAGCCCTGTTACATTTGTCTGATCAGTTCTCAGTGGTGATGATTCACCCTCTTTTTTAGCACACCCCCACTTTCAGGGATTGTGCTGACAAATGTTTAACAACTAATTCTCTGGGGAAAATATATGCATAACACATTTTTAAGTTTAATCTGCCTTATCACTATTTTCTCCATCACTTTCTTTTTTTTTTGGAGGGGGGAGGCAAGGCAATTGGGGTTAGGTGACTTGCCTAAGGTCACACAGTTAGTAAATGTCAAGTGTCTGAGACCAGATTTGAACCCAGGTCCTCCTGACTCCAGCGCTGGAACACTATTCACTGAGTCACCCAGCTGCCCTTCTTAGCTCTAGGGACTCTAGACAATTAACAAGACAATAAATCAAGGCCTGATTTGCAGCATTTGCCACTTTTGAGAAGTATATAAATGCTCACACTGAAAATTTAACAACCAACTCTACCATTTGGAACTGGTTCTAGAACACACCTGCCTGTACTGATGCAGTATTGCCTAATGACCAGCTTTATATTCATTCTCTGCCACATTTTCTTCCTTTCTCGACGCTTCCAAAGAATTAGATAAACCCTACGTGGTTCTGCAGGTAACAGCACTCTGCCTTTAGGATGAGGAAGGTGGAGATGAGTAGCCATCAGTATCCACTAACACCCAATTCTCTTTAAAAGGGAAGACAATAGTAAGAAAGATACTTGGTTAGAGATCCAGAATAGACATGGCCAGGGGTCATTAAGGAGAAACCAGGTGGTGCAGTGGCTAAAGTTCTGGGCCTGAAGTCAGGAGGCCCCATGTGCAGATCTGTCCTCACACACTAGTTGTATGACCCTGGGCAAGTCACTTAACCCTGTTTGCCTCAATTTCCTAATCTATAAAATAATCTGGAGGAAGACATAGCAAAAACCACTCCAGTATCTTTGTCAAGAAAATCCCAAATAGGCTCAAGAAAAGTTGGATGTGAATAATCAACCAAAAAAGGCGGGGGGAATGGTCTTTAAAATCCTATCCCAAAGACCGTCCTCCCAAGGTAAATCACCTGTAAATTGGCAATTCACCAGAAAGAATGAACAGTACAGATATAGGGCTAAAAGTAGACCATAGAGACTACCTGGTCCAATGGAGTCAAGCCCAAATAGAAACAGGGGCCACTAAAATGTACATGAGGATACCTGTAGGCCACATAAAGAATTAGTTTTAAAATATGTTATCTATGTTTTATTATATTTTCATTTTGTTAAATGTTTCCCAAATACATGTTAATCTGCTTCAGGTCACACTATGGTGCACATGCTGCCAGGTGTTTGACATCTCTGATCTAGTCCAGTGTCTGTATCCCATTTTGCAGATAGGGCAACAGGAACTGTCTTAGAACAGTAGAGTTAGAGGACCTGGGTTTCCAATCACCTGTGATGTTCACCACCTAAGTGACCTTAGGTCAGGTACTTAACTTCCTTGAGCTGGCCTCTGTTTCCTAATCTGTAAAATGAATCTCTGAAGTTCACTCCAGTTTGAGATCTTTAATCCTAAACAGATGAAGTAATTTACATAGTAGCCCAGGTGGCATTTGAACCCAAGACTTCTGACTCCAGACCTCATGCTTTTTCCTATTCTACCATTTGATTCTTGTACAAGTAACCCTTCCTCTTTTCTCTATTTCACTCAGGATTACAATTTAAATAGAAAGGGGACTGTTACTAGAAAGAATTCTTTAAGATAAACTGCACTTTTCACTTAAGAAAAATGTCCATTTGAAAGAATCAAATTCAAAAACAGAGAGCAGAAGAATGGACAAAAGGGGGAAGGATAGAAGGGAGGACAGACTGAAGGAAGGGATGATGGGGTGCTGCACTGCCCTGGAGTGGGGGTGAGAGAGATGGGGAGAAAATTTGAAACTCAAATTCTTGTGAAAATCAATGTTGAAAACTGAAAAATAAATAAATTATATATTTAAAAAGAATCAAATTCAAAAAAAAATCGTCATATACTTGCTTCTGCTATCTTGACAGCCCCAGATCTCACCACAAACTAATGAGACCCAAGTGTTACCAAAGCATAGCTCAAGATGAAATTGGATTATCTATTAGGACACAAAGCCTGAGTCATGCAGATATTACCTTTCATGTCATTTTAAAGGAACATCTACCAAAAGTATTGTTTAATACAGGAATATTATCAAATTAAGGTAATATCAAGCTATATAATGTGTCTACTCAGGTTGTAAGAAGAGTCTATATTAATAGAGATATTCTGGGAATAGAATATTTTTTATAATTATATTTTTACTTCAACCTTTGTTCAATTTCACAAGCTACCATGTGCAACAGTGTATCTTAGTTGTGGCAATACAAAGCAAGGTCTAATTCCTCAAGGAGCTTACATTACACTAGGAAAATATGACATATAAAGAGACAGGTAAATAGAAGATAATTTGAGAAGACTCTAAAAAGTAGTGAAGCCTCGGTTTCCTCATCTGTAAAATAAAGGGGTTGGGACTAGATTATCTCTAAGGCCCCTTCCAACTTTAAAACAAGGAGAAGATAAAGACAAATGACTCCAGTGTCTTTGCCAAGAAAAGCCCAAAAGGGTCATGAAGACCTGAGACAACTTGGCAATAGGATTTTTCCAGGCTTGCTTTTTTTGCACCTCTAAATGTGCACATGATATGATGACATTTAACAGAATTTTGGAGGTTGAGTAAGGTCCACCCACAGCCCTGATTACAGCTTATTCTGAGGTAAAATCCTACTGGAATGATAAGACTTAAGATTTTGATAGTACAGGGCTCTTTACAAAATCCATAGCATTTAAAAGGATATGGATAGCATGTGACCAAAGGAGGCCTCAATGGATGTTAACCAAAAAACATTAGGGGGAGGAAAGGAGGAAGGGAAGGAAGAGAGGGAAGGAAGAGAGGGAAGGAAGGAAGGAAGGAAGGAAGGAAGGAAGGAAGGAAGGAAGGAAGGAAGGAAGGAAGGAAGGAAGGAAGGAAGGAAGGAAGGAAGGAAGGGAGGGAGGGAGGAAGGGAGGGAGGAAAGAAAGGAGGAAGGAAAGGGAGGAAGGAAAAGGAAGTAGGGAGAAACTGCCTTATGACAAAATAATTTAACAAATGAGAAAAATGCAGCCCGGGGAAATAAAGTAATTTATTCAAAGGTGGATAGACTACCCATGTCAGAATCGATAAAACAAGACTTCTCTACAGAATAATCTTACTATACAATCAGGAGGCAATTTTATATAGTTGAAAGAGCATTGACCCCGGAGGCAGAGATTCCAAGGCAACTAACTCTAATGACCTGACATGATTCTGCTTTATTTTTTCAGGGTTGGAATGGTTTACTTTAAGCTATCTATATGCATTTCAGAAAGAACCTTGACCCTACGGGCAGAGGATCTGTGCTCATATACTATCTCGGATGCTTACTTACCTATGTAACCTTGGATAATAATAATTAATTATAATATCTAGTTTTTCTATAGCACTCTTAAGATTTGCAAAGTGCTTTCCAATATTATCTAATTTGATCCTCACATCTCCAGGAGATAGGTGCTATTATTATCTCCGTTTTACAGGGAACCAAGGCAAAGAGCAGTTACTTAACCTCCATGGACCTCAGTTTCCTCATCTGTGAAATGACAGGGCTAGATCAGATGGCCTCTGAGTTCCCTTCCAGGTCTACATCTATCTGATCCAATGTGTCATGAGGGGCATTAATTTCTAGTAGAGTCATCCTTATTCAGTTTTACTCCAGGCCTTTGACCGTATGATCAATTTTTTTTTAGTCTCACTATACTGCTATTTTCTCAGTAATAATGTGAGACTGAAATAAGTGCTATCATCCATTGCAAAGAGAAACTATATCATGAATGACCCCAAGAAGGTAATCCACACAGTTTTCCCTATACTCTGATGAGTGATCTAAATTCAGAGTTTTGAAGAACACAAACACCTATTAAGTGAGTAAAGCTTTGTTCAAACACATGCTAAATCAGCCCCAACAAGTTTTTTATCCAAACTCTGACCTTACTTGACTCACCAGACTGGATGAGATCATAAAACCCTTCTATTAGCAAACACAGAACAAGTTGAAAGGAATGTAAAAATGGGCAGACCAGTACCAACCAACCCTTTTGTTCACTATTTCTGGACAATGCTCATCTTCTGTAAAGCGTAAAACTACACATCTGTGTCCTCAGAGATAGTCAGTACTGCTCCATGGGTACAGTCATGGCCAAGCTAGACACAGAACATCCCTAGTGGCTAGAAATATCTAGCAAGCAACAAGGGTGCAATCTTTGCTTCCCTAGTGACTAGTCTAATGGGGCATATAAGGAACATGAAATTTTATTTAACCCTACTGTAGATTAATATCCTAGAAAGACCTTTCCCCCAAGAAAAGGATAAAATAAGCTAAAACTTTTTTTCTGAAAATTAACAAAATATAAAAAAACATATTGTTTACCTGATATAGGTTAAGTTGTTCATTTACAAATAAGGTAAATGCATTCAATATTTATTAATCATTTGTCTCTGTGTTAGGCACTGATTTCATATGCAACAGTTAAATAATACTGGAGAAGTTGTTTTAATACTATCTTAAATGTTCTTAGCAAATGTCTTGAAATTCCTATAACAATAACTTAACAAGTATAATGGGCAACATACTTCTTTCCTTCTCAATGGGTGTGGGAGAGGTGGAAGGAGGTAGAGAATTTGTAACTGAAAATAAAATGGATTATATCTTTTTCTGAGTTTCCTACGGTCTCAAAAAAAAGAAAAAAGAAAAGAAAATTCATAGGACAAACTTATTGGATGTTTATGCTATTATAACTTGCTAGGAGCCATTTGTTCTACAGGGGTTAGAGGGGAGAAGGCGATGTGTCAGATCAAGAGATTTGCTTAGTCTAGTACAAAGGTACATGTGCTCTGGCAGTATGAGCTAGAAAACAGAAACAGCTGGTGTGTGTTCGTGGATATACACACACACACACACGCACACACACACATACACACGCACACGCACGCACACACACACGCACACAAAACCCTTAAACAAAAATGTTCTCCCGCGTATTTGTTTAAACGAACCAGTCTATCAGAACATATAATTAGAGTTTACATATGTCTCTGCTTCCACATGTCCTGTGTTTCTGCCACTGGTACACTGACTTTGTAAGCACTGAGAAAAAGATGCATTTCTAAAATCACTATAGAAATTAAATGTTTGAGGAAATTAGGAGGGAAAGCCCCAATACTTGCATTTATGAATGCAAAATATTGTCAGAGTCAGCCAGATCATTAGCAGGATAGACATTGAAATCAAGAAAAAGTAATATTATTTAACAAATTGTCAGCTTTAACCTAGTTAGTGCCTAAACTAGTGTCAGTTTGAATCTTCGCAGCAACCACTGAGGATGGTTTTATTTCACTATAAAAAGAGAAGACTTGCATCCCTTATATACTCAGTGAACTATTCCAAATTCAAAAAGGGATTTAAAATTAGGCACTAAATACCATTAAGTAGAGAAAACATAATCCAATAATTAAGTAATTAATTGGCTATGATACAATCAAACACACATTAATTGAGCACTTACTGTGTGGAAGTCACTATACCAGACTATGGAGATACAGTCAAAAAATAAAGCAGGTCCTGCTCTCAAAGAGCGTATGATCTAAGCTATCTATTCACATGCATTAAATTAGAAGGGAGGGAAACACTAAATGGAGGGAGAAGGGAATGCCTCACTTCATGGAGGAGATGGCTGCTGAGTTATGTTTTGAAGGAAGATAAATAAGAATTCTGAGAGACACCCATGAGGAGGCAGGGCATGTCAAGTATGAGGGAATAAAACAGAGACAGAAAAGGGAATGCTGGGTTCAAGTAACACCTAGTATTCTAATATTATGAAATAAAACTAGAAAGGTAAGTGGAAGCTACACCATATAAATGTTTACGTACAAAGCTGAGAAGTTCATTATTATCTCAAAGGCACTAGGGAACCGCTTAATAAGCAAGGGAAAAACTGTGTCTTTTGGGTAACTGTGTGGAGAATGTGTTAGGTGAGGAAAGAGATATTAGAATGAGGTGGGAGATTCTTATAATAGCATGGGCCCTGAACTGAAGGGAGAGGGAGGAGGAAAGGGAATATTTGAGTGGAGAGAAGCAGATGAATGAGAGGGGTGTTGTAGAAGATATTGTAGAGAGATGTTCAGAATCAACAAGGCTTGGTGGTGGTTAGCATCTGTGCAGTGAAGAGGAAGAAAGAACCAAGGATGATTCTAAGATAGATGTGGGTGATTTGGAGAATGATAGTATTCTCAATAAAAAAAATTTGAAATTTGTAGGAGGGGTGACTGTAAGGATAGATGATTATCAGTATTGTTTTAATATGCTAAATTTGAGATGCTGTTGGGACATCCAAATCAAAATATTCAACAGACATTTGGTGATATATAGAGGAGATCGATTAGAGTTGAAGATGTAGATTTGAGCGTCATATGCAGAGATAATTGAACCCATGGACTACTGACACCATCAAGGGAGAGACCACAGAGAAATAAGAGGTCTCAGGAAAGAGCTTTGGGAGACACCTAAGTTTATGGGACAGGAGAATGATTATCTTACATAGAAGATGGAGGAGTGGTCAGACATATAGAAGAAGCAAGAAAGAAATGAGACAGCATAGCCAGGGAAGAAGAAAATTTCCAGGAGAATAGGGTGGCAACAGTGTCAAAAACTTCAGAGAAATCAAGAGAGATGAGGAACGAGAAGAGATACTTAAAAGACTGATAAGCTTTACAAGAACAGTTTTAGTTGAGTGATGCGGTCAGAAGCCAGATTGCAAGGGGTTGAGAAGTGAATGGTAATAGGTAAAAACTGCAAACCTATTATATACAACTTCCTATTCCTTTTAAATATATAATAAAGTTATCACGTAAATTTCTTTTTTTTTTCCTTCTCTTCCTCCCTCCCTGCCCTAGAGATGGCTTCCATTAGACATTTCTTTCATACAGTTCAGGGAATACTTTCATGTATCAATACCTCTAACCAAGATACTAAGTAGCACCAATATTGCTCAGTGCCTCCCAAATAAAACACTTTTTCAACTAAGACTTTTTTTATGAGGGTACTTCTTAATAACACAAACATTGCAACTCAAAACTTGCATAGGAAAAGAAACATCCATTTGAGGACAACGGGAAGATTTATTTCCATAGACCAGATACCTCTTGCTAACTCCCTTCCCAGAAAGCTTTGTCAGAGACCAGTAACTCTCATTGTTTTATTCCACAGTATCCTGTGGAAATTCCTTCCTACCCAACTTGACTTCCCATACCCTTCAACCTCCCTACTTCCACCCACTCCCCTCCACCATCACTACTGCCAAATTTGGTGCCATATCCAAAAATACCAGGTTGGTGACTGGGGTTGAGGGGCTTGTGGTAAGAAACTGTAAACATACTAACCATCAGGACAAATTTGCATGTCCTTGAAACACTCTCCTTGATTTTAAGCACTGCACTTAAGCTAACTTAGAGTTAATTTTTCTACTGACCTAAATTTGAGGAATTAACAACATTTCTGGCAAAGCAGGTTATATATAAATAGTGGTGCTTTTTTTATGTCTTTGCAGTATGGAAGAGACCCTAGAGATCATCTAGAACAACCATCTCAAACTCCATTTTGCAGATGAAAAAACTGAGACCCAAAGAGGAAATAATTTGACTGAGGTCAGACAGGCAGAAATCGTTACATATCCTCAGTCTCAGACCACTGGCTTTTCTCTTATACTGCTGGCTACCTCTTGATTTAGTAGAGAGATTTCCAAAAACTTTTTCTTCACATTCATTTCCTAGGGAAAAGTAGCAAGTTTCCACTTACCAAGCTCACTTCTTTCATCTTTCTAAAAACAATTTTATTTTGGAAAGTCTAGAGAAAGAACATTATAATCTCTTAACTAATTTGACCCAATTTTCCAGTGAAGCTGATAGAAAACCATTCTATAACTCATTTTTATGCTTTCTTTCCCAAAGGCAAGGGACCATGCAAGAGCCAATGTGCATTCTCCATCAGTCAAAAATTCCCCAAATGACACTCAGCATCATGAAATAAGTTGTCATCCTGCAAAGATAAATCGGGTGGCCAGCGACTAGGTATAAATAGCACCAGGGCGGGGGATGGGAGGGGGGGGGGGTTAAGAAATGCTGTAATCATAGCAAGGGAAAATTACTGAAAAAAAGGAAGACTGAGTAAACAAAGGAAGACTTTTCAAAGTAAAATGACTCATGAGTTTGGGAGGGGATGAAGGAAGTAAGGATAATAACCAAACCAAAAAGTAATAATTAATTCACATGAAAATGAATTTCAAGTTTGTTTTGCTTTAAGAAAAATTTTGTTGTTCAGTTGTGTCTGACTCTTCTTGACCCCAGGGACCATAGCACGCCAGGCCTATCCTTCACTCTCTCTCAAAGTCTATCCAAGTTCATGTTCATTGTTTCCATGATACTATCTATCCCCATCTCATCCTCTGCCATCTCCTTTTCCTTTTGCCTTCAATGTTTCCCATTTCAGAAAAGCAGATATATAAAATTCCAGTCTTGGAGACTGGAGAAAAATATGGAGTCGATTTTTCATAGAATCAAACAAATATGGAATTAACTCTCAATAGAATCAAATCTCACTACTACAAGGGAATTTGGAGATTCTCTAGTCCAATTCCCCACCAAAATAGATAGTACTCAAGTCTCTTCTTTGCATCCTTTCTTTGACAGGGAGATCATTACGCCACAAAGCAGTCCATTTCATTTAGGGCAGTTCTAATTGTTAGACATGTCTTCTTTATTCTAGTCCTGGAATTATACAGAAGTCAAATTCTTACACATGAAAGTCTTTCCGATATTTGAAACCAGATATTATGGTTTCTCTACCCAAGTCTTTTTGTCTCCAGGCTTCAATCATTCCTAATATACCATCTTATCCAGGCCCTCACCAGCTTGGTTGTCGTCCTTTGGACATATTCTAGCTTTTCAAAGTATGCCTTAGAAATTGGCTTGCAAAACTGAAAACATACTTCAAGACATTGTCCTTAGCTTTCTCCCCAAAGCCTCAGCTCATTCTGGTTAAATCCACAGACAAATAATTATAATATAACATAGTGTATAAGAAAATAACACAAGTGGAGTGACAACAGAACAAATTTTCTCATAGACACCCTCATGCATATGGAGGCAATATTCCTGCTCTCCTAGGAAACAGTGATAAGTGGTATTGATCACTAGAGTAATTTCTTGGTTTCTGCTCCATAAATGCTTAATTTTTGTCTGTGGGAGGACTAAATGTGTTAAAATTCTCAGCATTGTACTTCTAATTTTTAATTAGAATAATGTGGTTCAGAAATTTTAAAGGTCATTCCAGAGAGGGAATATGTTGTAATATGCAGAAATACAGGATCATAGACTTAAAGTTGGAATACACCTTAGAAGCTATCAAGGTCAGTGCCCTGATTTTATGGATAAGGAAATAGAGAAACAGAAAAGTTAAGTGATTTGCCCAAGGTTGTACAGCAATTAAGTGCCTGAGGCAGCATTTGAACCCAGATCTCTTGTGATTCCAAATCTAGTGTCCTATTCAATTTGCCATGCAGCCCCACAAAGGACCCAGCTTCAAATTCAGCCCCTGATGTTTGGGTGCATCATGATGATCTGGAGAGGTCACTTAGGCTTTTCCAGGTCTCAATTTCCTCATCTGTAAAATTTGAGAGTTGGATTAGATTACCTCTGAGGTCCCTCTCATTCTTAATCTATGATCCTATGAAATAGAAAAAAGTACAAGGAAATTCACTATCCTTAAGTTAAAGAACAGTCTATACTCTCTTTTCTAATAGAAATAGCTAATGCCCTCTTTCACATGACCTGGTTTTGTTCCACATTAATTCACAGAATTAAATTTAGGTCTTACAGCACTGAGCTGCCTTCATTCATTTCCTTCACCAAGGATATGAAACTAAATTGTTGGAGTTGGTTGCTATCATTTTTCCTGAATCACAGATAATTAATGCAACTTTCTTTGTCCCCATAAAACTATAGTAAATGAAGTTACATAATAAGCAAAACCTCCATAGGGCTATTCAACCACAGCCATAGAAGTCATCATCTAGGTCAGCCCATCAACTCTACTTCTCCATCTTTCATGTCTGTCCCTTTTTCTCCACTCATATAATTTCTCTAGAAATAATTTCTCTAGATCAGTCCCTCACCATATTTCATTCAGACTACTTGCAAACACCCTTTCACTGGACTGACTGCTTCCAACTTCTTCAAGATGACAATCTCAATTTTATTTCTTGAATATGATGTGTCATCTCCTACTTCTAGGCCTTTGGATAGGTCTGGGCCCTTTGGTTGTGATACGCTCCCTCTTCATCTTTTCCTCCTGAAACTCCTAGCTTTCAAGGCTTAGCTCAAGAACGACAGCTAAGGGCCTCTAGGATGCAAATCATGAAATTCATTCCCCTGCCTGTGCTTTCTTCCTCCTAAGGATTCCCTGGTAGAATTCTGACTCCTTGAAGGTAGAGATTTTCATTTGTCTTATCCCTAGTACCCACCACAATGCCTTATATGTAATTAAGAAATTATTATTAATATTCTTAATTATTATTAATTTCTTAATATTGTTAAACCTTCTAAGGAAGAGACTTTCTAAGGTCTCTTCCAACTTAATATTAAGAAATTATTATTGCATTGTATGTATGTGAATACCAATTTTCAATTTCAACAACTTATTTTGGAATTTTTTTAAATATTTTTAGGGCCCGGGGAATGGTGAAACATTACTAATCTCATCACCATGGCATATAGCATCAAATCTTGCTCTGTTTTAAACGCAAGCAGGTCAGCCAAGCTGCCTTTCCTAAAATGATAGCTCAATAAATTTCTCTCTCCTGTTGCGCAATTCTAGAAGCATCATGGCATTGGGAAAGGAGTTCTGGATTTGGAATCAAAGAGCCTGGACTCAAATCGCAGCCCTGATACTACCAGTATATATTTGAGCAAGTCACTTTGCCTCCGTTTCCTCACCTGTAAAATGATGAGAGTTGGAGCAGATGACCTCTAAGGTCTCTTCTATCTCCTAAACTCCCTTCTGCCTTTAAAACAATGCTCCTAATATGTGTATCTACAGTCCAGCCAATGCTTAACCAAGCGCGCTAATAATGGTAATGCCATTCATTCATTTTTCAATTGTGTCTGACATTTTATGACCCCATTTGGGGTTTTTTTGGCAAAGAAAATTGAATGGTTTTCCATTTTCTTCTCCAGCTCTTTTTATAGATGAGGAAACTGAGGCAAAGAGGGTTAAGTGACTTACCCAGGGTCACATAGCTAGTGCATGTCTAAGGTCACATTTGAGCTCAGGAAGAGGAGTCTTCCTGACTCAAGGACTGGCACTCTATCTACTGCACCATGTAGCGGCCCAACAATGGTAATAGATGACATCTATAAGACTCTTGAAAGTTTACAAAAAATTAATAGATACCAGAGACTCAAATTCCATCAAAAAGACTTAAATATTAAAAATTCTGATCAGATTACTAGTACTGCCAAGCAGATGTGGGGGACTCCACTTTTGGTCACTTCTTTTTCCTGCCTACTCTCTGAAAGATATACTCATTGACACGGAAGTAGCAGGAACAGGACCACTAGCCTGGGTGATCTATAAACTGAAAAACAAATGCCTTCATAACCTAGAATACAGAAAGTACCATTACTTCTCTGCCTTGGAGAGAAGGTAAACAGACTGCAATGTCTACATTCTAAACTGCTGCCAAAGGAAGGAGTTCTAATAAGCTATCACCCCTGGCTGGAGGTTATCATAGGGGCAACAGAGTTTCTGCTAGGTTTTTTTAAGGGATTCCTGTGATGGTAGTTTATAATCCTGGAGAAAAAAAATCTGCCAAAATTCTTTCTTCAGATCTGGAAGATGACAAATACAAAGAAATGGGAAATCAACAAGCTCCAGTTTCCACAAGGATCATTACTTTGTCCCAGATCTTATTATACTCTAAATTTTGCTATCCCTGCTTACCAAGATTCTCAAACTACAGGTTGCCTGTGAAGGAAAACCTGTATTCTAAGTAGTCAGTTTCTGAATTTAGAAAGTCCCAGTCACACCAGAGGGCATCGTTTTATGCTTGTCCTGTAGCTATATTAATTCAGCAGAGAAAATTTTTACACATTTATGTACTTATTGCATTTGTTGTTGTTCAGTCACTTAGTAGGATCTGACTCTTCATGAACCCATTTGGGTTTTCTTGGCAAAGATACTGGAGTTAACTGAGATGAAGAGGGTTAAGTGACGTGCCCAGGGTCATACAGCTAATAAGTATCTGATATTGAATTTGAGCTCAAATTCTCCTGACCCCAGGTCCAGCACTCTATCCACTTCCCCACATAGCTGCCTCTTGTATTTACTTCACCAGTCCTTAAAGGAGTGATTGGCTGGCCTTGGTACAATAGTTTCTATTCAGCAACAATGTCTCAGGAAGTAGTGCCTAGTAGAGAATACACAAAAACTACAGATTGATTTTAAGCCAAGTTTCAGACTATGCTCGGATCAAGAAGTATAGACCACAGTGTAACAAACTAAAGGATAAAAAATATCTAGTATAACTTAATCAGCTCTTTTCCTATAGCAGTGTGTGATCATGGAGAGTCATTTCAACTCTCCAGAGAATCCTAATTGTAAAAAAGACACATATGGCATCTTAACCCTTCCAAAGTGCCTAAAGGAATACCTAGTCCAACCACTCTTCCAAAAAAAAGGCCCTCTCTCCAATATTCCTCACAGATGACCATCCAGTCTCTGCTTAAACACTTCCAATAATAGAGAATTTAGCAACTGGGGAAACAGACCATTCCATCTTATAGCATCTCAATAAGAAAAGGGTTGCTCTTTTAAACTTTTAAGATCATTCTTTTTAGAGCTGCTGAAATAAATACAAACATTTTGCAATTTTTTGCAAATATTTTTCTTCACTGAATTTGTATGATAACTAAAAATTACAATAGTAAGTAAGGCATCGAATTTGGAGTCAGGAAGATAATGGTTTGAATTATACCACAGACATCTGAGAGCTGAGTGGCCCTGAACAAGTCGCATAACTTCTCAGTTTCCTTATCTGTTAAGGGTCACTAATCTCACAGAGTTGGTACAAGGCTTATATAAAATAATGTATACCTTATGTTAGTTTAAGCTATTATTATCTTTCTCAAAGGGTTTCTCTATTAAATCTTTAAAATAATTCCTTTTAGAGTTTCTAAAATAAATACAAAAATAAGTGTGCAAATATTTTTCTCCATTGAATTCATCATAAACAAAAATGTACTTTTTAAACTGTAAAATGCTATGTAAATATGGGTGGATATTTTTGTTACTATTGTCTCCACAGAAGTTTACTCCAATACAGTGACCCTGGAGTGTTAAATTGTCAGAATAGTTAACAGAGCACAATGTCTGGTCAACTGAGGCTGGAAAAACTTTGAGTATGGTCTTAGCAGCAGTCTCTATTTGCTCTCTGTGGACCAGCATATCTAAGGGCAGCAAAATTCAACATCAGAAGCATCACTTAATGATAAAGTATTTGACCAAGACGATCCACAAAACTGATGAAGTAAAAAATGTCCTTCAGTCCATGGCCTCTTTATAACTTCAACAGTGATTGTAGTAAACAGGGAAACAAAGAGAACAGAGGGTCCTAGGAATAACACAGTTTTTAAGATCACTTACTAATATTAATATAACTGCCAGTATTCTATATGAAGAGATAGTACAGCATAAGGATTAGCATGTTAAATCTGGCATCAGAAAGGCCCAGTTTCCTACTCTGCTTTTGATTCTGAGTAGCATGGTACAAGGGCAGCTAGGTGACTCAGTGGATAGAGTATCAGGGCCTTCAGGGAGACTTACCTTGCTGAATTCAAATCCAGCCTCAGACATTTAGTATCTGTATGACCCTGGGAAAGTCACTTAACTCTGTTTGCCTCAGTTTACTCACTTGTAAAATGAGCCAAAGAAGGAAATGGCAAACCACTCCAGTATCTTTGCTAAGAAAATCCCAAATGGGATCACTAAGAGTGGGACACAACTGAACAACAACAGAGCATAATGCAGTAGCAAGAACCCTAGCTCTGGAGTTAGAGAACATGGCTACAAATCTGATCCCTGCTACTAACACCATGTGACTCTGGACTGGTTACTTAACATCTCTGGGCCTTACTTGCCTCATTGGTAAAATGAAGAGATTAGATCAGATAGCCTCTGAGATCCTTTCAAACTCTAGATCTATAATCTTATTTTTTGAAAAGGGAATGAAAGTAAAAAGTAACTCTGATTATCACCATTTCTCAGGGAAATTTAAGTGTAATAAAAGTCACCACAATAAGGTCAAAAGAGCCTCAAAACTTCCTTGGCCAACAAACAACTTCTTTGCTAAGTGGAGAGACATTACAGCCTGGGTCACAGGGATTTAGAGGATGTGTCTAACTGCACAAGACTCTGGAGCAAGACAACTGGAGATTATGAATAGCACTACTTCACAAAACTGTGAAAAGCAGTGGAGCGGAAGATGAGTATGCAGAAAACTTGACATCAGACACAACAAACATTCAAAGACTTGTGTGCAAGGTGCTGGAATTAGAAGAGCAACTATGCCAAGAGAGGTAACATCCCAAGTGCATTTACAAATGTAACTGCAAGAAGGACAAGGAGTCAGGAGATTGAAGAGATTCACCAGCAATTCTGGGGCTGATATCACTGAGGACACTGATAACATGACTTAGCATTTGATAGGCTATGTGGGGAACTTGAAATAACACTCACCTAATGAAGTCAAGAAGACCAGCTAGAAAAGAAAAGGTGCGGTATAGTAAATACTGTGCTAGAGTTGGAGTCAAGAGGACTCGGTTTTGACTCTTGCCTCATTAACCTGCTAGCTATGTGACTCTGGGCAAGTCAACTAACCTCTCTGAAGTTTGTTTTCCTTACCTGTGAAATGGGCATAATATAAATAACACCCTCACAGAGTTATTGTGCATATCAAATGACATGATATACATAGGATATTTTGCAAATTTTAAATGTTATGTATGTGTGTTATTGTTGCTGCTTCACCAAATACATAGAAGAATTTTATTTTGGACATGACATATTTAAAAGGTAATCATATATTTATTTATATTACCTCAAGAAAAAGATTGCAAAATAATTAGAAATACTGCAGATAATACTAAAATGTAATTTTTCAAAGGCAAGCAGGGAGACATCATCAATTAATAGCTTGTATGTCTTTTTATTCTAAATTGAATATTCAAATATATGAACAAGAACTTCCATTAGTCATAGTTTACTTATTCACAACATATTAACTTTTACAAGATAGCCACAAAAATATTGTTTCCATATTCCTTGCTGAACTCTTTCTTCTGTGAACTTTTCTAGAATCTGTGGTCACTGATATTAACATAATTATAGTCAATATGCATATTGTTTTGATTCTTTGGTATATGTTGTGTCATATATTTTAACATATTTCATAGTATTCTTCATTCCTGTGTTTTTCTTAGGCCACAACCACAGTCCATTAATTTTACATGCCACAATTTCTTCAGACATTCTCCAATCATTGGCTTCACAGCGTAACTATAGACATTGGATGTTAGAAATAATTCTGCTACAAATATTTTGTACTAATTGGTTTTTTCCTGTCAATTACATCCTTAGGGTGTCACCAAAGGAATGAGATCACTGGACCAAAGAACACAAGTATTCCATTATTTCAAGCCATATTTAATATTCCACCATTATAATAGTGGGCCTGCTTCTCCATAGTCTCATCAGCAGTGACTTTTACTACTTTTAGAAATCTTTGTATTAGCTCTTCAATTTCCAGTGCTTAATTTGAAGTATTAGGGTATTAGCTAAATTTGCCAAGTTCTTCTTATTTGCATTTTTCCAGTATTCCTACATTTTCATCTTTTGAAAACCTTTATTAAGGAAGGTCCTGAAGTTGAAGTAATCCTTGCTAAAATATGAGAAGGAACAGGCAGACTTTTGAAGATGATTTTTCTACCATAAACTAAATCTTCACATTCATATAACTGAGAAATTATGGTACAGTAGAAAAAGAATTGGCTTTTCAAGTTAAAGGATGTGGATATAAATCTTGCTTTTGTGAATTACTGCCTGTGAAACGTAGGGCAAGATGCTTGGCCTCTTTAAACTTCAATTTCCTCATCTGTAAAAATTGCAGGTGAGGCTATATGCTCTTTCTGGCACTGAAAGTCCTTCAAAACCTGCCCTCTCCTACCTTGCCAGTCTTCTTACACTTTACTCCCTCACAGCTCTTCAATCCAGTGAACTGGCTTTCTGGCAGTACAGAGAACAAGACACTCCACCTTTTGGCTCTGGGCATTTTCCCGAGAGGTCCCCCCTGCCAAGAATTCTCTGCCTCGCCTGATCCAACTACTGACCTCTCCAGCCCTCTCTCTATAGAAAGCCTTTCCCAAACCTTCTTAATTCTAGCATCTGTATTCTGCTAATTATTTCCTATTTATCCTGTATGTGCCTTGCTTTGTACATATTTATTTGCATGCTGTTTTATCCTTTGGATTGTAAGCTTCTTGAGAGCAGGAAATTTTGTTTCTTTTTATATCTGTAGTGTTTAACACAGTGCCTGGCACACAGTAGGTGTTTAATAAATGTTTACTGATTGATTGATTTCTGTCCTCTGACTTTAGTGTGTCAATATTATTGATTTTAAAACAAGGTACTCATGTCTTTCCCTTGTTTTTCATGTGAAGGACTCTAGCTGGAAAACTTTGCCTATTCTAGATTCCAGGGCTTCTATTTGTTTGGTAACATTACTCATCAGATAAGTTGTAAAGGAGAGTCATGTTTTCAGTGTGGGTTGGACTCAAAGGTCCAACTTAATTGCTGCCTTTTTTCCTCTCTTTTTATTGCTTGGTACAAAGAATGGTTTGCAATGTATGGGAATGAGGAGAAATATATTTGGAAATGGTGATATGAAATCAAAATATATCAATGAAAACATTTTTTTACAGTACATATTACTCTAGGCATCATCTGACCATCAAAGAATAAAACAACTGGGACTTCTCTGGCTAGATATTCTGTTTTTATTAAAGTAGGCTAAGATCTTGTCATATTTCATAGCAGTTGTTATACTGTTGGATCATATTGAGTTTGTGATCCACTAAAACATCCTCTATACTTAAAATCCACTTCTTTTGCATGCAATAACCAAAGTAATACAACCTAACTTTCTTTACAATAGCCCCTAGTATTATATTAACTTTAAAAACATGCAAGCAAAAAACCTCAACCCCTTACCTTTTTTCAAAACTACCCTTCTTGATTATCCTCTGCCAAATCCTTTTTTTCATTGGTAGTTTCTTCAAAGTGGAAGGAAAAGTAAGTATTGGCATGTCTTTACTAGGCAAATCTTTTCTCATGCAAATGCTTCTCATCCTTCTTTTCTAGAATGACTTTCCCCTAAGGCTTACAGGTGCACAGATTATTGGGTATTGAAGCCTTTCCACCAAAGCTGCTCACTTAGCACTCATCACTGCCTCACCCTACAATTCCATAAGGAAATTCCACCCTTTTCCAATTGTAAAAAAAAAGAGCATTAAATAGTAGCATTGATTGCTACCACTTATCAACTTCTCTTTCCAGCCATATGTAATAAGGAAGGAGTTAAGGATCCTACCTACAATGCAGCTTCTCCTCTAGCTCAACTGAGGCAAAGTATCATGTTCACATAGTTACAGAATCTTAGAGCTGAAAGAGATCATATAGGCAAGCTACTCCAACCCATGCTCAAAGAACGAATCCCTTCTATAGCACTCTGATAAGTGATCCTGCCAGATGAATAAAAGTATTGGAATCCAGGACCTTGTACTGCTCAGTCATTTTTAGAACCTCATTTGTACATGAAGAAAAGTATAAAATTTATGCTTCTACATGTCAGATAGGCTCATTTCCTCAATGAAACAAGCTATTCTCACTCAAACAAGTGATCATGAAAGAAGGCAACATGATAATATAGGACGAATGGGGTGCCACACTGAGAGAATCTGGTTCAAATCCTACCTCTGAATCGGTAATGATGGGAAAGTCATTTCACCTCTCTACACTTCATGTTCCTAGTATATAGAAATGAAAGCTTCATATTAGCTAGTCTCTGGAGTACTATGACGATCTTTGCTTCCTAAGGTATCATATCAGAGTACTTATTTCTCTCAGACTACTAATAGGCATAGGGAGGTCTATTTCTACCCAAAATGTAGATTGCTAATAAGTATTTTTGTTGTTCAGTAGCTTCAGTCTTGCTCAACTCTTCATGATCCCTTTTTTTTTTAGCAAAGATACTAAAATGATTTTTCATCTTATTCTCCAGCTCATTTAACAGATGAGGAAACTAAGGCAGTTAAGTGACCTTCCCAAAGTCACACAGATAGTAAGTGTCTGAGGTCACATTTGAACTCAGATCACCCTGATTCCAGGCCCAGCACTCTATCCACTATGCCACCTAACTGCCCTGTTAATAGGTATAGGGAGGTCTTTTAAAAATCTATAAAATCATTTTCTACCTAAACCCCACCCCCTCCAGCATCTCCTACAATTCCAAATACTTTTAACTAAGCTCATGGCCAGGCCAAGCCAATAAATATTTATTAAGCAATGAATGTACCAGATCTTATGGGAATATAAAAGGTGTTTTACCTATCTTCAAGGAACTTGCTTGCAGGCTAATAAGTAAAAAAGACTTAAAATCAGGTTAGGAAAAAATGACAATGATATGAAACAACACAATGGCATATAATCAAGTACTATAGTGTATAGTATAGGTAAGTGGTACAGAAATTTAGAGAGGGCAAAAAGATAGGCATACTGTGGTCGGGAAAAGCTGTGAGAAGAAGAAATCTTAACTGGCTCTTGAAGTGCTAGATTAGTATCAGATCCAGAGGCCCAGACAGAAGGACCTATGGGCCCTTAAAATCACAGTGTCTAACATGATGGAGCTTCCTAAGAATGAGAAATGACAAGATCTGCCACTCTCCTGAAGAGGAGTCCCATCATAATAAGAAGACTGGAGATTCTGCACTGTGCTGTGCTATTTTCATCTGTGCTCAAATATGACACTTCACAAACGTGTCAGCTCAGTTTTTGTAAATATTGATGGTGTGAAGACTTTGCTCACATTTGCCTAAAACATGAGAATTTGGTTCAGAGTAGAGACAAATTTTAAATGGCAATTCTACCTCTCCTGGCCTGGGAAATCATTGTATTATGCTAACTACTCTAAAACAGGAGCTTGGCTTTTTCTTTATTCTAAGTAGCTCATGGCCCAGTATGGCAGCATACTATTTACTATGGCAAAAATAATGGATTTGAAGTCAGGAGGAGATTGGGTCAGAAGCCTAGCACAGAATTCATTAGCTGTGTAACCCTGGGCAGATTCCTTAGCACCTCTGAGTCTCAATTTCCACATCCATAAACTGGAAATTAGTAACATTTATACAATGTACCTCACAGAGTGGTTGTGAAGAAAACGCTTTTAAAGTACTATATAAAGTATGCTTCTATCTTCCCACAAAAAAGGCTATTTCTTTACCTTCCAGATGCCTTTTGACTTTGCAGAATCTGCAGTTATCCTATCCCAAAATCTTCTGATTTATTGGAGCTAAAAGAACAAACCAAAGGAAGCCTTTAAAGATAAGGTCAGTGGAGACAGGATTGAGGAAATAAAGAGAAACCTCTAACATCAAATATAAAATGCTCTATTTGGTATTCAAAGCCCTTCATAACCTACCAAACCCCCCACCCCCACCACCTTTCCAGTCTTCTTACACTTTGCTACGTACTCTTCAATCCAGTGACGTTGGCCTCCTTGCTGTTCCTTCAATAAGACATTCATCTTTCCTCTCTGGGAATTTTCACTGGCTGTTTCCCATGTCTGGATTACCCTCTCTCCTCACCTTGGCCTCCCAGGACTTAGCATACTCCCTGGCACATAGCAGGTGCTTAATAAATGCCCTATTGATTCTATTGATGGACTGGCTTCCCAAGCTTCCTTCAAGTCCCAGCTAAAATCCTACTTCTACAAGAAGTCTTTTCTCATCTTCCTTAATCCTAGTACCTTTGCTCTGTTGATTATTTCCAATTTATCCTGCATATAGCTTGTTGGTTATTTTATGTTGTTTCTCCCATTAAACTGTGAGATCTTTGAAAGCAGAGACTGTCTTTTGCCTTTCTTTGTATCCCCAGAGTTTAGTACAGTACCTGGTACATAGTAAGCACTTAAAAGAGTTTATTGACTAGAAAAAAAATCATTAAAGTATTTGTATTAATAGTTATCAACTAATATATATCCAAAGCCAGTAGCTGCATAACACCACCTATGATGGAAGCACAGAGGTGACTAGCAAGCATCTTTAATGATTTATCAGGGCTTCCCAACTTAAATAATGCATGTACTGGCCTCTTAGTTACTAATTCTTTTCCTCTTAAGCAATCATCATCCATTTGGACCAAAGCCTCCAGTCTTGCTCTAACTCCCAAATTCAGTTTTCTTTTCTACTTTCTTTTTCTGGCTTAGTCTTATAATGAATGTTTCTGAATGCCATCCCCTCTCAAACTGGCCTATCCCCCTGGTCTCCACTGCACTGATGCAGAACCATTTGTGAAATACCAACTTTATATTTTTATTCCCTTAGCTCAACTTACAAGATGGTCTCACATTTATGTAACACTTTTTACTCATATATATTATCTCATTTTATCTTCATAATATCAATAGAGAACATTTTAAAATCCACATTTGATAGATTAGGACACCGTAATGGGAGATGTAATTAACTGTAATCTTATATTGGTTTTACATTTTTATTAGCTTCACTTCAGAAGTCTAAAGAGGATAAATCTACTACTTTGATTCTGCACTGCTGTCTAGACTTTTTACCATTAAGAAACTAGATACTGACATCTTCTCTAGCCCTTGGAATTCAACCATGCCCTTCATCTGCTCATATTACCTTGACTATGGTTTCTATACTGTCAACCATTCTATTCCTGTTTGTGCTTTTGTTTTTCATCTTATTGATTTAATCACCAATTCAGTTTTCCAAAATAATCAGTGTTTTATATTATTCCTAAGGCATAGGAAGTTATAGTTAACTAGTTTCACCCCAGTCTTCTTTTCTCCAACTTCTAACCAGGAGCCACTTCCTAGCTTCCTTTATAGAGATTCTAACCAATCATGCCAACTCTTAATTTCACTAAAGTCACTCATTGCAGGAACTGCAAAAACTTCCATCTCTTCTTCCTCCTTCAATCTCCCTACTCCACATTAGCTATCTCATTGCTCCACACACCTTCATAATGAGTTACAGCAGCAAAACCATATAGTAATCTTGTATTTGACAAGTGTAAAGATTTAAGATGTTGGGATAAGAATTCATATTTGGTAAAAAAAAAAATTGTTGGGAAAACTGGAAAGTGGTACAACAGAAATTGGGCATAGACCAGTATCTCACACCATTTACCAAGGGCAGAGTGGATACATGACCTAGATATGAGAACCAAGGGAAAGGAAAACTTGTGAAATTCAACAAGTAACAATAGTCATATCTGACTAATTTATTAGTAATTTTTTTAAAATTAATTTGCTTTTTTTAAAAAAAGGTTGATGGAAACTATGAGCCAAAATTTAATAGTATGGCTGTCAATTCCTGGGTTTAATTGACCCTTGCCCCCTTTCCTCTCATATAATTGAAAGTTGGCAGTAACTTCCAGCTTCATTGCTCTTGTTTATAATGTCCTCTCTTATTTCATTTACTAATTATATACACTCTGTTCCTTACTTGATATTAAACTAAATTCATATTTATACAGCACTTTAAAGTGATACCTCATTTCACATACATTATCTCATGTGATCCATACAACAGCCCAGTAGAATAGATAGCAAAAATATCATTGTGCTCCTTTTACAGATCGCTAAGCTTCTGAGAATATAAAGCCACATAGCTAATAATCAATGAGACCATACAGAACTCTATACACTTATTAGGTTTATTTAGTCTGAGATTCTCAACAAATTGGTCAAATTAAGTTAAGAAACCCAAAGTTGAAGGTTCAAGATCCACAGATTTCAGTCAACTTTGCTCATTGTCAAAGTCAATGTCAACCTTTGATCAAGTGATCACATATATTAAAACTGTGCACCAAGGATCAGGTGAAAGAACATGGATAATCAGTCAGAAAACAATAATCTGTTAAATTTCTAATATGTACCAGGCACTATGCTAAAGCACTGAGGATACAAAGAAAAGCAAAAAGAAAAAACCCTTCAAGATACATACAGGATACCTTGAAAAGAATCTTTGGTATAAGGTACTGCCATTAAGGCAGACCAAGAAAGGCTTCTTAGAGAAGGTGGAATTTTAGTAGGGACATAGAAGAAGCTCAAAAGGCTGGGAGATAGAGTTGAGGAAGGAGGGGATTCCAGACATGGGGGACAGCCCATGAAAATAAATGGAGTTTGGGAGATAAAGTCTCTTATATGGGAAATATCGAGAAAGCTACTGGATTGCAGATTATGATGGGGGAAGGGAAATAAAGAAGGTGTAAGAAGATTAGTAGGAAGGAACCCATTTATGGAGGAATTTAAATGTCAGAAATTTGGCAGATAGGTGACACAATGAATAGAGTACTAGTTCTAGAATCAGGAAGATCTGAGCTCAAATATGACCTCAAACACTTAATACCTATGTGACCCTGAGCAAGTTACTTAACCTGTTTGCCTCAGTTTCCTCAACTGCAAAATGGAAATAATTCATCACCTATCTCAGAGTTGATGTGAGGATCAAATGGGATAATGATTAACACAGTTAACACGCAGCACACAGTAGAAACTAAATAAATGTTTATTGCCTTCCCTTAATCCTGAAGGTGATAAAAAGCCATTGGAATTTATTGAATAGGGAGATTGTGATAGGTGGAGAGAGGATGGAGTAGAGTGGGGAGAGACTTGAGGTAAGATGACCAACTAGAAGGCTATTACAGCAGTTTAGGTATGAGGTGGGGGGCACCCCTCTGGACCAGGGAGGTGGCAGTGTCAGAGGAAAGGGGGCATATATGAGAGACATTATGAAGGTAGAAATGATAGAAATTTACAACTTTGAGGCTGGATGTTGGGGGAAGGTGAATGAGAGAAAATGAGTTGAGGATAAGAATACCTAGGGTTGAGAACCTGAGTGATTGGAAAAATGGTAGTATGTACATTTGACAAAGACAGGAAAATTAGGAAGAGGAGAAAACTTGGGGAGGGGGGAATATGATTATACTGTTGGATACATTGAGCTTAAGATTTCCACTGGACATCCAGTTTAAGATGTCCAATAGAAAATTAGTGCTGAAGGACTGGTGATCAGGAGAAAGGTTAGGGCTGGATAAGTAGATCTGGGAACCATTTGCAAAGAAATGATCATTGAATCTATGAGAGTTGAAATGAAATAGCAAAAAAGGAAAAGAGAAGATGGCCACAGACAGAGACTTGGGGAATACCCATAGCCAGTGACAATGGGTTGAATGGAGAACTAGAGAGGGAGGCAAGGGAGCAGTGAAACATGAAGGAAGTCAGGATAGAGTAGTGTCATAAAAACCAAGAGAATATCAAGGAGAAAAGGGTGACTGACAATGTCAATGACTGCAGAGAGATAAAGAAGGATGAGAGTTAAGAAAGACCATTACATTTGGCAATGAGATCACTGATAATGTTGAAGAAATATTTCCAGTTGAATGATGAGGTCAGAAGCCAGATTGCAGAAAGTTAAAAGAATGAAAGGAAAGGAAGTGGAGGCACCTGTTGTAGAAAGCCTTATCAAAGAGGTTATCCATGAAAGGGAGGAGAAATATGAAATGATAGCTAGCAGGGATGGACAAATCAGTTGAGGGGTTTTTGAGGATACAGGAGATGTAGGCATATGTGTAGGCAGTAAGGAAGCAGCCTACAGAGAGGGAGGTATGGAAGAGTAGTAAGAGATCAGGAACAAGGAGGTTGCAATGTGCTGGAGAAGACAAGACAGAATGGAATCACTTGTGCATGTAGAGGCGTTAACCTTGGCAACTTTCTGGCTGCCATCATGGCTAGAAAAACAACTGTAAACACACTACGATGATATAATCTTTCCATTTGTTTTGTTAATTAAAAATTAAGACACTCGATTTAAGACTAGTTAGTAGTAGAACAAGGAATGTAGCTTTCCTGATTGTCCTTTCTTTTCCTGGTCCTTTTTCCTGACTTGGCACCAGATTTAGTTAATCAACTGTTCCTCTCAGTACAGACTGTGTTCTCACCTACAAGTCTGCTGAAGTTGTACTGACTAATTCATCATCATCACAACAAACCCTGCAGGGCCATTGCCCTGACCTTCATTCATTTCTATCAGTCTGTTTCCTGTAGCAGTCTCCAATAACAGGAAGAAAGTTAAGGTTCGAGAAGCTGAAAATCTGTGCATGTGCATGCACATATGTATACATACACATGTATACATAATGTATCTGGATTTTTTACTGAATATGCTTTCTCTTTCATGTGACTAACCTTGGAGGAGCAATTTTAGTAGGGAAGCTGAAAAACTGGACTATTTTTTAGATATGATGAAAATGAAAGCTGAAGAGCACAGATTAAAGATTAGGCACATGATAATTGGGATTTGGGGGGTTATTTTTGTTGTGTGTGTATTTTTTTTAATGATCTTGATAAACTCAAATTAAACACAGCTGCTTGTTGAGATTTGTCACAGATTTCCACAACTAAAGTACATCTGGGAACTGATAGGCATTCCTCATTTGTTTTTCTATTCATTTCAGTCCAGCCCAGCCCACTCTGATACCTTGCATTAGTGAGTGGCTGTCTTCCTCATCATAAATGACTGGGGGAAGGGGACAGATGGGCATCCAAAGATGTCCAGAGCAAGATGCCTGCTTAATCAGAGATAGAATAAAATGCGTATGTTACAGCAATAGGCAGGGAATACGTCTGGCACTGTTACAGTGAAAGACCATCAGCTCATCTGTTTTTATCCTGCAAATTAATTGACCTGTCACTCTAATTCATCACAAGCATCCTAAAATAGGCTTGCTTCTCTGAATCTCCACTGCCCCTATCTCTACTGCCATCACCTCTCAAAAGTGGGAAATTTTTCCTGTCATTTATTTTCATTATGAATTCTCTGAACCCTAAAAAAATAAAAATAAACCCCCAATACAAGTAGCCAATGACCTCCTCTCCCCCAAAAAATTCTTGGAACTGTAAAGCCTAGTAGTGTCCAAGATAAGAGATTTTTCTCATCACCATTACAATAAATCCACATGTATATAGAGACAGAGACAGAGAGAGAATACAGAGTCAAGCTCTTCAAGCAGGGCATTTAGAAATTCCCAAAGGCAAAATGTTGTAGCTGCCTTTTCCTATTCTTCTGAACTCCGTTCCCTCTCCTACACACACACACACACACACACACACACACACACACACACACACACACACACACACACACACACACACACTTCTCTACTCACCTTCCACATTTATCAGAATCCCAATAAACACCGAAAATCTACTTAAGCAAGTCTGCTTAGCCTTTAGGAGGAGGCGTGGTGAGGAGGAGTAAGAAAGGGAGAGTGAGTGGTGGGCATAGGCAAAGATAGGCAAAGGCAGGGGTTCTCTGCATACAAGGCTCGAGAGAGAACTAAGAGAAGCTGGTACCCCAAATCTCACTGTTAGAAGGATTCCATCTCCTCCCGTACAAAATTCTCTCTTTCAACCCATGGGTCCCCACCCCCTGGAATAAAAGCGAGAGGGAGAGGACTGCAGACTCCCTCAGAGCCCCCAAAACACGCACGTGAACATTTAAACCCCCCCCCACACACACACACACAAACATCAGTTGTATTATAAGCCACTCTCCGAGTGACCAGACTGGAGGACGAGCTTGACCCAACAACAGACAAAACCCCGGATCTTACAAGACAGGAATAGAGGGTGGGAATAAGCCAGGGAAAACATATACATATAGACACACACGGACACACACACACACACACACACACACACACACACACACACACACACACACACACACACAGGCGCTACTCACCTCTTGGCAGGGAGGTAACGGGAGCCTGGAGGCGGCGGTTAGGTCCACAGCCCCAGCCGCCCGGCAGCCGGCGACGAGCGCCCAGCACAAGAGCCAGGCTGGGCTCCAGCACGGCGAGCTCGCGCGCCTGGGCGCCCGGACAGGGAGCCCCCGGCTTCTCCGGAGCACCGCAGCCGCGTCCAGCCGCTGCATCTCTAGCTCCGGGCTGGGGAGCGAGCGTACAGACAGGAAACCTCCGGAGGCGGTGGGGGATCCAGATGCCTCGCGCCGCGCCCGAGGGGCTCTGCTGCGGGTCAGCCGGCCGGCCGGCAGGAAGCGGAGCGGGCGAGCCTTTCGTCTTCCCTCCTCTGCGCTGTGCGCACCCCACCTGGCCTCAGCTCGCTACTGCTGTTTTCGCTCCAGCCGCTGCCGCTTCTCCCAGGATTGCCAGGCTGATAGCGCGGGTCGCCTCCGTCACGCACGGAGGGAGGGTTCGGGGGAGAGAGGGAGAGAGGGAGGGAGGAAGGGCGAGAGCGAGGATGAGAAGGAAGGAGGGAGGGAAGAGGGAAGGAAAGGGCCCTGCGCTGGCGCCGCGCGGAGCTGGCACAGGAGGCGGGGAAGGCTGGCGGAGATGGCTTCGAGGGAGGGGACGAAAGAGCTTCGAGAGCTGTCTTTTAGAGAAGGTGCTGAGCTGTGAGAGGGGAGCAAGTGGTGTGGGAACCGGGGGACCGAGAAATACCAGCCAGCCGCAGCCTCCCTGCCCAGCTGAACTATGGTACCAAGGAAGGATGCGGGGCCTCCTAATGCAAGATAGTCTTCCCGGGTTGCCAGGGAACGGGGTTGGCAAGGGCGTGGGGGAAGCCCAGTTGGGTGGTGCCCCTGCCGTGGCCTCTCAGCCACAGGGAGCATACGCCTCCTGCAGAGGTATAGCACAAGGGCCAGAGTCTCCAGAAGATAAGCCATTTCAGAAAACTTTTCCCCCCCAAGATAACTATCCTATTTAAAAAAAAAAATCTAAGCTAACTAGATAAAGCCCAATTTCTAGTTAAATAGTTGAAATTAAGAAGGTTAAACTAGGTGAACCAAAATCAGAGACATTGGCCTGACTCCAAGGAGCTCTCTGGTATCCAACAACTTTGATATCTGAAAAAAATCGCCCTGTAATTTGAGATCTAATATGAGGACCTAATAGGCAAAATTCAGGTTCCAAAAGGTGTGTCCAACACGGTGTAAACATATTCAAATAAAACTATTGAATACTGTCTTCATGCCATGTGCAATGTTCATTCGTTTTTAAAATTTTATGTGAAAAAGACAACATGCTAAAAACGTATAGAACACTTCCCCTTTTATAAAAAAAAATATTTTTTAAAAAGTTATCTTCCCATATAACCGCCCATTGAAAGGACTGCCCTATTAAGGAAAAGTTGTAGTAATCTCAAGCATGCTCTTTTATATTTTGATTTCACCTGTGAAATTAGATTTGATTTATCTTCAAAAGCAAGAGGGTATGGACTTGCCTTCTCCTAGAGCTGGGAAATTTCAAGAAAATTCTAAGGGCCTCCTGCATAATTTTATAACCTAACAAAATATTTTTATCCCTAAGACCAGGCTTACAGTTTTAAAAGGCAGATTACTTTAAAAAGGCAGTGACTTTCATCCATTTAATAGCTTTTCCAAATAGCTTATCAGAAATTCCCAGTGAGTTTTGGTTTTGTTGTTACTGTTGTCTGTTTGTTTTGTCAGATACAAGAGAACTTGTTTTGTGCACAGATAAATTTCTGGATCCTTCACTTCATTGTAGCTTAGCAGTTAAAATAGAAAGGTCAAACTTAAAACAGTGACTGAGCCTACTGGATCCCAAATTCCCAGAAGGAAAAAAAATGTGTCAACACCAATAAGTATATAAGAGGATCTTGAAGCATAGTTGATAAGCTGAATTTAAGACCACAGTGAAAGAAAATCAATGTACCAAAGGAAAAAAAGATACTGGAATATATTAGAAGTCTGATATGCAAGGGCTGGGAAATCATCCATCAATCATGAAACATTTTTAAAGGATCTGTTCTGTGCTAGGCACTAGCACTCTGGCATGAAATGCACCCTGGTTTCAAAGAGCTGGATATGTACATACATAATATAGATTTAAAAGAAAGTAATTAGGGAGGGAGGACAATAGTAGTTAGTGGGGAAGAAATCAGATTCACCCCTGACCTGAAAAGGTTTTATGTAACAGGTAGTGTTTGAGCTGAGTCAAGAAGGAAGGGAAGGAGGAAGAAAGGCAGGGGAAAAGGGAGGAAAGAAAGGATAGGATTCTAGGAGGAAGAGGTGATGAAAGAGTTCCATCCAGGCATGGGTGATGGCCAGAACAAAGGCACAGAGATAGGAGATGGAGTTTAATGTGGGAGAAATATCAAGAAAGTCAATTTGGCTAGATGGTAAAGTGCAGAAAAGGCATAATAGATGATAAAACTGGAAGAATAGGTTGGAGCTAGGTTGTGAAGGACTCAAAATCATACCAAAGAGTCTAGCCCTACCTTTACTTCAGTTGGGATCATTTAGGTCCTAAGTAGAGTATACTCTATCTTTAGTTCACCATATGGTACAAATAACAGAAAAGACCAAAACTGATGATAAAGGGGATGAAAAATAGACCTTGTGAGAAAAGACTGCTTTAAAAAAAAAGCTGCCTTAAAAAAAGTGTATCCTCAACTATAGTACAGGTGTTTTGGTTTGTGGGGAAATTGATGCTCATTTATCCTTCATGTCTCATAGGTGTGAAGCAAAAGAAATAGTTTCAACTGGAGATGAAGAATAACTTTATATCCAAGATGATAAACATTTAAACAGACTACCAGAGGGAAGTTTGGAAATACTCAAGAAAAGAACTGACTTGATCTCTTTGCACTACTATCTTACAACATTGTAAAGAAACTTAATTCTTTAGGAAAAAATCATTATATAAATATGAGTTGTTATTGGCATCCTCCTTAGAGAGTATACACATTATTATGCCAAAAGTCAGGGGACTGGACCCAGTGATTTTTCAAGGTCCTTTTTCTCACACTAATTGTAAGGCCTGGAATCAATCAACCAACCAGTCCACAAGCCTTTGTTAAGCACTGGGCATACAAAATAAATATGAACCACAGCCTCCTCTCACATCCTATCAATGAGAATATGCATATATTTAAATATAGAGTAAAATAAATACAAGATAGTTTGAAGGGCAAGAGCAGTTGGAAGAATGAGGAAAGACATCGTGTAGACTAGAACCAAGTACTAGGAACCGCAAGTAAAAAGACATAGTAATTCTAAAGTTGTTTCTCTGAAAACAGTCAATGTGCTTCTCAAAATAGACAATATCAATTCAATGTTGTCCTATGAAATACGCTGTTCAAAGACTGCTCCTACCATAAAAGGCTTGTTTGGGAGCTAGATAGGCAATATTTGCCCATCTGTTAACTAATATTGACATTACATGAGTCAAGAGTAACATGAAAACATAATTATCAGAAACAACATAACTTTGGAACAATGCAGTCCCCTTCCAGTGTTTTTATCTTCCCTTTAAAAAAAAGAATTACTTTTTAAGTAATTGCCAGAGTAATTTGTATGTGCTGATCCTGTTCTTAAAAAAAATGGCAACTATTTCCTTTCCTCAAACATCTCAAATTAGAACAGAAGAGTCCATTTTTAAAAAGTTTTTTTAAGTTAACTTTCTAGCATTTAAGTGTCTGAACACAATTCTTGCCTTAAAGAAAGTAGTGTCTACCTCAAATAGATATGGGGCCTCTACACCATACATTAGGATATATATTGACTTAGTTTTAAAATGTAAAATGATCTGTGTTTTATTGTATTTTTGTTTATTTTACATTTTCCAATTCCATTTTAATCTTGTTCTCACTGAATTCACAAATGTCATTGGCTTCACGCATCTGTGTTTTTGACACAAAGAATGTGAATCCATTAGGATATAGGATCATGGAACCAAATTAAGGATGAATAACAGAGCATATTGGATATAGTCAATGATCTAATTACATATAAACATATATGTAAATATATATGTATGTGTACAAATATGTAAAATACATATACTTACAGTCATTTTTCAGTTATGTCTAATTCTTTGTGATCCCCTTTGGGGTAAAGATACTGGAGTGGTTTGCCATTTCTTTATCCAGCTCATTTTACAATTGAGGAAACTGAGGCAAATAGGGTTAAGTGACTTGCCCAGGGTCATACAGTTAGTTTCTGAGGCCAATTTTGAACTCGGGGAGATGAGTCTCCCTGATTTCAGGCCTGGCCCTTTCTATTTCTATGGACTCATCAACTATGAACAAAGAAAGCCTCCCAATACTACCAAGTATTATCTCAGTTTGGCAGGTGGGTAAGCCAAGTTTAAAAGTTAAATGTCTTCAATAATTTAACATTTACTTAGCACCTAGTATGTACTAGGCAATCTGCTTAAAGCTGGAGATCCAAAGACAAAGCAAACAAGCCCCTGCCTTCAAGCGGCTTCCTTTCTGCTGGAAGGATACAAGTCATCAGTGTAGCATGTGATTTGGAGTCAGATACCTGGGTTCAAATCCCACCTCTGTCACTAACTGTTGTTGTTTGTCCATTGTTTTTGAAGAGGACCACTGATGTTACAGGATGATGTCTTGACTTGCTTATGAATTGGATTTAAGTGGCACAAAGTTGAACAAAGTGTACAGTCTTGTTCTCTCATCCAGAGTCTTCGACATCCAGTATCAGTATAAAAGTCAGGGCAACTGATGATTTTGCCTGAGATGCAGTGGATGATGTTAGCATTTCAATGTCTGATCAAGTTGTAAGAGCTCCACAGCACCTGCTTCAGCTGCGTTCATGGCCATTGGAACAAACTGTTCTTATCCATCCATTCCCAGAAAAGTCTTCACATGCTTGGAGTAAACACCCCCCTAACTCATCAGTGATATTGAGGCTTGACAGTTATTCTCAGTCTGGTTTAGCCCATCTGCCAAGACTGTTTTACCCTAGTGTGGCTGCTGCACATGCTATAGCTTCTTGGAGTCACAAGTAAGAGTGGAATGAAAGGTGGACACCAAAATTGGATGAACAGCCCTGAGAAGGGCTCGGCAAGATCTCACACCAGAAGTGCTGGTCTTCTCTGAATACCCCGTATGCTCCTACTGCCACAAACTAGGTGTATGACCTTAGGCAAATGAATTAACCTCTCTAGGTCTCAATTTCCTTATCTAGATAATAAATGGATTTGACTTGATGACTTCTGATATCTCTTCAAGCTCTGTATCTATGTTGCTATAATTCTATGAAATGAGCAGACACATGAGTAAATAAAAGGAAATTCAAAGAAGTTAGAGAATACTTACAACTAGAAACCCTAGGAAAGGTTTCACAAAGGAAGTAGGACCTGAGCTGAGCTTCAAAGGAAGATTTTGTCATCAACATTAAGCACTAAATGTCAACACATCAAGGACTTGTGATTTTGTTCTTATAGGAAATTCCTCCACTAATGCAGATTCCAGTCCCATCATAATTTGTGGTCCCAGAGCTACCAGGGTTCAGCTACCAAGACTCATTCCATTTGTGTCAGAAGCAGAATCTGAATCCAGTTTTTGCTGCTACCAGGACTAGCAGCATTCTATCCATTCTGTTATGGTGTTCCTTACACCATATACAAAGTTGTTACATAGTATTAAATCCGTATGGAATGTTAGTAAAATTTTCTTGTTTAAAATACTTGATATTTCTTAACTGCCCTTTGAAAATGGATAATAATAACATTTTCCATCTATTTCATTAGTTCTGGGGTCTGTTTCTGTCATGTCAAACTGACTTTTAATTAGAGTGTTATTTAAAGGTACCCCTATGCTGTCATCCCTCTAGGAAACACAAAAGGTCACTTGTTTTGGTGTTCTTTTTTTCCTCCAGAGAAGAGAATTGCTCAACTCAACCTAGTAACCATATTGCAACTATAATTTTTACTGAATCCTGTAGTATAATGATTTTGAAAATAGATTTGGACACATCACTTAGTTTGTAATATTTGTATTCTCTGCCTGAGAATGGCTCTATTGTATCATTTTCCTATATTAGATGTATTCTAATGAGCTATTATTACTAGATCTGAGAAATATAAGAGTCATATTTTCCCATTTTCCAACTTTCATCACCTTACAAGAATACCAATTATATTCATTGTTTGTGATATTGCAAACATGCTCCATTTTTGGCTTGGGAAAAGTGGATCATGGCTTTTTAATGCTATAAACTGTCATTGATACTTTCTAAAATAATAACTACAGTGTGACTGAGATTTAATTATTTTTCCCCTTATTCAGACTTAAATAATGGGCCCCCTCTATCAAATTCTTAAGTATCCCCCAAATTAAGAAATTCATCCTAAAATCATCTTTCCCAACACTGTACTTGTGAAAGATATCCAATGAACAAAACTGCTTGACAAAAACCAGATCTTTGCTTTCAAAATGAGCCAGCAGAGTTTTTCAGAGGTTAAAGTCAAGTGGTTGTCACTTGCCAATTCAATTCAACTCAACTTACATTGAGTAGGTATGCCACATACTTTAAATTGCTATTTTTCAGACCATAAGGTGCAAAGAAGGTGCCAACCTTAATGGATAAAGCAAATTTCCTTACCCAGGAGTTTGCATCAATGAGATCCTATGTCCAGTCCCTAACCCTAAATCAGAATCTGAGGGATTTAAGACTTACTTTCAGGGGCAGAGTCAAGATGGCAGAGTAGAAAGACTCACTGTGTGCTAGCTCCAAACCCACAGCCCATGCATTTAATGTAAAAAGAGCTCCCCACAAGTTCTGGATCACTGTCGGGTGTGCAGAAACACAGTGGAAGAGATTTCCATTCCAGAGAGCCCTGGAGAGTGGTCCCCAGGCTCCATCACACCCTGGAAAGCGGACCCCACCCCAGCACTGCCCTGGCCACGGCCCCAGAGAAGCTGATCCAAGCAGGCTTCAGGGACGGAAGCTCCGGCAGCCGGGAAGGTCACTCTGCCCACAGAAGCTACAGGTCAGTGAGAGAGATGGCTGGGCTGGCCGAGAGGGGAGCGGGGTATCTCCGTGACTCGGGCACCCTCGGAAGGAAGCGGCGGAGGCAGAGGCAGCAGCGGCAGCCCCCGGGACTCCCCAAGCAGTCAGGATCTTCATTACTGAAAGTCTCTGCATAAACCACCTGAAGGAGCTGAGCCTGGGAGACGGTCCTGCCCCCACCCACTACATTACTAAAGGTCTCTGCATAAAGCCCCTGAAGGAACGGAGACTGGGAGGCAGCCCTGCCCCCACCCCAGCACCAGAACTAAAGCTCACATTGAATAGCAGCCGCGCCTGCCACGGAAAGCCCATTTGAATCTCAGACCCCAAGCACTAGCTGGGCGGATCTAGGCGGGGGTGGACAGGAATCCCAGAAGTCAAGTAACTGGCTGGGAAAATGCCTAGAAAAGGGAAGAAAAATAAGACTATAGAGAGTTTTTTCGAACAGATGCAAATGATCCCGACTTTTGGATCTGATGACGAAGACATATTCTTGCCATCAGGGAAAGACGTGGAGGGCGGGGCCTCAGTACCCCAGACATCCCAGAGGGATGTCGGGTGGCTCAGGCCTTGGAAGAGCTCAAAAAGGATTTTGAAAAGCAAGTTAGACAGGTGGAGGAAAAACTGGGAAGAGAAATGAGAGAGATGCAAGAAAAGCATGAAAAACGGGTCAATACCTTGGTAAAAGAGACCCAAAAAAATGCTGAAGAAAATAACACCTTGAAAAATAGGCTCACTCAATTGGCAAAAGAGGTTCAAAAAGCCAATGAGGAGAAGAATGCTTTCAAAAGCAGAATTAGCCAAATGGAAAAAGAGGTTCAAAAGTTCACTGAATTTAATAGTTCTCTCAAAATTAGAATGGAACAGATGGAGTCTAATGACTTTACAAGAAACCAAGAAATCACAAAACAAAACCAAAAGAATGAAAAAATGGAAGAGAATGTGAAATATCTCATGGGAAAAACAACTGACCTGGAAAATAGATCCGGGAGAGACAACTTAAAAATTATGGGACTACCTGAAAGTCATGATCAAAAAAAGAAACTAGACATCATCTTCCATGAAATTATCGAGGAAAACTGCCCTGACATTCTACAACCAGAGGGCAAAATAAGTATTGAAAGAATCCATCGATCATCACCTGAAAGAGATCCAAAAAGAGAAACTCCTAGGAACATTGTGGCCAAATTCCAGAATTCCCAGCTCAAGGAGAAAATCTTGCAAGCAGCTAGAAAGAAACAATTCCAGTACTGTGGAAATACAATCAGGATAACTCAAGATCTAGCAGCTTCTACATTAAGGGATCAAAGGGCATGGAATAGGATATTCCAGAAGTCAAAGGAACTAGGACTCAAACCAAGAATCACCTACCCAGAAAAACTGAGTATAATACTTCAGGGGAAAATATGGTCTTTCAATGAAACAGAGGACTTTCAAGCATTCTTGATGAAAAGACCAGAGCTGAAAAGAAAATTTGACTTTCAAACACAAGAATGAGAAGAAGCATGTAAAAGTAAACAGCAAAAAGAAGTCATAAGGGACTTATCAAAAGTGAGCTGTTTACATTCCTACATGGAAAGACAATATTTGTAACTCTTAAAACTTTTCAGTATCTGGGTAGTTGGTGGGATCACACACACACACGTACACGCATGCACGCACACACACATACACACATGCATGCACATACAGAGACAGAGAGCACAGAGTGAATTGAATAGGATGGGACCATATCTTAAAAGAAATTAAGGTAAATGGTGAGAGAGAAAGGTAGGGGGAGGAAAGAGGGTGAAATGGAATGGGGTAAATTATATGTCATTTAAGAGGCAGGCAGAAGACCTTTTAGTGGAGGGAAAAAGAGGAGAGCTGAGAAAGAAAAAAACAAGAAGGTTACCCTCATCACATTTGACTAAAGGAAGGAATAAAGTGCACGCTCATTTTGGTATGAAAACCTATCTTACAGTACAGGAAAGTGGGGGAGAAGGAGATAAGCAATGGGGGGGGGGTGATGGAAGGGAGGGCAATGGGAGAAGGGAGCAATTTGAAGTCAACACTCAGGAGGGGACAGGATCAAAAGACAGAAGAGAAACAATGAGGGCCAGGTTAGGAGGGAGGGTAATTCAGTTAGTCTTACACAACACGACTATTATGGAAGTCATTTGCAAAACTACACAGGTAGGGCCTATATTGAATTGCCTGCCTTCCCAAAGGGAATGGGTGGGGAGGGAGGGATAGGGAAAATTTGGAACTCAAGTTTTAGGAACAACTGTTTAGTATTGTTCTTGCTACTAGGAAATAAGAAATAGAGTTAATGAGGAATAGAAAGTCATCTGGCCCTACAGGACAAAAGAGAAGATGGGGACAAGAGAAGGGAGGGATGACAGAAGAGAGGGCAGATTGGAGATAGGGAAAATTAGATTGCTAGGTGTATTGGGGTGGGGGGAGGGGATAAAAAGGGGAGAAAAAATTGGAACCCAAAATTTTGTGAAAATGAATGTAAAAAGTTAAATAAATAAAAATTAAAATTAAAAAAAAAACAAAACAAAAAAAAGGACTTACTTTCAGACATGCTATGGGAACTAAAATGAGTATCTTTCTCTTCTTCAAATCTTCAGTTCCATTAAACTAAAAGATGTACAATAGCTGCTTTACTTTTCATAGCAGAAAAAGTCACATTGATTCCTTTTAACTAGTTTTGAATGTGGAGATTTTTCCCTTGGAAAACTTTGGACGTAAGCATCTTTAAATTATTTACACATTCCATGACTCTACACTTTGCTTCATGCCCTGTCCACAACTACTTTTATAAAAAAAATTTATTCATTTAATCATTCATTCATTCATTTTATACTATACTATAGATTGAATGATTCTACTTTGACCATTGTTAAATTATATAATACATATATATACATAAAATTATATATATAATTCATGTATATGTATAATTATATCATTTATTTTGAAACTCAAATTATTCTGTGATCTTGTCTATTTAAATGTTCCCTCCAATGATGTAAATCATAATCCCTCCATGATGCATATGCTGTACAATTCTTATCCCATAATAACAAGCTTGCACTCTAACTATTTGCATGCAACCCCTTGTCTGATCTTGCCAAGTAACCAGCTCATCTTCTCTTTAGGACAAAAACTGCTTTTGTGTTCCCAACATTTACTATAGTGTCTGGCACAAAGTAAGTACTTAAATGTTTGTTGACTGATTGACATTTCTTTATGAGATATAAATGACAAATGAGGCTTCTCTATCTATCATTCAAAGATCAACAAAGACTAGTCATAAATAATAGTCATAGAAGATGTCTCCTATTTTTCCCCACTGGCTTGGCTTAAAATTCTACTCCTGCCACATAGTCCTGTATTTTCCCTCTAATACCATTCTACTTTTATCTCATATTATTTACCACCACCACTCAATTACCAACAGTGACTTAGGAAAGAAGCTTTGGCAATGCCAAAAAGACCAGGAATTTGTACATCCTGAATAGCCCTTATGCGCCCATTTGAGGCATCTAAAATGATGTCCAGGATGCTGAGCGAACACCTCCCTAGGGCTATGATCCTCACCAAAACTTTGTTAGGGCACCTCCTTCATGAATTGTATTTGTAACCACTTTGAAGAAACCATTGGTTACCAGATGATTTAAAGTCAAGTGATCTGGGCAACTGCAAATTATAAAATCTGTAATGCATTAAAACTGGAAACTAGGTGGTATTTCCATTTAGAAAACAGAAATCTGGGGGGGGGGGGGTGGCAGGCAGAGCCAAGATGGCAGAGTAGAAAGATGTACATACTTTAGCTCTTCCCCCACAGCCCATAAAATACCTGTAAGAAAGACTCTCAAAAAATTCTAGAGCAGCAGAAGTCACAGAAAGACAAAGTGGAAGAGACTTCCAGCTCATGGTGACCTGGAAGGCCAACAGGAAATGTCTATTGCATCAGACACAGAGCAAATCTCAGCCTAGCCTCGGCCATGTGACTCTGGGAGGAGCAGGACTGGAGCAGGCTTTGGGGACAAAATCCCCTGAAGCAGCAGTGGGGTTTGCAGATCCCTCACCTCACAGGCACCATAGATCAGTGAGAGGGCTTTTTCAACCTGAACAAGAAGGAAACTGAGTCTATACCTGAGCCTGGCCCAAGGCGGCGATGGAGGCTGGACAGTGGAGGCTTCTGGAGATCATAGTAGGCAGACAGCAGCCAGTGTTCATTGTTCCATTATTGGAACACTGAGCTTAAAGCCTCTGGGGGAAATGAGCAGTTGATCTTAATCTCAGCCCTGAGTGGAGGCCCTGCCCTCACCTAAAGCACCTGGGGGAACTGAGCAACTGATCTGAATCTCAGCCCTGAGCATAGTCCTGGGGTGAGCAGGAGCACTAAGACCCTCTGCTTGACAAAGGATTCAGAAGTCAAGTAACTGGCTAGGTAAATGCCCAAAAAAGGGAAAAAAATAAGACCATGGACGGTTACTTTCTTGTTGAACATGTATTTCCTTCTATCCTTTCAGGATGAGGAAGAATAAAGCATACTATCAAAGGAAATCAAGGCTTGTGCATCCAGTACCTCCAAAATAAATACACAATGGGCCCAGGTCATGAAAGAGCTTGAAAAGAGAGTCAGCAGCTTGCTAAAGGAGACCCAAAAAAATGCTGAGGAAAATAATATCTTTAAAAATAGGTTAACTCAATTGGAAAAAGAGGTCCAAAAAGTCAATGAGGAGAAGAAAGTTTTAGAAAGAAAGGTTTTAGAATTAGCCTAATGGAAAAGGAGGTTCAAAAGCTCACTGAAGAAAATAGTTCTTTAAAAATGAGAGTGGAGTTCAGGGAAGCTAATGAATATATGATAAACCAAGAAGTTGCAAAACAAAACCAAAGAAATGAAAAAATAGAAGATAATGTGAAATATCTCATTGGAAAAACAATTGACCTGGAAAATAGATCCAGGAGAGACAATTTAAAAATTATGGGACTACCTGAAAACCATGATCAAAAAAAGACCCTAGATGTTATCTTTCATGAAATTATCAAGGAAAACTGCCCTGATATTCTGGAACCACGGGGCAAAATAAATATTCAAAGAATCCACCAATCAACTCCTGAAAGAGCCTTGAAAAGAGAAACTGCTAGGAATATTGTGGCCAAATGTCAGAGCTCCTAGGTCAAGGAGAAAATATTGCAAGCAGCTAGAAAGAAACAATTCAAGTATTGGGGAAATACAATCAGGATAACACAGGATCTGGCAGCTTCTACATTAAGGAATCAAAGGGTTTGGAATAGGATATTCCAGAAGTCAAAGGAACTAGGACTAAAACCAAGAATCACCTACCCAGCAAAACTGATTCTAATACTTCAGGGAAAAAATAGTCATTCAATGATATAGAGGACTTTCAAGTATTCTTGATGAAAAGACCAGAACTGAATAGAAAATTTGACTTTCAAACACAAGAATCAAGAGAAGCATGAAAAGGTAAACAGGAAAGAGAAATCATAAAGAACTTTCTAAAGCTGAACTGTTTACATTCCTACATGGAAAGATAATATATGTAAATCTTGAGACTTTTCTCAGTATTTGGGTAGGTGGAGAAATTACACACACACACACACACACACACACACACACACGGACAGAGAGCACAGATTGTGTTGAATCAGAAGGAATGATATCTATAAAAATAAAATTAAGGGGTGAGAGAGGAATATATTTGGGAGGAGAAAGGGAGTAATGGAATGGGGCAAACTATACTTCATAAAAGAGATAAGAAAAATTTTTTTCAATGAAGGAGAAAAGGGAGGAGGTGAGAGGGGGAAAGTGAAGCTTACTCTAGTCACATATGACTTAAGGAGGCAATAACATGATCACTCAATTTGGTATGAAAATCTAGCTTACGCTATAGAAAAGTAGGGGAGAGGGAGACAAGTGGGGTGAGGGGGATGATAGAAGGGAGGGCAAATGGGAGAAGGAAGTAATTAGAAGTAAATTAGAAGTAAATTAGAAGTAAAAGTAAACATTTTGGGGAAGGGACAAGGTCAAATGAGAGAGTAGAATAAATGGGGGACAGGGTAGGATGGAGGGAAATATAGTCTTACACAACATGGCTATTATGGAAGTCTTGTGCAAAACAATACATATATAGTCTGTATTGAATTGCTTGCCTTCTCAGTGGGGATGGGTGGGGAGGGAGGGAAGGGAGAGAATTTGGAATTCAAAGTATTAGAAATGAATGTTGAGAATTGTTACTGCATATAACGGGGAAATAAGAAATACAGGTAATGGGGTATAGAAATCTATCTTACCCTTCAAGAAAAGTAAGAAGATAAGAATAAGGGAAGGGTGGGATGTGATAGAAGGGAGGGCACATTGAGGGAAGAGATAATCAGAATGCAAGGGTGTTATGGGGTGGGGGGGGAGGGGGAGGAGATGGGGAGAAAAATTGAAACTTAAAATTTTGTGGAAATGAATGCTGAAATCTAAAAATAAATAAATAAAACTATAAAAAAAGAAAACAGAAATCTATATTTCATTACTGGCCACATATTTTTCTTTGATTCTTGATATTTTGATGTTTAAAAATTATATTCCTTTCATTCTAAGAGTCCAATTTTTCAAAGTCTTTTCTCTCCTAATGCTTTTCTAGTGCTCAAAACTTTTAATAGAATAATCAGAAATACTGGCAGCATTTATTGTTTTGATCATACTGGATCATCACCAAGATATTTGCAGAGCTGATAGTTATTGTTTGATCATCTAAAAATGAGATTCATGCAAAACAGAACCTCAGTGAGTTGGCATGTGTTGAATTTTGCTTTCACTATAGTCCATAATTAGTCACCAAAGGCTGTTGAAAATGTATTCACAACCACTGCAACAAAAAGACCATAAGCATTTTAATTTATAGTATGTATGTATATATATATATATATACACATATATATAAAACAGCAATTATATATATTATACATATAAATACACATAAAATAAATATATATAATAGCAATTCACTTTTTCATTGCTATTAATATAAATAACATTATATTTAACAAATGCACATGAAAGTTACTGCTGCCATTCAGGCTTGTAAATCAGATATAATAATTTTACTGTTAAAGTTTTTATCATATGACTGGAAGGATGAAATTTTCTTATATTCTGTCATTAGAAAAACACACATTTACTTCAGTAGTCCAAAGAATCATGGTTTCAATAATGCAGATATACTCTCTCAAATTGTATAACCCATATTAAATCTTTTACCTGTTGCTGCATTTATTGAAATTCACGATCTTTTGGCCAGCTTTTCAGTTATGAGTTTTAGCCTTCTGGTGGTAAGAGAAGTACATGCAAGATTTTCTTTAAATATTGCAAAGGGCTACTTTTTTTCCTGAACAAAGTTTAACAGTAGAGTGCTTTGAATAATTTCAAATACAACCATGTATGTAGCACATATCTGTATCTACTGTATCTACACCTTATTCATGAACCTCTTTCTAGTCCCATATTTCTCAATACTTGTAGAATATCTCCAATTCAATGACCTAATAGCACCTGAAAGTAAGACATTACAATTAGCTTTCACCACTTGAAATACCCTCTGCTTTCTGTCATATCTTACCTGTCCCATTCCTTCAAAACTTCAAGAAGTTGAAGCCTCCCAAATACTGAGAAAATTGGAAAATAGTATGACAGAAATTAGTCTTAGGCCAACATCTTATGCCATATTCCATAATGAATTCAAAATGGATAAATGAAATGAATATCAAAGATCATACCATGTAAAAAGTTAGAAGCAGATATATAACTTTCCTAGCTATAGATAAAAGATGAATTTTGGGGGCAGAGCAAAGATGACAGAGAAAAGACAAACCTGCTCTAGGCCCACTCCAACCCCCAACACGCATAGCCTATAAAATACCTGTAAAAAATGACTCTAAACAAATTCTAGAGCAACAAAAGCCATGAAACAACAGAGTTAAAGAGATTTCTCATCCAAGACAGACTGGAAGGCTGACAGGAACTGTTTATCACACTGGACTCAGAGCGGAGTGCAGACCAGCCTTGGCCACACAGCATGGACAGGACTGGAGCACACTTCAGAGAGCGGAATCACAGGAAGCAGCTGCAGTTCCCAGATTTCTCAACCCATAAACACCAGGCAGCTTCAAAGGTCAGTGAGAAAGTTCTTTCACCTAGGGGAAAGAGGCATCTGGCCCCAGCTCATCCACTTCTGGAGCCTACAGCCTAAAGACCCTGGGGGGATTGAGGAGCTGGTCTGGTCTCAGTTCTGAGTGGCAGTAGGGGTGAGGAAGATTGCAGGCCTGGTGGAGCTGCTGGTGACTGTGGAGAGGGAATCCTACTTGCAGATCCAGGGCAGAAAAGAGTACTTGTGGTTGCTTACAGGCCAGAGGGCAGATCCTTGATTGTACCACCTTGGAGAAACTGAGAACTTACAGATCCCCAGAGTATACCCTCCTCTTGACAAAGGACTCACAAGTCAAGTAACTGGCTTAAAAAATGCCCAAAAAGGGGGGGAAATAAGACTATATAAGGTTACTTTCTTGGTGAACAGGTATTTTCTTCCACCCTTTTGGATGAAGAAGAACAAAGTACACCATCAGAGGAAGACATCAAAGCCAAGGCTTCTACATGCAAAACCTCCAAAATAAATATGCAATGGTCTCAGGTCATGGAAGAGCTCAAAAAGGATTTTGAAAATCAAGTAAGAGAGGTAGAGGAAAAATTGGGAAGAGAAATGAGAATGATGCAAGAAAATCATGAAAAGCAAATCAACAGCTTGCTAAAGGAGACCCAAAAAAATGCTGAAGAAAATAATATCTTTAAAAATAGACTAACCCAAATGGCAAAAGAGGTCCAAAAAGTCAATGAGGAGAACAATGCTTTAAAAAGCAGAATTAGTGAAATGGAAAATGAGTTTCAAAAGCTCACTGAAGAAAATAGTTCTTTAAAAATTTGAATGGAGCAGATGGAAGCTAATGACTTTTTGAGAAACCAAGAAATTACAAAACAAAACCAAAAGAATGAAAAAAATAGAAGACAGTGTGAAATATCTCATTGGAAAAATAACTGACCTGGAAAATAGATCCAGGAGAGATAATTTTAAAATTATGGGACTACCTGAAAATCATGATCAAAAAAAGATCCCAGACAGCATATTTCAATTATCAAGGAAAATGGCCCTGATGTTCTAGAATCAGAGGGCAAAATAAATATTCAAAGAATCCACCAATCACCTCCTGAAAGAGACTCAAAGAGAGAAACTCCTAGGAATATTGTGGTCAAATTTCAGAGTTCCCAGGTCAAGGAGAAAATATTGCAAGCAGCTAGAAAGAGATAATTCGAGTATTGTGGAAATACAATCAGGAAAACATGAGATCTAGCAGCTTCTACATTAAGGAATCAAAGGGCATGGAATATGATTCCAGAAGTCAAAGGAACTGGGATTAAAACCAAGAATCACCTACCTAGCAAAACTGAGTATAATACTTCAAGGGAATAAATGATCATTCAACAATATAGAGGACTTTCAAGCTATATATTATTTACTCCCCAATTCTTGATGAAAAGACCAGAACTGAATAGAAAGTTTGATTTTCAAATACAAGAATCAAGAGAAGCATGAAAAGGTAAACAGGAAAGAGAAGCCTTAAGGAACTCATTAAAGTTGAATTGTTTACATTCCTATATGGAAAGATGTTATCTGTAACTCATGAGACCTTTTTCAGTATTAGGGTAGTTATATATATGTGTGTGTGTATGAGTATGTATGTATGTGTATATATGTGTAAATATATATACATATACACACATAGACAGAGGGTACAGAGTGAGTTGAATATGAAGGGAGACTACCTAAAAAAAAAATTTACTGCTGAATGGAATGCACTAGGAGTAAGAGAAAGGGAGAGGTAGAATGTAGCCCATCATCTCACATAAGAGGGAAAAAGAGAACTTTTAAATGGAAGGGAAGAGGGGGGAGATGAAAGGAAATAATTGAGCCTTACTCTCATGGGATCTGGCTTAAGGAGGCAATAACACATACTCAATTATCAATGGAAATCTATTTTACCCTGCAGGAAGGCAAGGGAAAAGGGGATAAGAGAGGGAAGATAATAGAAGGGACAGCAAATTGGAAAAAGGAATGATCAGAAGCAAACACTATTGTGGCAGCATAGGTCAAGGGAGAGAATGGAATAAATGAAGGACAGGATAGGACAGAGGGAAATATGGTTAGTCTTTTATAACATAAGTATTATGAAAAGTGCTTTGCATTGTTACCCATATATGACCTATATTGAATTGCTTGCTTTCTCAGTGAGGGTGAGTGGGGAAAGAGGGAGAGAATATGGAACTCAAACCTTTAAGAGTGAATGTTAAAATTTGTTTTAGCATGCAACTGGAAATTAAGCTATACAGGCAATGGAGTATAGAAATCTATTGTGCCCTACAGGAAAATAGAGGGGAAGAGAGATGGAAGAAGCATGGGTAATAGAAGGGAGGACAGACTGGAAGAAGGGGTGGATGGGGTGCATGCTGTCCTGGGGTTGGGGTGGGGAGAGATGGGGAGAACATTTTAATTCAAATTCTTGTGGAGGTGAATGTTAAGAACTGAAAAATAAATTTTAAAAAATATGAATTCTTAACTAAACAAGGAATCTAAGCAATAACAGAAGAAAAAAATAGAATATTTTGCCTACATGTAATTGAAAAACTTTTGCACAAACAAAATTAATGTATCTAGGATAAGAGAACTGGCTGACTAGGGGGAAAATGTCTTTGATAAGAGCTTGGTGTCCACGATATATACACAACATATTCACACACACACAAACACACAGACATACAGACAGACATATACATATATATGGTTAACTGAAAGTCATTCCCCAATAGATATGTCTTCAAAAGATATGACCAAACAATTCTCAATAAAATTACAAACTATTAATAAATATATAAAGGAAAATTATTAATAAGAGAAATGCTTCAAATAAGGAAGTTTAGAAGAAGGAAGAGTGTGGAAGGAAAGAAGGCAAACAATAGGTGTTCAGTGAAAAGGACCATAATACATAGTGGAACAAGTCCTGGATTTATACTCATAAGACCTGACTCTCTTTGTAACCTCAGGCATAGAATCAAAGTTTCAGAGAGTTTGAGAGTTGGAAAGGACCTAGACCAACCTTACATGAAAGAAATTCCCACTATTATATTTGCAATAATGGTAGTCCAAACTCTGTTTAAAGGCCTCCTAGAAATGGAAATCTACCATCTTTCAAGTTAATACATTCCACTTTTGGACAGCTCTAATCTGTAGGAATTTTTTTCCTGACAAACTTAAATTTGTCTCTGTGAAACTTTCACTCATTACTAGTTCTGCCTTTTGTAGTCAAACAGTAAAAATCTAATCCTTCTTCTCCATGATAGCTCCTCAAACACTTGAAGACAACTAGCATGTTGTCACTGATGTTTCTCTTCTCTGGGTTAAATATACCCAGTTCCCTCAACCAATTCTCATATTTCTGGGCCTCAGTTTCCTTATTTGTAAAATCTGGAATTGTACTAGATTATTTTAAGGTCCCTTTCTGCTTTAAATCTCATGAAATAGTGGGTGATTATTTACTCCCCAGGTATTCTCAGGATGGGTACAACCAAAACGAGGCTAAATAAATATAGCTCCATATTGTAGCATCTATAGAGTGATGAAAAGAGCTCTTTCTTGGGACATAGGTAACCTGGAGACCTACCTTGACTCTGCTCTAACTAGCAGTATGACCAATCAAGTCATATGGCCTCTCCAGTTCTCAGTTTCCTTATCTGTAAAATTAAGGAGTTAAGCTAAGGTCCTCTCCAGCTCTAATTTTTGAATAAATTCCACTATTTGTAAATTTTGAATGTTTCCTATATAATATTCAAACAAATGCAGGGGATTTGTGAACAGAATTATCCAAACTGATTAGATTCACTTTCTAATTGCAAAAGTTGCCTCTTAGTCTGGGCTATTTAAGCAGAGTCTAAGAGCATTAAAAATGGAATTAATGACAACAAGTCCAGCCTACGCCCTGAATATATATTTTTCTTTTTTCTTTGAGTTCATACAGTTTCATTCCATTTACACTGTGAATGCCTTATGGAACAACATACACATGAAAAGCACAGTGCCTAGACATAGTACTTAATAAGTGTTAGTTGATTGATCTATGAAACTTGTACATCAATAGAGGAAAAATAATTGCTTAATCCAGGTTTATGCAATGAACAGCGCTAATATTCTGAAGGCTCATTCTTTTTAGTTTGGAAGGATTTGATGGTTAGGTCCCTAATTTAAATTCAAATGTCCCTATAATACTCATACTTATCAGTTCTCACCTAGTGTTTACGAATTTTGGTAATGCTTTCAATGATCCCAACCTGTTCCTTAGGAGAAAAAAAAAGTCCTTTCCAACACCAATAATTTCCTAGTGATACTATAAAGAGTTCTATGTTTTCCAGACATGATCTCTGAAGAATTAAAATTATAGGTGATTCAAAGAGCAATAAAATATGTGTGATTGGTAAAAACAACATATTACCAAAAATGATATATATGTAAGAAGTACCATAGAGGCATCATCAAAGACATGCATGATCATATGATCATCAGGAGATGAACTCGTGATCTAATGAGAATGAAGGATGACAGATAAGCAACCCAGATGTCCCATTGGTATCGACAAAATACCAAAAGAACCAAAGGAGAGGGAAGCTTCCAATCTAGCATACAAATCCTCAATGGAGAGCTAATGGAAGGTCCTAAAGGGAAATACAAAAAAATCCTAGACTCCTGGAACTGTGATAAAATGAAAGGTATGAATATCTAGGAAGACACAGAATCATTCTCTGGTAGAAAAAAAAGAATAATTTCAAACTAATTTCTACTCTAGAATAAAGTAAGTAATTAAGGAGATAAAAAGGACATGCCATAGCTGTCATTGTAGGGTTTAATTTTTAGAAAGCACATGCAACCTTCCTTTCTAAAAGGGAAAATGAGTAATACCCAGTTATTAATAATCATTTTAATATTAAATTAATATAAAACCATAATATGAGTTAGAGACTAACTACAAAATTAAATTCAAGATTTTTTTTTTTTAAAGAGTGTGAATTGAAGTCAAGCAAAGATCATTGCCAGAAGGCAATCTGGCAATTTGACAATGGCTTAAGAAGTAATTTTTGCATTATTTCTGTGTAAAAGTAGAAGGTAAAAGTGATATGTCCTTTGTTGATTCCAGTCGTCTAGCACCAAGGAAATCTTCCCAGTTTTAGCAGGGGGTGGGGGGGACGGACGGACACCATTATTCAATTTCCGGAACAGGGAAACCGTGGACAATTGAAATCCACACATAATCTACAAACCTGAAAAAGATATTTGCTTTGATCCTCTAATTTAGAGTTGGAAGGAATCTCAGGGTCATCTAGTCCAATGCCCCTTATTTTAAAGGGGGAAATGAGGCCCTGTAGAGGTTGTGACTTGCCTAACTAATATCACCTAACTAGTGCCAGAAGTGGGATTTAAAATTTTTTTAATGTAAAGGTGAAAGCCTTTTAGAATTTGGGTTAAATTTATTTTGTTGGAGTTAATTTGGTGGGACCTCAATTCATTCTAGGAAGCCTAGAGTCTCCCTGGGTGACTTTCAGGAGAAGCAAATTGCCCTTACATACAGAAAGAACCAGTTTCTCATGTAAGACTGTAGCCAAATGATTACTTTCTAGGAACCTCAATGGACTCACAACATCAGGAGTAGTTTGAAAAGATACATATACTTATAGAAAGACTGGAACTATGCCTTTGTAGAGCAAATAAGCTTAATTAAAAAGCTTTCCAATATAAGCACTACAGATAGGGTACCTTTCAAAGTGAATGTTTGGCTCCAATATCTCTTTAAAACAGGATAAGCTATTAAGTCTAATTACCAGTAGAAATAGTATATCACAGCATCAAAGCAGAATGAGGTTTTTCAGAAAGAACTAGTTTCTCTTTTGGCAGAGTTTAATTTATTCTGTTTAACTAGGTGCCGGTTTCATTCAATTATTAAGCACCTTATATGCACAAAGCAAAAAGGAATCAGGATGTCATACTGAACATAGGAATAATTTTGAACTCAGGAAGATCTTGCTTCCAGGCTTGTAATTACCCCTTAGTTCAAGGCCTGCATCATCCCTTGCCTGTATTACTGTAGTAGACTCCTATCTCCCTTCTCCAATTCATTCTCCACACTGTTACCAAAATCTTCTTTCTAAAACACAGGTCTTACCATGTCACTTGAGAATCCTCAGTGCTTTTTTATTGCCTTTAGAATAACTGTGGGCTTCTCCTTTTTTTATTTTTCTACTCTCTCGGTGACCTCATCAACTCCCATGGGTTTCCTTATTATTTTGGAGATTCACAGATTTATATATCCAGCTCAAATCTCCCTCTTGACTTCTATTCACTCATTATTAACTGCCTTTTGGATTTTTCATATTGAATGTTCCAGAGACATATAAAACTTAACATGACCAAAATAGAACTCATTATCTTTTCACCAAAAACCCATCCCTCTATGGAATTTTAATTTTTATCAAGGGCAACACAATTCTTCCAGTGTCCTAAATTCATAATCCCAGCACTCTCCTCAATTCCTTACTCCCCTCCACAATTCCAATCACTTGCCAGATCTTGCTGTTTCTACTTCTACAATGTCTCTCATATCTGATCCCTTCTCTATATTCACATAGTCAACACCCATCACTTATATCCCTGGAATATTTCAATAGCCTACTAATTAGTCTGCTTACCTCAGATCTCTCTCCCACTCCAGTTCATTCTCTCCATAAATATCAAAGTGATTTTCCTTAAGCACAGTTCTGGCCATAGCATTCCCACCCTCAATAAGTCCTAATGGATTTCTTTTACCTCTAGAATAAAATGTAAAGTCCTCTGCTTTCAACTATTTAAAGGGCTATCAAATGAAAGATTACATTTGATCTCCTTGGCCCCAGAGTACAAAAATAGGAATAATGGGTGGAATCTGCAGGTAAGAAAAGTGAGGCTTACATAAAGAAAGTTTCTTGACAATTAAAACTCCCCTAAAATGGAATTGGTCATAGCAAATACTCTTTTTCAACCACCCAAAGGGTGATTTATACATGAGCATCAGCAGATTGTCAATGTTGCAATCAGGTTAATTATATGCTTAGCAGCCGAAGGTGAAGAAGCTCTATACAGTCAATTAAAACAAGACCAGAGTTAAGCTTCTTATTGCAAAATTCAGACAAATTGAAGAAAGCAGTGAAAACCATCAGACTGTATATGTATGACCTAATTAACTTTCCTTATTTCTATGAAGTGGAAGTGATGATTAGATTGCGTCTGGTAGATAGAGTGCCTGAAGAATTACGGACAGAGATTCAAAATATTGTACAAGAAGAAACAACAAAAAGTATACCAAAGGGAAAAGAAAGAACAAGAAGCTAAGTGGCTGTCTGATAAGTCATTACAAACAGCTGAGGAAGGAAAAAAAGGGAAAGGGAAAAGAGATACCCAACTGAATGAAGAATTCCAGAGAAGAGCAAGAGGAGATAAGGTTTTCTTAAATGAACAATGCGAAGAAATGGAAGAAAAGAATAGAATGAGAAAGCCAAGAGATCCCTACAAGAAAAATAGAGATATTAAGGGAATGTTTCTTGCAAAAAAAAAATGGATATAGCAAAAGATAAAAATGGTGGGGAATTAACAGAAGCAGAAGAAATGAAGAAGGTGACAAGAATACATAGAAAAACTGTACAAGAAAGATCTTAATATTGCGGATAACCATGATGGTGTAATTACTGATCTAGAGCCAAACATCCTAGAGAATGAAGTCAAGTGGGCTTTAGGAAGCATCACTAACAAAAAGGTTAATGGAGGTCTCAGAATTGCAACTGAGCTCTTTAAAATTCAAAAAGATGATGTTAAAATGTTGCGTTCAATATAAGCGTCAATTTGGAAAACTCCACAGTGGCCACTGGATTAGAAAAAATCAATTCACATCCCAATCCCAAAGAAAGGCAATGCCAAAGAATGTTCAAATTACTAAACAGTTGCACTCATCTCACATACTAGCAAGTTATGTTAAAGATTCTGCAAGCTAGACTTCAGTAATATGTGAAATGAGAATTACCAGAAGAGCAGTCTGGTTTTCAAAGAGGCAGGGGAACTAGAAAGCAAATTGCCAACATTTATTGGATTATGGAGAAAGCAAGAAAGCTTCAGAAAGACATCTTCTGCTTTACTGACTATGCTAAAGCCTTTGACTGTGTGGATGACAATAAAATATGGCAAAATATCAAGGAGATAGGAGTACCAGATCATCTTACTTGTCTCCTGAGGAACCTGCATGTGGCCCAAGAAGCAACAGTTAGAACTGAGTGTGGAACAACTGATTGATTTAAGATTGGGAAAGCAATATAACGAGGCTGTCTGTTGTTACCTTATTTAACTTATATGCAGATGCATCATACAAAATGCCAAACTGGATGAATCCAAAGCCTGCTGGGAGAAATTTCAACAATGTCAAATATGCAGACAATATGTCTGATAGCAAAATGTGAAGAACTAAGAAGTCTCTTGATGAGGATAATGCAAAAGCTAGCTTGAAACTTAACCATCAAAACAGCTAAGATCTTGGCAATTGGTTCCATTACTTCCCAGCAAATAGAGGGAGAAGAAATGGAAGCTGTATCAGATTTTATGTTCTTGGGCTGAAAGATCACTGCAAACAGCAACCATAGCCATGAAACTAAAAGAAGCTTGCACTTTGGAAGGAAAGTTTTGTCAGATCTGCACAGTTTACTAAAAAGCAGAGACATCACTTTGCTGACAGAGGTCTATATAGTCAACACTATGGTTCTTCTAGGAGCAATGTATGGCTGTAAGAGTTGTACTATAAGGAAAGGTGAGTATCACAGACTTTATGTTTTCAAATTGTGATGCTGGAGAAGACCTTTGAAATTCTCTTGGATAGGAGAGAGATCAAATCAGTTGATACTTAAAGAAAGACTATTTCCGGGAAAGACAAATATTGAACCTGAAGTTTAAATACTTTTACCCCATGCTAAAGGACTCATTGGAATAGACTTGATGCTGGGGGAGAGCCAATTGTTAAATTTTCAGTGTGAGTTTTAGTATGATACCTCAGAAGTCAGCAAATGCTACAAATCAGAGCTTGATTTATAGTTTTAATTGGTTGTCTACCGTAAACAAAGAAAATGTTAATGTAGATTAAACGGGAAAGTGTGTCACACATAAATTTTTTTTTCACAGATTCAGTTGTTAAACATTTACCAGCACACCCTTCTATGGACAGATTTGGGAGTCGGTGGCATCCCTCTCATTAGAACAAAGTCTGAATGAACATTTGTGAGCTATACTGTAGAAGAGATTCATGTCCAACTATAGGTCAGACTAGATAGATTGTAAGGTCCCTTTCAACTCCAACATTCTATGATGCTATGTGACATTGACTTGAGCAGAAGACCATCACCTGGGCACTGGGAGAGGAAAGCTGCAATTGGGGTTGACTGACCAGAAGTGGAAAATAGCTTCATCTGAGTGGTGCAATAGAAGAATGCTCCTATGCCACCCTGAGCTCTGGGCCTCAAATGTACAAAATGGTTTCTTTCAAAATAACAGACACAGGCTAGCCTAGAGGTCTATTTTTGATTTGTAACAAATTTAAGCAAGATTTCATAGTGTTCTCTATATTTAGACCAGCTGCTAAAGAGCTCATCCCCTAGGGAACTTTTTAAGAGCTATCTACAGAGGTACAGCAATTCGTACAGCAATTCTAGAAGATAACCAAACAAGAGGGAGATATATGAAGCACCATGGCATTGGAAGCTAAGCTACAGGAATTAGAACAAGAAGAGGGAGCAAAGCCTGTAGTTAGCAACCACCACTTCTTGGCAGGTTAAATCTATAGTAAACCCTGAGCAAACAGTGACAGAGAGCAGCACAGCAACCCTTACTCTTACTAAAACCCTCCTCAGAGGTACTATATATTTTAAGACTGTACAGGTTTCTAGGGAGATAATTAGCCATGGAGAAGATGGGGACAGGAAAGAAAAATCTTGACTCTCCAGGGGCTTATCTGCATGTATATTGTCTATTAATTCATAAATAAAACTGCTGTACTTTTAGCTTTGTGAGACTGAGTGATTGACTATAAGGCGATCTGGTGACTACCCTTTAGAGAATGTCAGAAACTGACAGTTCCAGATTTACCCTGGAATGAAGATAGAGACACAATAAGCTAAAGAAGTATAAGTCCAAAAAGTATCCTTAGCTCCTTTGCATTCAGGAGTTAGAGTTATGTGTATATAACATGAAACCTGTAATTGAGACATTTATTATAAAGGTTATGAAATTCATCTTTATTTTATAGTCTGTGTTTATATATATATATGTATGTGCATGTGTGTTATATTATACACACATGCTCACACATATATAATATATATAAACTAAATATATATTATATATACATATATATATATATAAAATTTTGTTCACAGTCTTAGCTGAGTACTCATCAGACTTTGAGGCATGAAAGGCATCCTGTCAGATTTGACTTGGCCCGTGGCTTTGAAAGTTCAGCAATTTAAATTGGTCTCTATCTACAAGAAATTTTCATAATCATAATTTATCTGATATCTTTACTTGTTATATCTCCCATTAGATGAAAAACTCCTTAAGGGGAGAGATCATGTCTAACTAAGTCATTTGCCTGACAGGTACATTCCAGTTAGAAAGTTGTTTTTTATTGTATTGTTCCTGAGTCCTTTTCTTCAAAATTTATCCTTGCTAAATTCAACTTCCTTTACATTGCTCTTAAATTTACATGGAAAAACAGTCAACTACATCCTTTGACAGGTTGGCACTCAAGGGTTGCTAGCCTATTTATGTAGAATATTATCTAATCATGAAAGTAGAAAGTTTTTGTTCATAAGACACTGACTGAAGGTTTATTTTTCTTAATCCCCTATCTTTTTTGGATAATGTATAGTACTGAGAAGTATGAAGTTTCTTTTCCTAGCTGTTATCTATACATTCTGGATAATTCTTCAGACTTAATGACTGAGATCTTCCAGAAAAGGTTTAATTTGTACCTAATCTTGGAAGTATTGGATATTCTATGGGAGGCCATGTGATACTATAGGAAAGTGTATTGGTTCAGGAGTCAGAAAACCAAGGTTCTCATTCAGGTTGGCCCCTTACTAGTTGGACGGCCTAGGCCAAGTCAGTTCCCTTCTTCGGGCTTCAATTCCCTCACCAATGAAAAGAAAGACTTGACAAAATGGTCCCTAAGACCCATTCTAGTTCAAAAATTATGTGATTCTGCTTTTTCTTACTATAAAGGTTGTATCTTCATGGTCTTCGATAACTTGCTTTTTGGAAATAAGGGACCTAAGTATGTCTGTCATTTCATCATGGATAATATTAGGAAGCATTTAAAACTTTCTAGATAATTAACACTATTGCAGTAAAACTAATGAAGAAACTTAAATAAATATGTAGCTTACCAAATTGGGTACTGGAGGCCTAAAGAATTAATCTAGCTTGCAAATGTACCAGCTTTAAATGGACAGGGTAACATTGAGTGTCCCGGGACAAGAGAAATTAAACAGTTTTTCATGGAATAGCATAAGGACTAGGATGTTGAACTAGAATGGAACACTTTGGTTCAATTCCCGACTCTGATACTTACGAGCTGTGACTCGAGGACTAAATCTCTTAACTTCTCTGGGCCTCAGATGACCCTTTAATAGTCATTTACCAAACTAAAGGAGTTAAGGAGATACAACCTGCTTTCAACGGAACGAATTCAAACATTTTGAAAAAAAACAGGTTTGACATACTGATAAGCACTAGAAATATTTGAGTCTCTCACAAACATCATTCATTCATTCTTCTCCAGGATACCTTTTGGTAACACCAACCAACCTGACACTAGAAAAACCTGAGTTCGTATTTAAGTAACAGTAAAAGGAGACTGACTCTATATAATAGAAATATATGTTTTTCAACTCTTAGTCATAATAGATAACTAGAATATTGAGTTTTCAGTAACCACTCTGATGAAAGAGGGAAGCTCTTATAGGAAGGAATACTAGTGGTGGTGGCGTTTGTCCCTCATTCTCAGGTGACCACTAACATCGTGAGAGTGATGACTTGTCGATGAATTGGATTGAAGTGAGGCATTGATGTGTAAAGTCATCCACCTCACTCTCTTCTCCAGAATCATTAGAGTCCAGTGGCAAGACAAAGGTCACCATAGCTGGCTAGGGTCCAGGATGGAGGGGGGTGACCTTGGCATTTTTAAATTAAGGGTTTTTCAGGTCTCAGTTTGACTGAGGCCATACCCATCCATGGTGCAGTGGAAAGAGCACTGGTTCTATAGTAAAGGGACCTGGGTTCAAATGTTACATCTGATGCTCACTACTTCTCTGACCTTGGGCAAGTCATTGAACTTCCTTAGAGTTCAGTTTTTCCACCTGTAAGATAAGGAATTAGGAGGGCTTACTGCATGGCTTCTGAAGTCGCTTTTAACTCGATTTAAGAGGTAATATCCTATCATCAAAGTACAATTTGACAAAGTCAATCTAATGCCTCCAAATAAAAGGTAATAAATAAAACCTTTCAACGATATACAAATAAATAACATCTCCTAGAAAAAGTGTCTCTCAGTATACTGGGACAATATAGTTTAATTAATTGAATCATAATAGTCTGTTCATTGTAGGAAACATGAAAAGCTCTAAACAAATTCATCTGTGTTTTCCTTCATGTACACAAGACTTGGAAATTCAGGAATTCATGTTTTAATACAGAAATGAAAGTTATTTTTAGGTCAAAAATTGAAAGAGTGATAAAGGAAGTTAAGGCAATAAAGAAATAATTAACATCAGGAAAATGTTTTTTTTACTATTAAACAACATTCTGCAGCATTAATCCAGCAGAGGGTTCCAGCCTTTCTGTCCAATAATTAGGAAAATCCTAATCTGTGGCTTCAGCCTAGAAATCTTTCATTCTTCCAAAGATGGTCTAATCTGAAAACTAGCAAGGTTGGAGTCAGAGGCTCAATGTTTGCTCTTAACTGCTTTCAGATTCTTGATGCAATTTTATTGCATTCATATTTGCAGACTCTCGCAATTCTGTCCCACTTCCCCCCCAAAAGTTAATAGCTAGCATTTCTAAACTTAGAATTACAACCTTTGTTATTGAAAATAACCACTGTTCTTTTCACCATCGTTAGCAAATGAGTCTCCTTCATTCTTAGTCATCTGTGAAATTTTATTTTTCCAGCTGTGCTTCAGTCATTTGCTTGAGATAAATTTACGTTATTTCAAAATATAGTAGTAGGCAACTGCACAATGGACCTGTAGACCTGAGTTCAAATCAGACCTCACACGCTTACTAGCTGTGTGACCCTGGTTAAGTCACTTAACTTGTTTGCCTCAGTTTCCTTATCTGTAAATGGGAACTATAATAGCATCTATCTTCTGGGATTACTATGAGGATAAAATGAGATAATGTTTGCAAAGCACTTTTGAAACCTCAAAGAACTATAAAAATGATAGGTGTTACTAAATATCTTGTTATAGAGTACAGTCCTTTACATACAGTAAGCTGGTAACTAATATTTATGATTAAGCTGAATTTACAAAAGGAAAGGCATTTGTTTGTTGTCTGAAATTTGATTGCATTTATCTCCAGAGAATGATGATGATATCAAATGTAATAACCCTATCATTATTCTCAGTGACTTTCAGATTAATTTGTTTTTTATTTTGCTTTTAATTGCTTTCAATTTGCTTTCAGGTTAATTTGCTTTCCGTTTTCAGATCCAAAGTCAATATTTCTTTTGAAAAAAAATAATTCCTTAATTGGCCTCAGAATGGCAAAAGAAAAAACCCTGAGCTGCTTGTCCAATTCTGAAGATAAGTGTGTGACTCTTACCTGAAAAGCTCTGTACTATAATTTGAATTACATAAATACTTGCAAAATAGTATCGAGAGAGAAAAAGAGAGAGAGAGAGAGAGAGAGAGAGAGAATTACATATGACTTAAACATGGGAGAGTAGATGAATGACAATGCTATAAATAGGAATAGTGAATTCAGAAAAAGAACATTTAGGAAGAAAGATAATAATTCTGTATTTGGAAATTTTGAATTTGACATTTAATGAGACACCCAGGTAGAGAAGTTCTCCATGGAGGCATTTGGAGATGTGCATGTAAAACTCAGAACACGTAGGCCAAAGATATATGTTTGGGAGTCATCAGCATAGACGTTATAATTGAAGTGGTAGAAGTGAATGAAATCACAACAGAAAGTATGTTGAGGAAGAAAGGAAAAAGAAAAGATGTTTAAAGATAGACCCTTGGGACATATTTCCCCACTCCTATTAAAGGGTCAGGAAGAGGACAGGGAACCTGCAAGGACAGAAATGGATCATTGAGAAAGCCAGAACCAGGACAATGTGGTATCTCTGAAACCAAGGGAGGAGAAAGTTTCCAATAGGAACAAGTGAAAAGGGAGAAGAGAATGAGCATTTATACAGTGCCTACTATGTTATAGGCACTACACTAAGCACTTCAGATATTATTTCATTTGACTGAGTGGTTAATATTTTCAAAAGTTGAAGAGAGATCAAGGAATGTAAGAACTGACAGATTGGACTGATGGATTTGGCAGTTAGGAGGTCATTAGTAACTTTTAAGAGCAGTTCAAGCCCTTTATTAAAAGCATTATCCTGACTGAAAGGGATTGAGGGGAGTGAGTAACAAGAAAATGGGAGTATCAAGGGCAAATAATTGTTTCAAGAAATTTTTACTATGCAGAGGAAAGAGTTAGAATAATGTTTGGAATAGAAGGGTTGAGTGAAAGTTTTTCAGGATTAGAGAACTCTGAAGAAATTTGTGGACAGGCAGCAAAGAGGAAATAACTGAAGATGTTTGAGAGAAAGGAGTGGAGGAGACGATGAAGGAACAGAATCAAAGATATAGATAGCTGGATTACTCTTCTCAAGGAACAGGAATAATCTCTCCTAATATGACCACAGGAAAGAGCATATAGTGGGTGATGTTGAGAAGGAAGGGAACTGAGGAACTTCAATCAATCAACCAATCAATAAACACTTAATTTAATTTAATAAAGTAAGTGCCTAGTATATGCTGGTGACTGTGATAAGCCCTGGGGGCGTAAGAAGAAGCAAAACACAGTCCCTGTTCTCATGGAGCCTTCAGTCTAATGGGGGAGACACTATGGGGAGAGAGGGGGGGAGGAGAGAGACAGGCAGAGAGAGAGAGAGACAGAGACAGAGAGATACAGAGAGAGAGAAAAATGAGAGAGAAGAGAGAGAGAGAGACAGACAGACAGACAGACAGAGACAGAGAGAGAGAGACAGAGAGAGGAGAGAGAGAGACAGAGAGAGATGAGAGGAGAGAGACAGACACAGAGACAGAGAGACAGAGAGAGAGACAGAGAGGAGAGAGGAGAGAGACAGAGAGAGAAAGACAGAGAGAGAGAGAGAGAGAGAGAGAGAGAGAGAAATGAGAGAGGAGAGAGATGAGAGATACAGGTTAAATAGGAAATAATTAGCAAATGTTTCCTCTAGAAGGTAGAGCCTTAACTGGACCTTAAAGGAAGTCATAGGGGTCAAAAATTGAAGCCAAGAGGGAAAGCACTGCAGACATAGGGGACAGTCAGAGAAAATTCTTAGAGTCAAGAGCATGTCTTATTCATGGAACAGCCAGGAGGGCACGGTCAATGAATTAAAGAGTACATGCTGGGGAGTAAAATGTAAGAAGGCTGGAAAAATAGAAAAGGGCTAACTTATGAAGAGCTTTAAGTGCCCTTGACCCTTAACACAAACCTCAAGTTCATCAGTGAAGTAGAAGGTTAAGTAATCTAAAGGTGATAGTAAGCAGAGAATGGGAAGTCAAAAGGGAAAAAATGATAAATTTTGAAACCATTATTATGGAGAATGGCACTGAAAGTCAATAAAGGAGGAGTTGGAGAAATGCTGAGAAGCAATAGAGAATAACCTGAGATTCTGTCCCATAAAATTTGTAATAAATGAAATTAGCTAAATTCATGACTCTATAATGACTCTCCATAGACGTAGAGCAAAAACAGAGAAAGAGGGCTGGAGTTATTCAAGGATGAAGATAAATAGTTTAGAAATGGCAGAAAATTCAGGGGGTGTGGGATTCCCAGAAAATTTGTCAGTGAAAGTGACAGACTATGGAGTCAGGTAAGTACAAGCAGAGTCAGTGAGTGAACTGGGAGAATAGGATTGAGTCCAGGGACTAAAAGTCACAGTAAGAGTGAAGATAAATAAAGTTTGGGTAATAGAGATAGAAAGGTGAGAGCTTGTCATAGGAGCATGGAATTTCAAATTCCCAGATATTGGGGGCCCTATAAAACACATCTATGGGTCATGGGGATGATGCAATTCCCAGAGAAGATGAGTCTAAGGTAGACCATCAGTGTTTGACTGAAGTAATATGAAAAAGAAAGCTGTTAAAGTTGAAGAGCCTGGGGAATTATGTGGTCAGGATGTTATGAGCCTTGTCAATATGAATACTGATGTCCAAATGTTGACAGGGAATGAGGGAAAGAAAGAAATAATTAAACAAGTGGGAAAACCATGAGAAAAGTTAGAAGAGTGGTTCAAAGGTCATCATTTGACAGTAAAGAGAATAAAAGAGAAGATAGTAAAAGCTTTTGAGACATGGACTTCAAAAAAGGAAAGGTTTTTGAAGGATAATATTGTCTAAAGGAATTGTCTAAAAGCAAAAATGGGGAGCTTGGAAACCACTCTTCCTCCTGACCTTAGGAGTTGAAGGCAGTGAAAGAAGTAGCTTCTAGAGGTGAGGCTTGTGAGGTATATGACGACATCATCAGAGGAGAGTCAGATTTCAAAAAGCAAGTAAGTGGACTGGAAACTGGGTTCCAAACTAAATTATTTAATGATATTCCAAGTAACATCTAAGCTGCCATTTTGCATCTATCCATAAATTCTGCCTTATTCCCTAAATTCTTATTTGGACATGTTTAAGATGAATGGTTGAACACGCCTGAGCATATAACCCCTCCCCACCATGGCCCTATTCCTACCTTGCCTAGGTTGTACCTGATACTACTGTTTCTCCCATCTTTTTAAAAATTCTTCTCCCTGTCCTCCTTATTCAATTCTTTGCCTCTTTCAAAAATCATGACACAATATTGGCTGCTTTCATTGCTGTCCATGGTAATTTGGCCTACTTGCCTCTAAATCACTCTAACTGCAACCACTCAGAAATGTCTCTTTTTTTCATCACTGAGAACCATTTTGCTACTTTGAAACAAAGCATAGGATGAAAAACTGAGCACAGAAAAATTTATCTTTGCTGTAAAAGTTAATTCCTGCAGAGGAGCCATCTGTTCAATATGTACTATGCCCATCTATGCTCATTATATCACTGCTAATGGGAGTTCTGAGATCAGGATACAGAAAGCTAGTCTTTCTTGGAACAACCTCCCCCAGTAGATCCATCTTCAACTACTAAATGCTAAAGTCTACAAATGTGAACTTTTTTCTGCAACACTAGATGAGTTTTATTTAGTTCACCTTGCTTTTGCTTTGCCTCATTCATTTACTTCTTAACCTCCTTTCCCTTTATTTACTTCTAAGATATCAGAACAATAAATATATCATGAGATGACCATGGCTGAAAATTTACTTTCTGGGAGACAGCAGTTTAAGAAACCAATTCCTTACAGTCCAATCCAACAATGTCTATCAAGCATCTGCTATGTGCAAATCACTGTGTTTCCTTTTAGAGATGCAAAGAAAAGATGAAAAATATTCCTTGTATTCAATTATCTTACATTCTACTGGGGAAATGCAATATAAAAAAGTATCAAAAAAGCATCAATAAAAATGGAGGTTCAATAAAGACAATGGGGGTACGTGTATGTGATAATTTAAAGAAACAATACTAACAACAAAAGAGATCAATAAAGGTTTCCTGTATGATGAGGCCATGTGGCTGAGCCTTGAAAGAAAATGGAGGTGAGGAGTAAATGCACCCCAGGCGTGAAGGACAAACTATGAAGAGTACAAAGGGAAAAACAGAGGGCCAAGTCTGGGGAATATCGAACACATCAGTGTGGCTATGGTAGTGGTGGTGGTGGTGGTTATCCTTTGTTCTCAAAGAGGACCAGAATGACATCACTATAATAAAGTCAAGTTTCAATGTGTCTGACTGTGGCTGATCAGACCGATACAACCTCAGAATGCTCTACCACAGGCTGGGCACAGATAGTCGATGTGAACATTTGGGGTGGATACTTCAAATTTGCACATCCTATGTTTACTTTGTACTGTTTCAATTCTGCTTTGCTCATAGAGCACAGTACCTTTCTGATGTGGGCATGCCATGCTGAATGGTCCTGTGACAGTGTCTCCCATGTCCCACCATCAAATCTAAAGTTCTTGATAGAAACTTTGAGAATGTCCTTGTATCACTTCTTCTGACCACCATGTGACCACTTACCCTATACATATTTTCTTTAAAATAGTCTTTTTGGAAAACATACATTTTGCATTTGAACAACATGGCCAGTCTATCGGAGTTCAAATTTGGCCTCAGATACTTATTAGCTCTATGACTCTGGGCAAGTCACTTCACCTGTTTGCCTCAGTTTCCCCATCTATAAAATGAAATGAATGGTAAATGGTAAACCATTCCAGTATCTTTGCTAAGAAAACCTCAACTGGGATCATGAAAAACTGGACACAACTGAAATGACTAAATAACAAGTTGAATGCTTGGCATTTTAGTTCGAGCAAGGACCTCAGTGTCTGGTACCTTATCCTGCCGGGTGATTTTCAGAATCTTCCTAAGAGTTCAAATGGAAGCAATTCAGTTTTCTGGCATGGCAATGGTAGACTGTCCCATGTTTCACCAGCATACAACAATAAGGTCAGTACAAAGCCTCTGTAGACCTTCAGTTTGGTGGTCAGTCTAATACTTCTTCTCTCCCAAACCTTTCTTTGGAGGCTCCCAAACACTGCGCTAGCTCTGAGTGCATCAACCTCATTGTCAATGTGTACATCCCTGAAAAATACACTACCATGGTAAGTGAGCTTATCCACAGCATTCAAAACTTCTCCATTTCTTGTAACTGATGGTTCCACATATGAATAGTGTGGTGGTGGCTGATGGAGCACCTGTTTTCTTGATGTTAATAATTAGGCCAAAATTAGCACAGGCAGCAGAGAACTGATACGTACTTTGTGATATTGCAGTTTCAGGGGCTGCGCTGAGTGCACAATCATCTGCAAACAGAAAATCATACACCAATACTCCCCCTACGTTGGTCTTGGCTTGTAGCCTTTTAAAATTGGAGAATTTACCATCAACATGGTAGCTGATCTTGATACCACATTTATCCTCACTGAAAACATTTGACAACATGGCTGAAAATATCATGCTAAAAAGCATGAGAGCAAGCACACCGACCTGTTCCGTTCCATTCGTGACTGGGAAGGCATGGGAGCATTGTGCGCTATCCAGAACCTGGGCAAACATGCCACTATGAAATTGACATACAATACTAATGAACTTCTCTGGGCAACCAAATTGGAGTTCAAGGATGCCTCCATTGTCCATCTCTATAAAGGTAAAGGAAAACGATTGTCCTTCAATGATCACAAGGGGTGGGGGGTCTCTCTAATAGGCTGATCCTTCACCTGGAAGACGGTCATCTACCTGGCTTCAGAAAAGGCCAAGGAACAGGCAATATGGTGTTTGCTGCCTGACAACTCCAGGAGAAATGCCAGAGCAGAACAGAGATCTGTTCACAATGTTTGTCAAGGCCTTTGATATTGTTACTCATAAGGGCTTATGGAAAATTATGTCAAAATCTGGTTGCCCAGAGAGTTCATCAGTGGCTATAATGTAGAGTGAAGGAAGGAAAATAATGTACAATACACTTGAAAAGGTAGACTGCTATATTGGAAATGACTTTAAATGCCAATGTGAGAAGTTCCTATCTCATTCTTGAGGCAATGAGGAGCCCACTGAAAGTTTTTTAGCAGAATAGTGACATTAGCAGTCTTTTATTTTAGGAATATCATTTTGATAATATGTAGAGAATAAAATGAGGGATAGAGAATGAAAACAGAGAAACTAAATAGGAAACTCTAAGAATATTCCAAGTGAAAGACAAAAATGACGTGAACTAGAATTTTGGCTGTGATAATGAAAAGGATGTAATAATGTAAAGGGGTATGAGAGATGATGTGAAGATAAAATAAGCAAATCTTGATAACTAATTAGATATGTGGCATAAGAGAAATATAAAAGTCTTGTTGAGCAGGAAGATGGCATTGCCACCAACAGAAATAAGGAAATTCAGAGGATGCATGGATTTAGGGAGAAAGATACTAAGTTCTGTTTTGGATATGTTTATTTTGAGATGTCTGAAAGTCATTGAGTTAGAGTGTTCCATAGGCAGTTGGTGATATATAATTAGAGCTCAGAAAAGAAATTAGGCTGGATATATAGATCTGAACAGCATATGCATAAAGATAATCGTTGAGCCTGTGGGAGCTGATGAGATTACCAAGAGAGAGGATTTTAAAAGAGGGAATAAGAGAGCCCAGAACTCACAGTTCGTGGGTGAAAGATGGATGATGCATTAAAAATCAAAGAGTGATCATGTAGGCAGGAGGAGAACTAGAAAACACAAAAGAGAATATCCAAGTGGAGGGCCAGGTCAAATTGTCAATGCTACATAAGGGTCAGGAACAGTGAGGACTAATAAAGGGCCATTGCATTTAACCATAAAGAAATCATAGGTAACATTGGAGGGAACAGTGGGAAGGTCAGAAGTCAAATGGAAACAGAGTGAGAAGCGATTTAAAATACAGAAAGGAGAAATGATGAGTTTAAATGGTTTTTTTTTAGAAGTTTGGCTATTGGAAGAAGAGATAAGGGGTGACAAGTTGAAAAGATGGTAAGGTCAAGTGAAGATCTTCTTAGGATTGGGAAAAGCTGAATCAGTTTGTAAGAAATACAGAAGGAGCCAGTAGATGGGGGTTGGGGGAAGCAGTAGAGGGAGGGGGAGGTAAGGGGGAAAGAGAAAAAGAAAAAGGAAGAGAGACCCAGAGACCCAGAGAGAGACACAGAGAGGAAGAGACAGAGAGAAACACAGAGAGACACAGAGAGAGACACAGAGACCCAGAGAGAGACAGGCAGAGGAAGAATGAAGAATTGCAAGAGCAAAGAAATAAAGAAGACAAAGGAGATATGAACCAGAGAACAAGAAGAGTGAGTGGTTTCAACAAAAAGGTTAACTCTTTCTTAAGGATTGGACCAAAAAAAGGGGGGGACTGGTATTTAGTGTAGAGGAACCTTGAAGTACAGAATAGAGAGGGGAATGACACAACAGAAAGCCTCTATTTTCCCAGTAAAGCACAATGATATGAAAATTCTTTGGAACAAGAAGTAATTATGCTATTATTTTAGTTTGTGATGGAAAAAAAGACATACCTGTGCACTTCTGCTGACACTAACCTGATTCACAATGTCTGGTCCTGACTCTGAAACTAAATTGGGCTGGTTTTCCCACCTTTAGTTAGTTCTCTGTCAGTTGAGTGTTAGATAGTATATCATGTAAACACAGACAAGATAATGTGAAGACTGGAGAGCTGAAGAGTGAGCAGCAGTCATTTTTACTGAGGAAACTTACTTTTTCAGTCAAAGATATACCAAAACTATGCAAAAAATCAAGGTGAACCTTAGGACCTGAGGTGCTAAATGAGACTGTGAAACATCAACACCCCCAAAAACTTTTTGAGGGATTTTTTTTTTACTTCTAATGGTTCTGGAAATTTTGCTCCTATTAGAGGAATGATGAGCTCTGATAAACATACTGATATACTGAAAAAACAGCATTATTCTGGAATTATAGAAATTACCAAATGGAATTGGAATAATGTAACACAACCTTGCACCACATCATATATCACACAAAAAAATTATGAAATTTATCTAAGAGATGGAAAGAAACATGTTTCAATGGCCTGTGAACTCTCTTGTCTTAAATCTAATTCAAAACTAATGGAATAGCTAAGTGTACACTTGGGGAAATGGACTATTCATCAGATACACTTAATATTCAGTGTGATAAAGTTTGACTTTATGATAAGAATTAAAGAATGTGTCAAAATATTGTCAATTCAATGCCAAATTGTGTTAAACAAGTAATTACAGCAAAAGAAGGAGAAATTACACATTAAACTTTTTTGATGAAAATAGTTTGTTCCCTGTCAATAATTTTATTTTACTTTGTCCCAGTTAATCTGCACACCACTATAGGAGGCGAGATCCTTGCCAGGAAGGATGGGAGCATTGATGTTGAGGATCTTGTATTTATAAAGGCTTGAAAAGAAAAGGGATTTAGAACAGCCACTGTGAAAAATGCAATAAAGAGTCCATGAGGGAAGAATAAAAGAATTCCCATGCAATATTGGGAGTTCAGTTGGGATTAGATAACACAAATTTATAGTCATGTCCCAGTCGTGTTTGTGTAATTTCATCCAGCATCATTCAGTAACATGTGCATAAGAACAGAGGGTCACACATTTATTTGTACACAACATTTTAAATGTTTCAATACTGAATAATAGTCAAGGGTTTCAAGAGTAGGAAATGAGATGCACCAAAATCTAATCTTAAAAAACAAAGGTAATTTCTATAAGAACCCTTTAAATAGCTTTCAATTTACCCCCCAAAAAGTTTATTTACATATAATGTTTCAGGAGCATATCATTTGCGCAAGGCAAAATATGCCCTATACTCATGGGAATACAGTTCCAGGATTTCTAGATGCTATTAAAAAAATCAGTCAACAAAATGCAAGTTATTTAACACTAAATATACTCAGAGTTCTGACAATAAATAATCCCCATTTCTATCATTTCAGATAGGGAAATTTAGAGAAAATAAATAAAAACTGAGTGCATTGCCATAGAGTCAGTAAGAGCAATTTGTTAGAAAGAATATAATAAGAACTCAGGTAATTTAATTGCTAAAACATTGGGATTTTCCTCAAGCAAGAAATAATGAGTGACTATAAAAGATCTGAAAGAAGTCAAATAGCTAAATAGCGATCCATGCTCAACCAAACGCTTATATAATCAAAAACAATACTTATCAGAGAGGTAAATTGGTGTACTAGAAAGGGTTCATAATGAAAAGACCTGAGTCTAGATGCCACTTACCTTTTCTTTATGCTCTCAGTGCTTAGCACAATGCTTGGCACATAGTAGGTTATACGGCATCAATTACCTCAAAAGCCTGAAGGAAATTTTAAAGGAAATAAACCTTAAGTGTCACATAAATGTTTATTGTTGTTCGGTGATCCAATCATGTCTGACGTTTCACAGTCCCGTAGATCATGGCATACCCAGCCCATCTATCCTCTTCTGTCTCACAAGTTCTATCCAAGCTTGTATCCATTGCTTCCATGACCCTATCTACTGACCTCACCCTCTGCTATCCCCTTTTCCTTTTGCCTTTCAATTTTTCCCAACATCAGGGTCACAACAAATATATTATTTTTATTATTCCATACTTCAATTCTCCTAGTTCTAAAATGGAAAAGATAACATTTTCTGACAACAACTTTCCAAAGGATGCTACAAAGATTCATTATTAACAAGTTAATAGATCTAATCTCCATCTCACAAAAGGGAGCTAGGTGTCAGAAGATAAAAACCAAAATATTATATTTTCTCTTCACATGATTTCTCAAAGAAAATGTCACCTGATATCATTGGATCTATATTGATGTTACATTATCTCAACATGACCTTCACTTCAGCAAGGCAATCTTTTTACGCTTTTCTAGTTGACTCACTGTCCTGCTTGCCACAGTGACTGTTACAGATCTTTTCATCCCCCTTTCAAGCTTTCCAAGGTACCTCTTCATCCTTTCTTCCAAGCTGGGAACCTTGCTTCAGATTTCATGGGGGGAACAATGAGGACTCTTGCCAAGAGCTTCTCTTCTTCTCTCCTCTTTATCTCACATCTTCACCCTTGTTTCATAAAGTAGTAGCCCTAGTTTTCAGACAAAGAAATCAAAGTTATCTATAGTCATATGAAAAATGCTCTAAATCACTATTGATTAGAGAAATGCATATTAAAACAATCCTGAGATACCACCTCACACCTATCAGATGGGCCAGCATGACAGAAAAGAAAAATGATAAATGTGGGAAAACTGGGATACTAATGAACTGTTGGTGGCTTTGTGAACTGATCCAGTCATTCTGGCTATAAACTACGCATACTCTTCAATCCAGCAATACCACTTCTAGGTCTATATTCCAAAGACATCCAAAAAATGAGAAAAGGGCCCATTTGTACAAAAATATTCATAGCAGCTCTTTTTGTGATGGTGAAGAATTGGAAATTGAGGGGACTCCCATCAGTTGGGGAATAGCTAAACAAGTTGTGGTATATGATTGTGATGAAATATTACTGGGTTTTAAGAAATGACAAACGATGATTTCAGAAAAACCTGGAAAGACTTACATGAATTGATGTAAAGTGAAGTGAGCAGAACCAGGAAAACACTGTACACATTAACAGCAATATTATATAATAATCAATTGTGAGTGACTTAGCTATTCTCAGCAATACAGCCAAGATAATCCCAAAGGACTCATGATGAAGCAAGCTCTTCATCTAGAAAAAGAACTGATATTGTTTGAATGCAAACTGAAGCATGCTATTATTTGCTTTCTTTTTTTTTATTGAGTCTTCTTGTGCAAAACACCTAATGTGGAAATGTTTTACATGATTGCACATGCATAATCTATATCTGATTGCTTACCATCTCAGGGAGGTGGGGGGGCAAGAGAGGAAGGGATAGAATTTGGAACTTAAAACATTTTTAAAATGTTAAAATATATATTAAATATAACTGGGGGAAACAAAATATTATATATGAAAAAATAAAATAAAGTAATAGCCCTCTACTTGAACAAATTATTCCATCTCATGCTTTCTTCTCTAATAGATTACCACCCTCTATATCCATTCTCTCACTAAGCTTTCGTCTCCTTTGTCAATTTACTGGCTGCTTCTGTACTCTCTACAAATACACCATCTCTCCCCAATCTCTAAAAATATCTTCACTTGATCTGTCAATCCCCACCAAATACAATCCTATATTGTTTCCCTTCCATCGCTAAATTCTTTGAGAAAGCTACGTACAGTTGGTGCTTCTACTTTCTTTCTTTTTACTGTCTTCTAAATATTCTGGTCTATCTTCTGACCTCATCATTCATTTGAAACTGATCTCTCCAGGGTAAGCAATGATCTGTTCATTACAAAATCTAATGACCTCTTTTCAGTCTTCATCCTTCTTGACCTCTCTAAAGCCTTTGTCATGGTTGATCGTCCTCCTCTCTTAGATATTCTCTCTCCTCTAGGCCTGTGAGGCTAATCTCTCACAGTCTCTCTCCAGACTACTCCTCAGACGTCTTTGCTGGATCTTCTACCAAGTTGTGCCCACAACTGTAGACTGTCCTAGGCCTCTTTTCTTTTCCCTCTTGACTATCTCACTTGATTATCTCATCAGCCCTCATGTGTTCCATGTCTATATATCCACCCAAGGCTCTCCTGAGCTCTAGTCCTATATCACCTACTGTATCACCTATATCACCAACTGCCTGGATACATACAGAACTGGATGTTCATGAGACATCTCAAACATAACAGGTCCAAAACAAAACTCATTATCTTTTCCCTCTGCTTTTGCCACAATGACTCCTCTCTTCTCCCTTCTTCTCAACTTCCTTATTACTGTCAAGTGTGCCACCTGTCACCCAAGTCTGCACGTAATAAGAGCTTAATAATGTTTAATGTCAGCCTTGATGTCATCCTTGACTGCTTACTCACACTAAATTCACCCTTACTTATTCACCTCGCCCTTATCCAATATCTAATCTATCACTAAATCTTGTCACTTCTACCTTCACAACAACCTTCAGAACCATCCTCTTGTGTTCACTCTCACAGCTGTCACCCTAGTATGGGTCCTCATACATTTACACCTGGACTATTTCAATAGCCTTCTTGTTGGTCTTCCTGAGCCTAGTTTCTTCCCACTATCCTCCCCTCAGCCGCAAAAGTGATCTTTGTAAAGCACAGGCTTGACCATCTCATCCCCTCTATTCAATAAAAGCCAGCGGCTTTTTGCCACCTCCTCTATCAACTTTTAAATCCTCTATTTGACTTTAAAGTCATCACAGCCTTTCTGTCTTTCCTGTCTTTTTACTCTTTATTCCCCTACACATGCTCTGATTGAACAAAATCACCCTACGTCCTGTACCTCATACACGATACTTCATATCCCCGCTAATATCTTTTCTCTGGCTATCTCTCATGCCTAGAATGCTCTCACTCCTTACCTCTACCTCCTGATTTGCTTCAAAACTGAGCTTAAATCTCACCTACTGTAGACCAATTCCTTCATTCCCCCCACCCTATGATTGTCTTCCCAATGCTCTTGCCATGAACTGTGTATATATCTTGAATATACGTTTTTCATGTTGTCTCTCTCATCTAAATATGAGATCCTTGAGGGAAGGAACTATATATTTTTTGCTTTTTCTTGGGAAGGGGGGAGAAAGAGAGAGAGAGAGACAGAGACAGAGAGAAAGAGAGAGAGGGGGAGGGGGGGCGAGAAAGAGAGAGAGAGAGAGAGAGAGAGAGAGAGAGAGAGAGAGAGAGAGAGAGAGAGAGAGAGGACAGAGCTTCCAATATCAAAAGTAAAAATATGTAGAAAAATTAGTTGCCGACTCTTTCTCAATAAAAGACTGCCATACTTACCATGAATGAAAAAACATTAAATGTTACTGAGCTTTGACTATGTGCCAAGTATTGGGAAAGATGCTAGGGATACAAAAACAAGCAAGCAATATAGTCTGTGCTCTCAAGAATTTTACATTCTAATGGAGGAACACAACTTAGAAAAGGGAACTAAAAGGGAGTGATAAGAGGGTAAAGATTTAGAAAAGGCTGAAGGCATTGTGGTAGCCTAATTCCATGTAAATACAGTAACAGTTAACTTTTCAGAGTCCCAGGGGCAGAATCCTGTTCTGGTGATAAGAGTAAAATGGCCCGAGTGCAGCCATAGTGGTTTGAGAGTAGCTGGAACCAAAGTAAACTGGGATTAGAGGCTCAAAGCTTTGAGAAATCAAGCCATGCTACTCTAGGCTGACCAATGATTCAGGGCAGCAGTCTATGAAAAGAGCATAGATAGACGCTAAATGTGGATCAGCATTCTATGCATGTTTATAAGTAAAAAAGAAAGTAGATCTTCCAACTGGTGTGAAAAAGATAAAAAATTTCAAAGGGTCAGAGTTCTCTATGTATTTAATCAACCCATATATCACCACTTCCATTATCATCAAGACAAATCAAATGAGATTGCTCCTCATTTCCAATCCTCCTACTCCCAAATCAGAGTACTTTCGTCTTGTTACTTCTTTTTCATGTCAAATCTGTCACTGGCATTTACTTAATTTGATATCACCTATATAAAAGTGTTTGGGGAGGAACACTGTGTTGTGAATTTCCCCAGGCTTCACATTCCTCTAGAGATGGCCTTGCTTCTTAGAACTGATACATAAAGCACAATTAATAATACATTAGCTAGCCTTTCTGAAATGCCACACATCATCAGCCATGGCTCCTGGTGAATCTTATGCTTATTTTAAGAAGTTAACCCATCCTTGATTTTATTTTGAAAGTCAAAGTACTAAGGAAAATACATGTTTCCTTTCCAGAACACATGAACTCATACTTAATGGCATCACATTTGTGTTAGCTTGTTGGTTGGTTGCTGTCCTTCATTCTCAAAGAGGACCAAAATGACATCATCATGATAAACTCAAGTTTCAGTGTGTTCCACTGTGGTTGATCAGACCAATACAAGCTCAGAATGCTCTACCACAGACTGAGCACAGATAGTCCATGTGAACTTTTGGGGTGGACTCTCCAAATTTGCACATCCTGCATTTATTTTGTGCTATTTCAATTCTGCTTTGTTCATAGAGCACCCTTTCTGATGTGGGCATGCCATGCTGAGTGGCCCTGTGACAGTGTCTCCCATGTCCCACAATCAAATTCAAAGTTCTTAAGAGAGATCTTTAGAGTGTCCTTGTATCACTTCTTCTGACCACCATGTGATTGTCTACCCCATACGAGTTTCCCATAAAACAGTCTTTTTGGCAAGCATATATTTTGCATTGAACAATGTCGCCAGCCCATCAGAGTTGTGCTCTCTGAAGCATAGTTTGAATGCTTGGCAGTTCAGCTCAAGCAAGGACTTCAGTGTCTGGTACATTTGCATTAACATAACTTACCGTAACTTTGGAACCAGGAACTCTTGGAACATAGCCAGTGTTGTTCAGATAACAACTGCTAGGATCTTCTTGGAAAATCCTCAGGGTAAGATTAAAATCATATGCCATTCTCAAATCCCAAGTAAAGGAAGGTAGCTGATATGATGATTTTTAGGAAAACATTTTTTTCATAAATAGATGTCTGAAAAATGAAAACTTGATCAAGAGCCATGTCAAGGATGTAGTTACATCTATGACTTACTTTCAGGAAGAGATGTTGTACTCTGGGAGCACTGAGATTTTATCTTTTAAGAAACTATAAGAATTTCTTTTTTAAAAATTCAGTCATTCAACATAAACTATTTCTTATAATGCATTCAGGTTAAGGGTACTGAGCTATGGAACAAAATGAGCTAAGTCTTTCTCAGATATCAAGTTCATGTTTGTCCTTGGTGAGTTGAGAGAACAAGTTACTTCTTGTAAGATTCCAACCTTGGGACCCAAGACTTATTCTTGCTTACCTAGGCCCTCTATGGTAGGCCATCTACATGTTTGAAGAGTTGAGTTAGCCGTTCAGAGTGCAAGGCTATTTTAATTTCAGAAAATCTCCTCTCTTTTCCCAGTGTCCCAATTCCTTCCACCCTCTTTTTTTTCAGAAAATTATCTATTTATTTTACTTTTCTGAGAATTTTTAAGATTATCTCCCTCATCTTCAGTCTTCCAAAAGCCAAGAATTGTTTATACTCTCTTCCATTTTTTTCTCCTTTGCCTCTGGTCTCAACTCCTCTACTCCTGCCAAGAGTAAAGCTTCACTTGTACCCTTGTCCTGTCTCCTCTGAGAACTTTTCCCAAATCTCTCTCACACATCTTCAACATCTCCATCTCTATTGACTTCTTCCATCATACCTAAAAACGTTCTCAGGTTTTCCCTATCCTAAAAAGAAAAGTTTCCTTTGATTCCACCATCCCCTTAAATTATTGTCCTATATTTCTTCTCCTTCTTTCTAGAAATAGTATCAGAAGCTCATTACCTTCACTTTCTCATCACATACTCATCCCTTTCCCTACAGTAATCTGGCTTCTAAAACTGCTCCCACCAAGGTCACCAACTGCTAACTGCAAAATCCAAAGGTTTTTTCTTCAGCCCTTCTCCTCCATAATCTTTGTCTACCACTTGAAACCATTCATGTCTTACCCTTACGTCTGTGACACTGCTGTATTCTGAGCCCCCTCCCATATGTCTGACTGTTCCTTCTCCATCTTCTTTCCTGGTTCATGTTCCCCATCCCTCTCTCAAGCATGGGCATCCCCATGACTTTCACCCTGGATCATTTTATTTTTCACTCTAAATTTTGTTTTTTAACAATCTCAATTATCAACCCTACAGAGATAACTTTCCAATTTATATATCTAATGTCTGAAAAAAGTTAGTCCTTTGTGGCTTTAATTTTTTTGATCTGATATAAACCACAGGGACTAAAAGAGAAGCTGACTCAAATCAACCAGATACCATTGAAGATGTTTATGGCTATACTGTTAGAAGACAGACCAGTGTGTAGAGCCATTCCTTCAAGAAGGACAAAGGGTCTAAATACCAGAGGTGGAAGCCCTCTGCCTTAGAAAGAGCAACAATAAAGAACAGTCAAAGTAGTCAAGTTGTATTTTGCTACAGTAATATGAGTATGAGATGTACTTAAGAGGAAAATTCAGCACTGCTTTACTAAAAACTGTGGGCCTGCCCTCAGGGAACAGTTATGGAATAATGGATAGGCAATACCTCAAGGGATGGGGGAACTCTTGGATAAAATAGATTGACAAATGAATTCTATGCAATATTTAATAAAACAACCATTCTTATTCTATATAAACTCTTCTAAAATAGAGAAATTCATGAATTTTAACAAAATCTTTCTATGAGACAAATATGATCCTCAGACTCAAATCTGGGAAGGATAAAGCAGAGAAAGAGAACTACATGCCAATATCACTAATGAAATTTGATTTTTTTTCATATTAGATAAAACTAAACAAATTCATTTTAGATAAAACTAAACAAATAGATAAAACTAACAAAAAGGCTATAGCAATAAATTGAAAGCATTTTTAGTAGCACGATACTGGATTCATACCAAGAATGAAAATGTGACTTTACATTAGGAATTTTCCTAATAATGTACATAATTATTACAAAAAGCTTACCAGTAGCACAGGAAAAGGGTGTGGAAAAAAGAAACCAAAAAGATATATGATTATATAGAAGAGCTATTCTCATGATTGAACCTGATCTATAAAAGGTCAGAGCTTAGGGCTATGAGCTAAGTATTATATGCTCTTTCCCCTAGAGTATTTTTTTTTTATTATGTTGTTATAATTATCTTTCCTCACCAGTTTCAGCTACTAAAACACTCCTGACATTAATCATGAAGGACCATGCTACTTTTTAAATTGCACATTTATTGCTTTAATTTTGTATTCATTTTATGTTAGCTACCTTTATTTTTTATCTTCTACATGAACTTTATAAATCTACATTAATCAATAAGTTCCCTGTGCATTTACATTTGTTTATTCCAGTCAATGTCCTCTTTTCCCTCTTAAAGTCATTTCTTTTTTTCAGGCTCCATATTTCCATTCCTGAAAACTTCCTATCCCTCTTGGACTAATATTCTCTGGAGAATTTTAGTCTTCATGATTCTGTCTTTCTTATGAATTCTTTGAATTCTTATCTCCAAAAATCTAAAGCATATATTGGAATATACCTAGATTTCCTCTCTTCACCTATCATGAATTCTAAAATGGAGTTATCACTTCCTCTCATTATTTCTACCCCAGCAACAAGTTGCCCTTTATCGGTGGAGACTCCATTCCAGAAAAGCAATTCCTCTTAACTTTTGGAGAAAAAGTTATCATTAAGGCAAGTCAAGGACTTATTAGCTGTTTGCTTTCTGCAAAGTTCCAACAATTGTCTGGATAGAGTATCCAATTATGCCTTCCTGCTAGACTTGTGATATGCTTTTGAAACTACTTATCTACTTTCTCTTTCTCTCCAGGTGATTTCTAATATATTACAATAACCATATTACTCTAACTTCCATATCTGTCTCTGTTAATCTTCTACCAAATGTTCAGCAAAATATTCTCCTATCTACATCTTTCCCAGAACATTAAATTCTCTCAAATTAGTATGATTTCTTCATTAACAATTTCATTTTCTAAATTACTGTTGAACATAGAAATGTTCTAGAAATGTTCACACTAGCAATAAGGCAAGAAAAAGAGCTTAAAAGAATAAGTATGAGTAAAGAGGAAGGTAAAATATGTCTACTGGTGGATAACATGATGCCTTATTTTGAGAACCCAAAAAGTAAGACAAAAATATAATCAGAGTAATAAATAATTCCAGCAAAATAGTGAAAAATAAAATAAAATCAGTGTTTTGCTAAGTGAAAATGCATTAAATATCTGAGAATAACCTACCCAAACATACAGAGAGCCTATATAAAGTTAATTATTAAAAGAGTTTTTATAGAAATAGAGGGGGAACTTAAGAATTAGAGATATTCAATCTCTATGATTAGGTTGGCAATATTACTCAAATTTATTGTTATGCTAATCAAAGTACCAAAGCATGATCTTCTGAATTACATAAAATAATTTCTAGGAAAGGTCTAGAATATCAACGAAAATTATGAAAATACGAAAAACTAAAAGAGGGACTTAATGCCCCAGATCTCAAATTATGCTATAAAGCAATAATTATTTTTTTAAATATTTGCTAAAAGTTCTCAAAAACAGAATTGTAAATTACTAACAACCACATTAAAGACTGCTCCAAATCAATAATTACAATAAAAATACAAATCAAAACAATCCTTAGGTTTTACTTCACACTCTATAAATAAGGAGAGATGACTAAAACATTACAATGTCCATGTTAGAGGAGCTGGAGAAAGATAGGCACATTAGTACACTGTTAATAGAGCTGTGAATTAGTACAACAATTTTGGAAAGCAATTTGGATTTATGAAAATAAATTCTTTTACCCAAAAATTCCATTCCTAAAGTTTGTACAACAAGGAGACCATTGATAAGAAGAAAATCCCCAAAGTATTTATAGCAGCACTTTTTGTGATAGCAAAATTTGCAAACAAAATACTTATCTTCAAAGAGGTAGCTTTGTAATTCAATGGGAGAAAGAGGTGGGCTGGAGACAGAAAGATCTGAGTTCAAATCCTTCCTCAACTTTGAGAACGGGTGTGATTCTGGGCAAATCATTTAACCTTTATTTGCCTAAGTTTCCTCAATGTTAAAATGGAAATAATAATGCTTCCTAAGGTTATTATGAGAATCAAATGAAATAATATTTGTAAAGCCCCTAGCATAGTGACTGGTGCATAACAGATACCATATAACTGCTAGCTATTATTAATTATTAGTCCCATTATCATTAATAAAGGAATGGATAAACAAATTGTGCTACATAAATATAATGAAATGTTACAGGGCTATAAGAAATGACGAATGTATTGAAAATAGAGAAAAAAAGATCTACATGAACTGATAAACAAAGTGAAGTCTGCAGAGCCAAAAAAATAATATATACAATGGCTACACTAATGTAAATAGAAAGAGCAACCACACACAAAAAAAATCAAAAAGTCAGTGTTTCAAAATTATAAAGAACAAAAGAAGAAATGAAAAGCTACCCTCACCCCATCCCTTTGAAGAGAGGCAGGAGGTCCACAAGAATTGCATTGTACATATTTTCAAACTTTTTCAAAATATTGATGACATGCTGAAATTTTTTCATTTTCTTTTTCTTTTTTTCCTTTTTCTTTTTTTTTCTTTAAATTACTATTTGTAATAAAATATGGCTTTCTGGGAGGGAAAAGATGAGAGATACTAGGGGAAATTATGGTGATGTAAAAATAAAAACCAAAAGAAACCAATAAATACTTTAACAAAAACTATTTGCTACTGGAAAGGAAGCTTGGTATTGTATATGGAGATTTGGTCCTAGAGCCAGAAAGATTTAAGTTTAACCTCTGCCTCTGACATATACTATGTCAATGACAGCAAGTCATTTAACTTTGCAATACTCTTACCAATTTTCTAAGACTATAAGTTGCAGAGATGATACAAACATACATTGATTGAGAGAGTTTTCTTACTAGGCAGTTCTCTATGTTAATAAAAATACACACCCAGGCTCTACTCTATCCTAGTCAGATACTAGATTTCTTAAAAAATAGAAAAATAGGTTAGAAAATCATGAGCTAGGAGCAGGTATGCATAGCAGTTTAGTGTTCCACATCTGAAGGTCATAAAATACTGCGAGAGAAATTATTATTCAACAATATCTCTTTGGTAATTGAATAGCAGTTTGGTGAAAATAATGGGAGCAAGCACACATCTCATACAACAAATCATCATTTCATACACAATAGAGAGTAATGGAATATTAAATTTTTACAACTAAAGAGAGGTGAAAAATCTTGAAGCATTCATGACAGAAGAAACTATAAAAGACAAAAAAGAAAAATTCAGCAACATGAAAATAAAAGGCTTCTGAAAAACAAAAAAAAATAATACATCTGTAATAAAAGGAACTGAGTGGGCAGTAAAAAAAAATTCTGACAAAAGGACATACAAAAACCTATAAGGAGATAATAACGGCTAGCATTTACACAGTACTTTAAAGTTTGCAAAGCACTTCGTGTGTATTATCTCACTGGATCCTCACAACAATTCTGTGAGGTAGGAGCTATTATTAATCCCATTTTCCAAATCAGTAAACTGGAGGAAACCAGTCAAGTGAAGTGACTTGCTTGAGGTCAGATTAAGTCAGAAAACTACTAAGCATATGAGGTCAGATTTGAATTTGGATCTTCCTGATTGCAGAAGCTACCTGTCAATAATAAAAATGAGTATAGCTATTCTCCAACAGATAATGCTCAAAGAAAGTGAAAAGACAATTCTTGAAAGAGGAAGCATGAATTATGAATAACCATATAAAAGAAGTATTCATATTCTTTAGTAATCAGAGAATACTTCAAGGAATTTGTAATCTCATCAAGGTGCAAATTAAAATTAAGGTTTAACTTTTCATCCCATACAAGTCTTGTCCACATCCTTCCATCAATCTTCTCTGGAGGATATACTTAATGTACTGTTTTCTTTACCATTCCTTGTACATTCCTCCTGTACTTCTACCATTGCAGCACTTGGGCTATCCATTTATTATCCCAAACAGCCAACTTTATTTCCCTGTCATACTTGTCTGATCATGTCTTTTCTGCCTTGTCATATATTCAAATCTTCCTTGGCAATAATGTACAATTCATCATGCATTTTTCCATTGACCTTTGAGTTACCTGTTATCTTTATTCTCTAGAGATTATTGTTCCATAATTTGCAGTCATTTAAAGCAGTGATATCAAACTCAAAAGAAACAAATCCCTACTGTAGCATATTGATTTAGAAAACCACAAATTAACATTATCTGTGTTGTATTGTATTTTTATTTTGTTAAACATTTCTCAATTACATTTTAATCTAGTTGTCATTATTTCTATTTTATTCAAACTAACATGTACATTTTGTTTTTCTTTTTAAAACAACCTGTAGACAAAAACTTGATAATTACATAGACAATTACTTTTTCTGTTTTCCTTGTTCTTAATTACATATATTTGAATTTTAACTCTCAGATGCTGTTTTTTTAATTTATTTTATTTTTCTTATTTTCTTTCATTTGGCTCCAATTTGTACATGAGAATATAGATCAGAAGAAGTGAAAAAAAACTTAAGATCCTGTCCCTTCCTTTCTTCATGATATAAGTACCACCTCACACTAGGCCCTCACTACTCCTTGTCTAGACTATTATGATATCCCCTAAATTGAGTTTCTTCATGTTAATCTTCCTATACCACCACCAAAATCATCTTCCTAATACATAAGTCTGATATATCACTCCTTTGTTCAAAAACTGTAAGTAGCTCTCCACTATCTATAATGTGAAATGCAAACTCTTCCATGTTGGATGTAAGGTCAGTCACAATCTGCCTCCAGTCTACATTTTCAGTCCTATTCCCCTTCATGCACTCCATGCTCCAGACAAGTCAAGTGAACTGTTCCTTCATTTCTGCCTCCCCAGTTAAGGCAAACCATTAGTTCCCACCTAGATCATAATCTTCTCATCTTTGTCTATGGAATTCCTTCAAAGTCTTACTCAGATACCATTTCCTCCATAAAGTTTTTCCTAATTCCCACAACTACCCACCATCCTAGCTGAAAATTATCTTTCTCCTCAAATTTTTATAGAGTGTTTGCTCTGGACCCCTCCTTTGCTCCTATCACATTCTACCCTGTATCATACATATTAATGAGAGCAGTTCTTATCTTGAAGACACAAATTGCCCCTCCCCTGGGGTGAGCAAGGAGGGAAACCTAATAAGCAAAAAAAAGAAACACAGGTACCCCAAAGGTTGCTCCTATTGAATTTGGGGGGAGAGAATGCTTCCAAAAAGATGCCTGCACAGTCATACTAGTGCAAACACTGTTCCAACGTATCCAAGAAAAGAAGCCACATAATCAAGTGGAGAATAGAAGAATAGCAGGTTGCCATTTCTCATAAAACGTCTAGAAGAGCGCAGAGGAGCTGAAGAAGTGATGCACATGTGACAAAGTACTGTCTGCGGACTAGTCAAAGATTTCTGGGGGCTGATGATTAAAGTGATAGAGAAAGGAGCACCTTTGGCCTTTCTTCTTTAACTTGGTCCATAGGCATTGCCTATCTCCCACTTCACTGTCTTCCCTATGACACTATGAGAATGAGAGGAGAGAAGGTTAGGGATAGAGTAAAAGGCAGTCATACTCAGAACTCTCCTGGTTCAGGTAATATTTTAGTCAGTATCCTATATTGACTTCTCTGTTTTCTCTACCATGTTTCAAGCTCAATTTCTCCTTAAGAACTAGATCAGTGTTCAAATATTTATTCAACAATGGTTTAAGTACCTATTGTGTTCAAAGCACTGTACAATATATTATGAGAAATATAAGGAAGCATATAATACATGGTCATGGACCTTAAGGACCAGTCTAGATTAGAAGAAAAGAAAAAAATTAAAAGTTAATACAAGAGTTTAAAGGTAACTGGTCACAAGTTAATGCATGCCTAATTGCCAAAAAGTTAGAATTATCAAATAATTGTTGTGAGGTTATGGAAGAGTAAGATTACTAAAAAGGTATAGGAAGAGTCTATTAGGACTTTGACCTTGAACTGAGCCTTAAAGGATATGGAGGATTTTTATAGACAAAAAGAAGGAAGGCACTCCAGAGTATGAAAATAGAATAAGAAAAGGAATAAAATTTGAAGATATAAAGTATGTTTGGGTGATAGATTGTAGACCACTTTGCCTGGAGTGGAAAATTATGTTAGAAAGTAATAAGAAAGAAGATTGGAAAGGCAGTAGGGGACCAACTGTAGAGGGTGTTGAATCCCAAATCCTCTGGGATTTATCCTTCAGTCATGGAAGGCTTTTGTTCAGAATAGTGACATATGACCAAATACATCTCATGTTCCATGAAGCCTTTAAGCCATATTGACTATTGTTCTCCTTGTATTGTCTAGATAATAGCAAACATATATCATTTTCCCATTCTCTGAGTCTTTCTCGGGCCTATAAACCCCTAAGGACAAATTTCTCATCCTCTTATTCTCACATGACTCTCAACATAAGTGCCTTGTGCATCTGTGGATACTACATTGAAAATATTGTCAATAATGTACACTCAGTTCAACAAAGACTTGATCATCTGGTCAGAAAGAAAGAGCACTCAAGTCAGTTCTTACAGAGATCAGAAACTGAAAAGCAAAAGAGGGAAAGATATGTTCCCATATAGCGCTCTATGAAATAATCACAATGGAAGAAAACTTTACTTCATTAAATGTTTATTTGGCCTAATGGAGTTAACATAGCATTGTCAATAATGCAGATTCATGTGTCAAGGTACAGTGTTTTTCCCATAGAAGGCAGATAACAAATGTTTGCTGAACTGAATTGAGAGATATCAGGATTTCAGTTCTTTTCTTCCAAAGATGGTTTTATCTGTGTCACTCTAAGAGGAACAGCTCTCCCACAGATGTGATGCCTTAATTGCAACTTGATAACCACCGCCTTAGTCATCTCAAACATGAATAACAATGAGGCTCTGAGATTTTACAGTGCCTGTCTCTCAACAAGAGTGCTATAATATAGATAAATGATAGACAAAAGAGGAATCACAAAGGCTTGGGCTTGCTATCATCCAACATGCCCTTCCTAAAACATATTTGTAAAGTTAGTCAAAGAACCAGAAATCTCTACCCAGAATGGTACAAGTGAGTTCTTAAATATTTTAAATGTTTTCAGGGAAGACGACAGCAACTGCCAAAGGATGATGGTATTGTTTTTAACCTCTATGGTTACTTGTGAAACCCTGAATGGAGGTATTTCAGTGGGAGGAGTTGAACAGAATCCAAGAGGCCTAATAATGCCAAAGAATAAAATTGCATAAGAGCCATGACAGACCAACAAAGGGAGAAAGAAACCAGAGTAGGAAAAAGGTAGGATATGTTGCTCCAAAGTGAAGAAGCTTGGGATACAATCTGCTAAAGTGGCCTATGACCAATTAAATCAATCAACCAACCAGAATCTATTAAGCACTTACCATTATGCTAAGTGATGAAGACACAAACAGAAAGTGAGGGAGGAGATAAGCTACAGCACTCAGCTACATTCCCTAGGTTAGCTAGTTGAGGTGTCTGGTAGTGGGCTAAGAATTGTAGCTACTTGTAGTACAAGAGTACTTATAGTACTTATAGAACAAGAGAAGAGTGAGATGATTTCTTCTTTTACTAAACTAGTCTTTTAAAATAAGATTCTGGCAATAACCTTCCCAAAATGTTGTCATTGGGTATACTCAGGCTAGATGACTGGATGGGGGATGGGAGAAGGAATATAGGGATGAAAGCTCAGAAACCTAAGATTGGTAGAGAAACGCTGCCAGGACTTAACATTATTGCACCTGTCAGTTTCCGTTTATTTCAGTAAATTCTACTTTGCTCTATTTATCAATGAGTTGTCCTTCCAAATCACACAAAGTTGAAGAGATGAGAATTTCTGATAGGATGGAACTGAACTGATTACAAAATTATGAGTAATTGTTTAGGATCTTTATACTCTATGACTAGACTGGATTGAACCTGGGCTTGAGACCATGTGAGCTGTGGAACCTAGGCCAATCTCATCTGTAATGTGTAGAGGTACTGAAAGAGGATTCTGGACTTGGCTCATTTGCTGATGTCCCCAAAGAGAAACAACTGGGGTAGCTCAAACTCAGAGCGTTATTTGTTAACTTGCACCCTGAAGATCTCAACTCTGACAGTCCTGGAAAGCACATGAAATATTGGTTGCTCTCTCCCTCTCATAGTCACATGAACTTTATCTACCCTTCGCATGTGTGTATTTCTGCATAATGGCTCTGTAGACCTGGTATACCTCTTTTCTGATCTCGCTGTTGTATGCCTGTGAAACCTGGACAGTATTCCAGTGCCATGCCAGGAAATCGAATTGCTTCCATTTGAATTGTCTTAGGAAGATTCTGAGGTCCTTTCTAGAAACTGTCAAGCATTAAAACTCTGCTTCAGAGAGTGCAACACCAATAAGCTGGCCATATTGTTCAAATGCAAAACGTACACTTGCCAAAAAGACTATTTTATGGAAAACTCACACAAGGCAACTGTTCACATGGTGGTCAGAAGAAGTGATACAAGGACACTCTCAAGGTCTCTCTCAAGAACTTTGAGATTGATTGCATGACATGGGAGACACTGTCACAGGACTGTTCAGCACGGCATGCCCACATAAGAAAGGGTGCTGTACTCTATGAGCAAAGCAGAATTGAGACAGCTCAAAGGAAATGCAGGATGCACAAATTTAGAGTATCTCCCTCAAATGTTCACAACGACTATTTGTGCCTACACTGTGGTAGAACATTCCAAGCTCATATTGGTCTGATCAGCCATAGTCAGTCACATTGAAATGACTCTAGCATAGTGATGTCATTTTGGTCCTCTCTGAGAATGAAGGACAAAAACCAATCAACCAGCATGTTTTTCTGCCTCTTACTGACAATGTGGGCAGCTAAGTGGTGCAGTGGATAGAATGCCAGGCCAGGAAGACTCATCTCCCTAAGTTCAAATCTGGCCTCAGATACTTACTAGTTGTGTGACCATGGGCAAGTCACTTAAGCCTGTTTGCCTCAGTTTCCTCATCTGTGAAATGAGCTAGAGAAGGAAATGGAAAACCTCTTCAGTATCTTTGCCAAGGAAACTCCAAATGGGGTCACAAAAGTTGAACACAACTGAAAGAACAGTAGCAAGTGATGATACTAAAAAAGTTCTTTGGAAATGAGTAACACTCTTCTTGATGAATACCTGGATACAAAAAACCATAAGTTGTAAAATGATTATATACGAAGGTGAGATGAAAGTGGCCTGAGAAATTCAAAGAGATAAAGTTACTTCTAGCTAAGGAAAAATCAAGGAAGCCATGATAAAAAAAATAGCACCTGAGCTAGGGCTGGAAGAAAGGAACTTTTGTGGTAGTCTGTGGAACTACCAAGTAAAATTAATGAATAACAAGTAATTTAGTGTGAAATTGGTTGAAGGACAGTACAGAGCTAGAAAGGGATGATGGAGCCAGATAGTTAGTGGAAGCCTTTGGGTGTCAACCTAAGGAGCTTGTTTGGTAAATAATGGGGAGCCTGTGAAGACAGAGAAGGGGAATAAGGATAAGATTCATGTATTAAGAAAGCAAAATGGCAGTGCTGTGAAGGATCAAGTAGAGGTAAGAGACAGGAGACTATTTACAAAGCGTTCGTGTAAGAAGTAATGAGGGCCTTAACCAGTATGATTGCAGTGAAAATGAAAAGATTAGAAAGCATGAGCATTTAATTCATGATGCCATGAGGAGGAGTAATGTAGAAGGAAGAATTAAAGATGACTATGAGAGAACTATGGGATTGAGTAGGTTGTCAAAGTCAACAGAAATAAAGAAGTCAGCAGGAGAGCACAGTGTTTATGAAAGGAAGGATGAGTTCAGTTTGGAACATGTTGATTTTAAGGTTTTATATATCAAAGAGAAGACATACAGCAAGTAGTTGGAGATGGAGAACTATGGTATGGTTATGGTTGTTGTCCTTTGTCTTTGAAGAGGACCAAAATGACATCCATGATAAAGTGAAATTTCAATGTGTCCGACTATGGCTGATCAGACCGATATGAGCTCAGAATGCTCTACCACAGGTTGGGCACAGATAGTCCCTGTGAATATTTGGGGTGAATATCCCAAATTTGTGCCTCCTATGTTTACTTTGTGCTGTCTCAATTCTGCTTTGCTCAAAGAGCATAGTACCCTTTCTAATGTAGGCACGCCATGCTGAGTAGTCCTGTGCCAGTGTCTCTCATGTTGCATAGTCAATCCAAAGTTCTTGAGAGAGACCTTGACAGTGTCCTTGTAGCATTTCTTCTGACTGTCGTGTGATCACCTGTCCCATGTGAGTTCTCCATAAAAGTCTTTTTGGCAAGCATACATTTTGCATTTGAACAATGTGATCAGCCCATCGGAATTACACTCTCTGAAGCATAGTTTGAATACTTGACAGTTCAGCTAGAGCAAGGACTTCAGTGTCTGGTACCTTATCCTGCCAGGTGATCCTCAGAATCTTCCTAACACAGTTCAAATAGAAGTGATTCAGTTTCTTGGCATGGCACTGGTAGACTGTCCATATTTCACAAGCATATAACAATGAGGTCAGCACAACGGCTCTGTAGACCTTCAGTTTGGTAGTCAGTCTAATACTTCTTCTCTCCCAAACTTTTATTTGGAACCTCCCAAACACTGAGCTAGCTCTGGCAATGTGTGCATCAACCTCATTTTCAATGTGTATGTCCCTGGAAATTATACTACCAAGGTAAGTGAACTTTATCCTCAGTATTCAAAACTTCTCCATTTGTTGTAACTGATGGTTCCACGTATGGATGGTGGAATGCTCTCATGCCTTTCCCAGTCACCAATGGAGTGAAACAGGACTGTGAGCTTGTTCCCATGCTTTTTAGCATGATATTTTCAGCCATGTTGTCAAATGCTTTAAATGAGGATGAACACAGCATCAAGATCAGCTACTGTACTGACAGTGAATTCTTCAGTTTGAAAAGGCTACAAACCAAGATCAAAGTGGAGAGAGTGTTGGTGCATGATTTTCAGTTTGCAGATGACTGTGCACTCAATGCAGCCTCTGAAGCTGAGATGCAGCAAAATATGGACCAATTCTCTGCTGCCTGTGCTAATTTTGGCCTAATAATTACCACCAAGAAAACACAGGTGTTCCATCAGCCACCACCACAGTTGGAGGACTAGATCTCAGGGGAAAGGTCAGGGCCTTCACATTGAAGAGACAGTTGAAGTCACAAAGATAAATGAGTTTGATAAGGTAGAGAATGAAGGGAGCCAAGAGAAGAGGGCTAAGGACAGACTTTGAGAGCCATAGACATTCAGGGAATAAGAATAAGAACCAGAAAAATGGGGTGAAGAGCAGTCAGAGAGGTAGGAGAGAGTGGAGTCATGCAAGGCAAGAGAGAAGAGACTATTAAGAAAGAGGGACTAGTCAAGTCAAAGGCAGTAGAAAGGAAAAGGATGGTGAAGACAGAGAGGAATCTAGTGAATCTATGTCTATTTGAATGTGGTAGGATATCTGAGAGAAAGTAGTTACCGGAGAATGCTTTTGGATCAAATAATTAAGTAGTATAAAGAACACTAATTCCTGAAATTGGGCAGCTAGGTGGTGCAGTGGATAGAATACTGCATTTAGAATCAGGAATATTTATCTTCATGAGTCCTAATCTGGCCTCAGACTTTTACTAACTACATGACCCTAGACAAGTCACTTAACCCTGCTTGCCTCAGTTCCTCGTCTATAAAATAACCTAGAGAAGGAAATGGTAAATCATTCCAGTAGCTTTGCCAGGAAAACCCCAAATGAAGTCATGAAGAGTTGGACACAACTGAAACAACTCAACAACGACAAAAATCCTTGAAATTAGATTCTCCTCCACACATTCTCCTCCACACATATACCTCCACACATTCCCCTTTCTATTTTGTGACCTTTTTCTCCCTTCTAAAACTGCCCTTGGTGTTGAGTTTAGCCTTACGTCACCAGACAGGATGGGCAAAATAGAAATGGCTCTAGACTTGGAGTCAGAAAACCTGTCTCTAACACTAACTAGCTGCATGAACATGGACAGGTCACTTGATTTCTACCAGTGTGATCTCGGACTAGTCATTTCACCTTTGTAGGCCTCTGTAAAATTGCAAGAAGGGGCTTAGATCAAATGACCAGTAATCTCCCTCTCTAGCTCCAAATCTATGATCTTTCATATAGTCTCCTAGACTCAGTTTTATCATCATAGCTGATACCTACCTTAAAGAAATATCCTGCAGGGCTACATCTTTAACTTTGGGTATAACTACATGAAACTTTCATATTTGATCATCTTTCTGTTCCTGTTAGCCAAAGAAAAAGTTACTAGCTTCTTGACTTACCTTAGTAATAATTTCATTCTTCAAAGAGTAGAGGAACCAACAAAATAAAATTGTCAGACAAAATAAATCTGATCCTTCTTTCACATGACAGCCTTTAAATGCTTAAAGATAGCTATCACGCTCTTTCTCACTTTCCTACAACCCTCTCCAAATCCCACACCAGCATCAAGGGACTCACATCACTCTCATACCATTAACCTGGAACATCAGATTCTCTCTCATATGGCATTGACTCAAGGCTCTTTACCAACCTGGTTACTTACCATCACATTGACCAATGATACAAGTTGCAAAGATGTAGATGTAGTCTAGATCTCAGCAAAAAAGTTTCCTAACAATTAGAGTTGTGCCAAAGTGGGATGGCCTATTTCATAAAATGGTGAGTTTCCCTCCTTTTCCTGTCATCTATTTAAAAGTAGAGATTCCCTTCATGTATGGGTTAGACTAGTTGGTCACAGAGGCCAACCCTTCCTCAAATTCTATGACTCTATGTATGATGTTGGTAACTAATGAATTTAATAGTTAAACAACATCAACAGTATCTATGAAAACCATTTTCACTCAGCATCTCTAGAATAACATGAAAACACTTGCCAATTTGGTTTGTCCTTGTTTATCTGCTAACATATACACTCCCCCATTCTATTTATAGTATGTGCTCAATTTCCCAGAGTAGCCATGAAACCATGTAATTACATTTTGAATCAGAAGTATAGTCACTGACATTAAGTATAGGGGAAAAGATCAGCATATTTCTAAGAACATTGGATTGAAATCAGGAAAAGTAGTTACTGAGGTATTCTATCTACCCTACTGTCACAGATGCAACTGGGCTCTACCTAACTGACCGTCTGAATGAAGGACAAGTTGAAACTGAACTGGTACCAAAATCAGAGCAGAGGGAAGGCTAGGGAAGAGAAGGCAAGGCAAAGCAAGGCAAAGGAAGGGAAGGTAGCAGAAGGAAGGGAAGGAAGGGAAGGCATCAAAATAAATGGCTTCATTGAACCCAGACTTCCAAAGATATTTTAAATTATTTAAAATATAAAGTATTTAATTTATATTAAAATTATGTATGATATATTATTTGCAATGATATGATAATTTATAATATATAATTATTATTTAAAATATATTTAAATTAAATTGTAATTCACTTGGGGACAGAGGAGAGGGAAAAATGTATCAACAAGAGGGCTGATTAGACATACTTTACTAAGAGAGGCTTGTGATAGTTACAACTAAAAACTACTATCAGAGGTTGTCCCAAACTCAGGACTAATTCTCTAAGGCTGTTTCAAATATCAGTCACATAACAAGTTCTATGGGTAATGAGCCCAAATAAGTTCTATGGGTAACAAAATATAAGGATAATTCAGCTTTAAAAGTGACAACTTGTATATACATTCTCACTTCAGGAATCCCTTCCAGAGTACAAACTTGTAAATGTAAAACCTCATAGTTGATGAAAGGTGCTGGTGAAAAGCAGAATTTGGAAATCTGTTACTATGATTTGGATCTCATCAGTACGTACACTCATTCCAACAATGCAGAGCCTAACTTTTGCCTTCTCGTTCCATTTAAATTTTGACCACGTCCTCCCGTAAATCCTCCAAAGGAAACATATTCAACTCACTAGGGGCCATCTTTTAGGAATCAAGATATTATGTGAGTTCCCATGCAGCATGATTGCAGCTGCTTTGAAGTTAGGAAGATCCAAGTTCAAATATGACCCCAGAGACTTCCTGTGTGACTTAACCTCTCTCTGCCAAAGTTCTCCCATCTATATAATGGGCATAATATAGCACCTACCTACTAGGGTTGTTGTGAAGATAAAATGTCATAATGTTTGCGAAGCACTGTGCAAACCTTAAAGTGCTATATAAATGCTAGTTAATATTACCTGCTTTGCCTTTCTCCTGCTTCTTGAATAGCCTGCCTTCTTTTCTGTTCAAACATCTTTTTGGCGATATTATTTACATCACATCTTACCTTTGATTCACCACTAGTCATGTGCTTCAGTCTTTTTGTACTCCTCCACTGCCCTGTGGGTAACCTACAATTATGACTCCTCAGAGAGAAACTATGGTATTCCATGATTTACACCCATAAAGCATCACCAAAAGAATGCTAATATTAATAAGATGAGGTTTTTGTGCCAGGGATGAGGTTGGAATCATCAAAAGCAAAGCACAATTTTTTGACTACAATTCAGCCTGTTCCCTTCTTCCTAATCAATTCTGGTCCCATGTACTAGAAGCACTACGTTATAATAATGATTTTTAAAGTAGCAACATATCAGCTGGGCTCCTATTTTTTTTAGCAAATTGATCTGCTGAATAAAAGGGAGAATCAGAGTGGGAAAATGATGTTACTCTGTGAAATAGGACATTATGTTTTAGTGACTCTGTAGGCCAAAAAACTCATGGACAGTTTGTATTTGGGTTCTTTCACTTGGGCAGATTATTTCAGCAATTCCATGTCTTGGTTCCCTTATTTTAATAAAAGAGTATATTATAAAGTCTAAGTAGAATATTATCCTATGCTTTCTATATGTCTCTTACATAAAAGTTTAAATAATCACCAAGTAGTATACGAAGCTACCCAAATGTCATCCGTTCCAAATCTAAGGATGATCCCTAAACCCAGCCAGCCACCTCACAATCTGTACCATTGTTCACAAAAAGGCCTTGGCAAAAGAGTTTAGATAAATCACTGAAACTCTAGTGTCACTCCTGGAAAAATAATTCAAAACAATGACGGGCCATTAAAGTTATCTTTGTACATTCAGGTCTTTATATCATCTATCTACTTGATCTATTGTATTCAAGTTTACTGACTACTATACCTTTGGAACACTGTTCTCCCTTAACTAGAATACTGGACTTCACCAAAAACTCTGTTCCTCTCCTTTTCTGCCATTCCTCATCCAGTCACTAAACCCCAACAATCCTACCTCAGCCCTATCTATCATATCAATCTTCCCTTTTTCATTCCCTATGTCACCACCATAGGTTACACCCAAATTAGAGCTACCCTTGATTATAATCTTTCACCACTCCAAACTATCCTGCATGCCCCTGCCAGATTCATCTTCCTAATGGAGAGCTCTGATAACATCACTCCCTTACTCAGAAAACTTTCAATACCTGCATATCACATTCTGAAAAAAGAGCAAGCTCCTTAGATTATTCTTTAGGCACCTTTACAATATTGTGACATGTTAACATCTTAGAAGTTTTTTATCACTCATAGTACATAATCTCATGATCTTCTGTCTCATTCCATCTATCTCTATGTCTTACTACTCCTAAATCTATTTTTCAACCTCACTGTCATCTCCAGTCCCTGTTCTGATTGATATCTGGCCACTGGACCGAGACAGCTCTGGAGGAAAAAGTGAGACTGGTGACTTTGCACAGCCCTCACTCAGTCAAATCAAAGTCAGTTGCAAGTCATGTCATCAATTCCCTGATGCCATGGTCCTACAAGTAGTCTGAGCTGCCTGAATGGGGAACCAGCTGTCCAGTTCCAGGTAGACAACTCAGCTTAACTTGTCCTCTCCTCTCCTCTTTCCTTAGGGTATTCTACTCAAAGGAAGGTAAATTTTGATGACCAAAACCTACTTAGTTAACTTGGGGTTTACTGGCTAGATTTCTTTCTCAAGGACCAAGACTTAAAACTAATTCACTCTGGATCTCATGGATTGGATGGATAACAATAGGTCCATGCCCCAAGCACCACTTAATGATTATTTTTTGGGCCCTCCTGGATCAGGGTGAGTATAAATAGTAACTGTTTCTCTTTTGGCCAGCAACTCCTCTCAGCTTGATTTTTTTTAAAGGGGCCATCCCTTGACTCATTTCTTGAAGAAGCCTATTCACTGAATGAGCACTGCCTCACTCAAAGCAAGAATCCAGAAAGACCTTAGCTTCAAAGGGCCAAGGTCTCCCAGTGTATCCTGGGCCATCTCCAGTCATCCTGTTCAATATCTGGTCACTGGTCCCAGATGGCTCTGGAGGAGAAAGTGAGGCTGGAGACTTTGCACAGCCCTCCTTCACTTAAATCAAATTTACAAATCGACAGAAGTCAATGGTTAATCATGGTATCATCTCCCTGATGATACCTTTGTTCTGTATACATTCTCCTCCCTTACCAGTCTCAACCCCTTAATGATCCATCCTCCATTTTCCCATCCCCACTCACTCCTTGTCAAATCCCAACCCTGGATCATTCCCACCATCTTCTTTCATTCTTGCTCATCTACTAATTATCAGAGCTAGAGGAGGTTACACAATCATGCTAATGGGGTCCTGTACAAATGTATCTTAACTAACTCCTCTCAGCAAAAAATCAGTCCTGCTATTCACCTAAATTGATCTCCTGTCTCACTCATCACAATGCCTATTTCAAATTTCTTCCTTCCTCTATATGTCCCATTTTACCTCCTCACTCTACCTTCTAAGCTGGGAACCTTATCTCCTACTTTACAAGGAAAATCAATCACTGTGAGCTCTTCATTCTCTCCCTTAACTCATCTCACATGTCCCTGATTTCACCTGCCACTGTCTCCTCCTTCACTCTATCTGATGAAAAGATGGCACTTCTCACAAACATCAACTCCACTGGGCATGGACTGGATCCTATCCCTTCCTATCTTCTCCAGAAAATTACTTTCAATATCATCCCCATTCTCTCTAATCTTGAATTTCTCTCTGTCTCCTAGTTCTTAACCTGTTCCCTTCAACTATGGCCAAATTTCCCCCATATTTAAAAAAACACTTTCACTAGATCCCACCAACACTACTGGCTTTGGTCTTAAATGTAACTTCCCCTTACCGGTTAAATTCTTTGAGAAAGTCATCTACCCTAGATACCTCTACTTCCTCTCCTTTCACTCACTTCCAACTCTCTGAATTCTGGCTGGTGACCTCAATTACTCTCTTGAAAGTTAATAGCAGTCTCTTACTTGCCAAATTTAATGAATGACCTTTTCTCAGTCCTCATCCTTCTTAAACTCTCTGTAACACAAGCTACAGTTAACTACCCTCTACTCCTGGATACTCTCTCCACTCTAGGTTTTTATGACATTTCTCTCTCTTGGTTCCCCTCTGACTGACTGATCCTTCTCAGTCTACTTTACTGGATTAAATCACACTAACGGTGGATAAACCCCAAAGGTTCTCTCCTGGACCCTTTTCTTCACTTTGGTGACCTCAACAACTCTAGAGATTTACTTATTTATCTCTGTGTAGATGCCTCTCAGATCTACCAGCCCTAATCTCTCTCCTGATCTCCAGTCTCACATTGTGAGCTACTGGACATTTTGAAATGAATGTACTTGAAATGAACAACTCTAGAGATTTACTTATTTATCTCTGTGTAGATGCCTCTCAGATCTACCAGCCCTAATCTCTCTCCTGATCTCCAGTCTCACATTGTGAACTACTGGACATTTTGAAATGAATGTACTAGAAGCATCTCAAATTTGACACATTCAAAATAGAACTAACTATATCCCCCCTCAAACCCACCCTTCTTCTATACTTTCCTATTTTTCTTGAGGGTGTCACTGTCCTTCCAATCACCTAGGTTTGCCACCTTGATGTAATCCTTAACTCTTTGTTTTCACTCATCTCATGCCTAATCTGTTGCAAAAACTGTCATTTCCATCTCTACAACATCAGTCCTATACAGCTCCTTGTCTCCACTCACATAGCCATCACCCTGATCCAGGACCTTATCGTCTCTTGTCTGAACTTGCTGTAGCAAGAGCTTCCTAATTGATCTCCTTGCTTCAAGTCTTTCCTCCCTCCAAACCATCCTCTACCCAGTCCGAAGTTACTTTCCTAAAGGGTCAGTCTTACCATGTCACCCCTTCCCTCTACTCAACAAACCCAAGTAGCTCCCTATTGGCAATAGGATCAAATAGATACAGGGTGTCCCAAAAGTCTTAATGAAGTTTTAGGCTTTTACAGTTAAAACTGGACTAAGTTTTTTGGGACACTCTAGCCTCTTCCATTTGGTAAAGAAAGATCTTTACCATCTGACCTTTCCTATTTTTCCATTCTTCTTACTCATTATTCCCCTCCACATACTCTATAGTCCAGTCATAATGACCTAGTCACTGTTTTTTTTTTCACACAACATTCCACCTCTTAACCTTGTGCCTTTGTATTGACTGTTTCCCATGTCTGAAATGCTCTCCATTCTTATCTCTGCCTCTCAGAATCCCTGCATCCTTTCAAGACTCAGGTCTAATGCTATCTTGGACAGGAGGCCTTCCTGAATGTTCTGATTTCTCTAACACCTTCCTCCAAGTTTTCTTGGTATCTATTTTGTAAGTATCTTTTATATATTTATACATATACAAGCTGTTTTCCTGATCAAATGTAAGTTCTTTCAATGCAGGCACCATTTTATTTTTGTCTTTGTATTTCTAGCACCAAGAAGAGTGCCTGGTATAGAGTGAGTGTGAAATAAATGATTATTTATCAATTGCTATATGGCTGGGAACTTCAGAAGCATAGACTTTACCCATGAACCAGGAGCCAGGTTGTGATGCAAACAACTATGCTAAAACCATATTCTTCCATCCCATGATCCACTCAAAAGCTTCTTTCAGGTCTTGGAGTGTGTGCACGTGCACACAAACACACACACACACACACACACACACACATCACCACCACCACTACTAACACCACCACTCCCAATCTCCTACTTATGCAAATGGAAATTCACTTTTCCAAAGGGCACATGAGAGACATCAACCTCTTGCAAAGTACAGAAACAAAGCTCAAAAACCTGAGGAAAGAAGTGAACTAGAGACTAAGTAAGACTAGCTTTTCCCAGAAGTATGGATTCAATTGAGTTCTCCAGCAGCCACAGCACCACATGCATTGATATGGCACTTTAAGGTTTGCATAGCACTTTGCAAAAATTTCCTCATTTGATCCTCACAGCAACCCAGAGAGGTGGGTGCTGTGATTGTTCCCACTTTTCAGATGAGGAAACCAAGCCACAGAAAGGTTAGTGACTTGTCAGGGTCACAAAGCGAAGAAATGTTGGACTGGATTTGAGCCCAGGCATTCCTGACTCCAGGGCAGAATTCTATCTACTATGCTACCTAGATGTCTTAGAGTGACTAATATTCTCTCAGTAGCCTGGGAGGGTAGCTAGCATAAAATAACCAGAGAGGTTGGGGATTTGTGGTTGGTTCTTTCAGAGAGACTACATGAGAGGATGTCCCAGAGGGGCAAGGTGATACTTGTGGCTAATTGCACACAGCTGGCATCCTGAAGTCTGTAACTGTTAATAGTTCATGATAACATGCAGCTTCCCACACCTGAGCATAAGCTCCCTGACCACAGACATCACTAAGATGTTGTTCAATACAAGGCTAATATAATTTTCCTGAAAATTAGAACAGTCCCCCAAAGAACTGGTTCCCCATAATAGGGGCAAGGGAGAGAGAAAGAGAGAGAGAGAAGGGGGCAGGGAGGGAGTCAGCCAAGCAGAGGCTGCATGACTACTTGTTAAGGATGCAGTAGAAGAAATTCATGGAATCAACAAGGAACTGAATGAGATCACCTCTAAGAGACCTTCCAATTTCCATGCCTGAATCTGACCAAACCCATTTCCATTATTTTAAAACTCTTTCTGTACTTTCAAGTACCAAATAAAATGGCAGTTTCTCCATGGTCTAACTTAATCCCCACACTCATCCCTTAGACAGAAATGTTCTTTCTCAACTCTTTGAGCTCTCATGAAATTTTGCTTTGTTTTTATTCTGAACTTATGGATGAGGGCTGAACTTGCTGCCTCTGTCCCAGATTGGATCTGCCTGTAATCATGCCCTCCACTGGGACTGAGCCCAGCTGGTGGGGCCCTATCCAGTCATCCTGATTTATATCTTGTCAATGGACTCAGATGAATCCAGAGCAGAAAGTGAGGCTGGTGATATAGCCCTTGCATAGTCTTCCCTCATTTAAATCCAATTCACTTGCATGTCATGGCATCACCTTCCTGATGCCATGATGTTCTTTGAGAATGAAGGACGAATAGCAACAACGTTCTGAACTTAGCCAGTAGAAAATAAAATCAGCATTCCTGTATACACAGCAAAACTGAAAAAAGATTTATATGAAATTGAAAACATTTACTATGTACAGCTTGCTTTTCAAGTAAAAAATAAATTCAATATGCAACTTTCAAAACTGTCCTATCTGTAATTCCTTCTGGTCTCTCCACTTTTTTTATGTGACTATCTTTTCTTTTTTGAGTGAAGGGACTATCCTTTCTGTTATCCTGCTCTTCCCCTCCCTACCCCACCCTCAAAATATACATAGTAAAAGAAAACAAAAAGCTTATGGAAAATAAGTGTGGTCAAGCAAAGTACATTTCCATCCTAGCTTTGTCCACAAGCATATGTCTTATTCTACAACTTGAGTCCATCACCTCACCGTCAGGAGGTGGGTGGAGAACACACTACCTCACTGGTCTTTTTGAATCTTTGTTGATCATTGTATCGATCAAAGTTCTTAAGTCTTTCAAAGTTATCAACTCCAAAGTGATTGTTATACAAATTGTTCTTCTGGTTCTACTCACTTCATGCTACATCAACCAAGTCTTCCCAAGTTTCTTCCAAAACATTCCTTTCTTCATTTCTTACTATGCAACAATATTTCATTACATTCATATACCATCATTGTTCAGTCATCCTCAAATGTATAGCATCCAGATTCTTAGAGGAGAGGTTGAGGGAGTTGAAGGAAGAAATTGACAGCAAAACTATACTAGTGGGGGACCTCAACCTCCCTCTTTCTAAACTTGATAAATCTAACCTCAAAATAAACAAGAAAGAGGTTAAGGAGGTAAATAAAACTCTAGATAAGGTAGATATGATAGATCTTTGGAGAAAATTGAATGGGAATAGAAAGGAATATACCTTTTTCTCAGCAGTACATGGAACATTTACAAAAATTGACCATGTACGAGGACATAAAAATCTCAAAATCCAGTGCAGAAAGGCAGAGATAATCAGTGCATCCTTCTCAGATCATAATGCAATAAAAATTATATGTAATAAAAGGCCATGGAAAGATAAAGCAAAAATCAGTTGGAAACTAAATAATTTAATCCTAAAGAAGGAATGGGTTAAAGAAGAAATCATAGAAACAATCAACAACTTCATTCAAGAGAATGACAATAATGAGACAACCTACCAAATCTTATGGGATACTGCAAAAGCAGTTCTTAGGGGAAGTTTTATATCTTTGAATGCCTACATAAATAAAATAGAGAAAGAGGAGATCAATGACTTGGGTATGCAGCTGAAAAAGCTAGAAAAAGAACAAATTGAAAATCCCCAAGAAAATACCAAATTAGAAATACTGAAAACCAAAGGAGAGATTAATAAAATTGAAATTAAGAAAACTATTGAATTAATAAATAAAACCAATAGTTGGTTTTATGAAAAAACTAATAAAATTGATAAACCTTTGGTCAATTTGATTAAAAAAAAGAAAGAAGAAAATCATATTACTAATATTAAAAATGAAAGGGGTGAACTCACCTCCAATGAGGAGGAAATTAAAACAATAATTAGAAATTATTTTGCCCAACTTTATGCCCACAAATTCGATAATCTAAATGAGATGGATGAATATTTTAAAAAATACAAATTGCCCAGATTAACAGAAGAGGAAATTGAATACTTAAACAACCCCATCTCAGAAAAAGAAATTGAACAAGCCATCAATGAACTCCCTAGGAAAAAATCTCCAGGACCAGATAGATTCACAAGTGAATTCTATCAAACTTTTAAAGAACAGTTAATTCCAATACTATATAGACTATTTGGGAAAATTGGGGAAGAAGGAGTACTCCCAAATTCTTTCTATGATACAAATATGGTTTTGATACCCAAGCCAGGAAGAGACAAAACAGAAAAAGAAAATTATAGACCAATTTCTCTAATGAATATAGATGCAAAAATTTTCAACAAGATTTTAGCAAAACGAATACAGCATTTTATCAAGAGAATAATACATTATGATCCGGTAGGTTTCATACCAGGAATGCAGGGCTGGTTCAATATTAGGAAAACTATTAGCATTATTAATCATATCAACAACAAAACCAACAAAAACCACATGATTATCTCAATTGATGCAGTCATCCCCAAATGGATGGGCATCCCTTAGTTTCTAGTCTTTGCTATAACAAAGAGCTGCTATAAATATTTTTGTACATATGGGTCCTTTAGCTCATTCTTTGATCTCTTTGGGGTATAGATCTAGTAGTTGTACTGATAGGTCAAAGAATATTCTTAGTTTTAATTTGGGGGGCATTATTCCAAATTGCTTTCCAAATGGCTGGACCAAACTTCTCTCTCTCTCTCTCTCTCTCTCTCTCTCTCTCTCTCTCTCTGTCTCTCTCTCTCTCTCTCTCTCTCTCTCTATCTCCACAACATTTCTAGCATTTGTCCCCTCCTCTCCAATCACATTATAAGTGCCCTAATTCAGACCCCTCATTATCACTCACCTGAATTATTGTAATTAACAGTCTCCTATCCTAATTGGTGTCCCTGTTTTTATTCTTCTTCCTTCAGTACTTTATTCACAAAGCTGCAAAAATAATCTTCCTAAGGCTGACCATGTTACTGTTCATCTCTTATTCCTTGTTCTTGCCATATAATGCTCCCCAAACCATTCAGGAGTCTGATATTACCTCCAGAATAAGATATAAACTCTGATTTTTAGGACCCTTTGTAGTCCAACTTCCACCTACCTTCCCTTGTTTCATACAGCTTTCTTTCATCTACTCTACCTTGCAGCTAAACTGGGCTATTAGCCTTTCCCAAATCCAATACTCCGTCTTTTGCTTCCGTAACACCTTGCCTGGAATGGACCCTCTCTCTTCACCTCCATCTTTCAAATTCCTTACAGTCTGCCAAACTCAACTCCTGGGCCAGCTCCTTTAACTAGCCTTCCCTCATACTCCTAACTACTGGACTCATCTATCTTTTGTCTTCATTATTCCCCATTTTATATTTAAATGTATTATGTATCATATTTATATTTGTTATATTTTATATCAATATAGATCTTGCATTCCCCCAATAAAATGAAATTCCCTCAAAGGCAGAAATGGTTTCATTTTTAATTATGGAATCCCTGGTGCTTAGCATAGTACCTAATACAGTAGAAGCTTATTAAACATTAAGTTGAATGAAAATGTTTCTTTAATTTGATAATGAGCAGGCCTCTTTAATCTGGACAACTGATATATTTTGGAGAAGGATGCTCTGTGCTGCCTTGTTTAAGACTTCCAAGATATTTCTTTCTTTCTTTCTTTTTTCTTAAATGACTGCTGATAATTTGTCTTACCCTGTCCCCCTCTCCAGATGGTCTCTATCTGATGTACTTCCAAACATTCTAATTTTAATTTCTCATTCAACATTGAGCTACACATTGTTATTCTATGTTTCCATAAAGGTATCAATGTAACTCATTTAATCCTATTTTGTACCCCCAAAAAATTCCAGAAGGTAATACAATCTACACATGAATTTGCCCTATGCAAGTTGCTAAACCAGAAAATTATATTCTATTTCATCAGCACTGAATGAATCTGTTATCATCAGTGTTGGTTTTTCCCTCCCACTGTGTGGTTCACAAACTAGCCATGATTTCTTATCCTGTGCAGTTTTTATCCATATCCTCCTAGGTCCCTTAACCCTACATAGATAAAGTCAAAGGACTCTAGAAAGAAGGTTGATCAAAGAAGTTGGCAGGTCAGACACTTTTTCCAGTCCCCACTAACACAAAAAAAAACCCCAAAGAGGAATTCTTCACAAGATATAGAGCAGTTACAGACGACGAGGGAGAACACTGATAAAACAACACACTTGTGATTTCATACCAGATAACGCTTATTCTTAAATCATTAACTCAGCACCTTCCCTCACCAACACCCACTTGCCCAAAGGAATACACAAGCTATCCTCATGTCCTTGCCCAGGACCAAAAGATGGATCTCCTTCTCCTACAGAGACTTTACTGGAATTCCTTATCCCCACTATATCCCCAAAAGGGAAGAAGTTGAGGCAGCTTTGAAATTAAGTGCATTCAGCAACAAAGGTGAGTCAAAAAGTTGATAAGAATGTAAAAAAAAACCAAAACCTAATTCATAATTGACCAGTAAACTCTACTTCAAAAAGTCAGCAGGTGACCTGAAGAACAAAAAATATTGTTTTAAACTAGAGGTTCTCTATCAAAACTCTAGAAAACCTTTCAAAAATAGAAAAGCATTCCAGCAAATAATGAAAGTTGCACTTTCTTTGATGTTTGTTCCCTCTCAAAGTAACCTGTTCCTGGGTCGTCTGCAAGCTGTGAATTGTCCTAATCTGATAAAACTGCCATATCCACGTAAATGTATAAAAACTTGCAAAAATGTGTAAAACATATTCCTTGAAAAGAGAAATTTAGTATAAATTTCATCTTGGATTTCTCTCTTCCCTGCATTTACAGTAAAAATTTGATTATTCCTAAGCATAACTCTCTTTGTTAGGGGAGTTTCCCCCTTAAATTGAGTAAAGGGAAATTTAAGAGGAAAAGGTTGATACGTCAAATATTTCAAAAGAAGGAAAACTAGATAAAAATCCAAAGCACTGGAAGGTAAATACAAAAGACCCAAAGACCAAAAAGAAGGATGAATAGAAAATCCTCAAAGAGATTACAAGGCTCTCTTAACAAATATTACAAAACAAAAAAGTAAAGTGAACAAATGGCTGGTGAAACACAGAATCCTGTGGAATACAAAAAAGCACGAGGTTTTTTTTTAAAATAGCCATTTTTCAAGAGAAATTAAAACTGAAACAAAAGAAATTGGGATGAATTTTTGTGAGAATTTACAACTCTTTTTTAAAGAAAGTACAGATGTCCTGACATTTATTAAAAGGCTTGTTACAACACTAGAGTTGTTAGAAAATGAGTTAATTGGAGATAATAAAATAAGAATAATCAGCAAATACACAAACTCAGGAGAAATTCAAATTCAAATTCAGTAAACAGAAGCTTGAATTAACCATGTCCTATGCAGGAGAATTTATAACTCTTAGTGTAGTATTTTTTTAACTCAATTAGTGGGTTAAAAAAATGCATCCCAGGAGTTTCTCCAAAGAAATGAAAGAGATATTAAAAGATTTAGAGGGAAGTACTGAAGTAGAAGAAAATCTAGCAAACAGAAGCAAAAGGTAGCAATGTTACAAAAGAATATATGAGCTCTAAACAAACAAAAGCTATTGACTTTGAAGAAAGAATGCACAGACATGTACTAAGGACCATGTTCAATGAGAACATGAAAAGTCAAAAAACTTGAAAACTAAATATATAAAACAAATGACCAATTTAGAGAATCCAGAGATTGTGTCCAGAAAACAGCTCTATTTCAAATTCTAACACACATAAGAGTTAAACTTACCAATTGTAGTATTGTCCCTTGGTCTTGCCAATAGATGACTCAGTGGATAAGGCATTGGGCCTGCATTCAGGAACACTTAAGTTCAAATCTGACCTCAAACAGTCACAAACTCTATGACCTTGGGTAAATCACTTAATCTCTTTTTGCCTTAATCTGCTGGAGAAGGAAGTGACAAACCACTCCAGTATCTCTGCCAAGAAAACCCCACACTGGGCCACAAAAGAGTCAGACGTGATTCAACAGCAACAAGAGAGTTTATAAGATTCTACTGTGCCATTTTTTTTTTGGCTGATTACAATATCATTTTCAGTAAAGTGAAAGGTTACTTTAACAGCCTTTCTCCTACAAGATGTCTTCCATGCAAATGTTAAAACATTTCATAATTCCTTGGAAGAATAACAACAATTTATTGATTTTTAATACTGACAGGTATAAAACAGAGAAGCAAATACTTGTCAAAGGCAATTGCCACAATGATTGAGGATTTGCCACATTTCTAAATAGATACATTTCCTATAGATGATGAAGTCCTTCAGTAGGTCATATTTTTGAATGATGTGCTGTTTGCATCAATCCTAGCACAACAGTATCAGCAGCAATAGCAGCTAACATTTTATATAGCACAATAAAGTAAAACACTTTAAATATATCATCTCATTTGTTCCTAAATGAAGTTCATAATTACCATTTTTTTAAAGGAGTTTGGCCTAACTATTCATCCAAGAAAAAATAAGTTTATGAAGAAAGTCTATTGATACTTGTGATATTCAGGTAGAAGGACAGCACATATAGTTCTTAGGATTATAAACCTAGAGCTGGGAGTTCTAATCATATGATTTTACAGAAGAGGATGCTGAGGACAAGGAAGCTCAAGTGACTTGCCCAACGTCATAATAGTAGTAATCATCAGAAAAAAATTTAAAATCATGTCCTTGTCTTCTTCAACTAATACCTTTTCCACTATGCTTTTAAAGAGCTGAAGATTCCATGTGGGACAAAAAGAATCCATTTACTGACACAAATAATCTTCTAGTAAGCTATATTTCTATGAATCATGGAATTCCATAACCCAAAAAGAATTTTAGTTTTCCCAAAAAGCAACAGAGAGGCATTCTAATAATAAATAAGCTCTAGCATCTTACCAATTGAGCAAAAAGTGGTGTAAATTTCATCCCTGGAAAGCTATATAATTGAAAATTTTATTTTATTTATCACCTCAAATTTATTTTCTCTCCCTTTCAATCAATTGCATTTAATAAATTTAGTAATAAAGAGGAGTCTGTTGCAGAAAATTGCTTGCACTAGATTATTAACTTTTCATACCTTCATCAAGGATACATAACTTTTGTGAGTATATTATTTTCATAGAGTTTTCATCATCTCCTCACCACCCTACCTACACTCTAAGCCATCATTCTCAGCTCCCTTTCACTAGAACTTTGGATTCTATCTCTAGGTTTCCTGGCTCTAATGGGTAAGGTTTTGCCTTATCTTATACAGAACCAATTCTTCACACCACACTGGTCATCTCCTTGTCATGCTGTCTAGACTTCAGTCATCAAACTCATCACCCTCTCACTGCAACTTTGAACTCTGTCTCTGGGTCTCCAAGCTCTGATACTAGTTTTCACCATATCTTACATGGAACCAGGATTTTCCTTGACGCTTCATATCCTCATAAGCATCAATGGGCTTTCTTCACCAATTATTTTCATAAACTTTTCTCTTCCCCCTTTGAATCTTTTAAGTGTTGCCTTCCCTGATTAAAATGTCTTGCTTGTGTTTGTATCCCCAGTGTTTAGTGTAATGCCTGATACATAGTAAACATTTAATAAATGTTTTTTCTTTCTGTGTAGATATGAGGAAAGCATTAGGAAGAATTGCTCTTTATTAATATTTTCTTGACAGTCCTTTTTTCTTTACTTAAAGGATTTGGCTCTGGGCTTACTCTCACAGTGGCAGGTCAGGTGCCCCACCCCAGGTGGCTTTATTTCTCTTCAGAGTTCAAAGGGAACCTAAGGACCTTGGAGGTAGTTTTCTAATACGATGGCTCATGAGCCCCATCCAGTGAATTCGTCCAATATCAATTACTGGTTGATGCATTCCCCCAATATCATCTAACCAAGGACTATTACCACAATATCACTATAAATCAGTACTAACAAGGTTTTGGATTTGGTCTTTGGGAGAAGATATATATATATGTATATGTATGTATATATATACACACACACGTTTATATACATACATATGTACGTATATGTATATGTATAAATGTATGTATGAATATGAAGAGGAACCATGGAATTTTGGAACCTCCACATTTAGGGGGCTAAAGGAAGAAGAGCTTTCTCAGTGAAGGGGTGGGGACAAAAGCCAGATTTATGAAAGTTAAGGAGAGTGGGAGGTAAGGAAGTGGAGGCAACAAGGTATAAATAATATTCATTTAAGAAGTTTGGCTGTGAAAGGAAGGACAGAAATTAGATAGTAACTAGTAGGAGAAATGGGATCCATTGAAGGATTTCTTAAGATAGCTGTATGTTTCCAAGTAAAAGGGAGAAAGTCAATACAGACAGAGATAGCAAATTGGACCGAGAGAGGATTTAAATGAGAGGGTTAGGTACTGAGAGAGGAGGTGGGAGAGGATTAAGTCAAAAACACAGATCTAACATACTCTAAGCATTTTTCTGGATCAATTGCAGCCCAGAATCCTGAAACAGATAAAGACATAATTAGGGTAAACTAAGCCCATACAGACCTGATGACCAAAGGTGCTGAGAATATATACAGTAAACTTTCTGACGTAACTATGTTCAGGTAAAGGTCAGGAATAAGACTATGTTCTCTAAATAAGGAAAACTAAAGATATACTAAACAGTGCTAAAGCCACTGGAATTAGCATATAGACTTCCATTTCCAAGATAAGATCTCTTGTAAATTTGTAATTGAAGATTAAGCTAAGAAGTGATTAAAAAGCTTAGTCAGAAGACACTCAGTTTGGCTATTATAAATCTTTTTAACTCTATTACATTTCTTCAAATCCATGTCCCACTTGTGTCTCGTCCTGGAACTTCCCTCAATATCTAGGGCCCCCTCACCTTAAAATATTCTTCTGTCTGTCCAGACCTCTTCTCCCACTGGTGAATTGCTACTGGGGACTCCATTTTGTGGAGGGACCCAGGCATGCCAGACTTCATTGTAAAGTAGAGAGAGCTGGCAGCCAAGAAATGCACTAATTTAGAATATAAAAGCTCATTTGTAAAACAGTACCGGGGAAGATGGTGGAAGATAAGAAGCAGCACTCTGAAAAAGCAGTGGGAGTAAAAACAAGTCTAAAGAAAGCTTGGAATGATACCTAAACGAGCCACATCCTACCAAAGAAACATCTCTTGAATCTGCCCCACTTCTCTGCTCTGAGAGGAGAGAATTCTGCAACCCTCATCACCTTACTCTCTTGGACGATGGTCCTAATGGTGGGTCTGCCTGCCTCAAAGCTATCCCCAGTCCAATCCATCCTTCGGGCACCAAAGTAATTTTCCTAAAGTGCAGGTCCTGCCTTATTACCATCCTTACCCCACCCCCACCATGAACTCCACCCCACTTCCAACTCCAATGGGTCTCTAATACCATCAGGATCAAATATAAAATCCTCTTTTCAACATTCAAATCTATTCATAACTTAGGACCCTCCTACCTTTCCAGTCTTCTGACATCTTACTCCAAGGCATATGGGGTATTCCAGGAGGACTAGCACCTCCAGTATGAGGACTGGCTAAGTCCTTTTCAGGGTTGCTCATTCACCTTTGGTGTTCACCTTTCATTCAACTCTCACCTGTGGCTCCAAGAAGCTGTAGCATGTACAGCAAGCCACACCCCAGTAAACTGCCTCTCAGCCGATGGCTAAACTAGGCCTTGAAACTGTCAGTGGGTTAAGCTGATGTCATCCCCAAGCATGTGAAGACTTACCCTGATGGAATAGGTGGGTGAGAACAACTTGTTTCAATAGCCATGAAGGCAGCCTAAAGCTGGCACTGTGGAGGGCTTAAAGGTATATTAGACATTGAAAATGCCAAGGTCATCCACTGTGTCCTGGGTCACTCTGACAAGTAAAAGTCATCCTGATTTTTGTCTTGTCACTGGCCTTTGATGACTCTGCAAGAGAGAGTAAGGCTGATGACTTTGTGTAACTGTCTCACTTAAATCCAATTCATGCACAAGTCGAGACATCACTTTGTCTCTTCATAAATGAAGGACAAACAACCTGACAATATCTCACTCCTCCCCTTGTACTCTTCAATCCACTGATACTGGCCTCCTGGCTGTTCTAAGAATTAGACACTCTATCTCTCAGCTCTAAGCAGTTTCTTTTGTTTTCCCCTCATTTGGGACCACTCTCCCTCCTCATCTCCCCCTGTTGGCTTCCCTGACCACCCTTAAATCCCAGCTAAAGTCTCATCTTTACAGGAAGCCTTTCCCAATCCCTCTGAATTTCCTCTGAAAAGAGACTTGTCTTCTCTCTTTTAATTATATATGTGTGTGTGTATATGTTATATCCTATATATATAATATGTTTGGTTGGTCTCTCTGTTGTATTCCAGCACACAGCACAGTGCCTGGCACATAGTAGACACTTAATAAATGTTTATGGACTGACTGACAAAAGTATGCATAGATGAAACTGGAAGAAGGTCAACAAATAGATGTAAAATAGAACAAAATTGTCAGTTCTCTATATTCTATTTTCATCATCAGTGGGAAAGGAACAATTAATGGAACTGGGGCCTTAATATTTCAGTTTCTGAAATGCTAAGTGAAGAAACTGAAATGGAATGTAGGAAGACAGCCCAGAAGAGCAGCTGAACTAGCTAAGTACACACAGAAGAAATCCATATAGAAAGTAACTCAGTCTTGTAACTATTATGAGGTATTTTTCTATAACATATCTCAGAGAGAGGATAATATCTTCCCCCAAAAAGGAAAAATTATCATCTATATTATTAATATTCAAGAAGATGTTCCAGAAAATATTAAAAAATTACTGACCCATATTTTGTTTTCCTATCTTCTTAAAATCATTGTGAGAAGAATTTACTTGTATGTTGAAGGTATTGTAGATGAAAATATGTGAAAGAACACAAGATCCTGTGTTCTTTATTGATTTTTTTTAACTATTTCATTCAATAGAATAAAACTCTATCTTAAAGGCTCTCCTACCGCAAGGAGTCTCTCATATAGATGTGTCCATTTCATACAAGAGTCTGAAAAATGCAACCAAAATGGGGAGGGGTTAATAGGAGAGGGGGAACAGATTATTTGTACTGAGGAGAGCTAGTGATAAGATGATCATTTAAAAAAGAAGAAAAGAATGTATTTAAGCATTTTTAAATTCACAGAAGAGAACAAAAAGAAATTTGGAAGTAACCACAGCCAAGTAGAACAGCTTTGAAAGTAACATGTTGAATTTTTTTCAAACAGGATGTATGTAATATCCAATTTTGCATATAATACTCTTTTTTATTCTATTTTGCATGTGGAAATGTTTTTGGTTGGGGTACTCAGTAGATTCTGAATAAAAAAGAGGAAAAAATAAAAATGCAAATAGATAATTCAGCTAGTAACTCTCTGATTCCTAACATCAAACAAGGCATAGAACAGGAAGAGGTGTGCTCACCAAAGGTGTTTCATATTGAGAAGACATGAAGGATGTCTTCTACAAGATTCAAATGAAAGAAGTACTCCCTATAGATGGTAAGATGTACTAGCTCCTCAAATTTGCCAGTGATATTGCACTATTTGTATCAATACCTGTAAAATGACAGACTCTTCTTAACGAGATCAGCCTAATAATCCACAAAGGAAAAACCAAATGGACCAAAAAAAAGTCTATTCTCCAGATTTTGACATGCTAATCTACATTGAATTAATGCTCGTGTACATATATTTAGTGTAGACACTTCATACAGTCTGTGACTTGGGTCCAATTTGAATAGGAGGAAGAGAATAGTATAAAGTGCACCTGGAAAATTGCAATGCTTTCAACAATTCCTAACTGCTCTTTGATGTAAAGGCCAAACTTTTAAGCACAAATATTATCCTGGTCATTTAAATCTTGAAACACCACAATCAAAGAATAAGTACTTATTAAGTGCCTGTTACATACTATGCCCTTGGCAAAATGCTGGGCATTCAAAGATCAAAAACAGATATGGCATTCTCTGCTCTCAAAGAGCTTATATTCACTATAGTTTTCAAAGAAGTAAAGTTGTGGGTGACAAAAGGGCAATGGAAATCACTGGGTACAAATAAGTTGGTCTATACTCAAGAAATAGCCTAAAGAATATCATTAGGGAAATGTATGATCAGAAAAGGATCAGGGTCATTCATGCAGCACAAGTAAGAAAAAACAGGTAGACAACTGTTCTAGTAATTAGGACCCTCAAAACATAAAAAACATGGAGGAAGACAGTGAGTGCTCGGTCCAGGGTCTACAGAAATATGTGGAAATAAATTGCACAGGATAAGACTACATGGATGAAAAAGAATATCAAAGAGGTAATACATCAGTGGACATATAGATCCACTGAAGTTTCAATTATTGAGTCAATCAAGTCAGATTTTTTATTTAATTGCAGTTTTATTGTTATAAAGTTAAAGGACTAGATTACATGTCTTTATTTTGCTTTTCAGTTACCCATATTTAAGGATAGACTCACTCAAGAGACCTATGCTCATCTAAAAATTACTTTTATCCACATGGTAGTAGTTACCTAAACTGCAAATATAATCCTCATCAGCGAGTAGCCTTAATAATAGTCCATTATTTTTCAAAATTTTAAAACAATGCCTTCAAATACCAATGATGTGCTTCTAATTTTGGTTTTTCTAATCATTATTCATGTAAATAAATATTATATTAACTTTTTTAAAATTAATTACTAAGATTGACATTAAAATCTCCTTAAATAAAGAAATGTTGGTGACAGAGAAATTAAAAATTCTCAAGAGACATAGTTTAAGTTTCCCATGAGCTCTGCGTGACTGGAAAAAGAAACAGTATACAGTCATTTACTTGAATCAAGACACAACACATGTTGAATAGCAATAAATACTATAAGAGTAATATATCAAGGGGGAGCCCCTTGCCCCTTTCAGGAACCAGGAACAATCCTGGGAGTAACTGCTGAAAGCTACCAGTTCTGTCCCTCTCTTGCCACCTTTGTAAAGCATGACAAGACTAGCTACCTTAGAGGAAGATGGAAAGTCTAAATACAACTAAGAAGAGAATACGAGTGCCTCTAAAAGGTTCAATGGAAGGCAATGAGAAGAATAGAGAGTTCACTTTTCAGTTTACTTTTCCTTTTCAAGGAAAGGAAAAAATAAACAGTTTTGGATTCAACATGAAGTTACCTGGAGCAAAAAAAAAATGTCTTTTTTAAGCAATTCAAGAAAGAATTGTTCCAATAGCAATCTGATATGACCATTTGAACAAAAAGTAGAGGTGTAGCTTGTTGTTATTCAGTCATTTTTCAGTCATGTCTGTATTAGCAACCACACCAGCCCACAGGGTGGGCTGCTAACACAGGTTCATTAATCTGCTTTTCTAAAGGAAAGACAGTTTTAAAGGCGTTAACAATCTTACTTTAATTAGCAGACAGATAAGTAGTCTAAAAAAGAATCCAATAGACAGGGCTCCAACTGTCTAAACAGAATAATACAATCACCCACATCCACCACTTGACTGGGAGAGCACCAACATATGAGTAGTCAAGGGGCTCTTAACAAAGAGCTACCCAGAGTCTGGCCCAGGGAATCAAAAGGTCCTTCTCCTGAGCAAGCCCCCAAAGCAAAATGCCAACCTCCTGGAATATATAACAAAGACTCAGCCCAATTGACTTAGAGCCAGAAGGCACAAAACCCATGTGACTCAGTACTGTCGTGAATTATCAGGGTTCAAAGGAGATTAATCCTTCAGGTGTTTACAGTTTAGCCTGAGTCTAGGAAATTGAACTCCAGGAAAAAAAAAATCAAAAAATCCCACTTTGTTTATGCTTACAATATCTAACTCTTTGTCACCCCATTTGGGGTTCTCTTGGCAGACATACTGGAGTGGTTTGCCATTTCCTTCTCCATCTCATTTTACAGATGAGGAAACTGAGGCAAACAGGGTTAAATGACTTGTGGAGGGTCAAACCTCTAATAAGTGTCCAAGGCCAGATTTGAACTCAGAAAAGATGAGTCTTACTGACTCCAGGCCCAGCACTCTATCCACAGTGCCTCCTAGCTGCCCCTAGAGGTGTAGCACCCAAGTGTAGAACAAGGAAAGGATTAAATAAGATGGAGACTCTCTGGACCCAGAGGTATGAATGTGCTATAATGACTTCAAAGGCTCAAGTGAAATCACGCTACAGACCAGCTGCTTGAGAGCTAGCGAGGAGTTAACTAGAACCATCTACTAAAGGGAACATCAAGCTGAGTGACAGGATTTAAAATGTCTGTTGGGAGCTGAGGAAAATCCTAATGATGAGGAAATATATGCAACATTCCAAGAATATTGAACAGCAGCAGAAGAAGTTTGTACGGGAAGAAGCAACCAGAAGCCATCTGCTGACAAAAGAGACATGGAAGGGAAGAGTGAACTCCAAACTCTCCCCTTTACGTGGCCTCACCCAGGTCACTACGCAAGTCAGGAGAGCTATAAACATGTCCCGGAAGAAGGTCACCCACCAGAAGGAGGGTAATCTCTTGCTTTTCTATGGACTCAGATGTAAATCTCTGGGTCCTTTACTATGTAAATAATCTTGCTTTATGTTTAAAACCCTAGTTTTAGCCTAGTTAGCTGTAAGGGAAGCTTGTACTACCTTATGGTGGGTGAGGGAGGAGAGGGGAGAGGGAGAAGAGTAATTCTACACAAATAATTCTACATGCAAAAGTGCCCAGGGCTGGAACAACTAGCCAAATAAATGAGAGGGCCTCCAAAGCGTACTCAGATCCTTCATGCCAGAGACAACCTCTAACAAATGAGTTATAATAATATTATTATTCCTTATCATTTGACAGGCCGAAGTGAATAGGTGTTCTTCAGATTACTTGCTGTCCTAATGTTTTCAAAGCCCCTTGACATCACCACTCAAAATTCTTTTAAAATTCTAGAATAGATTACTATTCCTCCTATTATTAAATCTTTATTTATCTGTTTTATCTGCATAAGTGATCCCTACCTTTTCTTTTCCCATTTATTCTGGATATATCATTCCTTTTCTTCATCTCATACATCTGCACTGTTAATTATAGCCAATGTGACAAACTAAAACCATGAAAAGAGAAAGAACTTGTGTTATAATGCATTTTCCTTAGCTTTCTAATCTCAATGATAAAAAGAAGATTCTCAACAATTCCCCATCACTGAACATTTACTACTTGACATGAAAACATTACCTATCTCCAAATGAACAGAACATAAGTAAATTCTCCTTCCCTCCCATCCATCTTACAATGTAGTTATTTTTCCCAGGTAAAAATGTTTTCAAATTCTGACTTAGCAGACTGCTGTCAGAAGAAAGAATTTTAACATTCTATAATAACTAAAATGTGACTTACTCAAACACACATTTTATGACCCTTTCTGATTTCCCATTTATAATCTAACCTTCTGTGAAGTAATCCACCAAATATCCTATGAGTGATGAGCCTTATTATTCCCACTCTGCAAGTGAGAAAAATGAAACGTGAAAAGATTAAAGATAACTCTACACCATAACAAAGCACTGCACAAAAGTACGACTATTAATTGGGGTGATATTACATTTGATGCTTAACAGTGCATCTTAATTGATCATGTGATGATATGCATTAATAAAGACATCACATTGATTTAATAATCATTACTCAAATCATCTTGTTTTTCAGCTATCCAAATCCAACCAAAGAGTCTTGTTAAATAAGACCAGTTAACACTGTCATAAAAACAGAATAGTTAAGTTTAATTGAAAAAAAAAAGAAATAGCATTAGGCAAGCCACTAAAATCTTCTGGTCCTAAGTTTTCTTCTTATATAAAATGACATGATTGAACATGATGGTTTCTCTGACCCCTTTCATTTCCAAAATTCTAAAATTCTGTTGTGCAATTAGAACTCCAAATTAGGTAGATCAACAGAAGCAGCAAGGCTTAAGGATGGAACGCTAGACAGAGAAAAGACCTAGTTTCCAGTTTGACCCCTGACAGTAACAGCTGGCTGGTGGAACTCACTCTGAGCAGGCTATTTAGTCATGACATTCCCCAGACAAAACCCAAGGAATGGTATGTTAAATTAAGTCAACAAGCATTTGTTAAACTTGAGTAACTGCTGGGCACTGCACTGTGCTTAGAATACAAAAATAAGCAAAAAAAGAAAGACACTCACTGCCCTCAAGGAGCTTCTATTCTAATGGGGGAAGACCACACAGTTTGAAGAGAAGGGAGCAGAGCTCAAAGAGGAATAAGGGAGTGAACATGGCTGGCCTAGATTCGCACCTTAAAATGGAGATTCTAGGAGGAACTGACCAATCAGAAGAAGGAGCATCAGAGACAGAAAGATCTTCCTAAGTAAGAAGATTTCTGGGTCATGACAGAAATAGAAAGGTGGGGAAGGGATGTGCACAGGAATTTAGCCCATAGAGAAATTAAAAAGGTTGCAAATAAACTAAATCAGAGATGATTATTAAAAAAAAAAAAAAAACTCCCCATGCTGAAGGTATTGGAGTATGAATGTAGATAAACACATCAATTCCCCACCTCATGTTATAAAAAAAAAAAAGACCTACCCCAGAGGAAGATAATGACAAAATTTTAATTAGGAATAGTTGGAAACCCTTTGCTCAAAGCAATACTTCCCCTGCCTCTCATAGCTGACTGGAACATTTAACGAAATTAGAATCCCATGTCTGGAACAAATTTAGCCATTCTAGTCTATCTCCCTATCTTCAGACAGAAGCAAACTTGTGCTCTTTGTATAAAAGATGAGTTTCTTTAATTCCTAAAATCCTTTAGAGAAGTTATCACTATTTCTCTCAGCAACCCTTCAGTGTCAAACAGCTCTATCAAAAAAAACTTCCCTTTATCTAACAGCATGCTTTCTCATATAATTCTTGATTCAGAAATGTCTATGACTTTTTGGGGAAGCCTTCCTTCTTTTGACTAACCTTCACCTCCCCCAGCCCCAGAAAGCTTCCACAGAGAGAGCCCTCTACAATGATGAAATTACAGAAATATCTCTCCACCAGACAACCAAGTAGATTGACACTATCTTTTACAGTAATCTCTGGGTCCTTGCTGGCCATAACATAGAAAAAGAAAATTTTAGTTATAGAAAAAAAATTGACTTCTTATCTATTTTACAGTGAATGTATGATAGTAACCCGAAGTCCTATAAGGTCCCTTAATTAATATTAGCAGTGTTACAGTCATAGCATGAGAAATTCTCTCATAGTAGAGTCCTTCACATAATGACACTACCAAGTCTAGTCCCACAAAGTACAGTCTAGTTTGACCTATTACATTTCTTAAGACTGCTTCTTGTTTGATGTGCCTATTCCACAGGGTCAAGAAACTATTGCTAAGTGGAGGTTTTCCCTTATTATGCATACCCTCTCTGTTTTGTGGGAACTAAAACCATCCAAGCTACAATAAAAGAGACTGAGGCAGAGCTCTCAGCCAATGATACTGTGTTAAAGGGTCTGTGATCCCCTCTAAGGAAGTGGACCTCATGATCTGAGATGTCCTCTCCTTCCAGGAACCAGTTTTTATAGGAGTAGATAGCTAGACATCCAAGAATAGCTACACCAAATACAAAATAATTCCATTGGTTGACATTCCATGCATAGGCTAAAAAAATAAGCCAAACAATGTATCAGCAGAGTCACAGCAAAGCATGGACCATCTCCACTGACTAAATGGTCATTATATGGTCATAAAATGGTCATGTGCTCATGTTAGACAAGAGAGAATGGTCTAGTAGGGGTGGGGAACCTGTGGCCTCAAGACCACGTGTGGCTTTCTAGGTCCTCAACTGTGGCCCTTCGGCTGAATTCAAACAAATCCTTAGTTTGTTTTGTGAAGTTTGGATTCAGTCAAAGGGTCAAAAGGACCTAGAGAGTCACATATGGCTTCAAGGCCACAGGTTCCCACCCCTACTGGATCAGAGGTAGAAAAATAAACAAACTTTCCATGCAGTTGAGTCATCCCTACTAAACTGCTCTTGGTCACCACGACAAGGAAAAACAGGGGTGGAAGGGCTTCTAGCTAACTTCCTATGATTAAGCAAGTAAACTTACAATCTGAAGCACACAGCTTATAGTAGCAAGCACCCTAGACTGCTCAGGATGATCTGCCAGCACAGGTTCTTGGATCTGCTTTTCTAAGGAAAGCAAGTTAAAAGGGGTCAACAATCTACTTTACATTCACCAATAGAAAAAATACAAGCAGAGAAATAAAGACCAACAGAATGGGCTTCTGTCTAACCTTAAGCAATAGACATGTCACAGATCAACAGACAGATCCAACTGTCTGACCATTACATACATACATAGTTACCAGAGAAAGAAGCACCAACATCTGGGTTTTTGAAGGCAGGGGGCTCCTTTACAGCTACCCAGAGTCTCATCTGGCACATGAACCTTCTTCCAAAGAGTTAACCCCAAAGCAAAACCTCACCTCAGAGTATAGATACAATTTTCAGAGACAGAGGGCATCACAACCCTGTGACCAAGTGCCTCATTAGAAATTAAGAAAACATGTGGGCCTTCCTACAAAACAAGCCTCCCCTAATCAAGCTGCCCTTAATGGGCTCCACCTGAGACTCATTAATGGATGGGGAAGATCTTTAACTCTCATTAACATTGCAAAACTCTGGGACATGCCCAGATATACAGAATTTATAATCACTGCCCCTATGGAAGCATATCAAATTGATTAATACTGATTGGAATAGAGTAGGGGTCCAAATGAATTATTTCTCACATTCCCCCCTTCGACAAAGAAAGACCCCAGTATTTCTTTGGCATGGAGGGCCATCCTCCATGGGCAACACAAAACCAGTAGGAGCAGTCCCCTCACTGAGGAGCAAAGGTGACAGTAGTAAAGAGAGAAATAGGCACAATTTATAACATATTGATTATGTTGCATTTGATAAAATAATAACTCATACTAAATTTGATTAAAAAATGACTCATAATATACTAAATATAACAATAAATATCTGAAGTGATGCTCTCACTAACCAAGAACCATGAGATAAAATATGCCATACAAGATACGGAATTTGGGGGACTACAGGACATTTGTTCAAAAGCAGCACAAGTGTTGTATGTGCTACACACAGGTTCTGAAATTTGTGAAAATGATTCAAACAATTTTGACAAACAATCACTCCATTTTGATGAGGAGGGGCATCATCCCTGCAGAGAACACAAATAGATCTAGATGACTTTCATATAGGAAGAGGAGGAAAACAAGGAATAAGTTAAGTTCCATAAACAAAGGAATTATCGGTCCTTGTTGTCAGCGATGGAGCAAAAGGCAAAACAGGAGACCCAAAAGGAGGATTCGAGGTTCCAGTCACAGCAGGCTGAAGAACAGGTGAATTAGGAACCATTTGTGGAGAGGATGATGATGATGAAGGTATCGTGCTCACTCATTGCATCTCATATAGTTGTCCAGACTCTGGAACATCCTCTGGTGCTGTCCTCTGGAGATTTCTCCTCTTAAGAATACTGGAATGATTAGAGCATCAGCTTCTAGTGGATTTAGCTCTCCAGTTCAGATCACTTGCAGAAATCCCCTTCTCTGTTAAAAATCTCTGACAAAATAGATCTTGATACAATTCTAATTTCCTATGACAATAACCAGGTCAGGTAGTGAGACCTAACTCAAACCTTAATAGCACTAATATGAACATCACTAGACCAAATAATGTACATTTTTAGGTTGGCAAAATCAAAGAAGAATTGAAAAACTTAAAAATTCTGAACCCAAATTTTATACTTAGCATTCATAATTCCCTAATCTTGTTACAACCACTTATCAAAACCAGCTGAAAAATTATCACTCTAGCTTATTTTCATTTCTAGCTGTTTTCTTTTAGCTGCTCATCCCTCCCCTAGGAAGATGAGGTTTTGCATAGGAAATTAACAGAATTTTTTCTGCTTTTTACAATAATAACTCCTGATACACAACTGATTGCATTTAAAAGTTGCCAATATAATTATGATTGTCAGAAAAAAAGTTCTTGGATGGGATGTATAAACACATTGAATAGTCAATTTCAAGATAGTGAAGATTGAATTATTTATAATAATAAATATTAATATTAAATAATTAATATTATTTATAATAAACATGTTTTCCTTTCAAAACATACTGAACAGTCAAGTGATAATAACAAATCCAAATAAAATTGGCTTTTTCCATTTAGGTTAAACTTCATGGTCTCTACTATTTGTGATTGAAATGACAGTTCAAAATGACTTCCCACTGGCATATAGTAACTTAATCAAAATTCATTAATAGGGTTCATCTTCATCTACACTTGCCCTTATCAATGGAATTTGCTATGTGAGGGGAATGGTAGGGACCTCATGGCATTGATTCTGTTTAATTTCAGGTATGAGTCATAGGCAGCCAATTGTATAACAGGATGTCATAGTCAGCCTCAGAATTAACCAGACAAGAAAATGTCTTGTTCACCAAGATGGGGATAGATAAAAAGAATCCTATCTTCACCTTCACAAGATCATTCTCTTGACTTCCCTGGGGCAGACATCAACCTGCATCAGTCCTCAGACTTCAATGGTGCATGGCATTTCCCTTGAATGATGAACTAACAGCCTTATGCAGGGTCAAGACAATTATACCTGGATTCAAGATTTATAATAGCAACAAATTAAAGTCCCAATAGACTCTTCTTCAAACAGCAAAATTTCAATAATTAGGGCTAAATAATTGTTATTTTTCTTGCACATTAGTCTCAAAATTTCATCTAGAGTTTTTCATAAATTCTATTTATTCATAACTATCATTCCCCTATCATTCCCCTGTCCCTTCATCTGCAAATAAAGCCCAAGGGAGAATATCAGACCATTTCTAGAATACAACGGGATGAGAATGAAATGAGATTCCATCAGTAGAGCCATGAAGACAAGTGGGTCATACCTGGGCACAATTTCCTTAGTGAAAGCTATGATATCAGAGGGAACTGTGACTTTAGAACTAAGGAATAGTTCAACCTTGGTCAAGGACTGACTTATACACAACAATAATATTTTTCTGTCAGTACTCAAGGATACAAGTTAACAGGTGGCTGCCAGTGGATGTGACTTGAAAGGCAAACTGATTAAAAGCTACACAAGATGGATAAAAGGCTGTTATGTAAATTACCACTGTGTTGGTATCTGGAATAACCCACTCTCTCTTAAATAAATCTACTATCCCTCATGTGCTACAATGATCCACCTTATAAACTAAAGAAGTATACCTGGGGAGGAGTAGCTTACCTATCTCAGTCCACAGATTCAAGAGACCTGTTTAGCATTGTTCTGCTATTTGCACTTCCTCACCACAAGTTCATACACAGTGAATAGTTGGCTCAAAATAATAGCATTAAAACATACAATTACATGAGTTTCCAAATGATCTCAAATGACACTCATTCAAAAGTTTCATTTCTCCACTTAAGGTAAGAGAGATCCTAGTTCCTCATAGGGCAGTGCTGCTGAGTTTCACAACACCCTATCAGTAGGGCTCATCCCAAGTAAGCTCACAAAGATTCCCCCAAGAGGATTTTATCATGCTTTTCTCCCAACATTATTTTCTGGGTTTAAAAACTATGTACTCCAATAACCATATAAGAGATGTATTAATAATGTAACAGTATTCAGATTGAAAAGAGGAAGAAACTTGCTTTAACAACTACTCTTAGCTTTTTGTATTTAAACCATAATAATTTAGTTAAATACCTTTCAAACTTATCAACTTATAGAAAGTCTTTTATCTTTTTACCCTTGGCATTTTCATGCTAATCATGGTAGTTTATGTAGTGCCTACCATATACCAGGGTTTATCTATGTCTTGAAAGTAGATGTTTTTAGTAATTCTTTAAAATGTTTAATCTATGGAGCCAGGAAAGGAGAGTAGAAGGACAGATCTCTAGAAGCTCTCTCCCCATAGCCCTTGAAATACCTGTAAAAAATGACTCTAAACAAATTCTAAAGCAGCAGAAGTCACAAAACAACAGAGTGAAAGAGATTACTAGCCCAAGACAGCCTGGAAGGTCTACGGGAAAGGTCTGTTGCACCAGATGTGGAGCAGAGCACAGCCTTGACTATGTGGCAGGGAGAGGACTGGAGCAGGCTGGGGCATGGAATACCGGGCAGCAACCTCAGGTCCAAGATCCCCTAAAATGCCAAAGCCAGCTGAGAAAGCTCTTTCACCCGGATGAGAAGGGAGCAGAGGCCTTCCCTAACCCTGGCCCTAGGCAGTGGCTACAGTGTCCATTTTTGGAGCTCTCAGCCTAAAGACCTGAGGGAATTGAGCTACTGATCTGGATCTCAGTCCTGAGTGGCAGTCCTGGGATGAGGAGGAGCACTGGCATGGTGGAGCTGGTGGAAGCTCTGGAGAGAGAATTCTACTTGCAGATCCTGGGCATAAAAGCTTGTGGTTGCTCCCAGATTAGAGTACAGACCAGGAGAGGAGTAAACTCCTCTGCCTTGATTGTACCACCTTGGAGGAACTGAGATCTTACAGGTCCCCAGAATATACCCTCCTTTTGACAAAGGACTCAAAAGTCAAGTAACTGACTAGGAAAATGCCCAAAAAGTGGGGGGAGGAGACTATAGAAGGTTACTCTCTTGGTGAACAGGTATTTTCTTCCATTCTATTGAATGAGGAAGAACAAAGCATAGCATCAGAGAAAAACATTGAAGTCAAGGCTTCCACATGCAAAATCTCCAAAATAAATATGCAATGGTCTCAGGCCATGGAAGAGCTCAAAAAGAATTTGAAAATCAAATAATAGAGGTGGAGGAAAAGTTGGGAAGAGAAATGAGAGCGATGCAAGAAAATCATGAAAAATGAGTCAACAGCTTGCTAAAGGAGAACCAAAAATATGCTGAAGAAAATAATATCTTTAAAAAAAGACTAACTAGAATGGCAAAAGAGATTCAAAATGCCAATGAGTACAAGAATGCTTTAAAAAGCAGAATTGGGGGGGTGGAGCCAAGATGGCGGAGTAGAAGGATGCACATTTACAAGCTCTGAGCCCACAACCCATGGAATTGAGGTAAAAGGAGATCCCCATAAATTCTGAATCACTGAAGGGGGTGCATAAACATAGGGGAAGAGATTTCCGTTCCACTGAGCCCTGGAGAGCTGTCACCGGGGTCCATCGTGGCCCGGAAAGCGGACCCCAACCCCACCCCTGGCCGCCGGCCCCAGAGAAGCTGACCCGAGCAGGCTTCAGAGAGGGAAACTCTGGGGAAAGCTCCGGCAGCCGGGAAAGTCCCTCCGCCCACAGAAGCTACAGGTCAGTGAGAAAGAAGGCTGGGCTAGGGGAGGGGAGCGGAGCATCTCCGTGACTCAGGCCCCCTCGGGAGGAAGTGGCAGTGGCAGAGACAGGGGCAGGAAGCGGCAGAAGCAGAGGGGTGGGCGGCGGCTGAGGCGCAGCGGCCCAGGACTCAGAAATCCCCCAGCAGCAGGTAGGATCTTCAATACTGAAGGTCTTTCCAACCTGAGGGAGCTGAGCTTGGGAGACGGCCCTGCCCCCACCCCGCTCTATTACTGAAGGCCACTGAATAAAACCCCTGAGAGAGCTGAGCATAGGAGGCAGGTCCCCCACCCCGCCCCCACCCGCTCCGTTCCTGAAAGTCTCTGCAGAAAGTCCCTGAGGGAACCAAGTTTGGGAGGTGGCCCTGCCCCCACCCCTGCGCCAGAACTAAAGCTTGCTGGGAAAAGCGCATTTGAATCTCAGAGGCCAAGCACTAGCTGGGCGGATCCAGGCGGAGGTGGAAAGGAATCTCAGAAGTCAAGTAACTGGCTGGGAAAATGCCTAGAAAAGGGAAGAAAAATAAGACTATAGAGAGTTTTTTCCAACAAGTGCAAATGATCCCGACCTTCGGATCTGATGGCGAGGATGAGAACGTATTCTTGCCATCAGGGAAAGACGTGGAGGGCGGGGCCTCAGTACCCCAGACACCCCAGGGGGGTGTTGGGTGGGCTCAGGCCTTGGAAGAGCTTAAAAAGGATTTTGAAAAGCAAGTTAGACAGGTGGAGGAAGACTGGGAAGAGAAATGACAAAGATGCAAGAAAAGTATGAAAAACAGGTCAATACCTTGGTAAAGGAGACCCAAAAAAATGCTGAGGAAATTAACACCTTGAAAAATAGGCTCACTCAATTGGCAAAAGAGGTTCAAAAAGCCAATGAGGAGAAGAATGCTTTCAAAAGCAGAATTAGCCAAATGGAAAAAGAGGTTCAAAAGCTCACTGAAGAGAATAGTTCTCTCAAAATTAGAATGGAACAGATGGAGTCTAATGACTTTACGAGAAACCAAGAAATCACCAAACAAAACCAAAAGAACGAAAAAAATGGAAGAGAATGTGAAATATCTCATGGGAAAAACAACTGACCTGGAAAATAGATCCAGGAGAGACAATTTAAAAATTATGGGACTACCTGAAAGTCATGATCAAAAAAAGAGCCTAGACATCATCTTGCATGAAATTATCAAGGAAAACTGCCCTGACATTCTAGAACCAGAGGGCAAAATAAGTATTGAAAGAATCAATCGATCACCACCTGAAAGAGATCCAAAAAGAGAAACTCCTAGGAACATTGTGGCCAAATTCCAGAATTCCCAGCTCAAGGAGAAAATCTTGCAAGCAGCTAGAAAGGAACAATTCCAGTACTGTGGAAATACAATCAGGATAACTCAAGATCTAGCAGCTTCTACATTAAGGGATCGAAGGGCATGGAATAGGATATTCCAGAAGTCAAAGGAACTAGGACTCAAACCAAGAATCACCTACCCAGCTAAACTGAGTATAATACTTCAAGGGAAAATATGGTCTTTCAATGAAACAGAGGACTTTCAATCATTCTTAATGAAAAGACCAGAGCTGAAAAAAAATTTGACTTTCAAACACAAGAATGAGAAGAAGCATGAAAAAGTAAACAGCAAAGAGAAGTATTAAGGGACTTACCAGAAATGAACTGTTCACATTCCTACAGGGAAAGACAATATTTCTAACTCTTAAAACTTTTCAGTATCTGGGGAGTTGGTGGGAAAACACATACACATGTACACGCATGCACACACATACACACATGCATACACATACAGAGACAGAGAGCACAGAGTGAACTGAAGAGGATGGGACCATACCTTAAAAGAAATTAAGGTAAATGGTGAGAGAGAAATGTAGTGAGAGGAAAGAGGGGGAAATGGAAGGGGGTAACTATATGTCATTTAAGAGGCAAGTAGGAGATTTTTTTAGTGGAGGGAAAAAGAGGAGAGCTGAGGAAAAAAAAAAGAAAAAAACAAACCAAGAAGTTTACCCTCATCACATTTGACTAAACGAAGGAGTGAAATGCACACTCATTTTGGTATGAAAACCTATCTTACAGTATAAGAAAGAGGGGGAGAAGGAGAGGGGGGGTAGGGCGGAATGATGGGAGGGCAAAGGGAGGAGGGAGTAATTGAAAGTCAACAGGAGGGACAGGATCAAAAGACAGAAGAGAAACAATGAGGGCCAGGTTAGGAGGGATGGTAATTCAGTTTGTCTTACACAACACGACTATGAGGAAGGTCATTTGCAAAGCTACACAGATATGGCCTATAATGAATTGCCTGCCGTACCAAAGGGAATGGGTGGGGAAGGAGGGATGGAGAAAATTTGGAACTCAAAGTTTTAGGAACAATTGTTTAGTATTGTTGTTGCAACTAGGAAATAAGACATACAGTTAATGAGGAATAGAAAGTCATCTGGCCCTACAGGAGAAAAGAGAAGATGGAGACAAGAGAAGGGAGGGATGACAGAAGAGAGGACAGATTGGAGATAGGGAAAATTAGATTGCTTGGGGTATTGGGGTGGGGGGAGGGGATAAAAGGGGAGAAAATTTGGAACCCAAAAATTTGTGAAAATGAATGTAAAAAGTTAAATAAATAAATAAATAGATAGATAGATAAATAAATAAATAAAAAAGCAGAATTGGCCAAACGGAAAAAGAGGTTCATAAGCTCACTGAAGAAAATAGTTTTTTAAAATTAGAATGGAGCAGATGGAAGCTAATGACTTTATGAGAAACCAAGAAATTACAAAACAAAACCAAAAGAATGAAAAAATAGAAGACAATGTGAAATATCTCACTGGTAAAACAACTGACCTGGAAAATAAATCCAGAAGAGACAATTTAAAATTATGGGACTACCTGAAAATCATGATCAAAACAGAACTTAGACATCATCTTTCAAGAAATTATCAAGGAAAACTGCCCCAATATTCTAGAACCAGAGGGTAAAATAAATATTGAAAGAATTCACCAATTACCTCCTGAAAGAGATCCAAAAAGAAAACCACCTAGGAATATTGTGGTCAAATTCCACAGTTCCCAGGTCAAGGAGAAAATATTACAAGCAGCCAGAAAGAAACAATTTTAGTATTGTGGAAAGACAATCAGGATAACACAAGATCTAGCAGCTTCTACATTAAGGGATCAAAGGACTTGGAAAATGATATTCCAGAAGTCAAAGGAACTAGGACGAAAACCAAGAATCACCTATGCAGAAAAACTAAGTATAATACTTCAAGGGGAAAATGGTCATTCAATGAAATAGAGGACTTTCAAGCATTCTTTTCTTTTTCTTTTTTTCTTCTCTCTTTTTTTTAAATAAAAATTTATTTATTTAACTTTTTACACACATTTTCACAAAATTTTGGGTTCCAAATTTTCTCTCCTTTTATCCCCCCCACCCCAATAACCTGAGCATTCTAATTTTGCCTATCACCAATCTGCCCTCTCTTCTATCATCCCTCCCTTCTCTTGTCCCCATCTTCTCTTTTGTCCTGTAGGGCCAGATGACTTTCTATTCCCCATCAACTGTATTTCTTATTTCCTAGTAGCAAGAACAATACTCAACAGTTGTTCCTAAAATTTTGAGTTCCAAATTCTCCCCAACCCTCCCTCCCCACCCATTCCCTTTGGGAAGGCAGGCAATTCAATATAGGCCCTATCTGTGTAGTTTTGCAAATGACTTCCATAATAGTCGTGTTGTGTAAGACTAACTGTATTTCCCTCCATCCTATCCTGCCCCCCATTGTTTCTATTCTGTCTTTTGATCCTGTCCCTCCCCGAGTGTTGACTTCAAATTGCTCCCCCCCTCCCATTGCCCTCCCTTCCATCATCCCCCCCACCTTGCTTATCTCCTTCTCCCCCACTTTCCTGTATTGTAAGACAGGTTTTCATACCAAAATGAGTGTGCATTTTAGTCCTTCCTTTAGTCGAATGTGATGAGGGTAAACTTCTGTTTTTTTCTCAGCTCTCCTCTTTTTCCCTCCACTAAAAAGTTTCCTGCTTGCCTCTTGAATGAGATAAATTTACCCCATTCCATTTCACCCTTTTTCCTCCCACTACATTTCTCTCTCACCATTTACCTTAATTTCTTTTAAGATATGGTCCCATCCTATTCAATTCACTCTGTGCTCTCTGTCTCTGTATGTGCGTACATGTGTGTATGTGTGTGTGTGTGCATTCACACGTGTACGTGTGTGTGTGTGTGTGTGGTCCCACCAACTACCCAGATACTGAAAAGTTTTAAGAGTTACAAATATTGTCTTTCCATGTAGGAATGTAAACGGTTCACCTTTGGTAAGTCCCTTATAACTTTTCTTTGCTGTTTACTTTTTCATGCTTCTTCTCATTCTTGTGTTTGAAAGTCAAATTTTCTTTTCAGCTCTGGTCTTTTCATCAAGAATGATTGAAAGTCCTCTGTTTCATTGAAAGACCATATTTTCCCCTGAAGTATTATACTCAGTTTTGCTGGGTAGGTGATTCTTGGTTTTAGTCCTAGTTCCTTTGACTTCTGGAATATCCTATTCCATGCCCTTCGATCCCTTAATGTAGAAACTGCTAGATCTTGAGTTATCCTGATTGTATTTCCACAATACTGGAATTGTTTCTTTCTAGCTGCTTGCAAGATTTTCTCCTTGAGCTGGGAATTCTGGAATTTGGCCACAATGTTCCTAGGAGTTTCTCTTTTTGGATCTCTTTCAGGTGGTGATCGATGGATTCTTTCAATACTTATTTTGCCCTCTGGTTGTAGAATATCAGGGCAGTTTTCCTTGATAATTTCATGGAAGATAATGTCTAGGCTATTTTTTTGATCATGACTTTCAGGTAGTCCCATAATTTTTAAATTGTCTCTCCTGGATCTATTTTTCAGGTCAGTTGTTTTTCCAATGAGATATTTCACATTCTCTTCCAATTTTTCATTCTTTTGGTTTTGTTTTGTGATTTCTTGGTTTCTCAGAACGTCATTAGCCTCCATCTGTTCCATTCTAATGTTGAGAGAACTATTCTCTTCAGTGAGCTTTTGAACCTCTTTTTCCATTTGGCTAATTCTGCTTTTGAAAGCATTCTTCTCCTCATTGGCTTTTTGAACCTCTTTTGCCAATTGAGTGAGCCTATTTTTCAAGGTGTTATTTTCTTCAGCATTTTTTTGGGTCTCTTTTACCAAGGTATTGACCCGTTTTTCATGCTTTTCTTGCATCTCTCTCATTTCTCTTCCCAGTTTTTCCTCCACCTGTCTAACTTGATTTTCAAAATCCTTTTTGAGCTCTTCCATGGCCCGAGCCCACTGCACATCCACCTGGGATGTCTGGGATACAGAGGCCCTGACCTCCACATCTTTCCCTGATGGTAAGAATATTTCCTCATCATCAGAATTGAAAGGCGGGAACATCTGCACCCCATCAAAGTAGCTTTCTATGGTCTTATTTTGCTTCCTTTTTCTCGGCATTTTCCAAGCCAGTTACTTGACTTCTGAGATTCCTCTGCACCCCCTCCTAGATCCGCCCAGCTAGTGCTTGGGCTCTGAGATTCAAATGGGCTTTCTGTGGCAGGCATGGCTGCTATTCAATGTGAGCTTAAGTTCTGGTGCTTGGGTGGGGGCAGGGCTATCTCCCAGGCTCAGTTCCCTCAGGGGGTTTATGCAGAGACCTTCGGTAATGGCCCTGAACTTCTGCCTGCTGCTGCCTGCTGTCCTGGGCTGCTGCCACTGCCTCTGCCGCTGCCTCCCCAGGGGGCCCAAGCCACAGAGACACCCCACTCCCCTCTCAGCCAGCCCAGATGTCTCTCTCACTGACCTGTAGCATCTGTGGGCAGAGGGACCTTCCCGGCCACCAGAGGTTCCGTCCCTGAAGCCTGCTCTGATCTGCTCCTCTGGGGCCGGGCAGCCAGGGCATTACAGGGGTGGACTCCGCTGTCTGGGGCATGACGGACCCCTGGGGACAGCTCTCCAGGGCTCTCTGGAATGGAGATCTTTTCCACTGTGTTTCTGCATGCCTTGCAGTGATCCAGAATTTGTGGGGAGTTCTTCTTGCAGGAAATATATGGGCTGTGGGTTCGGAGCTAGTGTACGTGAGTCTTTCTACTCCGCCATCTTGGCTCCACCCCCTTCAAGCATTCTTGATGAAAAGACTAGAGCTGAATAGAAAAATTTGACTTTCAAACACAAGTGTCAAGAGAAACATGAAAAGGTAAATAGGAAAGAGAAATCATAAAAACTTACTAAAGTTGAACTATTTACATTCCTACATGGAAAGATAATATTTGTAACTCTTGAAACTTTTCTTGGTATTTGGGTAGCTGGAGGGATTATATCCATATAGACAGAGGGAGCAGGGTAAGTTGAATAGGAAGGGATGATATTTAAAAGAATAAAATTAAGGAGCAAGAGAGGAATGTATTGGGAGAAAAAAGGAAGAAATGGAATGCGGCAAATTATCTCTCATAAAAGAGGCAAGAAAAAACTTTTCCAGTGGAGGGGAAAAGCGGGGAGGTGAGAGGCAAAAAGTAAAGTTTACTCTCATCACATTTGGTTTAAGGAGGAAACAACATGCACACTCAATTTGGAATAAAAATCTATCTTACACTATAGGAAAGTAGGGGAGAGGGGGGGAAGTGGGAGTAGGAGATGATAGAAGAGACAACAGATGGGAGGAGAGAGTAATTAGAAGTAAGCACTTTAGGGGAGGGACAAGGTCAAAAGAGAGAATAAAATAAATAGTGGGCAGGAAAGGATGGAGAGAAATATAGTTAGTCTTACATAACATGACTATTATTTCAACATGGGCTGCACCACCAAAGACAAGACTGGAGCAAGTCTCAGGGCACTGAATCATGGGCAACTGCTGCAGTTTTCAGATTTCTGAACCCACAAACACCAAAGACAGCTTCAAAAGTCAGTGAAAAAGCTCTTTCACCTAGGTGAGAGGGGAGAGTGATCTGGCACCAGCCCCACCTGCAGGGCAGCACAGCCACTGCCACAGCAGCAGCCACTTCTGGAGCTCTCTGCCTATAGATGGTGGGAGAATTGAGCGACTGATCTAAGTGTCAGTCCTGGGGTAAGGAGGAGTGCTGTTGTGGGGGGCCTATAGCAGCTGTGGAGAGGGAATCCTACACAGTTCCAGGGCAGAAAAGAGTGCTTGTGTTTGCTTATATATCAGAGTGCAGGCCAGGAGAGGAAACACCTCTCCTTTGAATATGCCATTTTGGAGGAAGTGAGAACTTATAGATCCAAAGAGATATCTCAGAGAACAGCTGCACAAAACCTCCGAAGTCTGGGGTAATATATTCTCCACTTGACAAAGTCCTTTGTCAAGGACTCAAAAGTCAAGCAATTGGCTGAGAAAATGCCCAAAAGGGAGAAAAAAATAAGACTATAGAAGGTTAATTTCTCCCATCTTTTTGGATGAGGAAGATCAAGCATATAACTAGAAGAAGACCAAAGCATACAACCAGAGGAAGATAGTAATATCAAGGCTCCTATTTCCAAAGTCTCAAAAAATATATGAAATAGTCTTGGGGCATGGAAGAGTTCAAAAAGGATTTTGAAAATCAAGTAAGAGAGATGGAATAAAAATTGGGAAGAGAAATGAGAATGATGCAAGAAAATCATGGAAAACAAGTTAACAACTTGCTAAAGGACACCCAAAAAAAATACTGAAGAAAATAACACCTTTAATAACAGACTAACTCAAATGGCAAAAGAGGTCCAAAAAGCCAATGAGAAGAAGACTGTCTTAAAAAGCAGAATTGGCCAAATGAAAAAGGAGTTCCAAAAGCTCACTGAAAAAAAATAGTTCTTTAAAAATTAGAATGGAGCAGGTGGAAGCTAATGACTTAATGAGAAATCAAGAAATTATAAAACAAAATCAAAGGAATGAAAAAATAGAAGACAACATGAAATGTCTCATTGGAAAAAAAAAACTGACCTGGAATATAGATCCAGCAGAGATAATTTTAAAATTGTTGGTCTCAGAAACCCATGACCAAAAAAAGAATGTAGGCATTATCTTCCAAGAAATTATCAAGGAAAACTGCCCTGATATTCTAGAAACACAGGCAAAATAGAAATGGAAAGAATTCACTGATCACTTCCTAAAAGAAACCCCAAACAGAAAACTCCTAGGAATACTGTAGCCAAGTTCCAGAGTTCTCAAGTCAAGTAGAAAATATTACAAGCAGCCAGAAAAAAACAATTCAAGTATTGTGGAAATACCATCAGGATAACACAAAATTTAGCAGCTTCTACACTAAGGAACCACAGGGCTTGGAATATGATATTCCAGAGGTCAAAGCAGGCTGAATTAAAACCAAGAATCACCTACCCAGCAAAACTGAGCATAATACTTCAGTGAAAGAAATGGAATTTCCATGAGATAGAGGACTTGCAAGCATTCCTGTTGAAAAGAACAGAGTTGGATAGAAAATTTGACTTTCAAATATAATCAAGAGAAACATGAAAAGGTAAACAGGAAACAGAAGCCATAAAGAACTCATTAAAGTTGAACTGTTTACATTCCTACATGGAAAGATGATATTTGTAATTTATAAGACTGTTTTCAGTATCAGAGAAGTTAGAGGGAATATATAGACACATACATATATGCATACATGTGTATGTATATAGGTGTATATGGGTATGCAGGTGTATATTATGTATATGTGTGTGTGTGTGTGTGTGTAGTATATGTGTAGGTATATATGTACATGGGGGGAATACATAGACAGAGAGCACAGGGTGAGCTGAATATGAAGGGAGAATACCTAAAAAAATAAAATTTACTGTTGAGTGGAATGTACTAGGAGTAAGAGGAAAGGGAAAGGTAGAATGTAGCAAATCGTCTCACATAAAAGAGGCAAGAAAAAATTTTTACAGTGGAGGGGAAGACGGGAAAGATGAAAGGGAATAAGCGAGCCTTCCTCTTATGGGATGTGGCTTAAAGAGGGAGTAACACACACTCAATTGGGTATGGAAAACTATTTTACCCTGCAGGAAGGCAGGGAGGAAGGAGATAAGAAAGGGAAAATGATAGAAGGGATAGCAAATTGGGGGAAGGGATAATCAGAAGTGAATACCATTGTGGGGGGACAGGTTAAGGGAAAGAATGGAAGAAATGGAGAGCAGGACAGGACATAGGGAAATGTGCTTAGTCTTTCACAACATACTGTTATGGAAGTGTTTTGCAGGGCCACACATGTATGACATATATTGAATTGCTTGCTTTCTCAATGAAGGTGGGTGGGGAGGGAGGAAGGGAGAGAATATGGAACCCAAAGCTTTAAAAATTCATGTTAAAGATTGGTTTGGCATGCAACTGGGAAATAAGATGTACAAGCAATAAGATATAGAAATCTATTTTGCCCTACAGGAAAACAGAGAGAAGGGAGATGGAAGAAGGGGGAGGTAATAGAAGAGTGGACAGACTGGAGGAAAGGGTAGATGGGGTGCACATTGTCCTGGGAGGTGGGGATAGATGGGGAGAAAATTTGGAATTCAAATTCTTGTGGAAATGAATATGGAAAACTGAAAATTAAATAAATTATATTTTAATTCATAAACAAAGATCGCATTTCTAAGATTAAAAAAAACTAAAGGAAAAGTGTCCCAATATCTTAAAACCGGTGTATAAAACAGAAATCAAAAGAATCCACTAATCATGTTCTGAAAGAGATCCCAAAATGAAAACTCCCAGGAATAGTATAGCCAAATCCCAGAGCACCCAGGTTAAGGAGAAAATTACTAAAAGCAGCCAGAAAGAAGCCATTCAAACATCACAGAACCACAGTTGGGATCATACAAGATTATGAAGCTATCATGTTAAAGAAGAGGAGTGCTTAGAAAATGATATTCCAGAAAGTAACCTACTCAGCAAAAGTGAATATGATCCTTCGGGAGGGGAAATGGATGCTTTAAAAATAGAGGACTTTCAAGTATTTGAAATGAAAAGACCAGATCTGAATAGAAAATGTAACATTCAAACATAATCCTCAAGAGAAGCATAAAAAGGTTACCATGAAAGAGAAATTACAAGGGACTTAATAAGTTTAAACTGTTTACATTCCAAATGGCAAGATAATACATATAACTCCTAAGAATTTTATCACTGTTAGGGCAGTTAGAAGAAGGCTAAATGGAAGGCACAGGTGTGAGTCAATTATGTTGGGATGATCTTCAAAAAAAATGGAGGGGTGAGAAACACGAATGTACTGGGAAAAGGGGGAAGGGAGAGGAAGAATGGGGGAAATTATCTCACATGAAAGACACAAAAGGAAAAACTTTTACAGTGGAAGGGAAAATGGAGAGGGGAGACAAAGTTTGAACTTCCCCCTCATATGAACTGGTTCAAAGAAGGAAGAACCTATACATATATGTACATATACATGCATACACACATACATATACAAACACTCAGTTGGGTATAGACATCTATCTTGCCCTACAGGGGAACAAGAGGCAAAGAAGAAGAAAGAGAAAAGGATGTGTAGTAAGAGGGAGGACAGATTAAGGGAGTTAACAGTCAGAAACAAAGCAGACTTTTGAGACAGGATACAAGACAATGAAGAGAAAACATGAGAGAGTGAAGGATAAACAGAACAAAATACAGTAGGGGAAATACATAGTAATCATAAATGTAAATATGAACAGAATGAACTCACTCATAAAAACAGAAGCAGGTAGCAAAATAAGTTAGAAACCAGAACTCAACAAAATGTTGTTTACAAAAATGACATTTGAAACAGAAAGACATGTGCAGAACTAAAATGAGAGGCTGGAGTAGACTGCTATGCTTCAACTGAAGTATAAAAGGCAGGGGTAGCAATCATGATTTCAGACAAGGGATTTTCATTACATCTACCAAGCATACTGGTGCTTCCTCTCTAGCATCTCATTACAAAGGGAAACCAGCCCAACTTGAGAAAAATAAATAATATTCCTATCACAATATCAGAAGCAACTACTTGAAGTCAGACTAGTTAGTATAAAGGTCAAAATTAATATTGACAGAAAAAAATAAAGGTAAGTATTACATACAATTGCAACAATTTTCACCTGACCAATTCAATAATCTAACATGCCAAAAATGAAAACTGGAAAAAAGGTAAAGATATTGGAATGGATTGTCATTGTTTCCTGCAAAAACTATAACCAATGTAGTCACCTCAAGTGGAAGTCTTTTTAGACAAAAACCACTGTAGCTAGCAAACACTTGATATTGCCAATCCAATGGAGCTTGTTAAAAAATCTTTCTTAAAATGTGGTACCCAGAACTAAACATAATAATTCTGATGTTGTCTGGCCAGAGTTATTTATAATGAAGTTATCACCTCTCTTCTGCTAACTACTATACTCTATTAATGCAGCCTAAGATCAAATGAGTGTTTTTTTATTACTGTATCTCATTATAAATTCATATTGACCTTCAAGTCTACTAAAATTCCCAGATAAATGGGTAACACCAAGAGTGGGGGGGGGGATTATGTACAAAAATGTCCATATACAAAAAATTATGATAAATTTCTCATACTTTAACAAATACCTACTAAATGCCTATTGGGAGATTTTAAAAATCAGGATACTATTCAGGTTCAAAAAATTAGGAGATGGGAGGATTCAAATCTGTAATTTCAATGTTGTAGAGAACTCCCTATATGGAATTTCATAATCTTAGAGAGTTTTCTGGAGCAATGAGAGGTTAAGTAACTTGCCTATAATCATATAAATGGTTTTTGTGTTAGAAAATGACCCTTTAAGAGACTGACAGTCCTATTCTAAGAATTAGAGTTCTGAAAGAAACAGCTATTCTAATTCAGGATTCTGAGAAACTTATTGGTCATTTTTAAAATGACAAGCTGTAGGATCCAGGAGTGAGAGGAACACCAGAGATATGGAACAAATGTAAATTATCTAATTATTGAAAGATGAGAAATTGGTTAGTAACTATAAGCTGAGGTAAGATAATGCACAGAGAGGACCCAGAGTCCAAATCAAGAAACGTAAGAGTGAGGGAGAACACACAAAAGGACAGATTTCAGAACTGCATTATCTAAACCTGAAGTTGGAAGTGATGGATACTAGTTACTATTAGAAAGTAAGGCAAGTTTAGCAGAGAAATTGTTTGGAATCAGAGAATCAAAGAAATCACCCAGTGGATCAATTATTTTGGCTAAGATAGCATACTCAATGAAGTATGTTAGTTGCAAAGTAGACCAATTCAGCTTTGTGGTTGAAGTGTCTGTTTAAATTCAAGAGAACTTTTATGGATAGATCCTACCATAGAAAAAAGACACCACAATTTACAGTTCCAGGCATGTAAGTTACTCCAAGCTCTTACTTATATTTTCCGCAAATATGCTTCCTTTTCTGGTTTCTGGTTTCAAATGATCATTGTTCTCCACAGATACTAAGTACATTGATTGGAGACTGTGACCCAGGCTTATGTGTGGATTTCAATGTATTCATTAGTCCTGTATTTGCTTTAATACATCAGTACTTTTGATATTATTACTGTGTATTCTGGGTTGCAAAGCTCTGATACATGAGCCCAGAAACAGGCCTCCGACTCACTTCCCAGTCATGACCACAATGTGGTGATGTACAGGGGTATATCCCCTCCTCTGCTTTCTAGCTTATCTTTTTTGTTGTTTTCTCCCATTAGAATGTAATCTATAGGGCAAGGCCTGACTTATTTCATCCTATTTGTGCACAATGTCTGGTACAAAGTAAGCACTTAAATGCTTTATTCATTATCTATCTTTTGCACTAATGTTAATATTATATTTAAAGGTTATAGATTTTAAAGGTTTAAGGTTATATTTAAGATCTAAAAGTATCACAATTGTGAGTAGTTGATTGTATATTAATTCAAGCACATCTGTGATTTATCAAGGTAAAGTGGTGGGCAGGTGGAATATGATTGAAAACTGCTTTGCAAACATTAAATACAATATAAATATCAGCTGGCATTATTTATATATCAAATATTATGATTGTACCTAATATCATAATTTTCTGTTTCATCTTCGGTACAAATAGAGAGAACCTGGTCATCATCTTTGAAATAATAATAATTTCTCACATTTGTATCGCCCTTCTTAAAGTTTGCAAAGTATTTTTCTCATAATAATGCTACGAGATGGATAGTTAAACCAGTATTGTTCCCATTTCAAAGATGAGGAAGTAATAGAAGGGCAAGGTAGCAGGTAGAAGCAAAGTAGTGGAGTCAAGAGGGACAGGAAATGACAGGCAAACATGAAAACAAAGATCAGAAGTAGAATTTGTTAGGGAAAGTATATGTCTGTATATATGCATAAGTGTGCATATATTTATATGTGTATATATAATTTATATCTACATATAAATATATGTGCACTTAATTGTACCCTTCTTGGGGTGGGGAGGAGGAAGGGGGAAGAAAGAACAAGATAAAAAGTGCGCAGCAGAGGACAAAAGGAAACTCACAAGGAAGCAAAGATGGACAGCTCTCAACACAACATGTATTTGTCATGCCAGCTTTCTGAAATGAAAATTTATCTCTATATATTTTGAAACATTTCATGTTCTGTTGTGCACATGACATGCTTTTTTTCTTTTCCTATTTTGTATTTAAGTTTATGATACGTTTCTTTTCCTTTTCTTTACTCTCTGAGTTCTGATGCTTTCTTTACTCCATATCTGAGTTCTGGTGTTAGAGTTATAACTCTTCTAAAATGAGGAAACTGGGAAATTGAGTGACTTCTACAAAGTCTAGGGTTAAATCCAAATCCAGGTCTCCTGACTCCAGGCCTCTGGACTCCAGGTCCTGTATTCTTTCCATCATATCATGCTGCCTCTCAAATAATCAGATGACTCCTTGACTTTTCTTCTCCAACCCACTTTCACTGCTTTTCCTCAGATCTCTTATTAAGCAGTTCAGATAGCTGCCAGGATGCCATATAGTAGTGATCCTGAATTAGCCAATCTTCAGTTGAAATATAGAGCATCCTATGGTTCAATAATTAACAACACCCCTGCCAGCAAATAATGACCATTGCAGTAAGCCAGCACTCTTAAGCCATATCTGCAGAAATATCATTATTTGGGTACTTCAAGCAAAGGAAATGAAACATTAGACATTTTTTCTTGGTGACTGTCTTCATGGTGCCGTTCAAATAAATTGAGCAAAGCAGTATTGTTTTTGAAATGGCATGATTCAAGACAATTAATCCTGCAATGTTAATGCCTCAGTGACCTCAGTGACACTAGAAGATAAAGCCCTTTTTGGGAAGACAGCAATAAATCACTTGTTGCTCTTAGTCTGGAATTCAGTCACTCATCCAGTAGAATTAAGGTCAACATTAAATAATACCACCCTGTGTTACTGATGAGAAAACTGAAGTTAAGAGGGACGATGACTCAGAAGGTAATCAGGATACAGTGAAATAATAAGCCAGGCACAGACAATGAGTGAGAATTCAATTCAATAAATATTTGTTGAGAACCTATCATGTACAAGGCATTGTGTACTTAGGAGTACAAAAATTAAAAATGTGTCTTCTCTCCAGCAGTTCATAACCTAATTAAAGACACAAAAATATAAAGCCAAGCAGAATACAAGAAGGTTTAATAGAGGTGTGAAGGGCTATGAGAATTCAGTGGGTGAGGGTGAGTGGGGGGGAATTAGAGAAAGTTTCATTGAGTTGGGCCTTGAAATATGGGTAGGGTTTCAACAGTGGATATATTCTTATGAGTATCCCAGAAGTCTAATCAGATGGTATATTGATTTCTATCAAAAATCTTCAGATCAACATTTAAATATGAAGTTTTGAAAGAGTATATAGTGTGGGAAAAGACTAGAATGATGTATTGAAACCAAATTCTAGAGGACCTTAAATGCTGGCATAACAAATTGAGGCTGCATCTATTGGTCACTAGGGAATCAATGAAGGTTTTTGAGCAGCAGAGTAGAATTATTTGAGATAAACATTTAGAAAAATACTCAGGCATCCAGACTGAGCGGAAAAGGAAGAGGCTGAAAACCGGAATTCCAATTAAAAGGCTATTTTAAAGTTCAAGTAAAAGGTAATAACGTGCTGAACTAGAGTGGAAGCAATAAAAATAGAAAAGGCATATATATAAAAGATCTCAGAGAGGCAGAATAAACAAGGTTTAGATATTGATTGGATAGGGGGACCACTGAAGAAAGAAGTATCAAAACTGATGCCAATGTTTTTGAGCTTGGTGATTGGGAAAGTGTAGGGGCTGAGACTACTGGGGAAATAATGGAGTAAGAAGTGTCTTCGCACCAGGAGTTCACAGTCTAATTGAGGACGCACAAGTTGCTCTATCTGCTTAAAGTCTTTCTCAAAACTATCAATAAAAAATCAAAAAGGAACAAAACTGCCAGGGACAAGGAAAGTCAACAATCATTCATTAAGCACTTATTAGTGCCAGGCACTGTGCTGGGATACTATGATAAGCAGAAAAAATGGACCCAGACCATACAACCTCCTGGAGGAAAGCAAAACATGAAAGGAAGCTGAAAAAGTTAGGAGGGGAAAGGAGAATTTACCTGGGGGCAATTCCAGAGAGTCTGGAGAGAAACTTAGGAAGGACATTCAAAAGAAACTTTAAAACATAAAAAGAATGAGAAAATCAAAGAACTCCAACAGAGTGAAAAAATGTTGCAGATAAAAAGAAGGCAAGGCAAAACTGTCCAACAAAAACTTATTAAAATCTCAACAGTAGCATCAGAAACCATAATAGAAATTTCTCAACCTGCAATAAAAGGGATAATAAAAACATAGAAGGAAACCAATTAAGAAAAGAAGTTGATAAAATCATCATGAAAGCTCCTTGAGAGAGAGAATTGTTTCATTTTTTCATTTGTTTTTGTATCCTCAGTGACTGTCACATAATAGGTGCTTAATAAGTGCTTTTTGATTGACTGACTGATTGATATGACAAAATAATTAGGTTCTAGTGGGAATTCTTAGCATGAGATGACAAAATTCAGTCATTTAGAAATATATGTATCAAATATAAACATATCGCTAAAATCAGTTTTTTAAACAGATTATTTTACTGGAAGCCAGAAAAAAACAATGGAAGGAGAAAAACAAATCCAGAAAATAATCCAACTGGAAAAAAATTTGAAAGTAACCCAGATAAAAGTGAGAGAATATTGCAGGGCAGATCTAGGAGGTTAAGAACAATATTGGCTTAGGGAAAATTGTGAGAAAGAAAATAATCTGACCACTATGTTTCAGGAATTTAAAAAAGAAGATGGCATCTTTAGCAGAAACACGAGAGATGGGTAGGAGTAGGTTGGGGAGGAAAAATAAGATCTATTTGTGACATGCTGTTTTTGAGATAACAGTAGGACATTTAGGAGACATAATAAATGCCCTGACAGATGATCTCCACAAACTTGTCTCCTTTGGACCAATCTATGGAGAAATGATACAGCTCAATCCACTGGTTAACTAAACTGATCGATCTTCAAAGCGGAGGTGGGTCCCCAGTGGACTGAAACGCTTCATTGTACTCCAGGAGGGTGCGTTTCCATAGTGCTAGAAAACATACCAAATTTCTCAACTTAAAGATTTTCTGTAGAAATAATATTGCCTTAGTGTCCTTGTTGTAAAGGTGGGACAGGGAAAAGGATACTGGTGTAATAATAATAGCTAACAGCTGTATGACATTTTAAGGTTTGTGAAGTTCTTTCCATAAATTATGCCATTTTGTGTTCACAACAGCCCTGAGAGGTTAATGTTATTATTATCCCCCTTTCACAAATAAACTGAGGCAGAGAAGTTAAGGGACTTGCCCAGAGTTACACAAGATAGTAAGTGTCTGAGAGAGAAATCAAGCTCAGGTCTTCCTGACTCCAAATCTATCACTCTATCTCTTTTGTACCACCTGGCTGCCACTGCATAATAGATAGGGCAAAGGATTGGGGTCATGAAGACCTGGATTATTCTAAAGGGTATTTAATGAAATAGCATAGCAATGAAATGTCCCTCACAAACCTGAGGCATACTTTTCCAAAAATATATATTCCATCAGTAAGCAGAATGGCTACACATGGAAGAAACACACAGTAGAAAATATATGTGGCCTGGAGTCATGCGTGGAGGGGCACATGCATAAGAATCACATGTGACCAAGCTCACACACAAATGCACAACTTACATAGCTCCAATAGAGCAGGGACATAGATGTTCTTAGCTGACATCATCATATCCTTCATACTGGGCTGGCTCTCTACTGGTCTTGCACAACATACAGTGTGCCCATAGTATTTGCCACCATAGTCTATTCTGGACATTTCTCTTGGCTCATCTTGTATGCACAGCTTACTGGGCATCAGATTCTCAGAATTCTCTGTGTGTCTTGCTTTAGACTTCAGCGCAATTCTCAGCTCAAATGCTAACACTTCTCCATAAGAAGAAAATGCTTAAAGCTACAACTCTTTTAGAAAGGCAAAACCCTAATCTACCAGGATCACTGCACTAGAGAAAAAACCTATAACGACATTTTCTTCCACGAAGAAGATCTGTTTATTCTCAGAGCCTCAGCTGAAATAAGTGTTTCCTCTCCAAAAAGAAATTTCTTGTCCCAGGAGTCAAACTTGTGGAATACAAAACTGTCCTTGTTAGCTAGGGCCATAGGCTTAAATTTGTTAATCCTAAATCTCTCAAAGGACAAGACCTCAGTTAGAAATGTTTTAGTCCTACTCTAGAAGTTAAAAACCTCACTCTGACTATGGGTTAGAAACTCTTTATGACTCATGTTTACTATCCAATTATTAAACTACAAAAAGCAGAAAAAGTTTAGAGTCTGGCCTTCCAAAAAATTGTCAAGGGCTCTCCACATCAGGGGGTCCTGGTTTTTTCAAATAAAATATCCTTTGGACTCCCATGTAAATAGGTGAGACAGTTTAGGCAGAGAAGTCAAAACTAAGTAGAGGGGGTACAATCAATCTTTCATTGACTTCCCCCAGCCTAGCCACATTCCTACTTTTATTATGTATCTGTGATTAGGACTTGTTTGTACCTCCTACAAAGGGCATATCTTTGATGACAGTGCTAGAGAAGATGTGTTGATATGAATTTTTGGGTGTGTGTCAATGTGCTGGAGGGGGAAAGAGTCAGTAAGGAGAACAGAATTAGTCTAGAGAGTAGAAAAGGGAATATCAGTGAGAGAGAAAACTACCATAAATTTATGGTAAGAAGTAGCATGTGGAAGTATGTGGGAGTTTGGAAGCTCGGTGACTTATACAAAGATCTAAAATAGAAGATCTGAACATGTTTATGGAGAGTGTGTGTGAGGCAACGTTATGCAGCTTGGAGCCTTGACTCTACATGGTAACTCTATATGGAAAAAGAGTAAATAGAAGTAGAAGCTTGGAAACTGCCCTGCCCAAACTCTGCCCTAAGCCCCACGGTGAGAGAGAATCCTTGAGGGAATAAGCTCCCTTTAGTCTCCACATGGGAAAAGAGATCAGGAGCAGAGGAAGAGGTGAGGAAGGGAAGGGGAAAAGGCATTTATATAGCACCTACTATGTGCCAGGCCCTGGGCTAAGCGCTTTACAATTATCTCTTCTCATCCTCACAACAAATATGGGATGTAGTTGCTATCATTGTTATTCCTATTTTACAGATGAAGAAACTGATGCGAGCAGAGGTTAAGTGACTTGTCCAGGGTCATACAAGTAGTAAATATCTGAGGTCTGATTTGAAATCCTGTCTTCCTGACTACAGGCCCAGGTCTCCAGTCACTATCTCACCATCACATCTCCCTTCTCGCCATTTGCTCTTGTGATTAGAGATTGTTCACAGTACTCTGTCCTTGAGTGCTTTTGAGTTTGAGAAAAAAGATCAGAGACAATGAATAGATTTCCTTGTACGTATCTACTGACACTTCCATTATTATTACAGATTTCACTCATGCCACTGCAGATAACCAAGAGAATAAGAGAGTGTCTTTGCATGTGGCTTTGCCTAGACGTTAGCATGGAAACTGGGGCCCTCCAGCTGAACCTCAGAAAGGAAGGGGAATCAAGAGGTTGCTTTACCATGTGCTGTATTGTAATGTATTTTTTCTCAGTTTGAAGATCTTTCTTAACCATTAATAGGTCCGTGTGAACTGCTTACATCACATGGAAGCCTAAGTCACATGTGGGAAGAGCTTGATGAATGAGTGAAAGCAGAACTGGGAGGAAGTTGGTGAGAGCAGTTAGAACTCAGGGAGAGAGAAGACACAGGCAGACAGCTAGGATTGTGAGTGTTTGCTTGTGGAAAGGTCTGAGGAAGGACCAGGGAAGGCTTGGGAATGGTCGTATCCCCTGCAGCAATAATGTGTATTGACTTCTTAGTTACTATGATGGATTTGGCTTTCTTGTGTTGGGATTCGGCTTTCTGGTGTTTGAGTAAATGTTTTTCTTCTGCCTTCTGTATGGAGCATCTGTTATATTTTGCAATTTAGAACTACGCTGGCATATTCATAATTGCTGTTGGTGCTGTGAATATTGCCTTGGCGATACAGATGCCCAGGATATCACCTATGTATGGGAGGTAACATTCAATGAACAATCACTACATAAGCATTTATAAACCATTTGCCAGGCAATATGCTAAGTATGGAGTATACAAACAGAAAGCAAAAACAGGGGGACACAATAAATAGAAATCCAAACATACAGGATAAATAAATAGAGAATAAATAGAAGGTAATCTTAGCAGAGATGGCAATAGAGGCTAAGGGGAACTAGGAAAGACTTCCTAGAGTAAGTGATTCTTGAGCAGAGTCTAAAGGAAGCCAGGAATTTTTGAGTCAGGTTGGGAAAGTATTTTGAGTATAGGAAAGTGCCAGGGCAATGGCACAAAGGTGGGATGGAGTCTCACGTGTGAGTATATGACTAAAATGTCAATCACAAGGAGGGGAGAAGAAAGTAAGAAGATTAAAAAGTTATGAAGGAATAGGTTGTGAAGCATTTTAAATGCCAAATGGAATTACTTTAAATTTTATCTTGAGTAATAGGGAACAACCGAAGTTTATTGAATGAGGGTAGTCTGAGCAGAGGGTCAACAGGATCAGATCTATACTTTTCGGAAATCACTTTGTCATCTGAGTGGAGGATGGATGGGAGTGAGGAAAGACTTGAGGAAGGGAGAGCAATTAGAAGCCTATTGTCATACACCTGACAAAGAGGTAATGACGGTCCGAATGAGGCTGGTGGCCATGTGAGTGGAGAATGGAATGTATAAGAGAAGTAGTGTAAAGGTTGAAATAACCAGATTTGACAACTGACTGGATATGTGAGGTGAGCAAGGGAGCATATTTGAGGATAATACTAAGGTTGCAAATCTGTGGGTCTAGAAGGACAATAAAAATAAAGAAGTTCAGATAAACAGGGGTCTTAGAGGGAAAGATAATAAGTTCTCTTTTAGACACATAGAATTTGAGATGCTTACAGGACAAGCAGATGTCTAATACACATTTGGTGATGTGGGGCAGGAGAAATACTAGATAAATATTTCTAGAAATCATTTGCATAGAGATTATCACTGAACCCATGGGAGCTGATGAGATCACCAAGTAAAATAATATGGAAGTAAAAGAGAAGAGGACCCAGAAATCAGTCCAAAGGGACACCTACAATTAATGGGTATGACATGGGGCCATCATTCCAGAGAAATAAGTCCTAAAAATCCAGAGAGTATCCAGCAGATAAAGGTGAAGAACGATGTCAAATGCTGGAAAGAGATCAAGAGTGTGATAAGGAGAACTATAGAGGTTGAATGAGAAAGGCTTTGAACCCCATCAAATCCAAGACTTTTATTTCATAAATGTGAAAATTGAGGCACAGGTAAGTGACTTTCCCAGACTCACACAACTAAACATACACACACACACACACAATGTCTAAGAAAGGATTTGAACTCAGGTCTTCCTGACTTTAGGTCTAGTGTTTTATTCACTGGGCCATTAGAACTGGCAATTATCACTGATAACTTTGGAGCAGTTTGAGTTGAATGGTAAGGATGAAAAGTAGATTATAGAGTTTAGAAGAAAGGGAAAGGAGAAAAAGTGATTTTTTCAAGGAGTTTAGATGAAAAGGAGAGGCAAGATATAAAAAGTTAATTAATTAATATGGTAGCATCTAATGAAGGCTTTTTTTTCCTCTTTTTAAGATTGGGGAGAGATGAGCATATTTGAAGGCAGTAGGGAAGAAGCAAATAGAGAGGGAGATATTGAAGCTTAAAGAGAGTAAGGAAAGATATGCTTACATTTAAGGGGTACAAGGCAGGAGCACTTGCCCAAAAATACCTTCCCATTTGGTCTAAAACTGTGATTTCATTGGCATATGGAACTACCAGCATGGATACTCCAACCATCAGTATAGATATGAAATTATTTTGCAAACTTTGAGAGTTGCCCTGAAAGCTAAAATGACTTGCCCAGGATCACACAGCCAGTACGTGTCAGAGGCAGTGTCTAAATCCAAGGCCAGCTCTCTGTTCCATTATGCTGTAATCCACCCCTCATCTCACTCCTTTAAAATCTATCATTAGAAATTCATTCCTTTGAGCCTCAAGATTTTTAGGTATTTCCTTATAACTTCGGGAAACTGGGAATACTCTTACGAGATGAGATAACTTGAGCATATTAGATAATTGATATATACCTAAGACCATCCTCCTTTCCCCAGCAGATCATGTTCTTATACAGGCCCTGGGAAGTCATGGAGCCAGGAATGGGGAGAATGACAAAAGGCAAAATAGAAGAAACCAAAGTCAATTTCACCTTCTTTACAATTTTGTGAAAAGCTTGCCCTGTGTGTGAGTAGTATTCATATACAATTTCAACCACAGAGGAACAGGTTTTATTTACAGAATTGCTCCAAAATCACAAAATCCTAACCACAGAGATTAGGGTCATTTTTTTAGTTAGTATAGCTTATTAAACATACAGCAACTTTGGGGCTGACTTTAGAGTCAGGAGACCATAATCAAATGAATCAGCCATAACTGTGGCTTTTTGTACACTTAGCTGAAAATGGCGACTCTACTGGAGATATTTTTTAAATGTTTCTGCAGCATAAATTGGCTGCCAAACTATTGAAGTCAATTGAGAGAATGTTCTAATTGACAAAATATCAGAATGATATACTAGGTTTTAAAAAGGCACAGTGAAGAAACTCCATCTGGGGCCACATGTCTAGAAAAAAGCAGCCATTTAAAAAAAAAGTTTTATTCATATCTTTTGTTTTTATATCACCTTCATTTCCAACTATTCATATTCCCCTTGTTGGAAAGATATCCCATATATTAAAGAATAAAAAAACCAAAAAAGCAAAAATAACTAGTAAAAGTAATCAATATATATCATATGAATCTGACAGAACAGAGGATCAAAGATTTAGAATTAGAATGGGTCATAAAGGTCAACCCCTGCTTGTTTTAGATGAAGAAATTAAAGCACAGACAGGTAAAGTGACTTCCCCAATGTCACCAAAAGGAGATTTAAACCCTGACCCTCTGCCTACAAATCTAACACTTTCCACTGTACTATACTGTCATGACAATGTTCCATCCCCCAAGTTCCCCAGCTCTGCAAAGAAAGGAAGAAGGTGCTTTTTCTCCAGGACCATCCTTGAGCATAATAGTTACACAGTTTCATTTTCAGATTTTTTTCATTTTTCTTCTTTTTATTTTCATTACCGTGATCATCAAGTAGATTGTTTTCTTGCACTTTTTCATTCGTTTTAATAGTGCATAATAATAGCTGATAAATTCTATAGCACTTACTGTGTGCCAGGCACTGCGCTAAGTGCTTTAAAATCATTTTCTCATTTGATCTTCACAACAATTATAAGAGGTAGGTGCTATTTTTATTCCCACTTTATATATGAGGAAACTGAAGCAAACAGGGATCTAAGTGACTTTACCAGGATCACATAGCCAGTAAGTGTCTGAGGAGGAACTTGAACTCAGGTCTTCCTGACTCCAGACCCAGACACCCAGCTGCCCCTCCTTTCCATACTTCTTTGTATTATCTTCCAGTGCAGTAATTATATTCATGGAGCACAATTTATTTAGAGCACAATTTATTTAGCCCTTCTTAATAGATGGGCATCTAATTCTTTGCTACTACAAAAAGTGCTAAAGAAAATTATTTTTCAATGAAAACATACCAACCAAGGGCAGTATTGTAGAGTAGAATTTGGAATCAAAGGTCTTAGTTTTCAATCCCACTTCTGCTAGGATCTGTTTAATATTGAGCAAGTTACTTAACCACTCTGACCTTCAGTTTTTTCATCTGTAAAATGATGGGATTGAGTCAGATAATCTATCAGATTCCTTCTAATACCAAGTTTCTGATCCTATGGTCCTCTGATAAATCTCAGTTACACCTCATCTATTTTATAGAGTAACCACATGCAACTAAGAAAATATTATTCAACCAACTAAATACCATGTTATAGTCTCTAATATAGTAGGAATTAACCTTGTGGACTTACTTTTTAAAAATAAGATGATAGCAAGAGACATCAAGGCAAGTCTCTTATGAAACAAAAGATATGGAAAAGCATGCGTGCTATAGCACCTGAAGAAGAAATTATGTCAGAAGAGAGTGATGACAGGGAGATTGAGCCCCTTGTAAATTAGGATTCACCATATTCTATTAGAGAAGTAGTCACTCAGAGAGATTATACTCCTATGGAGGACAGAGGAAAAAACCTCTCAGTCCCTTCAAACCAATCTTGAACCCCTGCATTCAGAACAGCAGACTTCAACTTCTTGCCAGGATGCCCACTCCAAAGGAGATGACATCATTGTGATAGACAGTGATGATGAAGCTGATGATGATAATTAAATGATGTGTAATAAGAGAACTATGAAGGGTATGAGGATGCTGACGAAAATAAGAAGAAGAGGCAGAAGAAGAAGGAAAAGGAAAGGACAAAAATGATGGTGAAGATAGTAATGAAGGCTCTGGTAGTACAGGTGGCAATGATGGCTTTGAATGGTGCTGATGGTGCTGAGAATGGTGATGGTGCTGACCCAGGTACTGAAACAAAAGAAAGTACAAGAGGTGAAAATAGACAGAGAGTTGCAGATTCTCTGAATGATGGTGAAGGAGGTTCTACTACAGAATCATCTCTGCCCCATGAAAATTCTAGAGAATAACAAGCATCAGCAGCATCTGAAAGACAAGGTCCTTGGGCACCTCAGTCACCCCAAAGCCCATCTCCCCCCCAAATGATCATCCATGGGTAGTAGCAACCACACTAGCACACAGGATGGGCTGTTAGCACAGGTTTTTTATCAGTTTTTCTAAAGAAAAGACAGCTTTAAAACGATAAACAATCTTGCTTTAAATAACAGACAAGTAGTTCAAAAAGTGAGTATAGAAAATACAAGCAGAAAAATTAGCACAGAGATTCAACAGACAGGGTTCCAACTGTCTGAACAAAGTAATACAACCATCTACATACACCATCAGGCCAGGAGAGCACCAACATTTGAGTAGTCAGGGGGGCTCTTAACAAACATTTACCCAGACTCCGGTCCAAGGAATCAAAAAGTCCTTTTTATAAGTGAGCCCTCAAAGCAAAATACCAACCTCCCAATATATATAGTTTTCAACTAATTGGCTCAGAGTCAGAAGGCATCACAACCCACGTAGCTCAGCACAGTTTTGAATTACCAAGGTTAGCCTTCAGATGTTTACAATTCAGCTAGGAAACTGAACTCCAGAAAACAACAACAAATCCCTCTTTGCTTATGCTTACAGCACACACCTCCCCAGGAGTTGGTACCACCATTCCAGAGAATCCAGATGACGTGGAGACAGTAAATTAGATGAGGGCTTCAACTGACTTTTGGAATAGGTGGCATGCAGCACTTTTTTGATGATGAGGACAGAATTGTGACAAGTACCTGAACTCTTGTGGTACCACATTGTACAGATGGATTTGCAGAAGGAATCAGTTCACCTCAGGTTGCTGGTTTTCCTAGGTTCCTAAGTTTAAAGGGGTTCAGGAACCCCTGAAGATATACAAACAAGTTCCAGCCACTCAGGTCTTGGCCAACTTGCATCTCAAGGAGGTTTAGGTATGTACGAAACATCCCTCTTCCTAGCACATGAAGAATCTGGCTTTCTAAGTATTCCTACTACTCACCTACAAGTTGCAGTTCCAGTGACTATATTTACCAAAAGGACTGCTGCTGATGCTTCTGAGCATGTATCTCAGTCTACTCCAATGGTAACAAAATCCACTGGCAGTTTACCCATGACTGTAGAAACAGGGATAAGTGATGATGGAGATGAAATATTTGTGGAGACAGAACCTGAAGGGACTACTTTAGAAGCTGGTCTAGAAATTGATAGCCAGAAGGACGAAGAGCCTGTTCAGGCATTGGATGAGTCTGATTTTCCTTCTACCAGTCATGATCCTCCATCCAGTTTCTCTGAAGATACTAGTAGTAGTCAACCTAAACCTTTCAGATGAATTTGGCTTTAGCTTCAGACTTCAAGAACAGGGGTTTAGAGTTATCAGTTTAAGCCACACAGAGGTGTGACCCATGCAACGGGAGGCAGAGGAGCACTAAACAGAGGAAATAATAATTAAGGCTTTGTAAACTATTGCTGTAGTTGTGAATAGGACTATCAAATCTGCTAGTGTTTTGGTGTAATGGTGGCTGAGATTAAAAGTGCTTTGTACTTAAATTGGTATTCATACGGTTAAACATCTTTAGTAATAAAATCATTTCCATGTCAAAAAGCATGCATAAATTCAAGTAATCAGATATTAATATTAATAAGATAACAGTTTAACTAGATGCTTAAGTCTGAAAGCATGTCTACCTGTGCAATTACTGTTTTTTGGTGGCAGTTTTTCCTTCCCAGTTTTTGACAGTGCAAGAAAATCTATACACTTTGTGTCTAGGGAAGTAGTCCCTGGGAAATTTTAATAGTCCCATACAGCCACCCCAGGTGGAATCACAAAGGCTGGAAAAATAATTGGGTAGAGAATGGATTGCTTTTCTGAGCCTCTGGGCCTATGGAAAAATGCTGTGAACAAGGAGTAAACAGTTGAGCTCTGGGAGGAAGCGAGCAAAACATAGCACAACAGAAAGACTGTAAAGGGGGAGGAACAACTGGTGCCATCTGCTGGGAACCAAGAAGAACTGCTAGGCAAGGACTGTGGAAAGTAACAAAATAACCCAGGAGACTATGGTGGCGGACAGCAATCAGTGACCATCTCAGAGAGCAGCCAGAGGCATGAAATGGGCAGGGAGGCAACTTAGCATGAAAACTAGAGGAGCCAGAGAGGAGGGCACCAACGTGGTACCCCCAGGCATGCCCTGTTGTAAATCAGCGGGGACAAAAGAGTGTTGTTCACTGATGGGTATTTTCTATGGGCTCTGTGATAATGTGTTCAATTTGTTTCCCTTAATCAATGAAAGTGTCTGTTTATGTATTGGGTCTTGGGAAGCTATGTACTTTTAAGTGGAGTTAATGACTCTATCCCTGAGGGGTCGGAGTTGTCAGATACTGAATTTCCCAGATTATCTTAGTGACAGTAATGAGCTAGGGAAGTGGAAAGTCTCACAAGGCATCCCCAGGCTCTTCGTGTCAATATGGTACCTCTGACACAAGGTTTACATATAATTAAGGTAAATAAATTATTCTTGTATAGATTACTGGAAGATGGATTTCCAGACTAGAATTGTGAGTATCTTGTAAACTTGGTCATAGAACCAGGTCTCCAGGGCACCAAGGATGAACCATGCTCCCTACCTCCTGATGAAAAGGCAATAGAACAAGATACAGAATGAGACATATATTTGGATGGGAGAAATAAAAATACAAATAAATTTAGGCATGGCATCTGAACATCAGTGTAACTACTACCCAAGTAGGTCTAGTGGAGAACAGAAAAAAATTAGGAGTGATAGGAATTTGAAAGCAAATCTGTTTGGATGTCAGCCCAAATTATTCAAATAAATTAGAAAGTCAACTGAAACCACTTGCTCCTCTAACCAGCGTTATTCTCACAAAATAATAAAGGAATATCAAATTCAGATGCAGAAATAGTGTGATCTCCTTAGACTTTTCCCTTTTTCACCTTAGATACATTATTTTTTCCCCAGAATTAAAACCCTATCAATTTCACTAAATACTAGAAGCAAACATTCTGGCCCAGATTCATGGAGGCTTTTCCAGCTGGACTCATTCCTGTCGCATTGTAATTTTGAACTAATTTTGATTGTACAATTTTCCAGCTCCACCATTTCAAATTTCTCCTTCTTCAAAACTAAGTAAAAAAGCCAGTTTCTGATTCAGTTCACATCACCTTGTTCAAAGGAGGTTACATTTAAAGAGAAAACTTGAATCTTTTTTTTATTTTCAGATTTAGATCACCTAAAACCATTGCTTCAGGGGAGAAAAGCATATCTCTGGCTCTCCTTTTATCCATTTAATTTTGCTATCAGATTTCCCTACTACCTTCTTTTCTTTTTTCTTATCTTTACTTTTTCCTCTTTCCCCAACTCAAAACTCAAAATAGGGAAGAGAAGGCAAGGTATGGTTCAGGCCCTGGGACCTTAAGTGTTAGGGAGGAAGAAAGAACCCTTGTGAAGACTTTCTTTCCCCAAGTGAATTTCTTAAATATTACATAGCTCTATTTCAATTACATACATTTGTAATTATTATAAATTATTATAAATAATAATTGTAAATATTGTAAATATTATAAATAAAAAATAGACGTCTTTACTCTTTCACCTTTTTACTGCCATTGTCAGTGCTTCACCGTTCTGAATGTACTCTGAGATTTTTCTGCCAGTGTTAAAATCTCATTTCTTTCAGCAGCTCATCTCTGTGCTGACAGTCCAGATAGGCAACATATGCCCTTCAATCATTCTTACAGTATACCAAGACATTTCTTGAGCGGTTACTAGTTAGTAATTTGTCAGTTGTCCAAAGGACTTACTATTAGTTTACTTACCTATAAAATCTCTAATCCACTTATGAATGAGTTTTCTCAAGTTCCATGTAAATAAACCAATAATTTCAAGTAAGAAGGAAATTATAATTCACATATCAGTAAGTCCTTTATAAGGACACAAATTTATGAAACCATAAATCCCTACCCTTCTCACACCTCTTGCCAAGAGTACTCCTATTATGTTATGAGTAAATAACGGAATTTCCCAACTCCCTCCCCAAAACACCCAGAACCTTTTCCACAAGTTTGTTGGGAGACAAGGTAGTACAATACTAACTCTGAAGTCAGAGGATCTGGGTTCAAACTCTACCTCTGACGTTGCAGAGCCCTGGGCAAATCATTTAACCTCTAATCTGAAGAAAGAAACAAGTATAGCCAGGTTGGGGCTGATGGGCTAAAAGAGTGTGTGTTTGTCCTTTGTTGCTGAAGAAGACCATGTCATCAGAGAAATAATGACATGACTTGCACTTCACTTTGTTTTGAGTGAAGGAGGGCTGTGTAGGTCACCAGTCTCACTTCTCCTTCAGAGTCATCTGAATCCAGCAACCAGATATTCATCAGGATGATTGGAGATGACCCAGGATGAGGCAATTGGGGTTAAGTGACTTGCCCAAGGTCACACAGCTAGTGAGTGTCAAGTGTCTGAGGTGAGATTTGAACTCAGGTCCTCCTGACTCCTGCACTAGTGCTCTAGCCACTGCACCATCTAGCTGCCCCAGTTAAAAGAGTAAAGGTGTACTGAAGGACCAGAAGAGTAGGTTTAGTAGAAGTTAGGGACAAGGAAAAATAGAAAGTAAGAAAGACGTGGTCAATGGGAAGAAATTCAGAGTTTGAGATTTTGAAAGTGAATCAGTTCCAGAAGATAACAAGACTCAAGCAGATAGCTAAAGAATGATGGCAGTTAGTCAAGGATTTGTGAGGTCAGCATGTTAGATGAGCTATCTAAAATAAAATTAAAGTTACCAAAGATGATGGCCAAGATAGCATGGAGAGAAAACTAAAGCCAAGAGGAAGGCGTGTCCTGGAGATCAGTAGATGAATGTGACAAAATTGTGGAGAGCATGGTATTAGCAGATATATGGATTTCGAGAGAGATTGTTAAATGATAACAGAATAATGATGTAGAGTGATAATAGAAAATGTTTGTGTTTGTTGCTGTCTGTTAAATAAACCCCTAATTAAAAGAAAATTTAGTTTAAAAAAGAAAAATAGCAAAAGCATAAAAATTGGCAAATGTTTTTGCAATTTTCATATGAAAAATTAAATTTTGGAGCAAACGTCAAATATAAATGTTCTCTTAGCAATAAAGTAATATTAAATGGATCTTGAAGATCTTTTGAATATCAGGTCATAGTTGGGAAGAAAAAGTGCTTTTTAAAAGATTATATTTGTATTGATACATATACATCAATTGATATCCTATCCTAATCTTTAAAAGTTAAGGCCAAGGAGAAAGAAAAGTTACCATGAAGATATGACCTTTATTTTAATAGGTCTAAGAATACTATAATGGTATGTAAAAAGCACTGTTAATTTCAAATACATATATTTGTTGTACTCAAAAAATTTATCCAAATTCATAACAAAAATAGAAATAGGAGAAAGTGTAGATAGGAGAATACACACTAGAAAATACAGAGTGAAGAAGCTCTCTCTTTGGAAACAAAGTAACTCAGCTCATATGATAATATAATTTTTGATTCTTATTTGAACACTAGTCATCTAAATATTTTCTTAATCACTCTAACTCAAGGCTGCAATCCAAATGTGAGGGCATTTGGAAACATCACTCTGGTTTGGAAGCCTTAGAACCATAGCTGGAAGCAATTTTTTGTTACCTATATTTTTAGGTGTCCCATAAACTACTCCTTAGCCTTTGTTAGTAAAAATGATCTCGAATATGGTCTTGTACTGACTTGTCAGTAAAGAAGTCACAGTGAACTTAATGGTTTTGAACTCTTTCCAGCAGTTTGTTTTTGCATGATGTCTAATAATGATAATAAATTATTAATAATAATTGCCAATAATAGTGTTCTGGGTGAGGAAACTAACCATATGTGGCAAAGAACAACATAGTTCATGTAAACTAAATTACAAAATTATTTATTGCTGAAGATTCTTCATCACAAAAGGACAGGCATAATGGAAACACTGATGGAGAAAAACAGGAGTCAGAACTAGATAAATAAAATGAAAGATTTACCAGGAAGTGCTGGGTTTGTGCTGGTACTGCTTTCTGAAGAAAGGTGATCATTCAGCTGTTGACTCAACATACAGCAGGGCCTCCTTCAACAACACATCTTTTTAGCCAACGAGTACTATTCTTCCAGTACAGACACGAAGAGAAATAAGTGTCACACAATGTTGGAAATATTTGAGAGATTATATAATATAAACTGTCACTCAGTCCCTGTTTTGGGTAGTAATAAACATTCTAATTCTCTTTCCTTATGTTCAGAAGTAATGGCAAAAGTTTCCTTTTCATCCCAATTCCTTCTAATCAAAATGTATTCTAACTCCCTGGTGGTCATCTTTGATATCAATGGCACAAATACTATATAACTTTTAGAGGAAAAAAGTCACCAATTAAATCATAACTTGAGAAATAGACCATAATGGATTTTCCTTTCAGTAGGTAAAAATGATTAGTAAAAGTTTATGAACTATTATAAATTAAAATAACCGAAATATAAACAGCAGACGAAGACATATGTCAACATGCCCACATGGAACTTCCTGACAAGCCATTTCTTACTGATTTCCCATTAAGATCAGAAGAAGTGGTAGAGATATGCTTTAGCAATACAATATTACAAACAAATAAAAGAAACAATTGATTGGCATAACTATGTAACCATTTTTATATAGATGACTCTACTTATCAAGTAAATAAAATTGTCTGCTCCCGAATCCTATCTATTGTGTGGTAGAGTATGTATACAGAACTTTCCTATGTGTCTATGACATAATTCACAACTTTTAGGAACTAAGACTGTATTTTGTTTCACACGTTGCAATTCTTTTTTCATTCCTGTGTTTTTGTTTCCCATATACTTTACTACTTCAATGTAGCTATGATGTCAATTATGAGGATTCTCCCTCTAGCAATCTAGGTCATAAGCCATGCACACCTTCTGTATAACTCTTGTTCATGTTTTCCATAGAAGGGCCATCAGATGGAAGCCTTTATCTAGGCCTCTTGCCATTTCATTACATGCTGACTAATACAGCACCAAGGCTATCCACCAATGGCATATCACAATTGCAACATGACCATTCTACCTCTGTTTTGAATTATATATTAATTTGATATGGCTTTTACATATTTTTGTATGCAATGATATAATCTATTTATCCCCACAAGAGTCCTTCTACCTTTGATAAATCTTTAATTTTTATCCCTCAAAGGTTGTTACATCTTCTTTTTTGCAGAGGGCAGCTAAGTAGGACATTGATTAGAATGCTAGGCCTGGAGTCAGGAGGACCTGAGTTCAAATCCATCTTCAGACACTTACTATGTGACACTAGGCAAGTTATTTGACCTAGTTTGCCTCAGTTTCCTCATCTCTAACATGAACTGGAGAAGGAAATGGCAACCCACTCCACTATCTCTGCCAAGAAAATCCCAAATAGGGGTAACAAAGAATTGGACACAATTAAAACAACTTAATGATAACAAATATATTGTAGACATATAGCATCCCAGGAAGAATCTGCACTTTCAGTACTTCAGTCTTCTTCTCAAAAGTCCATTTTTTTTTAACATTTATATTTTACTAGACTTTTCCCTATATCTAAAAAAAAGTTGCAAAATCAAACTTTTTTCTTATTTTCCTTTCTGTACAGAGATCAGAACACACTATCAAAGTGAACGGAGGGAAAATATGAAAGTCCTGGAATGCATCCGATAACCCCACAATACTTGTATCCTACCTACCAACAGCTCTTGTTGCCTGTTCTAAGTTCATCTCATTTTTATCCTTTTAACTCACCCTACCATATTATAAAGTCAGGAGGAGGAAAAATCCATAAATAAAAGACTTGAATTGTGTTTTTCCCTTAGCAAACGTGGGATGTAGTTTATTTATAAAGATAAAATACTATAATTTAGTGACATTTTAAAATAACACTGGTATTTCCTCACATACTAGAGAGAAAGAGACAGAGAGAGAGAGACAGAGACAGAGAGAGAGAGAGAGAATTCCTCCACCAAAGTCATATCCTGATGCTTCATCATGACTTGCAGGTAGCCCTGCATTCCTGAAGACCATGCAAGAAAAGCACAAGCACAGGTAATCAAGTACCTGAGTGCAAGCAAGACAATCAACTATCTTCTGCCATACAAAAACCAATCTGGATGCAGAGATTCATCACCAGGGAGTTGGTGGTGAATTGGAAGAAGGGCACAGGGAGAGAGACATTTCTCTGTCAGATAACTTCTTGACAAAGGATTGAACTGCTATGTAAAGGCAAACTCATGTTCAACTTATCTGATTATAATGAAAATGAGATTTAGCTTGATTTAAGAAACTGACTGACTCATCTATAAGATGAAACCAAAACAGGATACATTTAGCAAGGTGATGAATGCTCAGTAGAAACACAATCAGGCACCCAAAAAATTAGTATTATTATCATGACATTGGCATAACAAACCTTCCTGACCCTAGGACCAGTGAGGACAAGAGATAATGCTATTTTAATAAAAATAATCATAAAACATGATTGTGTATAATGAAGCTCTTCCCATGTCCCAGGAAATGGCCTATGGGGCAGCGTTTTATTGATCTGGTTAATACATATTGTGTTAAACCAAAAATCTCTCTCGGTCTTCATTAATCCCTGTCCATATAAGACACAATCTCTATGATAATAATATTATCATTTGGTCTATTTAACTTGTTAAAACTATATTGAAATATACTTAATCCTTATATATCCTTATGTTTCACCAAGATTGTATTGGTGTTTGGGGAGCTTCAGGTAAGAAAAGGGAAATTTGACAAAGTGCTTTTTCTCTTAAGGATTCAAAGGCTAAAATTCTAGGGAAAAGAATTGAAAATGGAGTAACTTGAGTCAGGGCATAAATCAGGGCACAGCAAATGGCTAGGTGGATAGTCAAATGGTTAGCCAATTGGGAAAAGAGTTGAAAATTAAATCAGGTCCTGGGATAAAGATCAGTGGAAACATTTTCTTAAAAAAAGACAAGCAGGTAAGCCTCGTATACTATAATAGCTTTTCTTTTAGATGGAATCTAAATATTATGATGTCCAGTCCCTTTCTCTAATAACGATGAAGCATTTTTGATGTCCTTATCATATTCATTAAATAGGAGTGTAACAAAACTTCTGCTCTCACTTTTTGGAACAGTAGCTTCAAGCACTCTCTCCCACTCTGGATACTCTCTCCTGTCTGGCTTTTTAAATACTGGTAATGATGGTTCTCTTCCTACCTGTCTGGTTACTCCTGAGTCTCCTTTGTCATGTCCTATCCCACTAACTGTGGATGTCAAAGTGGTAGAGACAAGAATCTATTCTGTGGTGTTTTTTTCTCTCTCTCTACACTCTCCTCCTCTGAGTAATCTCCTTAGCTCACATGTGTTCAATTATCATTTCTATCTGAGGCTTCCAGATCTATATATCCAGCCTTAGTCTGTTTTAAATTCCAGTCCCATATCACCTACTGACTGTTGGATGTTGCACACTTCATGGCCCATAGGCATCTCAAACTCAATTTGTCCAAAACAGAATTCCTCTTTCTTCCTAAATTCATCTGTCCTACAAACTTCTTTATTTCACTTGAAGACACTATCATCTTCCCAGTCACCCAGATTCACAATCTCAAGTCCCCATCTTCATGCTCATTCACTCCTCTATATCAAAACAGTTGTCAAATCTTGTCAGTTCTACCTTCCCAGCCCTACATTCATTTCTATTCCTGAACCTAATCTTAGCTCATCAGGTTTATTGACTCCAAGAACAATATGCTACCTTAAAAAGAGTCTTTCATTATGCCTCCTCATTATACAGACCATGTATTAGATCTACTGCTTGCCCTCTTTAGGTTCTACTCAAACTTAGTACATTGTGTTTTTTAAAGATTAGGTCTCATCATCTTGCCCAGGCAGAAAGTACAGGGTTACTCATTAGTCCAATCTCATTAATGATCAGCATGGGAACTTTGATCTACTCTGCTTCCAACCTCAGCCTTTTACCCCTCCTTAGACAACATGGTGGCCCCCTAATTCCAGAGGCTCACTATATTAATGCTGAACTTAATGCAGATACTTAATTGGTATAGCCTAATTGAAGCTTAGAACTCCAGAGTCAACCTCAGCCTCTCCATAGCTGGGATTATGGATATCTGCCACCTAATTTGATACCTAATTCATATTTACTACTGATTTGTATATGTCCACACCTAAAAGAAACTGATAGAGTTGACGAGAGTGGTTGAAACATTTTGTAGCAAGGTCAAAGTAAGAAGGCCCATGGCTCTGACCATGTTTGTGTTTCCATCCATTTATTGACTTAATTATCAAACTCCATAAAAGATAATTCAGAATAAAAGTCAAGACAGGCAAAGGAAATTCCCATCAACAAAGAAGCAGATAAACTAAAATAGGAATCCAAAGAGGAAAATAGATTCAATCCTTGTCATTTCATTGTCCAGTGAAGACGTCCAAACGTTCTTTATAGTTCCCCTAGGAATTGTTCAAAGTTGTCCAGGAATGGTATAGGCAAGCTGCTGATTCAGCTAGACTAGAAATCACTAATACCCTTCTGTTTTGATCTCAGGTAAAGTTCTGCAACTGTAGTCTTAAGTATACTGGTATCCCTTCAGCTCTTGGGGTCTTCCTAGACATCGCTCAGGTGGGCTTAACAAACTAGCCAAGAATAGGAACCCTGAGTCTACTTCCAGAGGAACTCATTTCCCTCCATCAGGGAGGGAACCATCTGGCCCCACAGACTGGCCTTTCCAGCTAAATCTGCTTCACCTGCATCTGGCATAGCCACAATGTGTCACCAAAGGGAGGTAGACAGAAGACCCAGCAGTGCAGAGGTTTCTGCCTGTCACTGGAACATGGCAGTGCAGCCTCCTTCAGAGAACAAGTTTAAGACTGAACAAAATGTCACCAGCCAGCTACTATTTGCCAATTAATTCTGGAAGTCCATGAGAGATAATTCAGAACCAGTCTCAACAGAGAAAGATCTTTCCTAGAGAACTAAGACAGACAAGCCAAAGCAAGATCAAGGTTTGCAGGAGACTGGATTTATACAGTGTAGAGAGGCCACTAACACCCATACTCCTGCACATGGTCCTCTTATTAGGATCGATGCTCAGCTGAGACATACAGAATCCACATTTGGCCAAGCCTTTCAATTTCTCTCTTTCCTGTACATTCTTGATGAATCCACCCCTCTCTTCTTCCCCATAATCTTTCTCTATTTTTTCCAAACTCTTCATCAAACCTCTCTTCATATGCTACCATTTTTAAACCACAAGGATTTATGAACTCTCAATGACTCATACAAACAATAGTTCCTTGTTCAAATCCCTGTCTTCCTCCAATTAGACCAGTTTCCCACCAGTCTCTATCCAATAGTCCTGAGGCTACTTTTAATGATCTTAAATAGGCCTGGGAATTAACGACAGTTGAACACCCCTATAACTTCAAGTATACCACTGTTCCTTCTTTCCCAGAAACCTCAAAGCCTGATACTCCCTCTACTGAAATAATTTATAACTCCCCTATTACTTAGTAGATGGTCTTCAAGATTTACTTCAACTAAAAATTTCATCACCCTAAGTTAACCTGATGATGAATCTCTCCCAACATAGCTAGTCTTGTCCTAGGACAAGAGCTATTTAATTCATCATGTTATGGATAGGCTTTGTCTTAACCAGCAATTTTTGTCATTGTTGTAACCTGCCTCACAATTTGAGGTGCCACTGTTGTATGAATTTCTGCTTATAGATTTAAGTCCAAGTGATAAGTCAAGATCCTATGTGGGATTAGATATATTTATTATTTAATGTATACTAAAACCTCTAATGGGGTATAAACCCCATTAGATAGCTAGAGGGGGTCAGAAAAATGAGTTCAAATTCTGACTCAGATGCTACTTTGTATGATTCTGGGCCATGATTTCCTTATCTGTTACCTCTGAGTGCTTATCATGAGGACCAAATGAAATGAGCACTATCTAATCTGACTATTATTGTTTGAGAGATTTTCCTTCCTAAGTAAAAGAAATTCTGTATTAAGGTTGGTATGGAGTAACCCTTTCTATTTGTGTGTTGACTTAAGAACTAAATCATCTGGAAACTGTGTGCAACATAGATTGGAGAGGGAAGAAACTTAAGGATGGGAGAGCCATTAGGGAGCTATCATAACAGTGAGGGTGAGAAGTGATGAGGACCTGAAGTAGGAGAGCATTTGAGTGATTAGACAGGAGGGGACAGAGATGAGAGATCTTGTGGAGGTAAGATTTGGCAGGTGTTTGCATATGTGGGATGAGAGAGAGTGAGCAGCTGAAGACAACACTGAAGTTGTGTACTGACTTGGGTTACCAGAAGGATGGTAGTGCCCTCTACAGGAATAAAGAAATTTGGGAGAGGGATGTTTGTGAAAAAGAAAAAGAAAATATAAGGAGATCAGAAATGCACATCACAACCCATTCATGCCTACTCAAGCTCATCTTCTTGCCCCATCCAATAGGAGTGGGGGGGGACAGAGCTCTTTATCACTGATCAGTAGAGGCGGGGAGGGCAGAGCCTCCATTGGATGAATGTTACTAAGATGAAGCTATCTGGGTGAGAGAGCATGGAATGCTAGAGAGGCAGCAAAAGGAGAGGGAATTTTCCCAAGGGCACCTGCATAGTTGCTGCTGTGAGTATCCTGTATCAGTTAGGTCATAACTACCCTGAGAGCCTGCCTCCTATCTCAGAAGCCAGGAAGCTGGAGGCTTGTAACAGTGGTAGGAAAGACTTGAGTTGTTGAGGGTGCTGATAAAAAAGTAGAAGTGTAGTGTTGGAGACAAGCCTCATGACTGGCTAGTGAGGAAAACCTGAGATCTAACCCATCTTCCCTCTATCTCATTTAATAATCATACAACCTCTTGGGGTCAGATCCCAGCTTTGAACATTATTGGTATAAAGGATGGAAATGAATTCATGCCAGGATTTTCAAAGCTTATAGAACCTTTTACTCATTGTTTTCAAAGCACTTAATCTCTTTGTTGGTGCTGTTAAATAGAAGGAATTATTACTGTAACTTGTCATTAACCCAGCTATATTATATTATCAGCAAATTCAAGACTAGCTATTTTGCATTGGTTATTGTTACTACTGGATGAAGTTTTATGAGTCATCTGTACACAAATCAAAACTATTCTTAGCGAAGGTATGAGTAAGAAACAAACAGGCTTTCACAAACCACACTCAATAATGGGCCATATCTTTACCCTATCACAGCTGCCTAAAAGATATAGAGAATAGAATATCCCATTGCGTTTGCTGATTATGAAAAAATATTCAACTCAATAGGATAATACACAGCTTTAGAGGTCATTTTACAAGGTAGCTCCTGTCCATTTATCATCCTCATTCACTATTCCTTGGAAGATAGAGATAGCCTTGTTCAATGATCTGATAATAAACATCATGTGAGATATAAAACAAGAAAAGAATGCTTGCCAAAAGTATTTGATACTGAGATAGAGGAAATCCAGTACAGATTCCAAGCAGAGAAGAGATTCTCCAGGGTGAAGTCCTATAAATCTTCTTGCCTTTTACTGACATTGATTGATCAGACCTCCAGATATTACAGAACCTTCTAGAAGGGATTCATAATCACTCAAGAGAATTTGACCTATCCATCCACATAGGAAGGACCAAGTGGATGAAAAATGTCTATTGATAAAATTTCAACATGGACTCCATATAGAATTTGTCTAACAGGACAGACAGGCAGATAGGTAGATAGATAGATAGATAGACAGATAGATAGATAGATAGATAGATAGATAGATAGATAGATAGATAGATAGATAGATAGATATGTATATCTGGGAAAGATAATATAGATGGACAATGAACCAGACCCAGAATGGAAAAGAAAGAGAGCAAGCTAGATTGCTTTTGGGAAATTGCAAAGCAATATTACTGATCCCTAATTTCCCCAAATAGCACAGGCCTATTTTTTTTTAATATACACATTTTTACCAGTGAAAGGGAAGCTGCATAGTGGATAGAATGCTGACTCTGGAATCAGGAAGATTCAAATTCAAATTCAGCCTCAGACACTTAGTAGCTATGTGATCCTGGGCAAGCCACTTAACCCTCAAATTTTTTTGCCTCAGTTTCCTCATTTGTAAAATGAGCTGGAGGAGGAAATGGCAAACCACTCTAATATCTTTGTTAAGAAAACCACAAATGGGATTACAAAGAGTCAGACACAGCTAAGTGACTAAATAATAACTTTTACCAGTGTTACAGTACAGCCGCAAGACCTTGAATACTATGACCTCCAAAAACTGATGATGAAACATTGCACAAAGGATTACAGGAAGAAGAATAGAAGGTGTAAGCATGTTGTAACGTATACCCAAGGAACCCCTAAGAACAGAAGTAAAGGAAGTCATAAAAAAATAATCTGTATGAAAGAAAAAGAAGATGGCAAGAGGGAGAAATAAGAAGCAGACATCCAAAAGGCTTCACTGGTACCCCCTCTATGTTGGGAGAATTTTTTAAAAGGCTTCTAGTACATGGATAGAACTTTTGGAATATGGACATGAGTCACACAGGATGAGCAGGTGAAGATGGACTGTTTGGAGGGAATTCCCAAAATGCTGGAAGCACAGATCCCTTTGAATGTTTGAGTATATTGTAATGACCGATTTGAGAGAGGGGGAAAAAAGATATCCCTACATAATAAAGACATCTACTGGCTGTAATGAAAAGTTTCTATCTCCAAAACATTACATCAAAAAGGATAAAAATAGGGAATTGGGATATACATTAAAATACAAGACATGATCTCCAACCTTCAGGATCTTAAATTATAATTAGGTAGACAAGGCATAGACATAAAAAGATAAACAGCAAGTAACAGAAAAGTTCAAAGTAAGTGGCAGAGATAATCAATGGAATTTTAGCCAGAAAAATCAGTGGGGGCTGATTAAGTAAATACTTGGCTTGGACTTGGAGAGGGAGAGAAAAGCGGAAGAAAGAGAAGTGAATGAAAAAAGGGAGCATGGCATTTGAAACTGAACCATCTCCCACTTGTTTCCTTCCAACTGCTTAGATTTACTGAAACTTTAACAGCCTCGTGGTACTTTTTCCCTTTGGGGAAACTAAACAGTACGAAAGGGGCAGAATTATATTGATGCACCCACCTGACCAGCTAAGGTAAATGGGAAAGGCAAAACTAATGTCTAATCCCCAGCCTGCACCTTTGGAAGCAGCAACCAGAGAGGGGGAAAAAGCCTTCCCATGAACCCACCAGATATCAAACTGTAAGTATTAGCCAATTTACCTGTTCTCAATCAGGACTAAAGACAGCTAGTGTTCACCCTGTATATCGAGTTACCTGGATTTTGATATATTGGTTTCTAAAGTAGTATCCGGATCCATGGTGTTGGGGGAGGAATGGCCTGTCCCAAAGAGTATGTGGTTGAGATAAGTAGAATACCCACTCTTTCCACAAAAGTCAATCATGAAACTTGTCTCCAAAATAACCACATCTACCCTTATCTTGGAACTCTGCTCCCACCTTTACTATTGAAAGTCTTGGTATCCCCCACCGTTTTAAGCCCGATGTGGGTCTCTAAGGACCATTATAACCTAACCACTACCCTAGAACCCACAGCAGCAGCTGTGTTAGTTCCCTTTTGAAAAATTCTCCCTCCTTTCCCCCCTCACCAACTCTAGCATACCCACCCAGTCATCAAGGTTCATAACTTTAGGTACATCTTCAACTTCTCATTCTCTCTCACTTCACATATCCAATCAACTGCCAAATCTTGTAACTGCTATTTCCACAGTCATATTATCTATTGCTTTTTTCCACTTGTCTAGAGATCTGTGTTTGTAGCTATGTATCAAATGCCTTGGCTTGTTCCCAAACCTAAAGCCATAGCCTTTTCTCATTATCCAAGATGTTTCATCAAATTATTTCTATCATGGTCACAACTTAAGAAAAGGAACTCCTCAGTAGACTTAGATGAGGAACAAAAATCAAATCTTCATTTCAATATATTGTTGTTCAACCATTTTTCAGTCCTGTCTGACTATTCATGACCCCGTTTGGGATTTTCTTGGCCAAGATATGAGATTGTTTGCCATTTCTTTTTCCCTGCTCTTGAGGAACTTATAATCTCATGGGAGAGAAAATATATGAACAAATATATATTGTTGTTCAGTCATAGTGCCTGACTTTTTGTGACCCCATTTGAGGTTTTCTTGGCAAAAAATACTGAAGTGGTTTTCCATTTTCTTTTCCAGCTCATTTTACAGATGAGGAAACTGAGGCAAACAGAGCTAAGTGACTTGCCCAGGGTCAAACGCCTAGTAAGTGTCTGAGGCCAAATTTGAACTCAGGAAGATGAGTCTTCCTAACTCTAGGCCTGGCACTGTATCCACTGTGCCAAGTTTCTTTTTAATCCAATCTGTTTTATTTCATTCATTTAAAAATATTATTCTGAGAGATCCAAAGGCTTTACCATAGCATCAGAGATCCACATCATAGATACACAAAAAAGATGGAGAACCCATGCTTTTGAGATTGTTTACTTTGAGTATTAAGAGAAAGTCCAACCATACTAATATCAGATCAGATTAGTAACTGCGGATCATAGACTACAAGTTCCATTGGCTAACACTCCAGTTCCCAAAGTTCAGCTTTGCATTTCTACTATTTTCCATCTCTCAGCTCTTTAGCGAGTTGAGAATAGGCAGCTGACTCACAGACAGATGTAGCCAGTCAGCTGTGCTGATGAGTGCAAGAACTACAGCAAGCGTACAGTATTTCTCCTTCATATCATCTCCAAACAAGTGAAGATGTAGGTTTGACCTTCTTCATTTCTGCATCCAGAACTCCCTCAAAAAGTCCAGGTCCTTATATCAGAGTACCTACTTATGACTAAAACAAAGTAATTATCCATTTAGTATTAGAAAAAAGCCTATTTTGTCCATTTAAATCTTAACTTTTGTGCATGTGTCATGAGTCTAATGAAGCCTATGGACCCTTCTGAGAAGGTTTCTTAAATGAATAAAATATATAGAATTACAAAAGAAACCAATTATATTGAATAAAAATGCAACTTACCAATCCAGTTTCACAAATTCCCTGAAATCTGTCACAAACATAGGAAGGATTGTTCCTCTAGTAGAGTCTCAACAAAATACCAACAATGTTAGTCCACATCTTTCTCTGTGTTCTCTCTCTCTCTCTCTGTGTTTTTCTGTGTGTCTCTCTGTCTGTCTCTGTCTGTCTCTGTCTGTCTCTGTCTCTCTGTCTGTCTCTGTCTGTCTCTGTCTCTCTCTTTCTCTCTCTGTCTCTCTCTCTCTCTGTCTCTCTCTCTCTCTGTCTCTGTCTCTCTCTCTCTCTGTCTCTCTCTCTCTCTCTCTCTCTCTCTCACCTCTTACTCTGTTTTACCTAAATTGAGATGGGAAACCCTCTTGAGTAGACTGAAAAAAATGTCCTTTACTTTCTCAAGTAGTTAAGTTCACTGCCATTAGATAAAGAGTTTGTAAAACATGTTTCTTGCCTCGTTGAACTTACAAGTTAGGATGGATTTATTATATCTTCAAACAACTATAATAAAATCAATACATAATAAGAGCACAAAGATCTAGAAACAAACTGCTATGACAAGTATGAGAAGAGGGTAAAGGAAAGGAGGTGATGACTGACAGATGGGGTGGGGTGTCAAAATAGCTTTCTGGGTGAAAAAAACATGATATTTGAATTGAGCTTTAAAAATAGATAAAAATTCAAAAGGTAGGGGCATGAAATTCTATGCTTTGGAAAAGTATAAAGAAAGATATAAAGCTGGGAAATTACTTTTAAAAAAATTTCTAGGGGGGCAGAGCCAAGATGGCGGAGTAGAAGGACGCACGTTTACGAGCTCCGAAACCAAAGCCCATAGAATTAATGTAAAAAGAGACCCCCATAACTTCTGGGTCAATACAAGGTGTGCAGAAACGGAGTGGAAGAGATTTCCGTTCCAGGGAGCTCTGGAGACCCATCCCCAGGGTCCATCGCACACCAGAAAGTGGACCCCACCCCAGCATTGCCCTGGCCGCGGCCCCAGAGAAGCTGATCCGAGCAGGCTTCAGAGACGGAAGCTCTGGCAGCCGGGAAAGTCCCTCCGCCCACAGAAGCTACAGGTCAGTGAGAGAGAAGGCCGGGCTGGAGGAGGGGAGCGGAGCGTCTCCGTGACTCGGGCCCCCTTGGGAGGAAGCGGGCGGCGGCAGAGACGGGGGCAGGAAGCGGCAGAAGCAGAGGGGTGGGCGGCGGCTGAGGCAGCAGCAGCCCAGGACTCAGAAATCCCCCAGCAGCAGGCAGGATCTTCATTACGGAAGGTTCCTGCATAAAACCTGAGGGAGCTGAGCCTGGGAGACGGCCCTGCCCCCACCCCGCTCTATTACTGAAGGCTTCTGCATAAAGCCCCTGAGGGAACTGAGCCTGGGAGGCGGGCCCCCCCACCCCGCCCCCACCCGCTCCATTCCTGAAAGTCTCTACATAAAGCCCCTGAGGGAACTGAGCCTGGGAGGTGGCCCTGCCCCCACCCCAGCACCTGAACTAAAGCTCACTGATTGACAGCCAGCAGGAGGAAAGCCCATTTAAATCTCAGAGGCCAAGCACTAGCTGGGCGGATCCAGGCGGGGGTGGAAAGGAATCTCAGAAGTCAAGTAACTGGCTGGGAAAATGCCTAGAAAAGGGAAGAAAAATAAGACTATAGAGAGTTTTTTCCAACAAATGCAAATGATCCCGACCTTCGGATATGATGACGAGGACGTATCCTTGCCATCAGGGAAAGATGTGGAGGGCGGGGCCTCAGTACCCCAGACACCCCAGGGGGGTGGCAGGTGGGCTCAGGCCCTGGAAGACCTCAAAAAGGATTTTGAAAAGCAAGTTAGACAGGTGGAGGAAAAACTGGGAAGAGAAATGACAGAGATGCAAGAAAAGTATGAAAAACAGGTCAATACCTTGGTAAAGGAGACCCAAAAAAATGCTGAGGAAATTAACACCTTGAAAAATAGGCTCACTCAATTGGCAAAGGAGGTTCAAAAAGCCAATGAGGAGAAGAATGCTTTCAAAAGCAGAATGAGCCAAATGGAAAAAGAGGCTCAAAAGCTCACTGAATTTAATAGTTCTCTCAAAATTAGAATGGAATAGATGGAGTCTAATGACTTTACAAGAAACCAAGAAATCACCAAACAAAACCAAAAGAATGAAAAAATGGAAGAGAATGTGAAATATCTCATGGGAAAAACAACTGACCTGGAAAATAGATCCAGGACATACAATTTAAAAATTATGGGACTACCTGAAAGCCATGATCAAAAAAAGAGCGTAGACATCATCTTGCATGAAATTATCAAGGAAAACTGCCCTGACATTCTAGAACCAGAGGGCGAAATAAGTATTGAAAGAATCCATCGATCACCACCTGAAAGAGATCCAAAAAGAGAAACTCCTAGGAACATTGTGGCCAAATTCCAGAACTCCCAGCTCAAGGAGAAAATCTTACAAGCAGCTAGAAAGAAACAATTCCAGTACTGTGGAAATACAATCAGGATAACCCAAGATCTAGCAGCTTCTACATTAAGGGATCGAAGGGCGTGGAATAGGATATTCCAGAAGGCAAAGGAACTAGGACTCAAATCAAAAATCACCTACCCAGCTAAACTGAGTATAATACTTCAAGGGAAAATATGGTCTTTCAATGAAACAGAGGACTTTCAATCATTCTTAATGAAAAGACCAGAGCTGAAAAGAAAATTTGACTTTCAAACACAAGAATGAGAAGAAGCATGAAAAAGGAAACAGCAAAGAGAAGTCTTAAGGGACTTATCAGAAGTGAACTGTTCACATTCCTACAGGGAAAGACAATATTTCTAACTCTTAAAACTTTTCAGTATCTGGGTAGTTGGTGGGACCACACATACACATGTACACGCATGCACACACATACACACATGCACACACATACAGAGATAGAGAGCACAGATTGAACTAAATAGGATGGGACCATACCTTAAAAGAAATTAAGGTAAATGGTGAGAGAGAAATGTAGTGGGAGGAAAGAGGGGGAAATGGAAGGGGGTAACTATATGTCATTTAAGAGGCAGGTAGGAGTTTTTCTTAGTGGAGGGAAAAAGAGGAGAGCTGAGAAAAAAAAAAAAACCAAGAAGTTTACCCTCATCACATTTGACTAAACGAAGGAGTGAAATGCACACTCATTTTGGTATGAAAACCTATCTTACAGTATAAGAAAGTGGGGGAGAAGGAGATATTGCAAGGGGGGGGGATGATGGAAGGGAGGGCAAAGGGAGGAGGGAGCAATTTGAAGTCAACACTTGGGGAGGGACAGGATCAAAAGACAGAAGAGAAACAATGACGGGCAGATTAGGAGGGATGGTAATCCAGTTAGTCTTACACAACACGACTATCAGGGAGATCATTTGCAAAACTACACAGATATGGCCTATATTGTATTGCCTGCCATCCCAAAAGGAATGGGTGGGGAGGGAGGGATGGGGAGAATTTGGAACTCAAAGTTTTAGGAACAATTGTTTAGTATTGTTGTTGCAACTAGGAAAGAAGACATACAGTTAATGAGGAATAGGAAGTCATCTGCCCCTACAGGAGAAAAGAGAAGATGGAGACAAGAGAAGGGAGGGATGACAGAAGAGAGGGCAGATTGGAGATAGGGAAAATTAGATTGCTTGGGGTATTGGGGTGGGGGGAGGGGAGAAAAGGGGAGAAAATTTGGAACCCAAAAATTTGTGAAAATGAATGTAAAAAATTAAATAAATAAATAAGATTTTAAAAAAAAATTTCTAATCTATGAATTTTCAAATTTATTTCAAATGACCACTAGTCAAATTAGAAGCATGTCCCTTTGATTCTGCCATTTAAACATTTGTCTTGAGAAAAAACCAATATTAGGAATCAGAAATATTTTGATGGATTGAGATCTCAAAAATATGAGAATTCCCTCCATAGAGGTAAGCCACATACCATCCATACCATGTGGGATGCTCATCCATTGTCTCCTAAACATAGCAAATGGAAACCTAATGAGTTAGTTTTCCACCAGGATCTTTTTACATTGTTAGTACCAGTACTGCCTTTAATCTGTGTATCTATTATCTCCTATCTCTTGCCATTACAATGCTTTACCTCATAGTCAGTCAGCAAACATTTAAGCACTGACTATATACCAGATACTGTGCTACAGATTGAGGATTCAAAGGAGAGTGAAAACAGAATCCTCAGACTTAAGGAGTTTACATCCTAAATGAGGAGACAATATTTAAACAATGAGATAGACACAAGTTTTTACAGAATAGAGAGCAAGGACTTTGAGGGGGGAAATGCATTAGCAAATGGGAAGACTGTGAAAGGTCTGCAGAAGTAGATAGTTTTGAAATGAATCTTGAAGGATGTCAAGGAAACTAAGAGGTGGAGATAAAAGAGTTGATGAAAGAGTAGAGGAAAGGGAGTAGTTGCACTATCCCTCTTTACCATTTCATACCCTTAGGTCATAATTAGAAAAATGGAAGGAAGGAAGGAAGGAAGGAAGGAAGGAAGGAAGGAAGGAAGGAAGGAAGGAAGGAAGGAAGGAAGGGAAGGAATAAAAACATAGTGCAGCCTACTTGCACCCATCATGCATCTCCCTATCATCCTTTGGGTCATTTGCCACTCAGATTCTTCAAAAAATGTTGTGTTTCAGTATTCAGAATCATACAGCATCAAGAGGAGCATACTCATATTTAACTAGGTTCTTGTTTCTGGAGGCAGCTTATAATTGTTAAAAGTACAATTAAGACTTTTCTCTTCCTTCTATTCAATTCTTGGCCTAATCTATCAATCTGCAGTACCTATCTCAAATTCCTGATGTAGTCATTCAATGGACTGGCCTTCCAAACACAGGTAATGATCTAGAAGCAGAAATGTTTTCCTCTGGTTTTCCCACAATAGAATATTAACAGTTTTTCAGTTGTCATAAATCTCGGTAAGATTTTGTAATTGATTTGATGCAATCAACAAAATATCATCGAAAAGTTGGAGATGTGAGAAAACTGGAACACTAATACATTGTTGGAAGAGTTGTGAACTGATCCAACCATTCTGGAGAGCAATTTGGAATTATGCATAAGGAGCTATAAAACCATACTCTTTGATTCAGTAACCCGACATCTAGGTCACAAAAAAGAGAAAAGAATCCACCCATATATACAAAAATATTTATAGCAGCTCTTTTTGTGGTGGCAAAGAATTGGAAATGGTGGGGATACCCATCAATTGGGGAATGGCTGAACAAGTTGTGATATATGAATGTAATGGAATACTATTGTTCCATAAGAAATGATGAGCAGGTGGATTTCATTAGGACTTGGAAAGACTTGTATGAATTGATGCTGAGTGAAGTAAGCAGAACTAGGAAAACACTGTACACAGTAAGAGCAACATTATGCAATGATTGACTTTGATAGACTTAGCTCTTCTCAGTAATGCAATGATCTAAGACAATTCCTACAGATTCATGATGGAAAATGCTATCCACACCTAGAGAGAGAACTATGGAGTCTGAATGCACATTGAAGCATACCACTTTTTTTTCCCTTGGTTTTTTGTTTGTTTTTCACAGTTTTTCCACTTTTGTTCTCATTCTTCTTTCCCAACATGCCTAATGTGGAAATATATTTAACACAATTGTACATGTAGAGCCTATATCAAATTACATTCCACTTGGAGTGGGGTGGAGGAGGGAAGGGGGAAAATTTAAAACTCAAAATCTAATAAAAGTGAATGTTGGAAACTAAAAATAAATTCTTTAAAAGATAAAAAATAGTATCCACAATGGGAGCAACTAAAGAACATCATCATATAAAAGGAACCTGTCTTCCATCTCAATCCAGCGGAAGACACTAGGATATTTAATCGATATAATAGATAACAGGAAGGTCTGACCACATCACACACACACACACACACACACACACACACACACACCCTATTCCATAAACTCCAGTGGCTCCCTATTAACTCCATATAAAATCTTGTTTGATTTTTAAAATTCTTCACATTCTGTCCTCTTCCTACCTTTCTAATCTTCTAACTCTTTATTGCCCTCCACATACTCTACAATCCAGCTATATTGACCTTGCAATTCCTTCATTAGTAAAATAGGGAAAATAATAGCACCACCCTTTCAGGATCATTGTAGAGATCGAATGGAATAATTATAAAGCTCTTAGCGCAGTTCTTAGCGTATAGTATATAAATGTTAACTATTACTGTAATTTATTATTATTATTCATTACGCACAGCACTCCATCTCCTTACTCCATACCTTTTCACTGGCTTTTCCCCATGCTGAAAATATTTTTCCTCCTCACCTCTGCCTCCTAGCTTCCCTGAAGGCTCAGCTCAAATTTCTTCTTCAAGGAGACCTTTCCTGGCCCCTATCACCAATAGGGTAGTGCCTTTTCCATGTGATTACTTTTCATTTGCATTGCACACATCTCATGTATAACTTTTTGTATGCTGTCCACTCCCATTAGAATTCAAGCTCCTTGAGTGTAGGGACCAAGTTTTTGCCTTTGTTGTACACTTATCACAGTGTACATGGAAAGGTTTAATAAATGGGTTGACTGGCTGGGTAAGGTGATTTCTGGACTCCTGTGGCTTTTTCATTGTGCGTATTGTTCAGAGCTTTGCAGAAAGTAGTGATATCAAAATTAGTGCCATTGTCATCCTCCAGCTCCCCTTTTTTAAAATATGACTCATCTGAAGAGTTTAGATTGAAGCTATTACTATTTGTATATGGTTATCTTGATCTTTTTTCTAATTTGATCTTGACCTTGGTTCTAATTATTCATCTGATGGTATACACCTATTTCATAAATGGTACCCATCTAAGGTAACTAACAATTTTTCTGATAGCTGAGCTAGTCACTTTCACATTTTGTGATATTATTTAGTGCTGTGTCTACAGTGATTCCCAACTCAATTCTGGAAGAAAACCTTCATAATTATCTATGCATGAAACTTCTGAGTAGTCTACATGCCCATGACTTCTTTTATTTCTCAAACCTAAGCCATATTTTCCATCTAATGGTCAACATACTAGTCATTACTCTGTGTGTTCAGACTGAACAGCAAACTATCACTTGCAGATATCATTCTAGAAGTCTTTCCAGCATGACAGCAGCTGTCAGAACTGAGGTTCCACTAGATAACCTAGGGCCACCATAAGGAATCAAGAGTTAGACTCTGTGGAGGATTAATCAGACATTGTGAGGAAAACTGAGTTCCATAAAATAGTTACTAAAAGTTGAAATTTTTAACCAGGTTAGCACATTCGGCTCCTACATACTGGATCGAGTAAATTTGACTCTCATTATAATGAAAGTATCGCTATTAAAATGGAAATCAGTTTTTCTTTAAATCTCATGATATCCTAATTCAGAACTTATAGATGACTGAAAGTATCATTAACAAGTTCACTTCTATTACACTTTATAAATAAGAGGGTCATTTTCAATATATACAAAGCACATTTAATGTAACTACAGTTTGAAGGATCATTCACATTTATATTGAGTTTACAAAGGTTCACAAACTATTTTTCACAACTCAATGTGGTAGGCAGTGTAAAGACAGAAAAATGACACTTGAAAAAATTACGTGATTCGCCCATGGCCATAGGGTAACTGGGGGAAACAGAATTCAAAACCAGCTCTTACGAAGTCAAAATCTGCGCTTTATCTCAGTAGTTTTTCAAAGAAAATGGAGCTACATTCGGCGGTTATTTTTCCTTCTTAGTATCCCAAACAGACAAATAGGAGACAGCCGTCACAAATCTTTACTAGCACACGGTAGGTACTCTCAATCTTACATTTCATAGTTGGCCAACCCTTTTCCACACCAAGGCTGCCTCTGCCGAGAGCCCTCGGCAACACCATCATGGTTTTTAAAAGCTCTTTTGTGTCCAAGAGCTCCAGACAAGAGAAAATGTAAGTAGCAGGACGGGACAAGGATAACCCTCCCAGAGAGGAGATCCGGCTCAACAGAACTGGACTGGATTCTCGGATCTCCTCTGTGTTAGAGGGAGGGGGGGTCCGGGAAGTTAGACGGGTGAAATGAAATTACACTTTTACTTTCACATAAGAGGCTCCTTTGCAATCCTGCGTTTTGCTTACGCAGTTAAAAGCTTTATTCAGAGGACGGGTCCCGGACACAAAAAGCCTGCACCATGAGTCACGCCCTTCCCCCTCCGACGCCAAGCAGCCCAGGCTCCGAGGCACAGCGGAGACCGAGGACACCGAAGCCGCGCCAGCCCGTCCCCTTTGCCCGCGGGAGCCCCAGCCACCAGCACGGAGGAAGGCCGACCTCTACGGATGGGGCGGAGACCCAGCCGCCCGCACCCCCCAAGCCCCTCGGACCCAGGGGACCCCAAGCCCCGGCCCCTTCTCCGCGTTCCAGCCCGACGGAAATGACGACAGGCGGGGAGGGGGAGGGAAGGTGGCTGCTGCAACAGGGCGGCAGGGCGGGAGGGGAAGGAGAGGGAGCGTCTGGGGGCGGGGCGGAGCGGTGGCCCGGTTTCCGGCGGGCTGTCGCGCTCTCTCTCTCCGGCCGCGGCTGCTCTAGCCCACAGCCGCTTCCTCCATCCTGGTATTTTTCGGAGCCTCCATCCTGGTTCTTCCAAAGTGCCCGGACCCAAAACAGGAAGTAAGTGCGATGGAACCTTCAGGTCCCAGCCGCCGCCGGGGCCTCTGCGCTCCGCCCCGCGCAGCGCCGCAGCTCGGTCCGCCCGGCCCCCTTCCCCTGCCCTCAGCCCTCCTGGGCCCCTGGATCTGCGGCCTGGGGGAGGGCTGGGAGGGGGTGCCGAGGGCGAGGGCGGGGGCAGCCCGAGCCGGGCCCGCGGGAGGAGGCTCCCCTCCACCCGTACCGCTCCTCCCCTCCCCTCCACACCCCTCCCCTCTCCTTGCCGGCCAGGGCCAGTTCCTTCCTCCCTCCCCGGGCTGGGGCTGCGGGGATGGGAAGCGGGCGGCCGCAGAGGTGAGAAGCCCTGCGTTACTGACGGAGGCGGAAAATGGCGGCGGCTCGCTTCGATGGAGTCCAAATGGCGCCGGGACCCCTGCGGGGGGGCGCCGGGGAGGGTCTGGGGGGATCGCATTCTCTAGGTTCGCTTTAGCCGTGCGCTTTGTAGAAAAGGGTGAGTTGGGGGCGAGGGGGCTGTATCTCCCTCCTGTCTTCGCCTTGCTGTCTCCCCCCCGCCCGCTTTTCCCATCGGAGGGAGCCTCGAGGCCGCTAGTGTCCGTTTAACTGGTGCGGCCCCCCCTCTCCGGGGCGGACTCGGCCTCCGCTGGACGCGGAGCTGTCCGCCGGGCCTCCGGCTGCAGAGCCGGGAACGCTCCGAGCGCCGAGGGGGCCAGGCCCTCGTTATGGTGTACAGGATAACCGAGTGTTTGGGGTCCCCCCTCGGTCCCCAGCTGTTGTCTGAAGTGCGTGTCGCCGCGCCGTCTTTGAGCGAAGCGCCTCGGGAGGATCGGCACGTTTGATCCCCATTTAATGGGAAACGAGGGTAGAAACGTCCCCCTCCCCGCTCTGGTCACCCCCAAGCCTCAGCTGCTGTGCCCTCCCCATCCCCCACCCCCAGCTTCGCTGCTTAGGTTAGAGGAGAAGGCAGCGAAGGATGTAAACTCCAGGCTCCTATTGTGTTGAAAAATGAATGAGCTGTTCTCTTTTCTGACTTTTTTTTAAACTTCAGTTCTGAGAATTGAAGATGCCACTTGTTGGTACTTCTTATATACAGTTCATTAAAAATCAGAATACCTTCTTTCATGAAGGAGCTGTTCATAGTCCGTTAAAATAAAAATACATTCTTTAATGAGGGAACGATTTATGTGTAGCATGGAATGTCTCTGTTGTTTTCATCTGGGGCAAATAAAAATCTCTATTAGGGTTGCCCCTTTCTGGGGGTGGCAGACCTTGGTAAGGTGGAAAGAACCTTGGATGGGTCTGGAATTGGAAAATCTGGTTTGGATTTGGATCCTTGACTCTGGTGCGTGTTAGACCCAGTATAGTCTTGCATGGTTCCTAGCCTCTGGGGCCTCAATGTTCTCTCTCTCCTCTGTAAAATGGAGGAGTTGGACCAAATGACCTGTAAAGCTCTTCCAACTTCAAGTCTGTCTTCTGAGGCAGTTATCCAGAACATCTGCACATTCAATAAAAGGTGGTGCTGTGTTTAAATGCTTAACTAGTATAAAACACCTTTGAAATGGTAAAGTCAGGTAATAGGGAAAATGATTTGTGTTTTTATTTCATCTCAGATTCTATCCTACTCAATGTAGAATGGGCAGTTTTTACCAATTAAAAATGTTGACAAGTTGAAGGTATTTAAAATTAATTACCACCCAGAGTTTGGGGTGCCTTTTTAAAAACTTTAATGATGTTTTTATGTTTTGTAAATTAATGAACCTAAGTCAGTACTTTGCACAGAATAACTCAGGTGCCAGTATTTTAACTTTTATTGTCTTTAGAGATACCAACACAGTTTGTTGACAGAAGATATATGTGTGTGTATGCATATATATATACACATATATGTGTGTGTATGCGTTTATATATGTGTATGTATGCGTTTATATATGTGTATGTATACACACACATACACACACACACATTTTTCCAGTTAAGCTGGTTTTTTGTTTGTTTCTTGAGTTGGGGTCTGACTTTTCATGACTCCATTTTGGGGTTTTCTTGGAAGAGATACTGGAGTGGTTTACCATTTCCATCTCCAGCTCATTTTACAGTTGAGGAAACTAAGGCAAACAGGGTGAAGTGACTTGTCCACACAGCTACTAATTTGTCTGAGGCAGGATTTGAGCTCAGACTTCCAGTCTCTAGGCCTCAGGTTCTATCCACTGTACCACCTAGCTGCCCAGAGCTAGTTTGGCAAACTTTAAATTCAGGGTTTTGTTAACTTGCTATCATTTCACTATTTAAAGATCTTCACTGGCTCCCTATTGCCCTCCAACTAAAGTTCAAACTCCTTAACTTTTCCTGACTTTTGAAGCCCTCTATGATCTGGTACAACCTTGCTGTTTATTTCATGTTACTTTCCATATATTCTGCCCAGGGCTCCAGCTAAACTGGATTGCCCTACTCATTCTTCTCCATCTGTGCCCCCAGATGCTCTGTACTGCCTCTCAACCTGACTGTGCTGTTGGACCCTTTGTTGTCTTCTTTGTTGGACTCTTGTTCTCCTTTAAAAGTCCTACACATCAGACTCTTCCTCTGTGAAGCCTTCCCTAATTTGCTCTCCTACCCCTCAAAAAGGAAAGACATTTATATAATTAAAGTGTGTTCTGTAGATTGTATTTTAATGTCACATTTCCTTAACGTTAGTACTACAGTTGTTAACCCCATTTTACAAAGCTCAGAAATAGGAGATGACTTGCTCATAATAACAACTGTAATGTAAGTATCAGAGGTAGGATTCGAGCCCATCCCTTTCTAATACCACTTCCCATGATGGGGCTTGGACCTCACATTAAAAAAAAATTTTTTTTTTTCAGTTCTGTCTCTCCCATTAAGTTATAGCAATTCAAGGTTTTTCGGTTTATCCAAAAGCTGATGAAGTCAGTACATTTTTAAATTTAAAAAAAAAAATCTAAAATTAGGTTCTTATTCTATGTACTAATTCTGAATTTTCACATAAATAAAGTGATATTTTTCAAACAATACAAACAACCTAGTTCTTAAAATGGCTGAGTACTGCTTTTTGGCAAAAAGTGGGAAATAAGAATCATACTCCAAAATATTCCTCAGGTGATTTTCAGACTTTTAACAGTTCAAAATTCTAATGGTCATTAAAACTGTAAGACTATTTCGATATGGCAGGTTACAAAAGCACTCCATTGTAGGTTTCTAAAATTTGTAGACTTGCTTCCAGCCTTTCAATACTAAAAATTTTAATAAGATTTGGTTGAGAAACATAGGTAAAAATTAGGTTTTTTTCTGTGTTTCAGAGAAAAAATCTTTGACAGTTTCCAAAAATATTACATTGGGTATATAACATTGTATTTCATCTTTTGGGGGTTTTAGTCTAGCTACAGTAAGCCAGAAATTTATAAAAACAGAAATGTTTGCTGTTTTAGAATACAGGTCTGAAAATCCTGAGGATTGTACTTTTTGTTTGTGACTATTTACATGGTTACAATGGTCTAGATTCCTAATGTAAACATGTGTGAAAAATGATTTTATTCAATAACCACTGAAAATGTGTTAAGTACTATACAGTCGAAAAGGAGATGGAATCCTGCCTTTAGGAATTGTAATTGGAAATGTAATCATAACTGTATGATTAAACATGATTTTTCTGGGTTCTTTTTTGTTGGTCAGTCATTTTTTAAGTCGTGTCTGATTCTCTGTGATCCCATTTGCGATTTTCTTGGTAAAGATACAGCAGTGTCCAGCCCACCTGCTGCACGGTCTTTTAGGGTGGAAGTTTTTATCTTTGACGTACAGTCCTTCTAAGAAAATAGGTGGGCATAGGATATAGAGTGAGGAACTGGTCACGGGAATACCTTGGTTTCTTTCTCATCTTTGGTACTTAGCCATGTGACCATTATCAGATCACTTCTCTGATCCTCAGTTTTCTCATCTATAAAATGAAGATAGTATCTGAAGAGGTTAGGTAGGTTTCAAAATGGGTAGAGTGCCACCCCCAGAATCAGGAGGACCTGAGTCCAAATTCCACCTCAGATACTTCTTAGCCAGTGTGACCCTGGGCAAGTCATTTAACCCTGTTTGCCTCAGTCCCTCATCTATAAAATAAGCTAGAGAAGGAAATGATAACTGAGATTGTGGAGAGTAGGACACCAATGAAAGTACTCAACATCTCAAAGCATTATTGTGAGGATCAAGTAACTGTAAAGTTTTTGTAAACCTTAAAGTCTTTATAACTGTCAGCTAATCGTATCTTATGGAGAGAATAGACTCTACATCTTACGTTTGTATAGCATTTTGGAGAACTTGATCTTTTCCAACCTTCAGAGCTATCTTGTGAATTGGGCAGGTGCAGGGACTGTCTCCAGTTTGCAAATAAGAAACTGAATTTTAGTGAAATTAAGTGATGTGCCCACAGTCATCTGGCTAAGTGATCTGTCTGGGGCTAGGACCTAGATCTCTTCTTGCAATCCAGTAAATTTGTGCTCTAAGAGGAGTTTGACAGAAAATTGTGTTAAAATATTTCTACACTTTTTTTAAACCAAAGATGTATTCAGTAGACCTCGAAAAATCTTTTAATGGAGAAAATTCCATAGGGTCTTGAAGATAAATTAGATACTTAATCACCCCCTAATTGCTTTGGATTTGAAGAGTGGGAACTGAAAAGTTTTGTTTTGGGTTGATTTGGGTTTTTTTTGTTTGGTTTGGGTTGTTTTTTTTTTGTAAGATTAATTTTTAAACAGTTAATAAAAGGAGATATCTACTATTTTTGTTGCTTTTTCTTTTTTCAACTTTGGAAAGGTGATGTACTACAGTTGAATGAAACATCAAAATCTGACCAGACTAAAATTACTCCTTTACTAAATTCATTGTTTAACATCCTAGAATAACATTTCTTTTTTGATGTCATTGTGGTTAGATACACTACCTCTTTGTGAAACTGACAGCCTTATCTAATCTTTGTGGACATTAAGTGGTAGAAAGAAATTATAATGGTTCTCATTCTATCCATCTCCAAGTCTTTGTATCTGCTTGAGGGTGATAAAACACTTACTTTGCCTAAGAAGTATACTTATAAAAGAAATTCAGTTTCCTGACCTTAGTAGAAGATTGTAGTACATTTTTTTTTTTTTGAAGGTGCTCTTGAGATGCCTGGAATAGTGTTTTAAAAATAGGCACTCAAGTGTTTGAATGAATAACATTTTAAATAAAATCTGCCATTATATCCATTTAGAGGTACTTGAATCAGGCTGGTACTGGATTTAAAACTTCAAGAATAGTGGAGAAATTTGTAAAAATAAATTTGCTGGCCAATTGAATTGCCAGTTTGACAGAGTTTGAAAATTTGGTTCCTCCAATTCGTCAAATTATTACAGGAATGCCTGTTAATTTCTTCTTTAGAACAATTACAGAAAGACTTCTGACGAAGAATTTGGATTTTAATGTGTCTTGTTTTATTCACAGATGGAGTAGCCTTCTTAGGAATATGTTCATGTAAGGTTTCTTTTTTGGAGTAAAACTTATTTATCGTTTCTGACATCTAATTATTGATGATTTCTTATAACGTTGATCTTTTGGATATTGCATATTTTGCCTTGCATAGTAACATGATCAAAATTGTTCAGCCAGAGTTGGGAAAGGAAAGCATTTCTGAAAAGGATGATGAATCAGAACTTGACAGTCTGCTGCATTGTTACTTAAGGCTCTGGAATGACTTCAGGGCAGGAATCGAGCACATCTGTCCAAGCTACTGCTTTCTGTCTGCAAAGAAGACAAGGCAGCTGAAACTGGAAGAGTTCCCTGGGTGCTGCCCTATGATTTTTTTAAACGTTTTCTTTTTAGTCAGTGCCTGTCGTTGCATCAGTGTAGAGAACTCCCAGTATAAAAAGATAGAGAAAATTGGGGTTTAACTTGAAGAAGTCTGCACAGAAAAGTATATAGGATCGTAGATTTAGAGCCACTATGTCCAATCCTTTCATTTTACAGATGAAACAGATTCAGAGAGGTTAAGTGACTTCTCCAGGGTCACATAGCTAGTATGGCAAAACTGAAACTAGAGCTCAGGTCTTCCTGAAGTACAGTAAAATAAAGATATACGTAGGTTATAAAATAGATGCATCTTGATTGCTACAATTTACAGTAAAATTGAACTAAAGATGCTTTGCATCCTACATACTATTAGCAGTTTGGATGATAACCTGGAACCTGATATCTCTAAATCCTAAATTTATAGTAGTAGTCTTACAATTGCCAAGTCTTACAAAAACAGTGTAATGAGTCTAGCAAAATCTTGGTTAGATTGAAGGCTAGCCTAACTGTTAAATAATAGATGGCATCTTATTTCACCGGTTTGTAAGCACCTGAGTAACATAGTATTACATTACGCAAAGTCCTGAAGTAAAAGGATTAGATTGTGAGCATTAGTGCTGGGCTGCTTGGAGTTAATGTCTAAAAATGAATATTCTGAAAACCATCCTTAGTGTTTTTTCTTAGAGATGTTTATAGGTAAAATAGGGTATTACAAAGGTCTTATAGTCAGAGAACTTGGTTGAGATATCAGCCCTCTCACTCAGTTTCCGCATCTGTACACTGAGGGGATTGACCCTCTAAAGATGCCTCTTTACAGTCCCTTCCAGCTCTGTACTTATGCTTTGATAATAGGTAATGGTTCATCAGATACTTGGATAGCCTTCAGGGCAGACCAACTTTGTCTTTATAAGCAATATACTTTGGTTTATTGGATCTTATGCCAATTTATATGGCAAATTATTGTACCAAGAGTCAGCAACATTGACATCTCAATGTGACCAGTAACTTTTTTATATGGAATAGTTGTAAAAGTCTGTGTTCATCCTTCCTTTTCGAAGAAGACCATGACATCAGAGAAATGATGACATGATTTGCACCTTGTTTTGAGTGAGGGAGGGCTGTGCAAGGTCACCAACCTCACTTTCCCCTCCTGAGCCATCTGGATCCAGTGACCAGATATTCATCAGGATGATTGGAGAAGGCCCAGGATGCAGTGGGAGACCTTGACGTATTCAGGTACTCAAAGTGAGGTAAGGCCATTCAGTGAATAAGCCTCTCTAAGAAATAATCAGGGAATGGTACCTTTAAGAAGCAGAAGAAAAAAATAAGTAAATCAAGCTGGGAGGGAAAGAGCAACAGTTACTATTGATAATCACTCTGAAGCCAGGAGGGTCCAAAAAAAAAAGTAGAAACTGTAAGTAGTTAATTTGCCTAGAGTTGTCATTCATTGATCCGTAACTATTTACAGTAACAGTGAACCTACACTACTGTAGTAAGATTGCTTGTATGGAAAGATATAGCAAATGGCAAGATCGAGTAACACAAAAATTCTTTTACTGAATTTCACTTTGCCTATAAACTTACTATTCCAGCCCTGCTCCCTCCCCTCCGCTCACCCTGCCATCAGTCTGTACTAATGCAGTTCTGGGTGCTACGTTTTAGGCCTTCTAAGTCCTTGGGTGTGATCTTTTGACTGAGTCCAAGTTTTACTGAACAAATAATTTTATTAAGGGGATTTGTTCAAGATAGCAACAAGCTAGAGTGCTTTCAAAAGGGGAGGGGAGTGGGAATCAGGATCATGACATGACCAACATCTCCATACGCTATGGGAAGATCTAGTAAAATACCTGAGGATATTTATTCCAAGTAAGAGAATTCACAGATACATAATATCACTCTTCAAATGATTAGAAGGGTTTTCATATACAAGAGCAGTTAGATTTGTTTTATTTGGTCAGATAGAATAAGATAGGTAGGGAACCTGTAGCCTTGGGGCCACATATGGCCTTCTAGATCCTTAAGTGTGGCCTTTTGACTGAATCCAAATTTTACAGAACAAATTCATAGTCAAAAGGCCACACTTAAAGACCTAGAAAGCCACAAGTGACCGCAAGGCTACAGGTTCCCCACCTCTCACTTGCAGAGAGACCAATGTAGACTCTAAGAAGCTTTCCCTTCAGTCATTAAAACTATTCAAAAGTGAAATTAACTGCCTCTGAGGTAGTGACTTTACTCCCTATTTTAAGTTTCTAAGCAGAGTCTATAAGGTTGGTAATATTGGTGGGGAAATTCTTGATCAAGTAGTGGCCCGAATTTGATGGTTGCTTGCTATGGTTCAACTCCAATACCTTCAGTTGGCTCCATATTACTTATAGCCCTCAAATTCTTCAGTGTGGAATTCAAGGTTCTCCACCCTCCGTATCCTTATCTCCCACAGTTATCCAGTACAGACTATTCCAGCTAGGCCAGCCATCTCATTGTCTTTAAATATGCAATGTTTTGCAAATCCATAAGCTTCTTGAAGGCAGTGGTTATGTTGTAATCATCTTTAGATCTCTAACAAGTGCTCAACTTTCTATCTAGTAGATGTTCAATAAATGTTGAGTGAATTCTAGCTTCTGAGCTTTTTTGTTGTATCTGCCTGGAATACTTTTCCCTTTCCCTTCATGTTCTCCAAATCCTTCAAAACCCCTCTTTCTTTAAGAAACCTTTCCAAACTCAACCCACTTTTAAAATCTACTCATTCTCAGAAGTTCTTTTACTGTTCCCCTCCTTCCTGGACTATTAGAATAGCCTCCTGGCCTCAAGTCTCACTCTGCACACAACTGCTAAAAATAACTTTCCTAAGACACAGGGCTACAGATGTTACTCTCCTGTTCAATAAACTTCAAAAGCTCCATTACCTCTGCCTTATTATGGATTTATCCCCTTTCGTATGGATTTCATCCCCTTTGTAAATTTCTCCCAGCCTCCTCTCCCCTATCCCTCTGCCCACACTGACCACCTTTCTGTTCCTTACACACAGTGTTCCCTGTACCATCCGTGCAATTCCTCCTCACCCTGAAACTCTGCTTCTACCTCTTAGAACTTCCCTTTTACTTCAGAGGTCAGATCAGGGGCTTCTTCCTCAGGAGGTCTTTTCTGGTTCACCCTTCCCAGCTTCTAATGATCCTCCCCAAAAATAAAATCACTGCGTGTTTTTGTGTGTTGGCTCCTCCAGGAGATGAGTACCTTGAGGGCAGGAATTTTCAGCTTGATCTTTATGTCATTAGCACTCCACACAGTGCCTGGTACACAGTAGATAATAAATGCTTGTTGACTACTGATTGAGTCTACCATTCTCTTTTGCATCTGAGTAACAATGCAAGGTAATATTAATTTGCGTATGTTAGCTCCCCCAGTGAGAATATGGTCTTACAGGACAATAGCGCTATCTTTGGCATATAAAGTGAGCCATCTGGAAGAATAAATTTATTCTGGGGCAAAGATCATGCAGTTCAGCAGGGTCATGTACACTTGAAGATCGTTACAGGAGTGCAGATTGAACTTTTTAGCTTTTATAGGCAATGTATGATAACTTGAACCTTGTAAACTGGCTCAGTCTTCAAGTAAATAATGCAGACCAATAAAATGTGACTGAAGCTATGTTATGCATTTAAGTTATTGAATCTAGTTTGGTTCCCCCCCCAAAAGACTGCTTTATGTTCAGACCTATATGCTTCATTGTAAACTATTAAAGTGTCATTATTTCACAATTTTAAAAGCTTTTTAAATGTCTTCCATGCATGCTGTATTTGACTTTAAAATTTCATCACTCTTTTTCTCAGTGCTTATGATTTTTAAAACTCATGATAAACATTTACATTTATGAAATATTGAGTATTAGGATATCTTGCTTCCCAGAATACCCATTTGCTATATACACTTAGTTAATGTAAACATATCTATAATAAAATTATATCTTAAATCTGAAGCAAAATATATGTCACAAATACTTTTTTAATTGCTTTTGGGTTGATTTTATATTCAGTACCAAATTGGGTGATACCAGTGTGCTAGAATCTTATAGAATGGTGGAACTAGAAATTTAACCCCTTCATTTTACAGAGAAGTAATCTCATGGGCTAGAAACATGAAGTCCCATGGAAAAAAATCAGCAAAAACACACATATGATTGATTTTATGTTGACATTTTAGTAATTAATCTGTTATGAAGTGTTCCACTCCTACTTGTTTGAAACACTCAGTTTAATTAGTAATTGTTCACAATTTCCCCCCAAACATCCCCAAGTCTTACTAATATTTATAAATGCTTACAAATGACTTCATATGTCTAATTGAGTCAGTTAACGTCGCATTGCCAAAATGACTAGCTCTTTTACTTCTTTGTTTTCTATTTGAAGTTATACAAAACCCTTACGTATAGTAATAAAGTGTTGATTGGGATGAGTTCCCTCCACCCATTTTTCTCTTTGCTAGTTGTTTAGTTAAGTCTGACTCTCAGAGACCCTATTTGGATGTTTACCATTTCCTTCTCCAGCTTATTTTACAAATAAGGCAAACAGAATTAAATGACTTGCACAGAGTCACATAGCTAGTGTCTGAGGTAGGATTTGAATCTAGCTGCCTAGTCCTTTTGGTAGATAAACTGTTAAAATATCTGAGACCTTATTAACATTCCCCTCCCCCCCAATCCACAGGCTAACCCTTTAGATTTCCCAGACCTTTTACTTTTCTCACACATAGATAGCTAACAGTGCTTTAATGCTTGCAAAGGTCTTTGCATATTTTTTTAATAAGAAAAGAGAGTCACCACAGGCACCACTTATAGGTGCTATGTTTATCCTAGTTTTATTGGTTAAACTGAGATAGAGGCTAAGTTAATTTATTCTGAATCATATAACTAATGAGTTTCAGGGTCTGAATCCAAAATAGATTTGAGCAGCCTAAAAGCCAGGAAGACCAAAGGTTTAAGTCCCACTTTAATACTTACTGGTTCTGTGACCTGGGGCAAATTAGTTATCTTCCCTGTGCTGTAAACCCGGGGTGTTTGAGTTAGAAAAAGATACCTTGGGACCACATGTTGACTTAGAAAATCATAAATTAGCATTATCCTATTTTTCCCAGATATGCTTTCATCTGGTTCGTTGCACTTGGAGTTTGACACCTCTGCTCTCAGCCAGAGTTTCTGTGACCAGAGTTGGAGAGAAGATAGAGACCTACTTTTGTAGAGTTACTTTCCTCACCCAGAGTTCCCTAATGAAATTACTCATGAGAGGGCTAGCCTGTGTTTAAAGCACAGAGACTGGATCTGAAATGCTAAGTTTAGCTGTAAACAGCTAGTTGAAATGAGATCACAAGTCTTGCCCTTATTACTACTCTTCCCACATGTTGGCTAAAGTACTTGGCCAAAAGTCAAGGAAGACCCGAGTTTAAATTTGACCTCAGACAAGTGACCTTGGCGAAGTCACTTAATTTCTATTTGCCTCAATATCCTTAATTGTAAAATGGAGATAACAGCATCTACTTTTCAGGGTTGTTATGAAGATAAAATGAGATCTTATTTTTAAAGCACTTAGCATGGTACCTGGTACATAGTAGGTACAAGCATGGTACCTGGTACATGTTTGTTTCCTTCCCTTTCCTTTTGTAGTATCCTTCCAACCCCATGATGGATTAGTGATTCTTCTGCCTGGTCCTGTTAATGATGGGCTTATTTTTGTCCCTCTTACCCAACTTTTCCTCGAGCTCAAATTTTAACTTTACTGTTTTATATTTCTCTGAACATTGTGGCTCTGCTTTCTGAAGGGGTGTACCTTATTGACTTAACTTACTACTTGCCATATGAGAACAGAGGGACAGAATGTTTTAAATAAGAAATTTCCAAAAATCTAAGAGATGGGAACAGTCAGCTTAAAGGATTTGAACTATAGAGGACCTCTTAATAGATGAGGAAGTATGAGAGAACTGAGTAGTTTTATGGAGCAATACATAATAAATGCCAAAGTAAATTGTTGATAATAAGTGTTTTATGTCAAAAAAATGAGCAATGAACCCAGAAAAAGACTTTGTTAAAGTGATTGAACTTGCACTCTTAGTGCTCTCAGGTTCTTTGTCCTCAGAGGGAAACTATTCTGTGACAGTTTAGAGCCTATTTCAATGGACGCATCTTCAGTCTCTCCCTTCTCTTATGTATACAGCTGCCAAAATAGCCTTACCAGTCTGATCCTGTCCCCCCTCATTAAATACTCAGTTGTTTCGGATTGCTTCTAGGATCAAATATTATCTTCTCAGCCTGGCACTTAATGCCATCTACTTTATAATCTGTTCCAGCCAACCTGACCAACTACCTGTTTGCTAAACTTATCATTTCATTCCAGTCTCTTTACTTTCAACATAGGCTAATCCTCTCCCTAAAAACTCACTCCTTTTCACCCTCGCCTCTAGCTTTCTTCAGGACCATGCTTAGGAACCTCTATAGAGCCTTTCCTACTCCCAGTTCATGCTCTTTTCTTCCTGAAATTCCTTTGTACTTGCCTGTATATGTATTGTTGTATCTTGTCTAACAAGTCTTCTATCTATAGTTTTAAATATACTTTATCATATAAGATCAAGTCTCTCGATTGGACAACTCAGTATGTCACATTTGTGTTTTTCTCCTATTATATTTCTAAACTAAATTATTGGGGATTATGATTTTTAACTTAATTGATATTTGTGATTTTTCATTTTAAGCATTTGCCACATGGAAGGACACTATGCTGTAAGAGAAAAATCATAGATGGCATTTCTACCTTCATGAAACTAAACTTTTTTTTGGTTTACTCTGTCATCTTACAACAAAGTAGTCATGAAGTTTTTAAGTGGGTGTGTTTCCAATGAGTCTCCTGTGATGTTATATGGCTGATTATTAAAGAGATAGCTATCTAGAATCCAAACTACAGAGAAGGTACTTACCTCTATTGGTAGAGTTAGTAGGCATTTCATCATCTAGGAATTCCATACACCGATTAAACTACAGGTCCAGTCCCTACCTGTCCATCTTGGGGAACACCATGATTTCAAAAAAATTAAAATTACAAATAACATAGATGGGCAGTAGAATATGTACACCTTTGTACATATTTATTTGTTTATTATCTTCTCCTTTCAATTGGAGCTTCTTGAGAGTAGGAACTATCTTTTGCCTAAATTAGTATCTCTAGTGTTTAACAGAGTGTCTGGCACATAGTAGGCACTTAACGAATACGGTTGATTGACTGAATATGATAGTTAGACATACACATAAGAGTGTTGCCAATAAAGGTGGGGGTAGGGAGAAGGAGGGCATAAAAAAATAAGGAGGACAGATACAGTATGTATTGCCTTCTAATTTTTTAAAAAACTTTTTTCCTTCAAAGAATACTTTCACTATTGGAATGCTTAGTTGCCTAATGATAGACGAATTGGGACAGGAAACCTCCTTTCTAACATCTGTAGAACTTGTAATTTCTGTTCTTTCTCTATTAGAGATTAATTTGAATAGCTAATTTTAATAAATTCCATTTGGATACCTTTAGCATTCTTATTAACAATATTAACATATTGAAGAGGCACCCAAAGGGTGTCATATAGTTAATTCTGGAATATCATCTGCTAACTAATACTCAGATCTATGTATCTTTATCATTGAATCTGATAAATTATTAAACTTGAACATAATTGAGCCTAACTGTGTGATCTTGTTACTCCTAGAATGATCCAGAATTAGAAACATGGAGGACACTCAATCTGGTTAACATGAAGGTAATACTACTGACAAGGGGAAAGTACCTTGAATCCGTGGCAAGGGCAATAACTGCTTCACCTTTTGACTAGGTAAGGTTGGTGTAAGAATATGACAAGACCCTCCCCTACTCCTGTGTCTTCTATAGTTTTAGTCACACTAGAACCAATCATGTCATCTACTTTTAATATGGGATTTATAGATTTACTATATTCAACACATTCAGTATTCCACAGGCATGTATTAAGAACTAAATGTGTATTGTACCCATGCTAAGTAAGGAACTATCCCTTTGTACAATTGTAATTTTTACAGCAAAACATTAACCAAGACGTTAGAACATTTATTATGATTACTCTAATTATCTGAATATTTGAAGATTAAATTTAATATCTTTTTGCTTTCAGCACCTCCGATTTGGTCTTTTTAAATGTGTAGCACTTTCTGATCTTAGTGTAATGTAGTAAACACAATTGAATATTTATTTATTGATTAAAAATCATTTGGAACACAAATCATCATGTAAAATGCTGCAGATGTAGAAGTCTGAGGAAAGGGTGGTTAACCTGTGATCCAAAGAGTAAATATCCCTCTGGTGACTATAAATAACTCACAGTAAATTGTCAAGTATGACTCTTTCAAAGCAGTCTCTTAGTGTTTGAGATCTAAAGAACTGATTAATCTAAAGACAGATTAACCAGATAATATAGCAAAAGGAAGTTCAAATTCCATAAAAGTAATATGCTAACCCTTAGAAATGGTTTCATTTTCTTTGTCATTCATTCTTTTTCCTTCTTGGTCAGTTTCTTTCTTCCTCCCTTAGAGGGTAATTGGAGAAGAACTGAAAGGTATATATAATGATATTTATACACTATGTAATATATAAATATCATTACTTAGCCTGTTATCTTCATCTTTTAATGATGAGGAAGCTGACGTTGGAGATAGATGAAATGACCTATCAGAGATCATTCATCTCCTAAATGTCAGTGCTGGGATATGAATCCAGCTGTGCTGACTTCAGATTCAGGCTCCTTTCCACTCTATCTGCTGCCGCTCCGTTTCTTCTTCTTGGTTTGTTGTTGTTGTTCTTACGACTTCCATCTAGCTGAATATAAATGGCTGTGAAAAAGATTTTTAAAATATTTCTTGTATTTATTGAAATCCAACTGTGATATCTGATCATATAGAGGTAGCTATGGATTCTCAAATGTTGTTGCTAGTGAATTCTAGACTTAAGACCTTCTCAGATGGGAAAGTCTTCATTTATGAGACTGGCAGCAGACTATGGTTTAAGGGCTAACCTAGCTAAGTTTGGACAGGCATATTTACCAGAGTACTAATCATCAGACGGTGAAATTGTTCAGCCACCTGAAAAAGACTGGCTGTTGAGGTCTATAGAAGTATTATCTGTGTTTTGGGGGAAATACTCTCTGTGATGAAATCCCAGATCCTTGAATTAATAAAGTATCAATTGAGTTTTGCTTCCTATCCCTAGTTTAAAAGCCAAATGAGTTTACTTTTTTATATACCTGTCTTCTCTCCTCCTCCCTGTAAAAATCCAGTCAAAACTTCAAACAACTCTTTCTCTTCTGTTTGAAACTCTTCATTCCCTTCTGTGGTTATTCTTTGTTATATATACTGACTGATGACTCTAAGAGATAACCTAAAAAATTATATTTAAACTCATTTCCAATATCTCCTTAGCTTCTGATGACTTGTTTCTTTTTGGAGAATAGGTTGGGGGAGGGGTCAAATTAATGAAATATTCTAGCTAGTTTTGATTAATTCTGGCTTTATCATATATACATTTAATTTTTCTAAGAACCTTGAGGTTGATCACAAATATAATCCCTTGTCATAGGAGTAATCAGTATTGTTCCTGTTTTACCATGGAAATAATCTGGGTTGTTTCATAGAAACATTAACAAATGTTTCATAGTGTAATTAATACCAACTCTCAGGTTTAGTAATAGGATCTAAAGATATCATAGATTTTCCATAGGTAATTTAGAAAAGCAACAATGACTAGCAATCAATTAAGACTTTGTACCTTTCTACCAGATAAAGTCATTAGTTTTATCTCTGCCATGGCAGATTTAAAGGAATGCATTTTGCCTCTTTGGGAAAAGGCATTATCCTAAATAGTTAACTTGAGAATTAGGAACCTATGACTATAGCTGGAGATTAAACTTGTGGTTTTGTTGGTATGGGCAACTTCTTCTACCACTACAGGTAGTCTCCTTCTCTGCAACTTGCAGTCTTAAAGAGTGGCCTGTCCCACTGAAAGGTGAAGTGATTTACCTAGTCACATGGCTAGGATGTAACAGAGGCAAGATTTGAACTTAAGGCTTTTGTGGCTCCAAAGTTAGCTCTTTCTCCACTGGGCCACACTGTCTTATACATAGGAGGTGTTAAATAACATTTCTTGATCTGATAATATTTGACAGGGAGAAACATCTTTGATAATAAATTGTTCTGATTATATTTGTGTAGAAATAGACCTAATAGGATATATATATGTATTATATTAGATAAAAAGAGGTTTATGTTTATTTGATCACTATAAGTTTTAGTATTTACATAATAAGGTTATCCAATAGGCTTTCTAGGACAAATTCCAGCCCAACTTCTGCCTTCTACCTGACACTAAATATTGGTACTTTGCAAGTATGCTTCTTTAGGAATTAAAGTAGAATAAAAGATCATCCAAGTCAACAAATGTGACAAAACACCTAAAACATCTTTTTTTTTCTTTTGCCCAGACCTGTGGTTTGTTCTGTATCGGGTACTTCCAGTGAGAAAACTCCCTGTACAGTACAGATTGGCAGCTGTTCTGGAATTTACAGTTTTAGAGAGTTGCCTAGCACACAGGTGTAGGCACATGGATGGCAGGCCTATAGGCTCCACTTCAACACTCCCAAGTCTGTTCCTAAGCAGAATAAAATGTAATTAGGAAATACTTTTTAAAAATAAATTAAAATACAATTAAAAATGGATAATATGACTTTTTAAAAATAAGTCTTCAGGGATCCTTACTATGAATTTGTGGCCTCCATTTCTATTTGAATTTGACATCACTGATCTAGAACACCAAGAAATCAAGTGATTTGCCCATGTTTGCATAACCAGTATGTATTAGAGGCAGTACTTGAAGCCAGGTCTTTATTACTGACACCAGCTACTCTTATCTGTTATTTAACCTTAGAATAAATTAATAGAAACATGGTGTTCTATATAATCCTGCTGTATTCTGCCCTAGTTCATTCCCTTGAGATTTTTGTCTTCAGGTAAGGGTTTCACAAGGATGTTGACACACTGGACTATATCCATAAAAGAATGGCCTGGTTGATGAGAAAACTAGTGACTTGCTATTCAAGGATTATTTTGGGAATCTAGGCTATTTAGCCTAAAGAAAAGAAAACTTCTGACTCCTAAAGTCTGCAGAAGTGCTGCCATAACTGCAAGGGTTATATATGAAATAACAGATGACTGCAAAGTACTGGTAAAATGCAAAGGGCTTTCCCTTTCACGAAGGAAAGTCTCCTAAGTTTAGCTCTGGCTAGCTAGGTGCTAATAGCAGTCCCTGATTTCATATGCAGGTGACTAAATCCCTACCAGGAACAATCAAATGTAAACTTTCTTTTCTGAAACCTGACATACAGTTGTAATTTTTCATAACAAACATAGTTAACAAAATCACAAATATAAGACACATTTTTGTTTTGTCATGTTTTTATCTAGAGCATAGTTTCCCAGAGTAGTCAATACCACCTACTTGGAGGGGTTAGAATGATCCAGGTGGGCAGTAGTGGCTTTGGGTACAATTGGGGGGCTTTGAATAAAAATAAGGGGGCAAGGGAAGCATAAAAAGTCAAAAACTGTTTGTACATCTTTCATCTGTTGTGTAACAGAGTTAAAGTCATAGTGATTACATTATTTTCCAAATAAACTGCAAGTTATAACCAGTCAGTGGTCAGATCTGCCAGTAGGTCTTAACAAGCAAATGTTGGCAGGTAAGTGTATTTCATATTGTTGGGAAGTCCAGCATGCATTGGCTCGTTTACAATATGATACTATATGATTACATGATGCAATATTGTGTCATCAGAATTTCAGTACAAGAAAACCACAAATTTACAATAAATTGTTAAATTTATGTTGCATGAATTTTTTTAATATCTTATTTTTTTAAATATGCAAATTTCAAAAAAAAAAACTGTTAAAGGGTTAAAGAAATAGATTTCCAAGGGGGCACTGAAGTAATTTTTTTAAAGGGTGCTGTAGGCCAAATAAGTTTGGGAACCTCTGATCTAGAGCTTGCCCTAAAAAGTTTTAATCTGGTACCTATTCTTGTGCAGATTTGAGTATGAGCACAGTTGAAGAGGAGTCTGACACAGTGACAGTAGAAACTGTGAACTCTGTGACTTTGACCCAGGACACAGAAGGGAACCTTATTCTTCATTGCCCTCAGAATGGTATGGAGAATTCACTGATACTTAGTATCTTTAAATAATTAATCTCTAAATTTGTGAGGTCCATGTCACCTTGGTACTGTTACTTGGTCACATTTGGTATCCAGGTGGAAATTTAAAGTTAATTTAATAGGAACAAAGGTCTTCACATGATTAAGCTTGACTTTATGTTTCTTTGCATTGTATTTATGACTTTTACCCTACCACTTTAACTTATTGTTCTCAGAAGTTGGTCATTTAGTCATGATAATTATACAAATATTAACACATTTTGTTGTCATGCACGTCAATGCTAGTAGTGTAATATGTGTATAGGATGTCCCAAAAGTCTTAGTGCACTCATAAAGCTAAAAGCTGTGCTAAGACTTTTGGAAGAAACACCCTGTGTTGGAAATTAGAGAGGGAAAGCGATATTCTCCCCAGTTTCTAAATTACAACTTAAATAGACTTCCTTTTTAAACCTTTGAAGGAATTTCAGAAGGATAGTAACATTTAATCTGCTCATTTATATAGCACATTGAGATACTCCAACTTTGTAACCAGATAAATACATTTCCACTGTTGTCTTTGTAGACTAAGTAAAGCATTTACTAGACTGCCCCAAACTGGGGTCCTTTGAAGTAGCACTTTTATAAATATGTTTGCTTTGGTTAGCAGACTGACACTGATGGCATAGAGAAGGTGCCCTCTTGCTACTGTCCTCTTCTTTCACTCTGGATTTGGGGAGCTTGGGCACAGGGCTAGGGAAGATGCAATCTAATCTTCTTTTACTTGAATCTTAGTTTTCATTTTTGATCCTTGGTTTTAGGGTTTTTTTGAGCTTTTTGCTTGTTAATAGGGCACTGGATCTTTTTTGTTATTAGAGACTGATGAAATAGATTCAGAAGATAGTACTGAACCTCCAAACAAGAGACTGTGTTTGTCCTCTGAAGATGACCAGAGTATTGAGGATTCTACCCCCTGCATATCAGTTGTTGCACTTCCACGTAAGTCCCTCCATGTTAAGGGCACTATATTCTCTCATTTACTAAAAATATAAACTTTAAGAATTCATGTGTACACAGGATCCAGCATTTCTAGGTAAAATCTAAGCCTTGTTTACTTATTCTAACAAGGTTATTAACCTAATTTACATGAGTTTTCAGTTACAAGGCAGTTAAATAGTAGTTTTGATTTAGTTAATGTTAAATAAGTTAAAAGTTCTCACCATGGACATATTTTTGAGATCATTTAGTTCAAAATGTTTCTGACTCAGAGAAAAGTGTCAGAATCTTTTAAGTATAGTTTTTCAGCTTGAAGATGAATACCTATATATAAATGTACACTTTGCATACAGGTTTATTTACTTATTAGATTCAATAAGAAATAAGGTTTTTAGCTTTTATCATGGGACTGTATAAAAAAGCCATAAAAGAGATTTGCGGAGTGAGTGTTCTTTCCTCCTAATGATGTTTCACTTCTTTTAATAATCATTTGTTGTCAGATGATTTAAGAATTGACTGGGTTCATTGCACAAATAGAGCCATGGGTAGGAAATCAAAGTTGAAATTTTATGAAATTTTTAACATATTAGAGTGATCCAGCATGGTACAAATAGTTTCTTATGAAGTTATTTGACCAGCAGAAACTGCTACCAAGGCTAGGATTAATATAAATTACATGTTTTGCTTAATTTCATGGTCATTAGCAAAACTCTAATCCTGATCATGTATGTTTTTCCTCACCAATGAGAATAGCTGAGATTTTGAATCATAGCAAATCTATCCCCACCTCTGAAAAGTGACATGAAGCACATCTAGGGGACAAAAATACCACAGTAACACTGAATATATTAAAATATAAAATGTATTACTTTCATATATTCTAATGTGAAAGAAGTAGATTTATAATCATTTGGAATTATGTAATATGCTTTTAAAAACTGCCACATTAGCACAGTGTTATAGATATGTGTAAGTCCTTTGAACCACATGGAAGAGTATTGCCCAAGAGTATAATAACTTTGTGATAGAAAATAAATGTTCAAATACCTTTTCATTATCGCTTTCATTGTAGCTAGAATTAGACATTCTTGTTATGGATGGCCTGTGTTCTGGAGATTAGTTATTCTTCTAACTTTACATCTCTTGAAGTTTCAGAAAATGATCAGAGCTTTGAGGTGACTATGACTGCTACCACAGAGGTGGCAGATGATGATATTACTGAAGGAACAGTGACACAGATCCAGGTACAGTAAACCTTCCATCTTGACTCAGAGTGGGATTGGCCAACACTGACTTTTGACAGTGCTGATGTATTTGAAGAGAAACTTACAAAATTTTGATCTTAGCCACTGGGGTGAGATAAGTGGGGTGGAAAGAGGAAAAGAAACCAGGTGAAAAGACTTGAAAGGAGAACCAGGTAAGAACAGTGTCACTGAAGCTAATAAGGGAAGAGAAAATATCAGGAAGGAGATGTAGTCAAACAATGTAAAAGGATCAGAGGATAAAGATTGAGAAAAAATCATTGTATTGACACTTAAGAAGTCTGTGGTCACCTTGGAGATAGTAATTTAAGTTTAGTAATGGAAACAAACAAATTGGCACAAGGGGCTGAGGAGTGAATAGTAAAGAAATTAAGAAAGCTGGCATAGACTTCCTTCTGTAAATTGGATAGTGAAAAAAGAGGAGAAAGAAAGTGATTAGTCATTTGAGTGAGAGGGTAACAGAGTCAATGGAAGGTTTTTTTAGGATAGAGACAACTTGTGCACATTTGAGTTAAACATAGACTAAAGAGCTTAGAATATGGATCTGCAAGGTACCTCAAAAATCCAATTCTCTCATTTTACAGATAAGGAAATTGAGGCTCAGAGTTACATGATTTGCCCATTCCAGAATTCAAACATTTATCCTTTTAATTGTAGATCCATTGTCTAAGATGAATGAACGTAGGGATGATTAATGGAGCAAGGCCCCAGAGGGGGCAGGATCTTGGGCACAATGAAAGGGTTACCAAGATGACCTTAGAAGGTCACTTCTTTCTCTGAGACCCAAAGGCAAGATTAGGGGTTATTTGAAGAAACAAGATTTGAAAAGTGAAAGAGGAAAGATGCAGTAATTCACAATGGATGACTTTAATCTTCTCTGCAAGGTAAGAGAGGAGACCAGCTGACCAAGAGTCTTGAGAAAGGATACAGTTTGGAACTTTTTGCTATCTTTAAGGCATGATAGGAATGTAATGCAGAGGGTAATTATAGTGGATTGTAATTGGTGAATTTGAATTAATAGAGTTGTTGGGGTTTTTTAATACCACACATGACTGGGGGGGGGTGTAGAGAGGTAAAGATTGCTGTTAATTTTCTGTATTCATCTTTGTTGAATTAGCAAAACTGTAGAACTCTATAGCATGTGATTCCAACCTTCTTAGTGTTTTACTTGAGGGGACTTTGAGTCTGGGAAGACTTAAAGTGGAAACAGATATTGTACATGAATGTAGTATTTAAGGGGAGTTTGAGAGAAATGATGTTTCTAACCTGATTTTTTCCATGCTATCCTTTTAAATTTTTGTTTTCATTGATAGTTTTTGTTTTCTCTTCATCTTCATTTCTGAATCTATCCCTCCCCACTTCTCTACCCAGCAAACCATCCCTTATAGCAAAGTTAAAAAAACAAACAAGCAAGCAGTTCAGCAGAGCCACAGAACACATAAGCCATGTCAGAGCGTGCAGTCCACATTCTGTATACAGAGTCCCCAACGTTTGCAAGAAAAGGAAGAGAGGTGCATATTCTCAACCTTTTAGGCTCCAGTATGGATCATTATAATATCCAGAATTCAGTTCTTTTATTCTTTCATTTACATTATTATAGTTGTTGTGTATTATCATTCCCCCCTCAGTTCACTTACTTTCCTCTACATCATTTCATATATAAAGTCTTGCCATGCTTGTTTGAATTCTTCATAATTGTAATTTCATATGATACAATAAATATACCATTACAATCATGTGCCATAATTTCTTTAGCCTTTCTTCAGTTGGTATTGCAGTAATATTTCAACATAGAGATTGAGTTCTAGCTACACATTCCATTGGTAAAAACCTTGTTTGATAAAGGCAGAACTAATAATTGTAGGTATAGAATTGTGTTCCAAGATGCATTCTCTGTTTCCATTGGGTGCTGTGGTGAGGTTCAGCTCCTTTCTCCGTCTACTTTCAGAGTTATTCCTGCCTCTCTCAGACCTGGCACCACTTACCCAAGGATACATTTTCTCTCCTCCCTGATTCCTGTCCTCATACTAGGGGATTTCAATATACATATTGATTCTCCCTGAAACACCATAACCACACAATTCCTCAACAAACTTACCTCTCATGAGCTACTCCTCTACACTTCCTCAGCCACACACAAAGAGGGTCATTCTCTTGATTTCGCCATCACCCACAGATGTAACAATTCCATGTTCAGGAATTCCAAAATCTTTTTATCTGACTATATTCTATTGGTTTTCCACCAAATTTGAACTCAGGTCTTCCTGACTTCAAATCCAGTGTGCCCCATAGCTGCATAAAATCCTCAGACTGGCATTCAGAGTCCTTCATAACCTTTTCCATAAAATGAAGGAGTTTTGGACTAGATGATCTTTAACGTGCTTTGCTGTTCTAACAATGGGATCCCATGAACCCCTTCAGTAGACCTGGAAGTGTTAGTACTCTCAGCATGAGTCCTGCTGATTTTAGAAATTTAGTAAACTTTAGTTTCAAAAGGTTAATCAAGGGTACCATGACACCATACAAATTACTTAGAGGATATAGTGGTGAAAGTATCTTATCTCTCACCTCAATCTAGAATTTCTGATGTGTCATACCAAAATACAGGATTATAATGCAGACCGTTCTTGCATTGGTTAATAAGCAGATATTTTTAAGTGTCTTCTATATGCTAGGCTCTGTGCTGGGGACACCGTAACAATATCCAGACAGGTTTGGTCTAACTTATTCAGATCCAGACACAGGCTGAATTTATTACTCAGTTCTTTAAAGTCTACTGTATGGAATCTGACATTTCTGATTTATGACTTATGATCACAGACTTAGAGCTAGATCACCTAGCCCACTCCCTAAGTTTATAGAAAGGGAACCAAAGGCCCATGGAGTTTTAATGACTTACCTATGGTCATAGAGGTCATAAGTAGAATAGCCAAGGTTTATACCTAGGATTTGTAGCTCAAAAAGTTCCTGTTAACTTGTAAAAATGAACCAATGTATACAAGAAAAATACTTTGTTTATACAAAAGATTTTAACTTTACACTAAATAAAAACACAAGGAAATGTTTGCTTCACTGAATCAACTATAGCTACTTAGGAAACAGTGGCATAGCGGCTACAGTGTTGCCCATGGAATCAAGAAAGACTTGGTTCAGATCTTGCCTCAGCTACTTCCTAATTGCGTGACTTAAATCACTCTGAGCCTCAGTTTCTTTAAGGGTCTGTCATCCTGGGTTATTATAAAGATAAAATGAAATAATATATATTAAGTGCAATTAATTATATTTGCAGTTGTAAAGCACCACAGAAATATTAGGTAATTATTACTCCTTTAGAGCAAATGATTTTTACTATCCTTCATAACCATATTATTCTTAATTTCTGTATTTCTCATTGTTTTAATCAAAAATTCTATGTGTATCTGGAATTACAGAACACAGAAGAGTCATAAAACATTTGTTGAGTTAATGATCTCTTCTTCATATTTTCCTTTAAAGATCCTACAGAATGAACAGTTGGATGATGTGTCTCCCTTAGGCAATGAAGAGGTTTCAGCTGTTAGCCAGGCTTGGTTTACTACTAAAGAGGATAAGGATTCACTGACTAACAAAGGTACAATACTCAGTGACTTCGGTCCTACTACCTGGGGGAAAAGGAAGTATGGCTCTCATCATGTGGAGTGAATGAAGTCTGGGATTCTCTAAAACAGATCTTTGTATCTCTAATCAGATACCTCCAATCAGATTAAATATATCCCTGAATGAAAAAAAAAATCTAGCATTTATTTTTCCCTTCACTAACTGGTGGCTGAAAACATTTTCTTTTCTCATATACTCTTCTTTTCTTCTCTTACAACAATGTAGTTGCCAGTTTACTACTATGGAGACATGAATCAAGGTCAAGTTATTGTTTCACGAGTACTTAGCCTTGCTTCATTGCTACTTTGACCTAATAATCATCTAGTTATTCTTCGTGTGTACTGTTTTCACTACCAGCTTGGTGATGAGGGGAGATGTAGCAACTGCTAAGGGATGAGGTAGGAAGATCAGTGTGGAAAGAAAAAGAGAAAATTAATAAAACATTAAGTGTCAGTGATTTTAAAGCCATTATTGACCACTGTGCTGCCAGGATGTTCCAGGCTTTCTGTGTACTTAATATCACATGGATGTATGTATGCCACATCCATCTTTAGATAGGAACTAACTGCATATTATGTTGGAAGAAAGATAACTAACTACAAGAGAGTTTAGCCAATAGCATGTTACACAACCCCTTTGGGATATGCTTGTTGTTCTTAATAATTATTTTTAAAAATTAAATTTGAACATTAGTAGGTATCAAACAGACCACCTGGAAGGATCTTCCTACAAGTTCATGGGCTTCATTTTAGCAAAAAATAGAACTAGACCTCCAAGAAGAACCCAGTGTGTCATTGTGGTATAAAGATGACTAGTTTCTTGAAGGCTGTGCCTGCTGCTTTCCAAGGACCAGACTGGCTAAGTGAGGAAAAGCTCACCACCTGGTCACGTGACTATGATTTCTTTAGGCATGTCCACCCATGACTACCTACTTCCAGCCCAGCCCCCACAGCCATCATGCACAAGAACAGTCCTTGTGGAGATGAAACCTGGCCACTGCCTCTACTAACGCTGCTGAAGACCCAGAATAGAAAATTCTCACCACCAGAGTCCTTGGTGCCATCAGGTGGCTCAGTGTCAGAAATGCGTATGACGTTCTTGATGGAAATGACCCCAAAAAAGATGCATCACCATCTGCTTTGGTGCTGAACCTTAAGGATCATTCCCTCCTTTTGCACTGAAGTCTCCTAATGTGTTCCTTCCTCTATTTGGTACATAAACTTGAAAGCAAGACCTTGCTCTTCTGTTGGTATTTCCAGGACATGGTTTTGCATAAAACCACAAATAATGGCCTCCTCCCATTTCTTCCCAGTTAGAGTGGAACGGGGGTAGACTAGCTATAGATATTTACTGAGCTTTTGATACTCTAATTGTAAGGTCCATGTCCAGTTACCAATAAGAAGACATTATACTGAAAAAACTAAGCCATACCATTTTTTTTTCCTTGCTCTATACAAAATCAGAAGAAGGAATGGAAGAATGTTTTGTAGTTTCTCATTAGCTACTCATATTATGGTAATATATTGTGAAGTATTTTTGCAAATCTTAAAACACTCTATAAATGTTAGCTGTTTTTCTTATTTGAAAAAAGACCATGATGGAAACAGCTGCAGCTTATACACTAATATCTACTACAAAGAATGAAGAGAGATTTATTGAAGAAAACTTACAAGATCTTTTAAATTAAGTTAGTATATACTTTGAAGCTCAGTGATTTCAATGCAAGGGTAGGCATAGGGAAGAATGGCAAAAAATATAATTAGGAAGTGAGGGGTGAGAGAAGCCAAAAAACTTAGAAATTATATATATAAAAGTCTCATGCCCATAAATCAATCCTTTATTTGAGATAAGTACAGGGAAATAAATACAGGATATGATGAACATAAAATAACATCACAAAAAATAAAACTGATTATATTTTAATAGCTAGGAAATAACTAATTATTGATGTGAAAATCATTCTTTAATCTTTGTGTTTATAGATGCATCACCAATTTGCTAGAACAAATCAAAATCTATGCAGAAGTAGAAGAATAAAAATGACAAAAGTTCCGATATATATAACTTTTAAAACTTTAACCTGACCTATTTAAATTAATAATTGATGCTAAATATTGGGGAAATGGATGAAGGAAAAGACACTAACATTATAATAATTTTATAGAAAAGTGTAACCAAGATGAGTTGACTGCCATTAGAAGGAAACTAAAACTGACTAAAACAAACAAAAAAAAAACTAGTCATCAAATCAAAAGAGAGTGAGTGAGAGAAAAAATTGATATTAACTACACCAATTTATATGGCCGCTTTGGCTTTTATGATCTTGCTAACTAGTGGGATATGTCAGCCAAAGGCAATAATAGTTTACAATATGAATTATTTATAAAATATGAAAAAAGATGATGCCAAATTATGAGGAATATCACCTCAAAACAGCAAGAGACAGTGAAAGGGAAAAGTAATTTGGAAGAGAGATTGTTAAGATTGTAAGAAAGATTCAGCTAAGTAAAATCATTATATCATAATTATTAAGGATATAACTAGATGAAATGGGGAAATGATATCTGCTTCAATGGAGAGAGTTTCCATATTGAGAGTTCCTCACACTGATGAAATTCCATGTTTAGAACTACAGCAACAAAAATTCTTCTGATAGTATTGTATGACTAAGTCCCAAAACACTGGTCTGAGACTAGTCTGTGACCCAAGAACTGAAATTGTGACTCACCCAAAGAACAATGGAGAGGTGAATGGTGGGAATGAGCAGGAAGCAACATACTGCAAATGCAGAAAATCGTCAGCGTGCTCCATTGGTGCAATTCATGATGTTAATGCAATCTGAAGAAAGCTCAGCACTTTGAACAGAACCCCTGTGACAACTTATGGGAAGACATAAACAGTAGTCCTGTAGGATGGGCAAACATGAATGGTTTGTCATCTGCATCATTCATTGGAAGGAATACCCAAATTGATGAGATCACAGATCTATTTGAAAATTGGAGTATTAAATCAGAAGGATAAGGAAAGTAATGAAAATGAATAATAAATCCCATTAAATTATGTTTAAATGTTTCCTTTTGCCTGTCTTAAGGTGTGTGTGTGTGTGTGTGTGTGTGTGTGTGTGTGTGTGTGTGTGTGTTCTCATTACAGGATGAGGATTTTAGAATCCAAAGTAACCATACAAATTGGTGTAGTTAATATCTATTTTTTTCTCCCTCTCATTCTTCTCTCTTCTTCACAAAATTTTTCATAGAGAAAAGTTTTAAGAGTAAATAATATAAAACCAGGTAATGTGAAAGCAACTTAGAAAGTTGGAATTTTTTCAGATGTTCATTTATCAACTTTACAAATTTAATCAATAACTTTGTTACCCTTGATAGCAAGCAATAACAGTTTCCATGACATTGCTTATTGTTTTTTTTAGGGCATAAATGGAAGCAGGGAATGTGGTCAAAGGAAGAAATTGACATTTTAATGAGTAATATTGAACGTTATCTAAAGGTATCTATTATAATGTATTTTTATGTTTAATTCATTTAATTCAGCAAGAACATTCAGATAAAAAAATGATTAAGCATAAAACTATAAACTCTAAATCAATTATCATTTGTTTATATTAACTTTTACAAAATAATAATTAAAAACATTCTGTTTGCTTTCATGTCCCCTTTTCATTCCTTTTTCTTTTGTACATTTTCCCAGATTTTGTTGCTATTATTATTGTTTTTTATTTTATAAGACATTGTCAGTGATTTTTTTGTTTTTATTCTATTTTCTCAACTATATCGTTTTATATAAATCTTCCTACTTTTCTTTAAATCTTACTTTCTTGATATAGCATTTCATTGGGTTTTTAATTACTTCCATTAATCAGATTATATCTTAATAGTTCTAATGTACATGATCATGGTTTTGAACTACCTAAAAACTTTACTTCAGATTTCAAGTCTGAGCTTGCCTTTCTAAAGTACTTATGCTGTGGCACTTAAGAGTAGGCTTGTAAATCCGTAGTGTCTTGGGACTTTAAAGTACATATTGTACTTTAAAAATTTTGTAAGGAACCTATATTTTGTGGAATCAGTTCAGCTTATGTGGTCTTAAGGCCAAAAATTTAATTTCTCTCTTTGACCTTAAACTAGGTCTGACTTACTTAGAATATGATTGCTTCTCCTGTGAAGGCAGAGCTATCAGCTATTGGACTGCCTCAGAAATAATGGTTGACCATTATTAACTATTAGGTCCAAAATCCAGGGAGTTTGCTGATAAGAGATATTTGGAGTTGGGGAGAAGAGAAGGGAGCTACCATGGAATTGTAGAGAGTATAATTCTAGCCATTATCCTCTAACTTAATCACCCAACAGATATTAATTGAGTAACAGCCATGTGCAAGGTACTGCATAGATGCTATAGGGGATACAGAAAATATAAGGTATGTTCCCTGGATCTTATGATCTAATTGAAGAGATAAGATGTATACTTCAGCTTCAATGATCTGTGATTTTTGTCATCGTGGATATTCCTACACCCGTGCAGATGACAACTGCACAGTATACTAATGGTCTTCCAGAGCTCCTTTGGCCAAAAAATTCATCACCCTACAGGCAACTTGGTAATGAGCTTCTACAAACTTAGTTATATTGGTCCTTGGACAACAGACGTCATCATTGGGCATATACTTGAAGCTTTTCTAGCATGGAAGGACCTGCCAAAACTATCAGTCAGCCGTCATAGCATTCAAAAATCCATCAGAGTAAAGCTTTAGTGGACATGTGTACATTATAACTAAGTTTATAACAATGAATGCCAAATGAGTGAACCAGATCACAAGTGCTTTAGGAGCTCTGAAGAGGGAGACAGTGATGTCCCAAGTTTTTCCTACTCTTCCAACAGATTCTCAGTGTAACTGTAAACTTGGAAAACTGCTTTATAGTTTTTGCTCTTTCTATGTATAAAAGGGAGCACTTGTACTCCAGCATAATCTCTAAATAAGATGAAACTCATGTCAAACTTCACTACTTTATGATCTGCAGAAATTAATATAAAGACTGTCTCCTGTCAGGGTAGGAGCTTAAATTTTCAGTGAGCAGTAGTTAACAAAGACAAACATAGAAACTACATTTATCCAAAACTGCAGAGGAAAAAAAAAGTTGTTATAGAATGAAGAGTACTAAAGTGTTACCAAATGACCACTGGCAACTTCCCCATGAATAATAATAGTAGTGGTATTTAAAAGGGAGCTGTGCATTTCCACTAAGAAAAATCTGTTGTCTAGACTCAATTGTTTGACCTCAGTCAAATCATTTAAACTCTTTAGACTCCAATATTCTCACCTAAAATGATCATTCTCAGCTCCTTGATTGAGGGAAAGATAATGCAGAGATGAACCAGCTGAGAGACCACTGCAATTATCCAGACTGGAAATAATAAGGATTTGGACCAACATGGTACCTGTGAAAATGGAAGAGAAGTATTGGGAAAGGATTGAGGAGTAATTTACCTGGATGTAGAGAGAGTAGCCATGAATGACTCCCAAGTTTTCCAGCCTGGGTTCTTGGGAAAAAAAAAAAGATTGATGAAATAACAGTGTGTAGAACTGAAATTGGTTTGCAGGAAAACAGTGAACTTAGTTTTTAAATACTTGTTACTACATACATGGTGCTTTTTCTGGACTGCTTTCCAGTGACTTATTTCCCCGGAGAGTCCTGTTAGTTCAGGTACCTGGCATAGTAGGAAAGAGCTCCACACCTGAGTTCCAGTATCAGCTTGTTATGACCATGGGCAAATCACTTACCCTCTCTGGGTTTCAGTTTCTTTATCTATAAAATGAGGTAGTTGTACCTCTGAGATCCCTTATAACTCTAAATCTTTTACCTCTACTCTGTCTCATATAATGAGTAAAGTGAAAAGTGTAAAAATAACTGCCATAAGCCAAGAGCAGATTCCTTAGGAAAAAGATTCTTGATATTCATTTTACATCTCAGTGTGTCTGCAGAGAGATAGAAGACAAGAGTTTAATAAATGTTCATTGAATTAAGAGGCAAATACAACTTTATAAAAGATCATCTGTTTAGAAAATACTTTAAATTACTCATAATTTTAAAAACACTTTGATACTTTTCATTTGTAAAATGAAGTTGCTATCATTTTTCATATTTTTAAACTTCATTTTTTGCTCATTTTTAAGTTTGTCGGTGGCTTTTCTGATAACATGGTGTGTGTATATATATATATACGTGTGTGTACATATATATATATATATGTATATATACATACATTGTTTTTCTAAGTGGCGTAATTGAGATTAAAGATGGCAAACTTAGGAAATTTAGTATGGTTGCATGCATTTGTATCCAAAATCCCTAAATCAAACAAATGTAACCCATTTAGGCACGTGGAATAAAAGATGCCACAGAAATCATCTTTGAGATGTCAAAAGATGAAAGAAAAGATTTCTACAGGACTATAGCGTGGGGTCTGAACCGGCCTTTGTTTGCAGTATATAGAAGAGTCCTTCGCATGTACGATGACAGGAACCATGTGGGAAAGTATGAAAATGGAAACCTTTAATACTACATGTTGTGACTAGTGACTAGGAACAAATACATCTGGAAATGTGGTTTCTTATAAATGGTGGTAAGAGGTATTACCAAGGTCCAGATAAGAGACCAAACTGAATTTATACTAGAGCCTTACCTATAATGAATCACTGCATTTGTTGTGAGCAGAAACTACCTTTAGATATGCCCCTTTGGTTAGTTTAGTAACAAAATTCCCCTGGCCAAGGTCCAAATCTTAACCTGTCTCATATTGAACTTTGCTCTGTTGCTAAAAGTAATAAGCTTCTAAGTGCAGTAGTTTGTAAAATATGAGAATAATTCTTCATAATTCTGGAGCCAAAATTTTCTATACTCTTTTCCATAGATGAGCATTTTGAAGTCAGAGATTTTATACAAAATTAAAATAGAAAAAAATAACTTTGTAAACAAAAGCAGGCATAGAATTTGAAAATATACATTGTTTATACTTACAGATTGTCCAGAAAAAGTACAAGAGATAGATGCTTGTTAAAATATTCCTACTTGCTACATAGAAATTTTAGAAGTTATTTGCAAGAGCATAGTTCGGGTCTTGACCTCTAGGCACCTTTGCCAGTCTGGCTTATGTTACTTTTTCTCTGATACTCAACTCCATGAAGTGAGCACATTTTAAAACTAAATGTATATGCAGGGAAGGAAATTCTGTTTCCATGGCAGTTGAGAAAGAAGACTAAAGAATGGTGTGTAGTTTGATTGACTTGATATTTTCAAAATGAGCAACTTATTGGCAAATAAGCATTTTGAATCCAACCCCCACGTTGCAGTCCTAAGTTGTTTCATAACTAGTTACTAAGAGATGACCTTCAGATTAGAGCAAAAGCATATCAAATGTCCAAATGTAAAGAAGTTGGCTGAAATTTTTCTTTTTGGGGGCAATGATAGAATTTGGTGCTAGAGATTTCCAGTCACCCTTCTTACTTTAGGAAATGGTTATGGTTTCAGAAAGTCTAAATTTTCTTCAAAATTGAGGGGAGGAAAAGTTGTGGGTAAAAGCCTTGTTTTAAAGTTAAAAAAGCATTTTAGACAAAGAATTTCATGAAGAATATCAAACACACAGTATGCTATGCCAAGCCTAAAAGTTTGTGACTTAAAATAAGGAAGTGTTATATTTGCACTGGCACTTTTAAAAAATGAGACATGTTTATTCCCTGACCATGTTCAGTTAAAGCAAATATTTTCTTATAGAGTTTAAAAAAAAAAAAAAATGGAAAGGAAAAAGTAACATTTAAATTCATTTTTTAGTTTTCCTACTCACTGACTCCGTTAAAATTTATGATTATGTTAACAAAAGTAGATTGTGTCTTAATTATAATTATGTTTTTTCTGAACATTTTTAGTGTTTGCAAGTTGTTTTCTTACATGAGATTGATTTTTGTTAAGGTTTTTAGCTTTATATTATTCCACGCTGATTCTCTAAATTTCTCTCTCGACATTCTCCAGGTATACTCCTGAAGAAATTGAAAAACTTAAGGAGTAAGTTTTTTTGTTTTGTGTTTTTTCCATAAATAAGGTCTGATACACTTTTTATATCTTCTGTTTTGAAAATCTTTTGCTTTGAACACTTTAAAAGATTTTTGGAGTACTCTGGTTGCTAATTTACTGGTCCAGGAAGGATGTTTAAGAACTGAACATCATATTTTGCTAGCCTGTCATTTCAGTGACTGAAAATGATATTAAATTGCTCTAAAGTATTTTGTAGCTTTCAAAACATTTACAATACCATTCTCATTTGGTCCTCGCAGCAGCCTACTAAGATTGTTAAAGTAGGTGTTCTGACTCCCATTTTACGGATAGAAAAACTGAAATTTATGGAAGTCAAGTGATTTGTCCTTGGCTGATAATGACAGAGGCAGGACTAGGTAGAACTCAAGTCTTTTCACTCTTAGTCATTTTCTTCCCCAAACTCTTTTTTGGCTTTTTTTAGTAGTAGATCAACTTTTGAAGCCAGTATTTACACCACTCTACTGCCCTAAAAGTAGATATACATATAAAGAACCAGTCACCAGCATGACTTTTGGAGACTTCAGTATTGAGATGAAAGCCAAGTTTATGCCGTGTGATTTAATGTATAATGATGGTTTAGCAAATGTTGCTGATGTGTTTGCTATTTCCTAGCAAAAAACCATTTGGTTACTCTCAGGTCACCCAAAGCAGAGTTTAAGCTCATGTGTTTGGGCAATATCTTATGGATTAAGCAGGAAGAGACCTTGGAGATGAGTCACCTGGTCTTCCTCCTTGACTGAGGCCCAGAGAGGTAGTGACTTGCTTCCTTAGTTTCACTCTGCTGTTGAAGAGTAGGGCCAAGATCCTTGTCTACCCAGAGGTTCTGACTTGCTCTCCAGTTCCCGTTCCACTAAAGTGTCTTGGTGGAACAGTGGTATGACATTAAAAGAAATAAGAAATATTTGAGAAAAAATTCTGTTATAAAATAGTGGGATAGAAAGATAAGAAATCAGAGTACAAGTGGAAGAAGATCAAATGAAGACTACTGAAATAAGACAATTATCTGTAGCTACCTGGGAGACCGTATCAATATAGCAGTTGTGGGCTATGGGGAAATTTTGGTCTTTTTCGAAGACATGTCCAAGTTACTTATTTCTTCTCTGACCCAGGAAAAAAGGCAATTGCTGCCTGTTTTTTTCACCCACAGACAACTGTGGACCCCCCCAAAAAGGCCACACTTTCAAACTTTGGCTCTCAAAGTATTGCTGTCCACAACTTCCAAACCAGTCATATGGGAAGAAGAAGAATGAAGAATAAATGATGAAATAAAAAGGGAGAAAACAATTGAACCAAATGCTGATTGGCAGACTCTTGTTTTAGGCTCCGGATAAAGCATGGCAATGACTGGGCAACAATAGGGGCGGCACTTGGAAGAAGCGCATCCTCCGTCAAAGATCGATGCCGGCTGATGAAGGATACCTGCAACACAGGTACTATTTCAGTGTGCCAGCACTGTTTGCAGGGTGTGAATTTTAAACCCTGTGTGATCCTCTATGTAGAAATAATTCACAGATCCATTCGGCGGAGAATTTCCTCCATCCACCTTAAGAGTCAAGCTCAGAAGCTAATCTCTCCCCTACACCCAATATATTTTTGGTTAGGTTAGAAGTAAGTCAAACAGACTTTTTCTTGTTGATCACTTTATATAGTGTTGTGTTTTCTTTCTGTATAAGTCATTTAGAACAGTGTAGAGTTTCCTCCTTTTCAAAAGGACTTGGACCAGTGTTTCCATGAGGCAGGGAATCCATTTTGCATTTGAGACAACTTTGATGTATTTCCTGTTGAGAAACTTCTGTTGTCTAATAAGTGGTTTCTACCAAATCCATACTTGATTTTTGTTTCAAATAGGTCATTACCCCTTTCCGAACTGTAATGGGAATAGAGGACAATACATTTATTAGTTGTCAGTCTCTCCCTTTTGCTAATCCTTATCCTCTTTCTTTTTTTTCTTTTTTTCCCTTGTCCTTCATTCTTACTTCAGTCTTCCTTCTATCAGTTTTATATATTTTCTGAGCTGCCAATACACAATTCCAGCCACAAGCTGTATTTTGCCTTTCCCTCCCAGTTTGAAACATATAAATGAAAATATCTCCACCTCAGGAATGTCATTCCCCTATATTTGATTCACCAACCACTTAATAGACTTCATGTGCAGACCACTGTTTTGGATTTTTTTACACAGGTTAGATAAGACATACTACCTGCCTTTATGAGGCTTACTTTTTTTAGTAGGAAAATATGACATATACATGGATAACAATGGTACAAGATAATAAGGGTATAGGAGAGGTATGAGCAAATATTTATTAAAAGGGGAGTTCTCATTACCAATTAAGAGAGATAAAGAAAGTCCTTCTGGAGTATATGGCATTTTGAGTTGCATTTTTAAGGATCAGTAGGAATTTACCAAGTAGAAAAGGAAGAGGATATTTTAGGTAGCAGAAACAAGTGCACAAAATTATGAAAGTATGAACAGGAGAAAAGCAGGAGATCCTGAAGTGCAGTTGTACTGTAACTGCAGACTCAATTATGAATAATGGAAATTAGTCTGAACAGGACAATATATGAGAATAAGGCTAGAAAGGTACCATAGTTTCAAATTATGGTGGACTTTGAATCTCAGGCAAACTAGTTTAAACTTTACCGGAAAACATTAGGGTGCCATGGAAGGTTATTGAGTGGCGTCACCAGCTCTGTGTATAGGAAAGAGTAGTGTGGCAGGATATAAAGGAAGGAAGTAGAAGGAGAAAAGAGTATGGAATGGGAAGAATTATTAGGAGATGAAAGAAATGTAAGGTAGTAAGAGTGGTGACAATGAGAATTGAGAGCAAAGGCCAAATGGTGAGAGAAGTGACACAAGTGGAATCAAAAGGCACCAGCAGCCTGGGGATGAGGGATCTGGGTCAGACAAGATCATCTCCAAGATCCCTTATAGTTCTGAAATTCTGTGCTTCTGATCTCTTCTGTTAACTAGCTTAGGCCAAAAAAATCTGTCCAGCCTTAGTGTCACAATTTTAAGCAGGAAACATATGTAGGCAGAATTTTCTTGATCCTCCTATGGAATATGCAGTATCCTAGTGATAGTATAACATGAGGCACAGAGTAGCTGTAAGGTACTTACAAGTGAAGACTGTCATAAATAGTATAATGACAAACCCAATTACTGAACTGTTAGAATCTCAATTTCTAATCATCCTATTCCAGTTTGACTCTCTGGAAATCATTGACTTTGACCAGAGCTGTAGAGAGAATTTTATCTATAGCCAATATTAAAATTTTCCTTTCCTTTCTTAACCCTCCCTATGTTCATTCCATTCTACACAGGGGTGGAAAACATGTGGCCTCATGACCATATGTGGTTCTGTAGGTCCTCAACCCTTTGACTGAATCCAAACTTCACAGAACACATCCCCTTAATAAAAGGATTTGTTCTGTAAAACTTGGCCTCAGTCGAAAGGTCACACCTGAGGACCTAGAAGGCCACATGTGGCCTCAAGGCTGCAGGTTCCCCACCCCTGTAAAACCTACAATGTATGATTTTCAATTGATGGAAGTTTCTGAGTAGGTTTTAGTATAGGAGCTACATAGAATTTCATGGAAAGTGCACAACAAAAAACTAATTGTACATTTTGTCAGCTTCTCTGTCTTTAAATTTTGTTAAACTAATTTTGGTTGCTCTCCGTCAAAATGTCAATGCTTCTTGGTATACTTAACACACTGGGGCAAATGTAGGTGTATTTGGCAACCCCTAAATGGATTGTCCAGAAATTAAGCTGCTGGAAGAAGTAATGTTCTTCTTTCAATCATTGCATGTGTATTGATGAATCTCTCTCGGCTTTGCAAAAAGATAAACCAGGAGACAGGTAGTGGTGGTAGCCCAGATGATTTCTTCTTTTCAGGGAAGTGGACAGAAGAGGAAGAGAAAAGGCTGGCCGAAGTGGTTCACGAACTGACGAGCACAGAGCCGGGTGACATTGTCACCCAGGGGGTGTCCTGGGCAGCTGTCGCTGAACGAGTTGGGACCCGCTCAGAAAAGCAGTGTCGCTCAAAATGGCTCAATTACCTGAACTGGAAACAGAGTGGGGGGACGGAGTGGACCAAAGAGGATGAAATCAATCTCATCTTGAGGTTTGTGCCCTACCACTTACTGCAAGTAATGAAGTCCTGATTAGCCATCTTTTTTCTGTTTCCTTAGATGTGTAAAGTCAGAAAATCATCCTTCCCGTAGTGACCTGATTTATTTGAGTTCCTAAGTACTTCATATTGAGCTCTTTTTTGTTTTTTGTTCTGTTCCTTTTTAGTGAATTTAGTGCCCGGGCAAGGTACCAGATTGAAGGCCTGGAGACTGAAGTCCTCTCTCTATCCACAGAACAGGTACGGCACAGGCAGCGGCAGTGCAAGCTTTTCCACTGTCCCATTATTGTGCCTCAGCCCTGGCCTGCAGGGACCATGGTTAGGGGGAAGAGGGTTGTTCAGTCTCCACGCCCTTCAATCCTTGGCTGCTCTGCTGAGGCTGCCAAGAAGGGGGTCCTAGTTTGGAGTTTATCCAGTCATAAAAACTAGACTGGAAGAAATGCCTCCATTTCATATGAGCTGCATATAGCTTTAAAATATAGAGTGACCTCATTTATCCATCCACCTTGGCCTACATGTGAACTAGATACCTGTAGGGGAAAAACTTTTGATTACGAGAGTAGTCCTGTAGATACTAAAGTGTTTTTCTTAATTTAAAGGTTTTTAATTACCTAGCTTAACCTTAAAACTAAGTGACTTGAATGAGCAATGACTCTTGTAGACAAGGACAAGACATTGAAGAACTCAGTACTATGCTGTTAGATGTTTTCAATATTGAAATTCAGTCTAAGTATGCTATTTCATGACAAAAGATACCTCATCCTAGCCTCCAAATATTTTCATACCATTTTAAGGAATGCTTTTTACCTTGGGTTGTGTGTGTGTGTGTGTGTGTGTTTTTAAAAAGAACTCATTCTATAATGTTTCTGTAGTATAAACCACCATCTGTTTTTCAATTGGAAAGACTAAGACCCAGAAAAACAGTTACTTGCTCAAAGTCATACTGTGAACCAGGTTTAGAGCACAATTAAAGTTTAGCTGTGGTAATGCTCTAAACTCTAAATAACATCTCCTTACTTGCACAGTGATACATTTGGACACAGGCAACCTTCTAACTATTTACAGTTAAAATAATTAACTGTAGCTCTGGAACATCTGGCCTGCCTCTAGGATACTTTCTCCAACAATTTGGCAGTATGGTGTCCAGTGCCATAATACTTTGGGGCAGCCATAGAAACGAGTAGGGTTCCCATTAGTCCCAAAGGGCAGCACCTAACAGACACCAATTTTTGTAACCCATCAGGATAGCAGAGCTTGATGTGGCTGATGAAAATGATATAAACTGGGATCTTCTAGCCGAGGGATGGAGCAGTGTCCGTTCACCACAGTGGCTCCGAAGTAAATGGTGGACCATCAAAAGGCAGATAGCAAACCACAAGGATGTTTCATTCCCTGGTAATGTATTAATAGTGCCTAGCGGTTCATTCTGTTGTCAGAGTGCTCATTTATTGGTGTAAATAAGGATCCAGTGTGATCATAATGTTCAGTACCATCCACAAAATGCTGATCACTATGACTGAAAGCTGAAAGCTTGTTCCAACTTTCTGTTGCTGAATGGAAGGGCATCTCATTTCAGAGAAGCATAACTTTAAATCCTGAGTTGATCTGATCTGGTTATGCTACAAGATGTATTTTACCACTTTTTCCTGAAATATAATGATAACAGTGATTCTGTCATGTGTCTAATTAGTCATGCACTCAGCAATGCTTGATGTCCCTAGAAGTATGAAGAACTACAGTCATTCATCTTATGTTAGAATTGGGACTTTCAGTCCCAATAAATAATACTTTACATTTTCTTCTTCAAAAAAGGGTAATATATCTTTAAATGTGTAAAGCTTCTAAAATCAGAAGTTCATGGTATATGTATATAAATAGTCAAGTTGAATTAAATTTTACATATTTAAAAGGCAATGTTTGTGCAAAGGATTTTTTTTTCTGAAAAGATGTAAATCAGTTTTTAGTCAGCAATATCACTTCAAAAAACCTGAGGAAACTTGCTATTTAAAGGAGTCTTAATTTTACTCTTTTTAATAGAAACTAAATTAATTTTTAGAATGTTTTTAAAAGAATTTTCACACCTTTATTTGTCATGTGTAAATCCTAGGTTTTCATATGGAATTATTATTAAAGTCAGGTATACCAATATGTTCAACTTCCTATACCATCCCTCCTCCCCCCATGACAACATCCTTTTTTCCCCATTCACAAACTGACTTGTTAGACTAAAATCTGTTAGTCAGATTTTCTTTGGTAAATTGAATTTCTGCTCATTTTGAAAGCTGATTTAAGTTATTGTCCCCTTTTCAACATCTTGCATTTTCCAAAGAAAAACTAAACAAAGAAAAGAAAGGATAAATGGTTCACTGTAAAGATTTAACTTTTTTTAAAACTAGGAGTTAATGCAAAATGGTGAACAGCTATTATGTAACATTAAACTAAGCAAAATATATACTATTAGCAGAAGAGAGGGAAGGGAATCAAGCTAGCTTGTCATAAATAGTAGAAGAGGCAGAGTCTGTACAGTGCAAGCCTTAGTAACCACAGTGCTGTGATTAGTGAATGGAAAGGATTTGCCCTCTCCCTCCTCTAGCACTGATGTTACCAGCTACCATGAGGAGGGGATGTGGTAAGCCAGAAACTGATTCCTGATCTTGCTCCTCAATAGTCAGATATCCTAAAGTCTTTATACATAAACATACTTAGTTTATTAATTTCATAATAAAAATATTGTTAAATATTTGGTTCATATATTTCACAGTATCTATTTTCAATGTTTTAAGTATTACATGATAAAGACAACATGGGTATTTCATTAATAAAAATTTGCTTAGCTAAGAAACATTTTAACAAATGTAGTTTTTCAAATGTTTCATTATTGTATATGTAATATTTGACATCCAGTGAACAAACTATTTATTCCAAATACTTTCCCTCCTCACCTCATCCCTTCCTCCCACCTCCCTTGCTACTTAGATGGTGATGTCGGCGAATCAATGTTCTTTTTGTCTACCCATCTCCCTTCAGTCTTGATAAAAGGTCTTAAACAGTTGCACGAGAACCAAAAAAACAGCCCAACACTTTCGGAGAACAAATCAGGCCCCGGAGTTCCAAACACTAATACCAATTCAAGTGTTCAGCATGTTCAGATCCGAGTTGCCCGCTTGGAGGAGAATACGGGCATCTCTCCAAGTCCTATGACAGCTTTGCAGATTCCTGTCCAGATCACCCATGTTTGTAAGTGCCTGTACTTTGTGACTTATTAGTACTGTTAATAATAATAGCTGACATAGTGCTGTGAGGTCTGTAAAGACCTTTATATGCATTATCCCATGTGATCTTCACATCAGCTCTGAGAGGTAGGTACTGGTAGATATTTACGTCCCAATTTTACAGATGAGAAGGGCGTCCCCTATCGTCCCACAACTGGAAAGTGTTGGGGACAGGATTCAGGCCTATTTTTCTCCAGACTCTGACCGGGTTCAGCACTCTCTACCTGTTGTGTTATCAAAGTTCAAATGAGTTAGAAATTGACTCTGAGTACTTTGGAAAACTCATAGAGAGTCATTTTCAGAAATCCCACCATTTAAAGGCATTAGTCTTTTTTTCTAAGTCAGTTATTTAGTATGTAAATGCTCAAAATGATCTAAACACTAGGACGGTTTTCTTATGACAGGAAATTAGGAATGTAATAGCACTCGGCCAATGAGCATTTATTACATATCTGCTGTATGTTAGACACTGTGTAGATGCTGGTGATACAAATGGGGACAGTTTAGGGAGGAAAATAAAGAATTTTCTTCTGGGCATATTGCATTATAATGTCAATGGGATGTCCCCAAGATGATGTCATACTGGAAGCTGAAGATGCCGGACTGAAGCTCTGGAGAAAAATGAGAGCTGGTGGCATAGACTCGGGAAGTGTTTGCATAAAAATGATGTATGGGAGCTGAGGTGATCACCAAGAGTGAGCATGGGCGGAGAAAGAAGGACCCAAGACAGAGAGCATGGAGGTGTGCAGGCAGAGCCTCATGAAAACCTGGAAAGAAGAAAGGGTTAGATTAGGATGGCTGGGGACTGAGGAAAGGAGGTGGAATTTATCAGTCAAGACATCACTGGTGACTTTGGGGAGAGCAATTTCAAGACAATATAAACTAGTTTGCAAGAGTTTGAGAAACAGGATGTAAGAAAATGGAGACAGCAAGTATAGATTAGTTTTTCTAGGAGTTTGAAAAGTAAAAGGAATAGATAAGCAAAAGTAAGAAATCTGTAAACGTAGGGTATGATAGGGTCATGTCATGGATTCATTTTTAAGGATAGAGGAGGTTTGGCCATGTTTGTAGGCAGTAGGGAAGGAGTCTGCAGGTAAAGACAGATTGAAAGTTAAGGGGAGAGAGGCAATAATTGCAAGCTTCTGGGGGAGATGGGAAGGATTGTAGCTAATGGTACAAGGAGAGGTGTCATTGACAACAAGGGCCATTTTATCCGACCAAGGCAGGTAACGCTAAGATGATATGGAGTGTGAAACTGGGGAGGACAGGAGTCCCCTGCATAGCCTCTTCTTTCAGTGAAGCCTGAGGCAAGGTCTCATACCACTTGTCCTCATAATAGACACTTTCCTAAAGCCCAGATATTCATTGTATGTAACTCCAGACTTAGTTTAATTAATAAATGGCTCTGCATATCAAATCTGGCAAGGAATTGCAATTAATGTTACTATTCATTTGGGCAGAATTTCAACAAAGAATCACAAATTGAGAATGAGCTTGCGTGGTGGATTAGAAGAGGGGAGTAAGCATTTTCCTTCAGAGAGAACTTTGGAGCATTCTTTTAAGCCAAGGAGCCAGTTTTTAAGCTTTTACATATTTGTGTTTCTGTGTGGTCCTCAGCCTCTTTTATAGACTGTGTTCAATGAAGTCCAAAAGAGAAATGGGCTTTTTAGGAGAGAGCTAGATTCTCCTTCACCGAGAGGTCTTCAGGTTAAGTCTTTTCATAAGAATATTCTAGAAGGAATTCCTTTTCAGTAATTAGGAGGTCTCTAAGGTCCCTTTATACTCTGATTCTTTTAAATTTATGGGAAATGAATAATACTTGTACAGATGGGGTATAGATTGTCAAGACCTAAGATATGCTGTGCTTTTCACATCCTAGTTACTTTCTGTCATCAGGATGTGTGTGTGTGTGTGTGTGTATTTTTTTTTTTTAAGAAGAAAATGGAATCCTGAAATTTACCTTTGCTTATGTGTCACTGGGATTTTTTAGATATTAAATAGCAGTATGCTAAGTTCTAACTTAGGAGATTTGGGTTTTCTTTCTTATTCTGCCACTAACTAGTTGTAACCATCAGACAAGTCATGTAATTTCTCTGTACTTCAATTGCCATATCTATTCAGTGGGAATAATACTATCTGTCTTACCTACCTTATAGGTCAGTAAAGAGAAAGTGAAATTACATGTTTGAAAGTACTTGGGAAAACGTTTACACAGATGCAGAATGGTAGATACTGGAGTCATCTGTGTCCTTGGTAGTGTCCCCTCAACTCACTTGCAACTTGCTATAATTGGAAACCAAAGAATTTCTTTAGTACAATTCACCAAATATTTGTTGATCACTGTTCTACACAAACACCATACAAGGCACTGCAGGGAATCAAAAAACATTTAAGACCAAGTTCCCTGCCCTCACGGACCTTACAGTTTATAAAAATAAGATGTCCTTATGGTACAAAGCAGAATGCAACAAGTCCAAAAAAGTGCCCAGAAAGTGTTTATAAAGGTTCAAAGGACAGAAAAAGCACATCAACTAGGGTAAACCAGGAAAAGGAAAAGGAGCTGGTCTGTGGAATAAATATCTTCAGGATAGGTACGATTCTGACAGATGGAGGAAATAGCATGAGAGTATTGGGGTAAAAATAAATTCTATAGTCTAGAAGCAGATTCCATGGGCTTTGAGAAGTTATTAAGCTTCTGTTTTGCTAAAAAGGTTTCTCAAAGTCTATGTCAATGGAGCACATACTTCAACAAGACCCAAACAAGTACTGGCCTCAGAGAGAACCAGCCTCACTAAGTACCACAGGAGGTTGGTCAAGAGATAATAATTGTTTTTATCTGTAGCAACTCATTGAATCATCTACTAATAAATGTAGGAGTTGTCATCTGTGTAAGAGGAGATGGAATTAATGCTGAACTAATAAACTGTTTTCTGGGAATAATATAATAGATATAATCTCATTGAATAGATATTCTCTCCATCAGTATGGATCATAACCTGCCCAGGCCTTCTCATCCTGTATGGTTTTTTCCCATGTTCCCCCACAAATCCTTTCCCAAGGATCTACTCAAAGTGCTGGAGGCCTTCTTCTAGACCTGTCAACTTTCTCTGAATTGGATTTGGTCTATTTCCTACTTTGATAACATGACTATTTTACATGCTTTTCCAATCATGCATTTCCTAGATATGCTATCCCTTGTGCCTCTTACATATAGGCAGGTCATCATTAGTAATGTGCTTCAACTTACTTATACCCATTATGCATCTCTTTGTTGCCCTTTGGGTAAGTAACTTCAAACTTTGATTCTTTGACATTAGTTGCATTCTAAGATTTTTAACATCATAGCCTGATGAGGAAATAGTTGACATTAAAAAGATGAGAGTGGTTTGTGATTATCAAAAGTGCTGCACAGTTTCTGTGCAGGGAAATGAGATCTAACGCACTCTTTTCTTGGCCTTCAATCTGGGGCCTGTTCATTATAAGTCAGATATAATTATCCAAGATAAATGGATCTTGGATTAGGACAATTAGATGGTACAGTGGTAAACACTGGGTCTGGAGGAAGGAATGTGAGTTCAAATCAGACATTTAACTAGCTCTATAAACGCTGGGCAAGTCACTTAACCTCTGTTGCCTTGATTTCCTCATCTGTAAAGTGGGCATCATAATAGCACCAGCCTCACAAGGTTGTTGCGGGGATCAAATGAAGTAATAATTGTAAGGCACTTAGCACAGTGCTTGGCACCTACTGAGTAATAATGATAGCTGCTATTGTTGTTACTATGTTTTTATGGGCTAATGTAATGGGCTGCCCATCCAACCGCTTGTCTTAGATTGGGCAATAGATACTGTTTTATCCATCTGATTTTTCTCATAGGAACTGTTAGGTTGGCTTCTTTTGAGGCTCTGGATAGTTTTGAAGCACTCCTGTGAGGTTGGTGTAATCCAGCACAATATGATCCAAAGGATCTCACCATCTCTAGGGAATCACTCTTCCATTTGGATCCTGTGCCACTGGAAAATACCTTTAGTGTAGTTATTATGTCTCCCCTTGTTATACCTCATTTGTCATTAAGAATCAGAGGGCCTTAAACAGTCACCCCTGCAATTGTGTTCATCAAAATATTGTATGATCTCAATATATGTAGAAGAATCTGCTTGGTAGAGGAGGGGACTTTTAAAGCTGTCTTTTCTTCTGTTGATCAGTCAACGAGCATTTATTAAGTACCAGCTATATACACCCAGCACTATGCTACCCATTGAGGGTTCAATGCCAAAAATGAAACAAGGAGACAACACATACAAGTATATGTAAAAATAAATAAAAGATAAATTTGGGGGAAGAAATATTCACAGTAGCAAGGATTCAGCATTCCTCAGGGGTGGCATTTCAGCTAAGCTTTAAAAGGAAACTAGGGATTTCTAAGAATCAGAGGTGAGGTGGCAGCATTGAATGTTCTCTTGTAATCAACGTACAATGGGCACAGCACATTCTTGTACTTCTTTCCATCAATTTTTTGTCTATTAAGTTGCGATCTGATGTAGAAAATTGTTTGCAGAAGCCTTACTGTTCCTTTCTTAGTTAAATGCACAAATCAGAAATAAAGAATGAGGACATTGGCATATGGGTTGAGTAGTTATTGATATTTTTCTATCTGCTTTTTTGTGTAGTAATAAAGTAAATAACAATACCATTTATTTGCAGAGTTGTTTTATTTTTACAAAGCACTTTTGCATCTCTTATCCTCAGAATAGAACTATGAGGTAGGTGAAGCAGTTGATATACATCCTTTTTGACAAACGAGAGCCTGAAGCACAGAGGGGTCAGGAGTCTTGTCTTCAGCCAGTGGACTGATAATTATGGCAACCAGGGTCATGGCTTCTGCTGGGGACTCCACCTTTCCATGTGCATAAGCACTTTCCATATGCCCGGCACTAGGGCTACAGTGATCAAGAAGAAACAACTCCTGCCTACAAGGAGCTTACATTCTTTTAGAGCAGACAATATGAATGTAATATATACGAAGTGTCCATACAAAATAAATTCACAGTACTTTGGTGGGTGGAGAATTGGCAACTGAGGAGATCAGGAAGCAGCTTATATAGAAGGTAATGTTTGAGCAGCATCTTAAAATGAGAATATTCTAATCACATCATATCCTTATAAAGTTGAACCTGTTGGTATCTTTAAGGGAGTGGAAGGGGCAAACATGTGTCCAAAAGGATACATTAGAGGTCTTTAGCCTTATACATGTTAATCTAAAGAGAGACCATGGCATGATAAAAAGAGAGCCAGCCTTGGAGCCAGGAAGACCTGAGTTCAAGTGCCACCTCCAGTATCCTGGCTGTCTAACTATAGGCAAGTCACTTCTGCTAGTGGTGCTCCAGGCAACTCTCAGACTACAAGGTAGAGAAAAGATGCCAACCTGCTTGGGTAGACAGGGTTTCTTCACCCAAAAGTTTCCTGTGCTATTGAATTCACAGGTCCTGCTGTCAATCCCAAGGCAGTTTTGAATTGAATGACACTGAAGAAGACATCATGGATTTATGGAAATCCTGCCCAAATACCATGTGTCTCCGTAGCAGAGTTCTTTGATTGTAAAACATCATCCTGAATATTTTGTAACCTTTGTAAAAGCCTGAAAAACTAATAATGTCTTCTCTGAATAAGAATTTTATCTTTTTTTACATTTTCTTATACCATTCAAAATGTTTATATGTCATTCTTCTCAAGAGGAGTCAGAGATACCATCAATATCTTAGCTTGACAAGAGGAACATTTAAGATGGCAAACATAGATAGCAAGTTCTTGCCTGAAGCCCTCCATCTCTATTATGTTGAATAGAGCTGCTGGAAATAATTGATATCCTTCAAGATTTCAGCTTTTCCTGATTCCTCTTATTGCTTATACTTTCCCTCTGTTATCCCCTAGTCATCCTGAATATATCTTGTTTATGCCTAGTGGCTTGCATGTTTCCCCATTTGATTTAACTCCTTGGGAACTGAGGCTATCTTTTAGCCTTTCTTTGTATCCTCAGCCTTTGGCACAGCGTCTGACATGTTAGGTACTAAGATAAATGTGTGTTGACTGACTAAAAACTTTCATTTAACTATACCTTGAGATTTTTTGCCTAAGGTTGGTAATAAAGTTTAATCTTTAAGATTACATAAATCATTTAACCTAAGTCCATTTCTCTTGTGTATATGTATGTATCATACATACATACATACACATATAAATTTTTTCATTTGATTTATATATGTGCATACATATGTAAAATAACAGAAATATACTTAGGTTAAGTGATTTGTATAATTTATATAAAATATGGATAGATAGATAGATAGATAGATAGATAGATAGATAGATAGATAGATAGATAATCGATCGATCCTGTTCCTTGCAGGGCCCTATGACCTGACCCATAGTTCTAGTAATGATAAAATATAGTAGACTTAAACTGACAGGAAACAATATATAAAAAAAGTCCAGATCAAACCAGTTTCTAATTGCATCTGAATCTGGACCACATGTAGTCTCCTTCTGAAATTAGGCCATATCTTTTGTGGGTTTTACAGTGCCTAGGATAATGATATTAATTGATTATGGAATCATTCTCTCACTTTTACTTAATGTCCTTCCCCAGCTACCTGTTTACCTTTATCTTAAGAAATACTGGAATCCTGTACCAGCTAGTTGTCTTAGTTGAAAGAACTAGGGATGTTTAACATAGAAAAGGAAAGAATGATCCTGGGGCAGAACATGGTGGCCAGAATCTGATAGCTATCTTAAGTACATGAAAGACTCTCAAGTAAAGAACAGGTTAGATTTATTCTGCTTCTCTCCAGAAGGCAAAATGAAGACCAAGAGATGGAAATCAGAGGGCCAAATTTAGCCTTGATGAGTGGCACAAAGGATAGAGATCTGAGCTTTCAGTCAAGAAAACTTGAGCTCTGAATCCTGTTCCAGACATTTACTGTGATAAGTCACCAAACCTTTCTTAGCCATGGTTTATCATCTGAAAAATGGAGTGGTAGTTCAAGCTACTTCACAAGATTGCTGTGAAGCCCAGACAAGAGAAGCACTTGCTAAATACTTGTTAAATGATGTAAATCACTTTACAAATCTTAAAATGTCGTATAAATGTGAGTTCATCATTGTTAAAATTATAAGGATACACTTCAAAACAGAGCTTTCAAACGTGGACTAGGTTACCTTAGGAAACAATGTATTGTCTCTGTCACATCCTAGACCTCATCCCTCCTTCCCCCAGTGGAGGTCTTTATGCTTGGTGACCATTTGTATTTAGTATGTTTTAGAGGAAATTCTCATTCAGATACAAGTTGAACTAGTTTACTTCTGAGGTTTTTTCCAATAGTGAGATTCTGTAAAATCCCTCTATTAGCTTTCTCTTATCTCGATTACAGTCAATGGTATTTTGCCCTGTGTAGCTCTTCTTTGAATAATCTTAGTATTTAGCTACCTGCATGTGAGTTTTTCCCCCTCTTTTTGCTTTTACTACAGCTTCAACAGATTCCCCTACTGCTACCGTCGATTCTGAGACCATAACACTAAACAGTGGTACACTACAGACGTTTGAGATTCTTCCGGTAAGTAATATCTGTGTGTTAGTCCTTGTTTTAATAACTCCCTATTAAAAATAAAATTTACCGTGACTCATTAAATCACTGTTCATTGGGAAATTCAAAGCATTAGCTAATAAGAATAATAAAGTGGTAACAAATAAAATACCTGTTTTTGCTTCTTGGCACTAAAGGAGAATACTAGCATCAGAGTATGCTAGAACTGGAAGTGCTCATAGAGTTGAATACCTTCATTTTACAGAAAAGGAAGCTAAGAACTCAGCCATAGGTAGTTACTGAGGGCAAGGTAGGGGCCCCAGACCCAGTTTTCTTAACCATCTGGTACAGGACAGGAAGTAAGAAAAGTTAGTACAACTAGAACATTAAGGTGCTTTCAGGGGTGTGTGCAAACTACCTTGACTGTTCTAAGAGAAACCTTTAAAGGTAAGGACAGCAGGGGCTGTATTTTATCATGTGTTTCTTGTTCTTTTTTCCCCTGAAGGATGCTTCTTTTAGTCATGTCCCCTTGGATAAATAATTATTTCATTATGTTGCATTGCACATGTATTCTCCAAAAAATAATTGAGTATGATGTTATAGAAAGCATGGGATTAGGAGACCTGGATTCCAGTTCCAGTTCTGTGTGATTAATTAACTGTGTGAACTTGGGCAGAAGATGTAGCCTCTCTGGAACTGTTGCTACATTTATGTAGAGTCCTTGGAAATGTGCCTTCCTTTATTTGTTGCCTTGTCTGAAATTACAGTTTTTTAAAACATTGTCTTTCATCCTGCCAGCTGTTTTTTCACTCTTCTTTACAAAGCACCAGTCCATTTCCCTGCCTCACATGAGCAAATAAATAACTTTTCTTTAAAAAGCTGGGATCAAGTGTGGCAGCATAAGAGAACATAGGCCACATTGTGATATCATATCTGTGGTCTTTGCCTAAATTTATTTTTTGTAGATGAGTCAGGAAGTAAGTAATTTTTCATCTCAATATGTAGTTGTGGCTTAATACAAAATATTCAGGTAGGAATTCATCACTGATTTATTCATTTGTTTCTTTAAGTTAAAAATATGCCAAAAAATATATATACTTTGGTTTTTATTATCTGAAAATTTATTAGTGATGAGAATTATCTAGGACAAGCACCATCAAGTCATGAATATCACCTCCCAGAAGATGATTCCACACAATTTTCTTTTTTTCATTGTCTTCCTGTTATCCCATTTATGGATGAAAGAGTAAGGAACTGATAGGAAGATAACATTTTATTTAATAAGGTACTGCTTTGTCTATGTCTTATACCTTATGTTTGAAAGAAAGTAGTAATTTAATACTTAAGTAGTATTAATAATTAAGTAGTTAATAGTTAACAGTGCTATCTCTCATCTCTATGTCAAGCATAAAAATTCAGAGAAAATCATTCAATTTGATGCTAAAAGTAGAACTTCAAAACTTTTTTAGCCTCTATACTGAAGCTACTACAGAAAACCCTATATACAAATGTAAGGAAGGGAAATTTTTAGGTGCACAAAAGTAATTTTTTTAACCCCTTTGTTGTGAGGTCAAAATAGGACTTTGTTGTTTGAGAAGAAAGGCAGTACAATTCCCTGGACAAAGCAATTATCTGTGTGGATTTGCTTACCTTATATGCCACATTTTTCTCACCAATAGAAATGGTGAGCTTTCTGCTAAAAGAAATTAATGTTCTTAAGGTGATATGCCCCCTCATTTTGAAATGCTTATACTAAAAAAAATAGGTTTGACCTAGGCCTTTATGCTGCTAAACCAAGGAACAGAATTTTTTTGTGTAATACAGGTCATGTCATTATGAGATGATTGAAGATATGCAGATTTCACTGACTCAGTATTAATACACAACACCAATACTACTGTGTCCCAGTAGCAATGGAAGAGAACTATCAATCACCAAGACTGAGTCCAAGGAAATGGAAGTCTACTGTACCTAAGAGACAGATATAGGAAAGTAGCTAAATTATTATGCCAATATGAATAATGCCATTTGTCATTTTAAGTAAGAATACTTGTACTGTTCATCTTTACTACTTATTTGCCTTTTGAGAGGAATGTGACTGCATTCTTGATAAACTACTTTTTTTTTCAGTCTTGCTTAATTTTCAGGGCTGAGTTAATCAGTAATTGGACAATTCTGTGCTTATAATTCTATTTTTCTTCTTTTCTTAGTCTTTCCATTTACAACCCACTGGAACTCCAGGCACCTACTTGCTTCAGACAAGCTCAAGCCAAGGCCTTCCTTTAACACTGACTGCCAGTCCCACTGTGACTCTGACAGCCACTGGTGCCCCTGCTTCACCAGAGCAGATCATTGTACACGCCTTATCTGTATGTAGTGCCCATAAAACTCTCAAGAAGTTTTCAAATTTGTTTAGAAAGATTGGAACTCACTGAGTTCTAAGAAGGGTCAGCACAGGTAGTTTACATTTTGTAAACAGGTTGTGTTCCAAAATCTTGCCCCAAAATAAGCTATTTGGAATTCAAGATCAATTTTCCCATTGAAAAACACTTATTCATGGTGGCTAGATTACCAAAAGTCTATTTAACCCATAATAGGGTTCAGCTAAAATATTAGTAGTACCAAAGAAGAGAGTAATGTCAAACCCAAAATAGAAATGGATTCCTGCAGGCCACATTTAACTTAGAAAACCACAAATTAACATTATCTGTGTTTTACTGTATTTTTATTTATTTTATTAAATATTTCAATATTATAAGTTAGTCTAGTTTCTGCTACATTGCAGGATATTGAGGGCCACATGTTGCCCACAAGCCTTGAGTTTGACACCTCTGTTATAGAACATACTTCAATAAATTTCAGAACATAACACTATGAGTACTTTTACCACTGGTGCAGATCAAATCCTACACAGTTCTTGCCCGTGTCTTTATATAAATCCTCCATACAAGATCTACCCAGTGTCCTAAAGACCTTCTCCTAAATCTTTGAATATTTTATATCAGTACCACATTTGAGTTACCTTATACCTTACTTCCATTAAACATACTTGTCCTTGATTAGACATCTTTTACAGCTAGAGTGGTGTATACTCATCTTAGGTAGTCTGCCTTCTTTATACAGTCATCTTTAATAACATTATTTTGTGGGAAAATATATTCATTTCAACAAATTTAACCCCATATGTCTAAGTATAAGGCAGCTAAATGCTAAACTTGTGCAAAGTGAAATAACAATAAAGTATCTAAATAATAGATAATATATTATCAGACTTTACACAGTTAATTGCCATATAGCTTTCCAAAACTAAGTACTGTTAGAATTCAGAGGAGGAGGTTACTGAGTATTAGTGATCTGGGCAGATTTACGGAAGAAGAACTTGAGTTGACTCTTGAAGCTTGGATAGTATTGCAATGGGTGAAGAACAGGAAGTGTTTCAGATACAACAGTATAAAGTAAATTTCTGAACAGTGAATAAATCGATATGGCTAGACCGGAGAGTCCTTTTAAGCAAGTAATGGAAAGTAATATTTTTTTTAAAAGTGGAGGTATTATCAAATTGTAAAAGACCTTGAATATCAGATCTAAAGAGTTTGGATTTATTAAAATGTGAGCCATTGGAGGAGTTTTTTGTTTGTTTTTTGTTTTGTTCAGACATAAAATGATTTTTTAGGAAGATTAATAGGGTATTGGTGTAAAGAATGGAAGAAGAGAATTGAAGCCAGGAAAAAGTATAGATTGATGTGGAAAGAGCTTCAGCCAGGACTGTGATTGTGAGAAGAAAAGAGGAGGGAACATGGGAAAAGGCCTGTGATGGAAGAAACTCTAGGACCTGATGACCATTTGGAGATGATGGGGTAGAGTAAAAGGTGATTCCAAGGTTTTGGAACTGGGAGACTGGTAGTGCCACTGGCCAAAACAGGGAGGAGAGAAGTCAGTTTTGGAGGGAAGATAATGAGTTCAATTTTAGATCATTTGAGTTTGAGTTAGTTGTAGGATGTTTCAGGTGGAAATGGTGAGCAAATAGTTGGATGTATAGTATTGGTACTCCTAAGGAACATAAGGACTTTACATACAGATCTGAGAGTCATCTTCGTCCAAGTTGAATCTCTAAGAATATATGAGATAGCTGAAGAAAGGGTATGAGAAGAGCAGGTAGAGGCACTGGGAACACATCCCATAGTCATCTAATGAGAGGTACCTCTCTTCAGTGGGCACTTAGGAGCCCCACATCAATGATTAGGACTTGGACTAGGGTGGGGGGTGGAGGGAGGGTGTTGGGGATCTCCGAGGGAGGAAGACCAGAGGGCCCAAGTATCTATGGTGCATCAGATATGGATCATTGATAATATCAAGCATTCATATACGTAAAAGATTACCTATAAATGACGTTAGTTAACCCTAGCATAGAGTTCAGTGATTATTCACATTTTGTTCCTGACATTTTTTTTTTGCTTTTTTTTAAAGCCAGAACATTTGCTGAACACAAATGACAATGTCACTGTACAGTGCCACACACCAAGTGTCATCATTCGGACTGTTGCCACTGAGGACATCACTTCTTCTATATCCCAGGCAGAACTAACGGTAGATACTGACATTCAATCAGCTGATTTGACTGGCCCTCCAGATACCCTAGCAGCAGATGCTTTTTCAGATGAAATCCATCAGCCTAAACTGACCAACGAAAGATCATCATTCAGTGATGCTTGTGACTCCAAGTTTAGTGACCAGAGTAGCGCCGAACTAATCGATAGTATGATGGTCAGAACAGAAGAAGAAATCTCTGTCACAGACCTCAAGCAAGAAGAGGATTCTCCATCTGCTTTAGCCAGTGCCTATGTTACTGAGGTGAGAAAGCTCTTATGAGTAAATGTACCTACAGTCCAGTCCTTGTCTGATACCGCAGAGTGGCATGCTCTTGGGTAGAGACAAATAGAAGGAATTGCTACTCTAAAAGCATCTGTTAAATCACTTTCTTCATCAGAATATTAAAATTTCCCAACCTAGGATATTGCTGGTATGTTTTATTTTTAAACTATTATTTTCTTAACCCTATGTGTCTATCCTATTCCTTTCTAGTTTCAGATTGGTGACAAGTAGAATGTGATTTGAACCTTTTCTCTCTAAATTGCTGATAACAATAGCTGGTGTTTATATAATGCCTTCTGTGTGCCAGGCTGTGCTAAGCACTTCACAGATATTACCCCATTTGATCCTCACAACAACCCTGGGGTAGATGCTATTGTGATCCTCATTTTAGAGATGAAGAAACCAAGACAAACAGGTTAAGCGACTTTCCCAAGGTCATCCAACTAGTGTCTATGGCTGGATTTGAACTCAGGTCTTTCTGACTCCAGTCCTAGTATTATATCCACTTCACCATCTAGTTACCTAAGCATGAGACTGTCATAGGTCTTTAAGGTAGTTGTGTTTCCGTTATATGGTGGTGCAGTGGATAGAGCACCAGTACAGGAGTCAGGAGGACCAGAATTCAAATCTCACCTCAGACACTTTACACTCACTAGCTGTGTGACCTTGGGCAAGTCACGTAATCTCAAATTGCCTCTCCCTGGGTCATCTTCAGTCATCCTGATGAATATCTGGTCACTGGATTCATATGGCTCTGGAGGAGAAGTGGGGCTGGTGACCTACACAGCCCTCCCTCACTGAAAATAAAGTCAAGTGCAAGTCATGTCATTATTTCTCTGATGGCATGGTCTTCTTTGGCAAGGAAGGACGAGCACACATATGTTATAGCTACTAAAGGTTTTCTTCAACTGGTGGTAATATGACATGAATAATTTTAGGAGAGATTGGCTTGAAAGCAAGCCTTTGTTTCTTATATTTGCTAAAAAGAAAAAAATCTGCTCTCATACGAAACTATGAAACAGGGGACATTTTAAAAGTCTTACTAAACAGCAGCAGCTTGCTTTTTAAAAGATGTCGTTCCTTCTCGTCTGAAATAACCATGGAGACTTCCAGCCTTTAGAAGCCATGGCATAGTGGGGTACACAGTGATCTAACTTGCAAACTCTTAATTCTGTAAGGAAAACCTTGAGGTGGATTTATGCCTGGGCTGCCAGAAACTAGATTGAATGGACATGGGTGCCATAAAATGGCATCTCTTCCTTTTTACAGGGATGAGAAAGCATGTCCTGGACTGCCTTTTTTTCCTTATAGCTCGAACGTTGTTGGATAACAGCCATCACAAGCTCAATCTCTCCCAGTAATCATTTCACAAGCCAAATCCTTAGGCTTTAGTTGATTATCTGTAGGCTAAGTAGAGGTGTTCTGTATCTGTTTAGCATTATTATAATTCAGTTCTGGCTCTGTGTGTTGGCAGGAAAGGGTTGGGGCTCTGTCCCTAGGCAGCTGGTAGCACAATAGCTACTTACGAGCCATCGTAAGAAAATAAAGCTCCATTCATTTACCTATTCAGTAAATCATTTGAGAAGCATTTCTGAGAAGGTAGCAATGAGGACTGCACCGGATGAAAAGACAAGAATGGGTTTCTGATCTGCATGGCCGGAGGGATCCCAGCTCCCATCGAGGATGTAAGCTCACCAGCCCCACTTCTCCTCCAGAGCCATATGAATCCAGTGACCAGATATTCATCAGGATGACTGAAGATGACCCAGGGAGAGGCAATTTGAGATTACGTGACTTGCCCAAAGTCACACAGCTAGTGAGTGTAAAGTGTCTGAGGTGAGATTTGAACTCTGGTCCTCCTGACTCCTGTACTGGTGCTCTATCCACTGCACCACCATATAACGGAAACACAACTACCTTAAAGACCTATGACAGTCTCATGCTTAGGTAACTAGATGGTGAAGTGGATATACACAAAAGCCCCTGTCCCTAGGCAGCTGGTAGCACAATAGCTAGGCTGAGCCTAGAATAAGGAAGACCCAAGCTCAGTCCAGTCTCAGACATTTACTGTGTGATCCTGAGCAAATTACTTAAAGCCTCTTTTTGCCTCAGTTTTCTCAATTGCAAAATGGAGCAACTGCTAATATTTCTAAGTGCTTGGTATACAGCAGATGCTATGTAAGTACTACCTAATGTCATGAAAATAAAATTAGTAGGCTGTTGCTCATGATTCTTCAGAATTCTTCAATTGTACACTTAAGTTTTACTGAATAGGTAAATGAATGGAGCTTTATTTTCTTACGATGGCTCGTTTCTGGGAGTACACACTCCACTTAAGCTGTTGCCAACACCTCATGTCCTCAGCCCCCTCTCACACAAGAGGCAGTCCTCCAGTGCTAGTCAGTCACAGGGGGCAAGAAGGTAAGGAAGAGCCTCTTTCACCCTCCCCATTGGCATGATTTATGCCCATCTTTTTGACTCCTCTAAGTGCAGTTCCTTGAATCCTAATACCATTGTTGGTCTTCCTAGCAGAATGAGAGAGAAGAGGAAGATAAATTTGATCTTGTAGCCATTTTAGTCCTCATGATTCCCTTTGCTCTCTTCATTTACCCAGACCTTCCTCCTCCCAACCCTGTAGTTTGAATCCTGTTCTTTGGATTCAGCATTCATCAGGTGCCTTGCACTTACATCCTCGATGGGAGCTGGGATCCCTCCGGCCATGCAGATCAGAAACCCATTCTTGTCTTTTCATCCGGTGCAGTCCTCATTGCTACCTTCTCAGAAATGCTTCTCAAATGATCTAGCTCCTGATCAGATGTTGATGATAGTTTGCACAAACCTAAGTTAGTGCATAAACCAGGTAACCTTAAAGTAGCACTTTTTATTCTTAAGCCAGTAATGAGCCCTACAGAACAGGATGACCAGAATGTCCTGTGAAATGATGTTTGCAGTTCCGTTTGGGTATGTGATTGAAAGCAGCTCTGTCAATTCCTGTCTTTCCAAGAAGAAATCATGCACCACCCTTCCCTTTGCCTACCACTGTATTCTGGTCTCATTTATAGCAAGGAGGTCAGCATTACTATGGTTCACTTTCTTCAGCAGTGGTCAGCTTGTTGATTGTTACTTGAAGATTTTAGAGTAGCTAATCTTCATAAAAGGTGTCAACTTATTTTTAGCATCTTTTGTCCACTTTTCCATCACTCTGCAACTTCATTGCCAAAGCTAGCAGGGGTACACGGAGAACCGAGGGCTACTTTGTATTTTTGTTTTACGATTTGCCATGGCCAAGGAATTATTGACCAGCTGGTCAGCCTATTAATTATGCTCATCTTTGAATTGGCCATGGTATTCCTCTAACTGCAGACTGACACCAGGCCTGTACTCAAAGCCTTTAGCCTCCTAGAGCCTTCCACCACTTGTGCCCCACCAGCATAATCTCCATATGATACATCAGAGTACTCTGGTATCAGAGTTTTGGGGAGGAACTGGAGATACAGATAAAATAGTGACTGCTTTGTTCACCCACCTCACCCAACTTGGTGGGGGCATACCTCAGGTGGAAACTCAGAATATATTTCCCTCAAAAAAAAAATGTTTATAATACAAGGTGACTAGATTAGATTCCATGGTAGTTTTGGTTATTGGGTTAAATAGCCTTTGGGGTATAACTTGTTTCTATGGAAAAGTATCTTACAAGGTTAAAACTACACACTCCTCTAAATGAAAGTACAACGTTTTTTAAGTTGAGAACCAACCACCTTTAATTCATTCATATGGGAGATAGTTCCCCCACTTTAAATTTAGTGGGTTGCAAAGTGCGGATAGTATTTATTTCAATGTGTTATCAAGATTTAATTTACATTCATGAATTCTTTATTTAGTCAGGTAGTTCCTCCAGGGATTACATTAATGCTAAGTTTTTTCCCACAAAATGTTGTTTTATGTCGCAAAAGCCGCTAATTTACCAGGTTGTTTTTAAGCTTTAAAATATAAATTTTATCCAATATCTACTCAAAAAAGGCCATCATATTTAATGTTTCATCTAAGATAGTTCCAATTCTGAATTCCATTGCAGTTAATCATTGACAAGATTCTTTAAAAATATACTGTTCTTACAATCAAACACATGAAATTTAGCTCTTTATTTAGTTTAATTAAAAGAACTTGTTGAGTTTAATTATCATTTCTATAAAAAAATGTGAATCCAATAAAACACAAGAGAGACAGGCTTTAGAGGAATAAGTGAGAATAGAAATATAGGTAGTTGGGGGCCAAAAAAAATTGAACTGAAGCTAGAAATACTTGCCTAAAACTCAATTTGACGGGGGTAAGGTGGTAGGAAAGAAGTGATGCTCTAAGTAGCTGGAAGCTGATTCTTGTTATCACTTTGTGTCTCGTCATTTAAATTGTATAGGACCTGGAATCTCCTACCATAGAGGAACAAGTTGACCAGTCCACGATTGATGATGAAACAATACTTATCGTCCCTTCACCACATGGTTTTATCCAGACAACAGATGATATAGACAGTGAATCTGTCTTGCCTCTGACAACACTAACAGGTAACATGGCATGACCCCTTTATATGATTAACGTTGAATGAGTCAGGCCTCGATAACTTATTAATACCAAAAGCCTGCAATCTCCTTACCTCTTTAAGAGATATTGGACTTGTGGGCATTTTCTTCCCCAGACTGTTTAACACAGCCTCTAGAGTTCTCATTGTGTATATGCTTTCCTAGTTTATGATTTTTGTTTTTCAAATCTTCCAAAACTATAAATATGATAAGTGGGCTGTGGCAGGAATACATTTTTAATTCATGATGACTCAAAGGCAGTTACCAACATTTTGGTAGAAAAAATGTGCTTTCTCTTTGAGGCTTTAATGACCATTGAATAGGTTCAGGATTTGTAAACAGCACAGGTATCTCTTTGTAGACTCTTAACATATAGTTCATTACAGATCCCATACTGCATCATCACCAAGAAGAATCACATATTATTGGGTCATCCTTGGATAGTCCTATTTCAGAAGACTCTAAGGATGTCGAAGACTTGGTCAGCTGCCATTAAGTACAGGCAGCAGTTTAAACAAGAAAGCTGCTCTCAGACCCTTCTGCTGGTACTCCTTCCAGAGAAAAGAGAACCCTACATATCCAGGCTTAATGGAAGATTTTTCTAGTTTAAAATAGCTACAGTGCTTAGGGCTATGCCCGCTGTTGTTGCTGTTAAGACTTTACCTCATTCGTGAGTATACAATTGCCTGAGACCCACTTTAACATACAGTGCTGGGGGTTCTTGGTTGTGGAGATCCATTACATTTAGTGTTGCCAGTAAAGCCACCAGTAAGGGATTTTGCTCACTTCAGGTCCTGAGAAAGGAATTAGAACCACCAAAACATAACCGTTCTGCTTTAAGTGAGCAAAGGTGCTTAACTATGAGACCTGTCAGAGGAGGCTGCCTTTCCACCTTCCAAGTTTGTATCTGGTTAAGTTGCAGAGGAAAGTTTGCTTACCTGTGTGGTTTAAAGGGTACTAATGGCCTCATACAGAAGCATTAATTAATTCTACGTATTGTACTAGTGTTTTATACCTAGTTGGGACATCTCTTATATAAAAAATTAAAAACAAGATGATTGCATGCTCTCATGAAGGCTGCTTCTGGTGGCCCACTACTAGTGATGAGAGCTGGGTTTGGTCATAAAAGCATTAATAGATACTCAAGAAAACTCAGCTACAGTACAGTTGTTTTTTAAAAGGGAAAAAAAACATGGATGAAACTAGTCTTTCACACTCCAACCATTCAGAAGCCACTGCCTCAGAAGGGGTAATGATGTTGTCTTCCCAGGCTGATTTGTAACACTAAAGGCAACATAGAACTACTGCTGGTATATGGGAGACAGGTGGTCAAGTGGAGGTATACACTATAGCAGCCTCTCATGCTCAGGGGTTTGTTTTTAAATTAGCTTGTGGAATGGAAGAAGGAAACAAATCAAGAAGTCATTCCTACTTTAGAAGCTAGCCAAGACAAGACTGACTGATAAGGCTTTGATGAGTATGATCCCTGTAGAAGAGTCAAAAAAAAAACCCTTGTATAAATTATTTTATTTATTATTGTAATTAGATTTTCACAATCAGAGTTTTGTCTTTTTACCATCTAATGTGCTTTTTTTTGTTAATGTGAAATTAAATTGTAGTTACAAGCAATGGTTGGTTGCATAGGGAACAAAATAATTGTATATTCAGTTTAACAGAAATAAAAGAATATTTGTCTTAGAGCTCTAAGATGTTTGTTATATAACCCCCTCCCAGTACTACAGTAGATTGTAAAAAAAAAAATTCAAAAGTGAAAATAACTTGTGCCATTCTGAATCCATATTGTGGAATGTTCATAAGTGCAGCATCAGCTCTTTAAAAAAGGAAAAGCACAATGTCATGTCTTAGCTCCCAAACAAGAGGGAATTTAGATTTGCAGTTAACATGAAAATCATGTATTGAATTCCTGCACAATCTTGCTTCATCTTCAGTTTATTTTACCCAGAATTTCTGTTCAGAGTCCTGATTTGTAGCTGAGAACAATCTTAATTTTATTCATTGGCAGCATCACTTTCCCACATCGTGAAAGTACAGGTTGGCACATATACATAACATAATGATAGAAAACAAGATATAGTAAATTAAATTTCTAAATTTCGGTTCCAGATCTCCTTGTCGATACCAATAGATCTAAAGAAAAGGGAATGGGAAGAAATTAAATTAGATAAAAAACCAGCATTTAAGTATTTTTAGTACTGCAATTCATAATGCAATTAATTCTCCTTCCCCCTTTGAGCCACAAGGGTAAGGAAAAGTATCTTGTTTTGATCTGACTTAACAGCATAGGATTTTTGACTCTACTATCTTATTCTCTCTACCTTACCGTCACAGAAATGTTTAAACCTTGTGCTTCTATAGCCAATGTCCTTCTCAACTCAAGTATATTTGTATATTTTTATATACGTATATAAGTATGAAGGCTTAATTCACATGCTTTTAAGATAATGCCTGCACCTACTCACATCTACACTTATTTTCCAGAGTTTAAAGCTGAAACAAATAATATTATTTCTCAGAGCTCACTAAAGGAGTATTCTAGAAAATGGCAATTCATATTTCCTAGATTCCTAGAATCATTCAAAATACCCTAACTGGTTAAAGCATCGTTCCACTTTGGGAGACCCTGGCTGAAAGCAAAAATCAAGTCTCAGAAAATGGGCCCCATTTTTAAAATCATTTGATTAGTCTGGGGTACTAAGCCACAAAAAAAAAAGTGTCCATTGGGCATACATTTACACTATCATACCTTATTACTAATGACTCCATTGTTTCCCAGCTATTTGTCACATTCCAGAGGTTTTGAAAGAGAGGGCAAGGGTAAAGCATACTGTCTTCCTAAAAACTATGCTTTATTTATCCCAAGTTCTAGAAGCCAAGTGTGATGACTGCTTGAGTAGATGACACCTACTTTTTTTATCCAAACGATGATCTTTATATCTTAATGTTTCTAACTCTATGTAAGCAGCATAAGTGGCAAATAATAGAATCATCTGATATTACCTTTCTTGAAGGAATACTTACCACCAGGAGGTATGTATTGGTCTGATTGGGAAAAGTTTTTATGGTTAAATCTGCCAATAAGGGTACCATTGGCAGGTAAAACTGGTCGGAAACATTAAACATTAGCAGTGCCGTTTTGGAAGATCTATTTGTTCACTGCTCTTTTGAAAAACAATGGTGTTTGAAATGTCAGACTGGGAAGAGGAAGGGCAAAAAGCCCTTTAAAACAAAGGCAAAGCTCACACTACCCATATTGCATCATCCTTCCTTAAAAGGGCATTACAACCCATTCACTTGAACTTCACTCAATTCAGAATACAGGCTTGGTAAAGAGGATTATGTTCTAATTTACTGGCTATATAATCAATCCTGTACACCGGGATCCACTTGGGATGTTACTGCCTTAAACTCCTAGGCAATAATAAAGCAGTGATTCGATTCAATTCAAATACTGTGGGACCTCCTCCTTTGTCCCTGCAAAGGTAGATTTTTTTTAAACTAATATTAATTTTGAGAATTGTGACACATTGTTTATGGAAATGGAATATTAATGGAAATACATGATGTATTATCTCCAGTTGCCAAACCAGAATTAGGAAACCACTGCCCTGTGTCTTTACAGCACCTAAAATACTAAAACTGAATAGGACTTGTCAAAGAAGCTTTGTTTAAAATTCCAAATCATACTTACAAGTATGCAGGCAGTAATGCAACTCAAGGAGATGCAAACAGCAAAAAATATATTCAGTGGTTTTGGAGGTAGTTGAGGAAACACAAAAGCACTGATCAGAGTTACCTGTATGAAAAAAATGAATAATACTTTGAAAAATAACTCAAAGATTTGGTTACATTAGAATTCAGGAAATAAAAATGAAAGCCATAACCATTCCAATCCTTAGTATCTTTAACCGACAGAAATTGGGAACTAAGTGTTAAGGGCTTATAGCAGTTTTGGGGAAAAAAAGAAGAAAGAAATCATATATCCTCTCCCCTCCCCCTGTCTTAGTGGCATTGGATTCAAAGAAACTTGAAATTCTATTTATTCTGAATGCTGCTATCAAGGAAAATAAACAGAGACAAGGGCTTTCTATAAGTCACTTTCATATATATTTGCTAAACACTTCTAGAACATCCTGAAAAAGAATCAGCCCTCAATCCTGCTACAATGAATCTTCTATACTTAAATCCCATTTCCAGCTCTACCCTCACCCTCAAAAAAAGTCAAGTGATGGAAAAAAGCTGAATTCATTTTGATTTCACCATTAACACCTATTTTGATTCAACTTTGCCTGTGGAGGAAGAGCAAAAAGCCCATGTGCCAAATGAATGTAATGACCCCTTGCCATACCCCACTCAATAGGAAAGTCAGGTATAAACTGACCAGAGATCATCCCAATAAATAAAGGCTGAGAGGGCCTAAAGCTAAAGACTGGGGTCAACCACAGCTTTTAATTTTAATTTAATGGTCTCCAGGAAAAGGAAATGGAAATCAAAAGTACCCCAGCTTAGCTACTATCAGATAAATTAAGAAGAGGCTGGATAAAAAGGATTGCAGCTAGCTGTGGTCTCTAGATCCCAGTAGCAACGTCTTTAAGGAGGAAGTTGATTCATTCAGCATTCTGGTTAATTTTAATTTTGGCTGGGTTCAAGTGGTGCTTACTTTGGCTCTAGAACATGGGGGTAAGCGTTTTCCCTTTTATGGTTTTAAGAGACTATATGTTTATAAAGGGTATGTCCTATCCTAGCCCACCCTCCCTGACACAGCCTACAATCAGAGGTTCCCAAAGTGGGTGATACTGCCCCCTGGGGGGTGCTGGATTGATCCAGGAGGGTAGTAGCCTTGGGTGCAATTGTGCAGCAGTGAATAAAAATAAGGGGGCAGTAGAAGCATAAGGAAAAGAAGATAAATTTTGAAAAATCATTTCTACATGTTTCATCTGTTATGTAACAGTTAAAAGTCATAGTGATTACATTATTTTCCAAATAAAACACAAAATGCAAGTTATAACCAATCAATGGTCACGTCATCTGACAGGTCTTAACATACAGGTGTTGGCAGGTGAGCATGTTGTGCATTGTCAGGAAGTCCAGCATACAGGAATATGTGCATGTAATGACTTGTTTACAATACAATACTATGGTTACATGAAGTAATATTGTGTAATCAAAATTTCAATGCTGGAAAACCACAAATTTACAATAAATTATTAAATTTAAGATGCGTCATTTTTAAAAAATACATATACTTTTTAAATGATGCAAATTTTCCCCCGAAGAAGTTAAAGGGTAAAAGAAGCAGATTTCCAGGGAGGGGCTAAGTAATTTTTCTTTTTTGAAAAGGGGGCAGTAATGCTAGATACGGGAACTTCTGATCCATATGTTTGCTAATATAAAGACACCTTCAAAAGTTGTATAACCTGGGCTATAGAGAAAAGAAGGAAAATATTCCTTTTGTAAATAACTAGAGGAACATGGAAAGCAGACCCTTTCCCCACAACCCTACCCCTCACTGTCCAAGAACAAACGATTCCTTTTGTGGGATGCTCAGGTCCTTGGCTCCTCCCTTGGGCTATTTCCACTTGTGGTCTCCAGGAAAAGGAAATGGAAATCAAAAGTACCCCAGCTTAGCTACTATCAGATAAATTAAGAAGAGGCTGGATAAAAAGGATTGCAGCTAGCTGTGGTCTCTAGATCCCAGTAGCAACGTCTTTAAGGAGGAAGTTGATTCATTCAGCATTCTGGTGAGTCCAGAACTATGAGTGGGACATTCAGGTCTACATCATAATTTAAAAAACAAAAAAACCCACACTTACCAGAAGCAGCAGGGATGTCAAGCTGCCAACAACTAAGTTAATGACACGATCCTGGAAAGAGAGGAAGGAGATGTTTGAGACACCTTAATTTTATCCAGGCTAGTCCCAGAGGAACAGCCTAAAACATGGATCTAGGAGCTTTGAGAAGATGGAAGGAGTCAGGTATGCCAGTGCTAGGTGAGGGAAACTTGGAGAATTGGGGAATGGGGGGAGAGCAGAGAAGTGGGTTCAGACAGGTTATAAGGGACTTTGAAAGCCAGATTTAGGAGGCCCCAGCACAACCCCTGTAGGAATCCTTGCCTTTTGTAATGTAAACAAAATATTTAAAACAGGCCTGCCCAACCAGTAGCTCCAGCTGCTCCTCTACATTTTTCAATGCCTGCCCGAAATACTTTGGCATGCTGCAAACTATGACCTTCAGGCCACAGGTTGTGCAGGCCTGGTTTAAATTCTCCTTCACCTATGTCCTGCCCAGAAGATTTAGAGTTCATAAGATTACCAGACTCAAAGGGAAATGACCTATCCCGGTACAAGTTAAAGGCGTTGAAGCTAACTCTTAGCTTAATACCTCATTCTTTCACCAAATATTTGGTAGTGTAGAATTTTTTTGGACATGGACAAGACCTTAGGAAATCTTATAATCCAGACAGTTAATTTGACAGATGAGGAAGCTAGCCCAGAAAAATATTCTAAATTGCTTAAGGTCTTACAGCTTGGTGGCAACAATAGATAGAGTGCTGGACCTAGAGTCAGGCTTCGGATAGGTAATAGTTGTGTGACTCTAAGCAAGTTACTTCACCCTCACCTTCAGTTTTCTCTTTTGTAAACTAAGTAGACTAATACCTACTTCCCAGGGATGTTGTGAGAAGAATAGAAAATGAAAGGCATTATGCAGATTACAAAGTGATATACAGACAAATAAAAACTCAAGTAGAACATCCCATCCCATCTTCAGTATCTCATGTCTAGTACTTTGAGTTGGGCATTTTTGTGTTCCCAAGAACAGAGAGAGGGAACCTATGATTATAGACGGTGGTCAGGAGAAACAAGGAGAAATCATTTTTAATACTAGATTTTTCCTAATAAGATTTTTAAATACTTATTGAACAAAATGTTCATGTTCTTCTTTTTTAAAAGTCATTATCAGAGCATTAAGGGCTAGGAAGGACTCGTGAATATAATGCTGGTCTTGGAATATGGAAAATGCAGGCTCCAAACCTGCCTCAGGTACTCGTTAGCTAAGTATGTCCCTGGTCAAATCACTTAATCTCTGAGCTTCTGTTGCCTCAGTAGTAATAATGGAACTTAATAGGGTTGTGAGGATCAAATGATATAGATATACCCATGCATACCCACATATGTGCATACATACATGTATATATGTGAATTTAATTATTATTTTGCAGATTGGAAAAATAGATCCAGAGAAGTTAAATATTTGCCCTAAGTCACAGGGAGTAAACAGAAGCAGAAATTAAATACCAGGTGTTAGAATTCCAAATCCTGTCTATTATAACAGAGCAGCACTTAGATTGCTTTGTTTTGTTTTTAAATTAAAGCCACATTAAGTTAAAATATTATTTATTTCCATATGGACCTTCCTTGTTAGGTTTTTTCCTTCCTCTTCCCCCCCCACACCCTGCCTCCAACAGCTTCCCTGAAAAGGGGGGAAGGGTGTTCTTTTTTCAATAATAAATCACAGATTTAGAGTCAGAGAGGACTTTACAAATCATTTAGTCCAAACGCTTCATTTTACAGATGAGGAAACTGAGGCCAGGAGATGTTAACCAGGATTGCACAAGAAGAAAATGGTCAAGTAAAAGGATCTGGATTTGAATCCTAGCTCCAAATCCAATGCATCTTCCATCATACTATATTAAATCCTGCTAATCTTCTCCAAAAATATAGTCTAATCTTCCAAGAAACTATTCTTTTCTTCCCCTTTTCCTCTGTCCCACCAATCTACCCTAAGTTAAGTCCCTCCTTCCATATATCAAACTTTTACACAAAGGTAAGGATCACAGCATCAAAGGGAACTTGGAGGACATCTGTTCTGAATGCCTTTCAAGGAAACTGAGGCCTTGAAAAGTAAAATTACTGGAACCAGCATCCTTTTACTTCAAATTCCATCAGAATCCTGGCCTATTTTACTACTTACTCTCCCTTCTGGAAACACTGTAACTCATTTTTACTCCCAAGGACCATGATAGTTGATCATATTCTGTTTGGATCCCCACCTGCAAGAAGCAAAGTCAAGGTGATACCAAAGTCCCTTGTGTATACTCTGGAGCAGCCTATACAGAAATAAACTTTCAACCCATAGGTGCCTGAGCCTAAATGTATTAGCAACAGGGGTACTACAACAATCTTTACTCCTATTTATATGCTAGAAGGTTGACAAAGTAATTTGTTCCACCTTTCTGGAAAGTCCATGGCACAAGTATTACCGCCCCCATTTTACAGATAAGAAAAATGCCAACTCAAAGGTTAATCCACTTGACTGCCCCACATTCCAGGAGCTACAGACTCAAACTCAAAGCTTCTTAATGAAAATGTGTATTTTCCACTACTCCATGGAGCTCCATGATAATGTAAAAGCCTTAAATTAGAGGAACCAGGTGTGGGAAGACCCCTAGACTGACCATCAGTTCTGGTGCTAGTTAGATGAGACCTTGGGCCTTTCCTCCTCATCTTTCCAAGGAGGGAATCTGACTCTTCCAACTCCAAAATTCTGATTCTGCCATCTAATCTCTCCCTGTCTTTAGGCAGGGTTGTGCAGCTATTTCAGAGACCTTTCCTTTCATGGGTCCTAAGCAGGAAGTCCTCCAAGCTTGCCGAGTTCCAGTTTCTGGCTGTAGAATGTGGTTTGAAAGAGTGCCATAAGCCTAATTGTACAGATTCAGCAGAGCATCCCAAAGGACCTGGAAACAACATCCAGGAATGGAATTCGAAACAGCTTCTTGTCCTTGGGTTCCCTCAAATCATCTTGCCTCCAGAACATAGAACTATCTCATGAGACTGGCACTTAGAACTCCATGGGGGATGGGAAAAGGAAGGAGAACTATGCCAAAGGGAAGATGGAATTCCTTTCTCTTGTGTATGATCTCATTTAAGCAGCACAGTACACCATGCCAGATCTATGTTGGGCAGGAGATCAACTGAGACATTTAGCAACAACAGAAGACAGGGCCTATAGCCCTGGAATTCCCTAGCTTCTGTGCAAGTCTAGCAAAACAACAGAATTGCTCCTTCCTTTGGAGGGTAGGGGAGCATGGGTGTGGAATGTTGCTTCCAATGCCACATATGAGTTGATTTTCCTTAACTTTTCTTCTGTTAGAGAAGGAAGAATGGGTATATATGCAAATGACCAAAATTTAAAAATGCATCAAAACTTTTTTTAGGGAGAGAAAAAAACACAACAGAAGGGTCAGAGAAAAATCTCCAAGATTACAAGTCATTGATCCAAGGCTGGATCCCTCCTCCTTTTTCCAGAACTTCTAAAATGCATGATTTCATTAACAAATGAAAAGGTCCTGGCTTCAGGATCCAAGGATCTGGATTTGAATCTAGGCCATGCCACTCACTACCTGTGAAGTTCTTAGGTAAGTCACTGGGTCTGTTTCCTCATCTATAAAATGGGGGTGGTGTTAGACCAGATGGCCTCCAAGATTTCTTCTAGCTATCCGTCTGGCATCCTGTGAACAAGGCAAGAAAATTTTCATTGGGCTATTTAATATTTGGAGAAAGGAGGGTTTAGGGCAGAGGTGGGGAACCTGCAGCCTCAAAGGCCACATATATCCCTCTAGGTCGTCAGGTGCAGCCCTTTGACTAAATCCAAACTTCATAAATCTCTTTAATAAAAGGATGTGTTCCACAAAACTTGTACCCCAAGGCCCTAGGAGGTCACATGCAGCCTCAAGGCCATCCGTTCCTCACCCTGGTTTAGGGGAAGGACTGAGGATGTAATCTCCAGTATTCACTCTGAAAGACAGTCTAGACAATGGTTTTATCTGGTAGAATTTTCCTCAGTTTTCCTTTCACAATTAGATTTTAGATTTTTTTTCCTGCACTCAACCCAGAAGCTGAAACTCTAGGAATCTCAGCTTCCCAGAAGAACCAGTCTATCAGAGCCCTGTCCAGCACATTGCTGCATTATCCTAACAGCACCCAGGCCAGCTCAGCCCTGTAGTCTGACAAGGGGCTGCTCCAGCTTCTGGCAGATGACACTGGATTTCTCAGGTTCTGCTGCTTTTAAAGCAAAACCAGCAGTACTGGGGAGGGAGGAACCTGGCGGCTTGGAATTCAATTGGTCTGTCCACAACTAGGAGCAGCTATAAAATCTCCAGACTTCAGACATTGAAGGAGAGACAATTGCTAGTTTCACGAGTGAATGACTGCAACGATCCCAGATGAGGAAATCCTTCTGTAATTCAATGCTGCAACTGAGCAACCGCAGGGAGGAGCCAAGTGGAAAGCTTCCTTTGCAGCAGAGATGCAGTCCTGGATAGAGTCCACCCTGGTCAGAGTCCACTGGCTAAAGAAATCCCCTTCCACAAAGGGAAAGGGCTTAAGGTTAGGAGAGAGAAAGAGAAACCAAAAGACAGATAATCCCATTCCCAGCTTTATCTTCTCTATGCCTCTTATCAGAAATGAGGATTGATTAGGATAAAGATAAAGAAACCAGAATCCTTCAAGTGTCCTAAAGTGATCAGGAAAAGCAAAGGATGAAGAGATGTGCTGAGAGAAAATGCCTCTGTTCAGTTGGTGCATTTCATATTTGGAAAAAGCAGATACTTCACCTCTCTAGGAAAAGCCTGTTCCCACCTACCTCTCTTCCCTCCAAGTCTCTGCAGAAAGACCAGTTACAAATGGGCACCAAACACTTTGGAAACTTGATCTATGCTTTGACAATATAAAAAAGGGAGGAGATGGCTTTTCCGGGAACGGAGGAACTTTTTTTTTCTTGCCTGGACCCATGATTTCACCAGTATTCATAAGGGTGAGGAACTTCCTCTTCCAAGGCATACTAGCTCCTTCTCAGCAATTTATAGTCTTAACATTATTGCCTGGGGTACTGAGAGATCAAGTGACAGCAGGGTCACACCTCCAGTATTTTTCAGAAACAGGATTTGAACCCAACTACTTATATTTATGCCATGTACTCTCAGAAAAACACATTACATAGACTAAATCCCTATTTTTTTTAGAAGCTAATAACTTAAATGCAAAGTTTTCTATGTTTCCTGAGACCTAGGTTTCTCCAGCAATGAGCTGAGCCACACTGGGGTGGAGAGGTGGGGTAGTAGAACTAAGGGTCACAGCCCCTCATATAGTCAATTCAGCCTCCACCAAGCCTTGAGGGACTTGTTTGCTCTGTACCAAGGTTACTCTTCCAGGGCAGCAGTGGTCTCCCTCATCAGATTGTGAGCTCCTTCAGGGCATGACTGCCTTTTGCCTCTTTGTGTATCCCCAAGGCTTAGTACAGTGCCTGGCACATAGTAGGCATTATATAATAAATGCTTACTGAATTGAACTGAACATCATACCAAACTGAGCGAAGCATTTCAAGTGCCTCTTTCTTACAGTAAAAGGCCTGTGATGTGTAGAGGTAGTGTGGATTACCAGATAGAAAGACGGCCTTGGAATGAGAAAGGACCAGATCCAAATCCCACCACTGACACAGACTGGCCACATGACCCACACTGCTGAGCGGCCCAGTAGAGTCAACGACACCCAAGTGGGAACCTTGCCTGTGCTCCTGACTAGCTCGGTGCACTTGGGCAGGTCTCTTTACCTTTCTCAGCTTCAGTTTCCTCATCTGTAAAATGGGAATAATGATAGCACCTACCACCACAGGATTGTTTTGAATGTTCCTTCTATACTACAGCTAAGGAAACCTGCTTTTGCTAATACCCATCAGTATCTCATTTTATTCCAATGGGGAGCCACCTGCACTAACAAGAAACTAGACCCTCCTTGGGGGTCAAATAACGCATGAAAGCATTCTGTAAATTTTGAAGTGTTGTATATCCACATGAACCCTTATCACTTAGTGACTCTGCCTCTCTAAGATTGGTAGCCGGTGATTCCTCCCTGGGGGTTCCCTATGCCTGTGAAATCACAGGCTCCATTCCTGCCCCTGCTCCCCCCACCCCCTCTAGAAAAAATTGTGATTTCATCCCTGAGCCACCCCCTCTGTGGATGCAAACTCTATGCTTAGCAGACTTCATATACTTTCTCTTTTTTCCTACCATCACATTTCACAAAACAATCATCTGGCTTCTGAGAACAGCCAGTCCAAGCTGAGCTGGGGCTGATCCTCAGATGACAGACACATGCTTCAGTCCATAACTGGCCCCAGCCTACAGCCATTCCAGCTTGGATACTCCTGAGCTGTTATTTAATTGGCATAACCTTTGAGAATCCAGTCAACTCATGGTTAGAAAGGCAATTTAAGTACACTTAATTATTTCCTGCCTTGTTATCTGAAGTTTTTTAAAAGGCTGTTATGCACCCACCCCTAAAAAATAACCCTCTCATAAGAGATTTAGAATGCATGTACATATTAAGAGGGGCAGAAAAAATACATCTGAATATGCATCACCAAAAGATTTACATTTTTAAATCTATGTGTATGAAGCTGCAGAATTTTTTAGGTTCTATAAATATGCTCTCTCCTGGCAGAAATGTCACATTCAGGATAAAGACATCAACATGTACATACAGTCTAAATTTTCTCCTAGAATTGCCTCTCCGGGAGTCTGCTCAAGTAGCAGAGTTGCAAGGAAAATGCCAGCACCAGCAGGCATTGCTCCATCTCTTCTGCCATCACTTTCCTGTCTCTTTTCCAAGTACAAAGTCTCTTTGGAAAAATCAGTCCTTGATAAACACCAACACCTCCAAACAAGATGAACTGGTCACCTAAAAGAGCCTTAGACGTAACATCTCACTGTCCCCAAAGTCAATCAGTCAGTAAACATTAATATCTACCATGTGCCAGGCACTGTGTTAAGTGCTGAAGATACAAAAGAAGCAAAAGGCAGTCTGCCCACAAGGAGCTTGAATATGGGAGACACAACAAGAAAATAAATATGCACAAATTATCTAAAGGACAAATCATAAATAAGGGAGTAAAGGCACTAGAATTACAAGGGGTGGGGAAAGGCTTCCTATCGAAAATGAGATTTTAGTTGGGATGTGAAGGAAGCCAGGGTAGCCGTGCAACCCTCCTCCAGTCCATGGCAACAGCTACCACCTCCAACAATAGGCCTCTCTTAGCTTTGTCACATCCCTCCCTCATCCCACGTCATTCAGCTAGCCAACAACCCTGGAACAGCTCCCATTTAGGAAGAGGAGGAAGGAAACTGGACAATCACTAGGCATGGTAGTGGGAAGGGATGTTAGCAGCCTTCCAGCCCAATCAATATATGAAAAGAATCCTTGCTCCGACACAAACAAGTGGTGACCATCCATCATTTTCTTGAAGACCTCAAAGGACAGGAACTCACTACCTCTCGAGGCAAATCATTTATTTTACCTTTGGACAGTTCTAATTTTAAGGAAATTATTCCTTACACCAAACCTAAATTCTCCTCTGAGCAACTTTTCCTCTTTGTTCCTCCTTCATATTAAACTGACCATTTGAATGTCTGAGACCAGCTATCATGTTTCCCCAAAGTCTTCTCCAGGCTTAACACGCCCACATCTCAGGATTCCCAAGATGAAATCTACAAGTCCTTGTTCCCACTGGGTTTATACACCTTCCAAACTAAACCTAAGATCCCAGGGCAGGCTTGTCCCAAAGAGCATAGGTTTGAGTGATGGAGTATTTTGATTCCCACATTTGACAGGAACATTAACCATTCCCATGCCATTTGATCAGGCTAGTGTTTGTTTTTACTGAAACTGACCAGGAAGTACTAAGGCTTCATTGGGCTAAGGCTCAAGTTGCTACATGTCCCTTGATGTAGCTTCCTGATAGGAAAAGGAGGAAGTAGGGAGGGGGGGAAGCCAAGATGGTGGAGTAGAAAGACAGACCTGTAGAAGCTCCCCCACGTAGCCCATAAAATACCTGGAAAAAATGACTGAACAAATTTTAGAGCAGCAGAAGCCACAAAACGACAGAGTGAGGGAGACTTCCAGCCCAAGACAGTCTGGATGTCCGACAGGAGGGGTCTATCGCGCTGGGCGCAGAGGGGAGAACAGTCTAACATGGACCACATGGTGCTGCAGGGACAGGACCCGAAACAGGCTTCAGGGAACCACCAGCAGCAGTTCCCAGGTTGCTCAATCCACCAATGCCACAGACAGCTTCAAAGATCAGTGGGAGGGCTCCTTCATCCAGGAGAGAGGAGCTTGGTCTGGACTGCCAGCTGCCCCTGGGGAAATTGAGCATCTGATCTGAATCTCAGCCCTGAGCCTGGCCCTGGTAGAGGTGGAGGCCGTTGTGGTGAGGGAATTCTACTCAAAGATTCTGGGCAGAAAAGTTTTTGGTTGCTCCCAGAGTAGTGCGCAGGTCAGGAGAGGAGTAAACTCTTCTCCCTTGATTGTGCCATCTTGGAAGAACTGAGAATTTATAGATCCCCAGAATATATCATCCTCTTGACAAAGGACTCAAAAGTCAAGTAACTGGCTGAGAAAATGTCCAAAAAAGGGGAAAAAATAAGACTATAGAAGGTTACTTTCTTGGCAAACAGGTATTTTCTTCCATCCTTTCAGATGAGGAAGAACAATGCATACCATCAGAGGCCTCCAAAATAAATATGAAATGGCCTCAGGCCATGTAAGAGCTCAAAAAGGATTTTGAGAATGAAGCAAAAGAGGTGGAGGAAAAATTGGGAAGAGAAATGATGGTGATGCAAGAAAAGTGAATCAACAGCTTGCTAAAGGAGATCCAAAAAAATGTTGAAGAAAATAGCACTTTTAAAAATAGGCTAACTTAATTGGCAAAAGAGGTCCAAAATGCCAATGAGGAGAAGAATACTTTAAAAAGTAGAATTAGCCAAATGGAAAAGGAGATTCAAAAGCTCACTAAAGAAAAGAGTTCTTTAAAAATTAGAATGGAGCAGATGGAAACTAATGACTTTATGAGAAACCAAGAAGTTACCAAACAAAACCAAAAGAATGTAAAAATAGAAGATAATGTGAAATATCTCATTGGAAAAACAACTGATCTGGAAAATAGATCTAGGAGAGACAATTTAAAAATTATAGGACTATCTGAAAGACATGATCAAAAAAAAAGCTTAGACATCATCTTTCATGAAGTTATCAAGGAAAACTGCCCTGATATTCTAGAACCAGAGGGCAAAATAATATTGAATGGAAAGGGAGGAATAAGCATTTATATAGCACCTACTATGTGCTAGGCACTTTTGTAAAAAAAAAAAAATGATATCTCCTTGGGTGGCTTCTAGCCAAATTAACTGGCTTTCTGCCCCCTACGGGCATTAAAAGGTCCATTCCATCTCCACACCTTCCCCAGCTAATCAGACAAAGAAAGGACAGCCCTTCTATTCTAAGTGGTTGCATTGTCCCTGTTGAATGTTCCTTCTATGCTGTGGCTAAGTAAACCTCCTTGTGCTATCAGTATCTCATTTCATTCCAAGGGGGAAGCACCTACACTAACACATTAATCCTGTATATATTTGCTTGCATGTTGTCTCTGTTAGATTACAAGCTCCTTAAGAACGGGGACTGTCTTTTGTCTCTTTTTGTATCCTCAGCGGGTGGCAGCACCTGGCACGCGGAGGTGCTTAATGAATGTTCACTGATGGATTGTCCATTATACAACTCTATGCTAAAGCCTAAATTTAGAAGAAAAGAAAGGGGTGGGGTGGGGAAGACTAACTCCTAGATCTAAGCTAGCATTGCTGGAATGGAGCATTTTCATTCAGCCAAAAGAGGAAAAGCTGGAGAACACCCTTGGAAAGTCTCCTCTATCCCCCCTAGCACATTGAAACAAGTGGAAATTAAATATCAGAGTATCAGAAATAAACTATCATCTTCCCAAGAGGTCCTGCTGTTACATAATAACATCTCCCTATAAGATCACCTGAGACTTCTGTTAAAAAGGCAAATGGACTTTTATAATCCTCTTTCAAAACTTTGTAACTGAGTCCAAGTCCAAATTCATAACTTGGAATTCTGGGTCACTGTGTCAAATTCCATTGTTTGAAGAGGAAAGGAGCTCACCGGGTATGCAGGAAGGCCATGAGAGGGAAGAAAGAAAATAAGGATTTATATAGCACCTACTATGTGCTAGGCACTGTGCTAAACACTTTTAGGAATTCTGTTGATCCTCACAATCTTGGGAGGTAGGCATTACTGTATTCAAGTTGTGTACAGTTGAACAAAATGAGGCTACTTGATGGAGATGAAGTGATTTGTCCAGGGTTTCACAGGTAGTAAGTATCTGAGGGTCTTTCCAAGTCCAGCACTCTATCCGTTGCACCACCAGATGCCATGGGATCCCACGTTGGTCAGTGTGCTGCGGTATCACCTTAATCCTGGGCATGCCCTGTGAAATGCATGGCATGAGTTCCCCAACCCAGTGGGAACAGGACCTAGGACAGATACATTTGTGCCAGGGGAAATGAAGGTCTACCCCAAAATTCCAAGAGACAGGGGAGGCCAAAGCCAGAGGGTACAGTGGTGGGAGAAAGCAGGCTCAAGAGATGGCAAACCAGAAGTCTGCTACAAGAAAGCAAATCCATACACCAGAACCCTGAAGAAAAACCTCAGCCAGCTCATAATAGTTACAGGTCTGCTCTGGACACTCCCCTGACAGCAATTTTTTGGACCACCATTCACGCTTTCCTATTTAGAAATCATTAGAATACTATGTAAAGATCTAGAACACCTAATGCATATTGTTTAAATCCAGTTCTGGAAATTAATTCAAAAGCATTTATTAAGTGCTTACTATATACCAAGTGTCATGCTGTGCTCTGAAGATGCAAACTGAAAAACTAGGTACTAGAAACTAAAAGTGTCTCTATACAGTCACAAACATGAGATTGCACAGGTGAATTACAAATCAAGTAGCAAAGCATAATAAATTTGATCAAGAAGCAGTTATGGGGTTAGGTGGCCCAGTGGATAAAGCACCAGACCTAGAGTCAGGAGGATCTCAGTTCAAATCCTGACTCAGACACAAGCCGTGTGACCCTGACAAAGTCACTTAACCCTGACTGCTTCACAAAAAAAAAAAAATTATGAATGCCTGCCATGTGTCCTTGCCCTCAAGTACCTTACAAGCCTTCAGGAGAGAATACGAACACATGCGAACACATGCACACACACGCACAAAGTTGCCAAAACAGTTGTGTATGTAAGTTACAAGGACCATCGGAATGAGAGACACATTAAGTGTTACATGATTCCAGGGAAGGAAAACCTCATCATGGCCTAGGGTGGTGGGATAAGGCTTCCTACCAGTAGGACTTCAGCTAGGTCAGATTCAGCTGATTGGTGACAGAGAACAGGGCATTCAAGTGCCTTGAGTAGACCAGTTTGGTTGGTTGAGTCCCATTAGGGAAAGCAGTTGAAATGAAAAGAGGGGAAAAGAGGCTGTAAGGCCTCAAATACCAGGCTTGAGTTTGAATGGTCTCATGACCATTTCATCTCTGAAATACATAAAAGGAAGTTCAAAAGACCCACTCACTTATCTAGCATTTAGTAAATACCTTCTTAATGTTGTTGGGAAACCCTGAAAGTAGGAAAGTAACAAGGCAACCCTACTCCAACCCAGTTTAGAATAGTTGCATTTAGGTTTAATTGATAATTAATTATATTATACTAATTAGTATACATTATATGAATTATATTAAATTATATAATTACATATTATATTAATGTCATTAATTAATTATTATTAATTAATAGGTTTAATAAGAAAGTTAAGAGGGGTAGGGAAAAGAGAGAGGAAGTCAAAAAATTGAGAAGACCCTTCTTGTGTCAGAACAGCACAATGGGACAGGGAAACAACAAAACTAAACATACATGTATCACAGAATTTGAGCCCAGAAGGACTCCTTTAGTTAGATTTTCTCAATTTAAAAATGAGGTAACAGAGGCCCAGAAAGATTAAACAACTTTCCCAAGGCTACACAGGCAATGACAAAGGCACACCTGGAATTTGACTCCTAGGCCACCATATTATACTTCTGCTTAGGATGAGCACAGGATATAACTGGACTACATAAATGGGAAAATGGCTGTACGCAGGGCCTAATTGCCATGACGGGGCCTCTTCATGCAGCACCAGGGAATCTCACTCACATGGAAAGGCCCTGGATGGAAGTCTAGTTTGAAGAGAAGCGGGGAAGACAATGACCTGCCAAGAATAATATTCTGTCTCTATAAGCAGGCAGGGGAAAGGCCTGCCAAAGGCAGAGCATCTTAAATACAGCTGTGTCATCAAATAAACCATGAGATTAACATATGCGCGCGTGCACACACACACCCCCTAAGTATTAATTATAGCACTGTTATTTGTACACTATCATTTGCCAAATGGTGCAAGTGAAAATTAATAGGAAAGAACTAGGCAATGAGCCACCAAAAAAAAAAAATCTCACCACAGTACCTATGAAAACAGGAGGGGAGAAGAGTTCAGGATCAATTCTCAAAATGTCTTTTCCCCCTTTTGAAAGAAAGGAATACCAACCTCCTTTCTTTGGAGAAGACCCTGGGCAAGGGATTCCCAAGACACTCCAAACAGTGGAAAACATGACTCTCAAATACCGTCTCACTCACTGAATGCATATTCTTCCCCCACATACTCTACATGGTAAATTCATTAACTTCTCCCCCGCTGAAGTCCCATTTTATCACTCCCCCTATTATTAGGTTCAACACAACCCACATCTAGTCTGAGAAACAGCTGGACTGAGTGTTATCCTAACAAGTCAAAATTCACAAGATCAGAAGAAAGGAGAAGATATAGCGGATTAAGACAAAATGAAAAATCCCAGTCACTTCCTAGAAACTAACGATAGGTATCTTTCATTGTACAATCTGAAATACTTCTAAGGTTTTTTTTTTGGTCTCATTTTTCTGAAGAAGAAAAAAGGCATTCTAGGGAAGAGTAGATTTATAAGTACAAGAGATATCTCAGAGGTCAGACTTAGGGATAGAGAGGACAGTAAAAATGGCTTGCAAAGCCTCAGATATTTTGGTTAAATTTTAGAAAGCTTCTGTTGGCTAAAACAGAAATACATATAAAAACAGTAGGTGGCATAATGAACAGTAAGAATCAGCAAGATCCAAGTTCAAGTCCAGTCTAGAATACTTACTAGCTATATGTCCCTAGGGATGCCAATTTCCCCACCTGTAAAATGGAGATAATAATAGCACCTACCTCCTAGAGTTGTATCAAATGAGACAATATTTGTATTAAGACATCAGTATGAGTAATGGAGTTTTATTTTAGCTAATGATTCTAATTTGGCTAATGATTCTATTCAGGAACTAGGGAAGTTACAAATGTTTTCAGTCTTAAATTATCTAACATAAATATGTCTCACATAACATTAAAATAATAGCTTTACCCACATAAAGCATTTTACATTTCAGCTTAGTCACCTAGAGATGTAGTAAAAGTATTATGACCATTTTACATTTGGGAAAACTGAGGCCCAGATGGATTAAGGGATAAGACAGAAGTCACACAGCTAGTAAAAGGGAGATCCAGGACTCACTCAAATCCAGCGTTTTCCAACTCCAGTTCCACTGTTCTTTTTGGTAGGTTGTACTATCTTCTCTGGGCAGCTAGGTGGCTCAGTGGACAGAGTGCTGAGCTTCTCCAGAGTCAGAAAGACTCATGAGTATGAGTTCAAATTTGGCCTCAGACTCTTGCTAGCTGTGTGACCCTGGGCAAGTCACTTAACCCTATTTGCCTCAATTTTCTCATCTGCAAAATGGTCTGGAAAAGGGAATTGACAAATCACTCCAGTATCTTTGCTAAGGAAATCCTGAATGGGGTCACATAAGACATCAGACACAATTGAAAACAAATAAATAACAAATGCTACTTTCACTAATAAGCTGGTGAGGAAGTCAAAAGTAAAAGGGCTCATATGAAAAAGCACTGAGGGAAGAACTTTTCTTAGCAAAGAATTGGAAACAAAATGGATGTATTTATTATTTTAACAAGCTGGTACATGAATGCAATGGAGTGTTACAATGTAAGAAATAAATAATCATTCAGAGCAACTTGGGAGAAATAGGATAAACTGATACAGAACAAAATAAGCAAGATCAGGAGAGGAATTTACATGATGATCACAAAAAAGTAAAGGAAAACATTTAAAGACTTCCCAACTATAATCAATTCAGAGACCAGTCACGGCTTCAGAAGACTGATGAAGGATGCCTCCCACCTCCCAGAAGTGGTGGATAAAAGGTTCACAATGAAACATACATTTTCAGTTATGGAGTATGTGTTGATTTGTTGTCCTGGATTCTATATAGGGGGACAGGGGTTGGTAGGAAAGAGGGAAGGAGTTAAAAGAAATGATGCTGATAATTTCAAAAAGGAGCATAGATAAAACATTTTTACAAATAAAAAGCAGGTGGCACCACATCCTACATTCCCCTTAAAAAATAATATAGCAGGATGCCCGTTCTAAATGTTATGGATGATGGGGATTTGGGCATTTTACAATCAATTAAACAAGTTTTGGGTACCCCCAAGGCAAAAAATAAAATAATTCCTTCCAAAGGATTAAGTTGATTGATGAGCTTGATTATTAACAGATAAATAGCTCCAAGCATTTTTTCTTATTGTTACAAAAAAGAAAGAAATTACATGGGTGTCCATTTTGGAAATGGCTAAATAACTTATGGTTTATGAATGTAAAGAAATATCATTGCACTACAAAAACATCAAGAAGCAACAAACATGAAAAATTCAGAGAAATGTAAGAAGACATGTTATATCAAAGGAAGCAGAATCAGGAAACAATATATAAAAGGACTATAATCATGAAATGAAAAAGAATACTAAAATGAAGCAAAATGCTGTGTGAAGTCATGGCCCTGTAGAACAGGTGAGGAAGTGATCCTTCCTTTCTGGAGATGGCAGAAAAGGGATGGAGAATAGAGCCTACAAGTCAGTGTTGTTTGGTTTTCCTTGTTTTTGCTACAAGGGGAAGACTCATGGGGTATAAGGGTAGCATGTGGAAATTGCTATACTGAAAAGCAAAAGACGTAAATGAAACTTAATTTTTTTTAAAGAGCTTCTCAGGAGAAGAGGCCCCTTTGTAGCCTACCTAGATACTACTTCCAAATCATCCTGTATCTATCTTCCTTGTACCCAGTTGTTTACATGCGGTCCCTTCCATTAGTATAAGAGCTCTTTTAAAAGCAAAGGGTAATTTTTGCCTTTCTTTTTATCTCAGCACTGACCATAGTGCCTGGTACATAATAAATGCTTAATAAATGTTTATTGACTGACTACCTCCCCACTTCATAGAAGGGTTACTGGGGAAGCTACTTAGAATGATGACCAAGAGAGTTCCAAAGTTTCTGTACCAGTAGTCTTCCTTTTGTGAGCATTAAGAAAATGCATGTATGTTTGTGTGCCTCTATTATCTACACTTCCACCTCTGAGTTCTCCCCTTAGAGGTGGCTAGCCAAGGATCAGACAACCTGAAAAGTGATTAGTGTGCATGATTTCTTAGCATTGGAAACAAGGATTGGAAAAGGTGATGTAGGTAGGACTATAGAAAGGTGAGATCCTCTGGAGGCCTTCCCCATCCATCCCAACTTCATTCTCAGTGTTTAGTGATCACTTCCTCCAGTGAACCCCAATTTATGTGTCATAACAAAACATATCTTTAGGTGATGAAACTATACAGAAAACTCTGTCTTTTATGCCTGTGCTTTCATTTCTCTGCCTAGAATGGTAAAACAAATAAAATGATCACTCTAATGACACTTAGTCTGCATTTCTGGGGAGGGAGGATGGGTATGGAGCTATAAACCTGTGAAATTATTCAGATAGAGATCTTGTGGTGTGGAACTTTCCTACCACTGGGATTTACAACTCTTCTATAACTTACAATCATGAAAGAGTTGCCTGGGGCACAAGAGGTTGAGCTTGCCTGAGGACTCTCTACCAAGAGCTGTCAGAGGCAGTTAGCCCTTTCTCCATCATGCCAGGATGTGCCTTTTAAAATCTATCCCAGTACTTTATTCTCCTGCCCTTCATTCCTTTCTCTGCTTCTACCTCCATGCTGAGGATGAGGGTGGCAGTGACATGGGCCACTAAGATTCTTGCCCTTGGAATTAGATCCTAAGAAAGAGACATTAGAAGCTATTTAGACGAACTCCTTCATTTTACAAACAAACAGAAATCTAGGGAAGTAAAATTATTTGTCCAAGGTCAAAAAGGCAAGTACCAGAGAAAAGATCTGTACCTGGCTCTTCTAACTCCAAGCCAGTGTTCTTTCCATCCCATTAGGACTGTTTATACTGCCTTCCATAAACTTGCTTTGGGTTCAGTTGCTTTGGAAACAATGAAGGCAAATTCTTTAGAATTTTCTGTATCGTTTCATCACCTAAAAATATGCTTCCTACCTTCCTTGGAAAGTAGAGAAAGCTCATCCTATTTCACACCGATCTCTAGCCCTCTGCGTAAGAAAAAAGATGGTATTCCATCAGGTCTCCTGACTTCCTGGAAGGGAAAAAATGCCATCTCCTAGGTTCCTCACTTCGACCTTTCACCTGAAAAGACTCCACCTGTGGCAAAACCCTTAGAGATGTTGATAACCTACTCTGATCTCATTCTTCAATGATTAACTCCCACATGCTGCTGAATGAAGCTGAGGGAAATCACAAAACCACTGTAAATATATGTTATGTAATCAATGGGCCCTTACCTTGGTATTGCAATACTTTTACACCTCCCTGAGGCACTGTCCCACCCTCTCAGGTGAGAACTTTTGGGCCATTTGCCAGAGAATCTTCCCCTTCCCTCCACTCCTCATCTCACATCACTTTCCCCAATATATCTCCTCCTTCACTCCTGTCTCACAAGGGAAAGTAGCCCTTCTCCTTGAAAAGGCAAACAAACCTCTCGCCACCAGAGCAAGGGATCCGATCCCATCCCATATCATCTCATCTCCTCCAGCAGATGGCCCCTTCTCATTCCCACTCTTACTTACCTTAGATCTCTGTCTACTGACTGCTTCCCTACTACTTACAACATGTTCTCAAAACACCCTAATTTGATCGCCCATCCTCATTAGCTATCAGGCTGTCTTACATTAGCTGCCTCCACTTTTTTTCCTCTCATTCTCTTCTTAAGCCTCAACTTCCTCTCCCCCTGACATTCAACTGAAATCATTCTCTTCAAAGGTACAAATGATGTCCTAAATACAAACTCAAATGGCCTTTTCTCAAGCCTCATTCTCCTTTACCTCTCTGTAGCATCTTCAAGCATCCTCTTCTCCTTAATATTCTCCTTTCTCTAGGTTTCTATAACATTACTCTCTATTGCTTGCCCTCCTACCTGCCTGAGCAATATCTAAGACTCCTTTGCTGAGATCTTCATCCAAGTCACATCCACTAACCATGGATGTCTCTCCAAGATTCTGTCCTGGGTGCTTTTCTCTTCTCCTTCTATACTATTTTACTTAATGATCTCATCAGCTGTCATGGATTCAATTATCTCTATGCTGACAATTCTCAGTCCTACTTATCCAGCCCTAACTTCCTTCCTAAGCTCCAAATTTACATCTCCAACTACCTGCTGGACACTATGAACTAAAAGTCCTATGGATATCTTATATACAACATGTCCAAAAGTGAACTCAACATCTCAGCTCCAAACCCTTATTTCTTTTTGAACTTTACTGTCACAGTCAGACACCACCAACCTCCCAAGCACCCAGGCTCATAACCTAGGCATCTTGCTTGACACTCACTCTCTCACAGACTCTATCCATCTGTCAACAACTTTTTTCCTCACTCTGGTCCATCCTCCACTGAGCTGTCAAAGTGATCTTAAATTGAATGTCTGGCCATTTCACCACCAGCAACCCCACTCAATAAACTCCAGTGCATCCCAACCAGCTCCAGGATCAAAGTTCCTTGCTCAAAGTCCTTCCTAACCTGATTACCCCCCCACTCCCACCTCCTACCTTTCCAGTCTTCGTACCCTCCCCCTCCCACACTCCAAAATCCATTGACACTGGCCTCCTTGCTGTACCTTGAACAAGAAATTCCATCTCCTATTAAATAAAATATAAGCAAATGGGACAAAACATCTTGAAACTCTTATATACAACAACTGCATTGTATCTATAACAGGAATTTAGGATTTATTCAATATTAGGAAAATAATAGGCCATATTAATGGCAACATTTTTTTTAAAAACCTGAAGTAAAAAAACAAATGAAATTCCACCTCCCACCTCCAAGCATTTTCACCAACTGAACCTAAAAGCTAAGAATGCTCTCCCCCTCCTGATCCTGGCCTCCCTGTTTTCCTTCAAGTCCCAGCTACAATCCCACTTTGCACAAGAAGCCTTTCCTGATCCCCCTTAGTGCTAGCTAGTGCTTTCCTCCTTTTGATTATCCAGTTTATCTTGTATATATCTTGTTTGTACACAGTTGTTTGTATGCTGGATCTCCCATTAGACTGGGAGTGCCTTCGAGAGCAGTGATTTTTTTTTTTACCTTTCTTTGTACCCTCAGTTCTTAGCACAGTGCCTGGCCCACAGTAGGTATTCATTATATGCTCACTAACTGATTGGCATTTAAGAATATAATCAGTTTCCCCAGAAGTTTAACCCAAAATCACCAAGACCATTTCCAAGCCATCCAACATGGGGGGGGGAGCGGGGAGGGAAGGGGAAGGTAAGAAGGAGAAAGGGTAAGGACAGCTGAGCATTTTCAAAAGTGTTCTGCTTCTGATAGCTCTATATGTTCCTACATATATTTTGTGCGTTAAGCACAAAACAAAAAGTAGGTCAGAAGACTAGATTTTATTTATCATGATGCAGTTGTATCTTGAAAGCCTAAAGATAGTGAAGGATTTAGATTTAAAAAAAGATAACTTACTAGTGATAAATCGTATATAACACCTACCTTCTGCAAAATGCCAAAGCCCCTTAGAATCAGTTACTAGTGGCAAAGATTATCCATGCCCCTTTACAGATAAACAGGCATATAAATGAAACAGGCCAGCTAACTTGCCCATCATTACTCAGCAATTCAGTAGTGAGGGTAGCAAGAAGCAGCTCTCTCCCTGAATTTTTTAGATCATTCTATCAAATTAATGCATACATACACACATATACACATACATACACACATATACACATACGTACATACATACACACACGATCTGCCCTTGTGCCCATTTATTTATTTAGATTTGATAAAGCAATTGCTTTACAATTAACATTCTCAAGTAAGTGATGACTATTATAGCCATTTCACAGGTGAAGGAATGGCCTCCCCAAGACACCCAAGAGAACATATGTCTGCTAAGGTGCGATTCCAAGGCAAGAGCTCTTTCCACTACAATTCGTTATTTCTGGGACCTCTTTCTCTAATCGCTCCCTCAACTGAGTCACCTGAAAATCCTCCTTTCCTTTTACTCCGACAGTGTTGACCCTCAAATTAAGGAAATACTCCTTTACTCACTACTTCACCCCATTACTTCATCCAGAAGTAGTGGATTACCAAGGACACTTGAGGAGGGGGTGGCTTGGCAAGTGCGGGTACTTTAGAAGATCCGAGGCCACCAAAAGTACCCTCCAAAGTAATTCTACGGAAAGAGGAACCAGAAACAAAGAATAAATCTCCTTGTGGGCTTTCTTTCCCCTTCCCCCACACCGGTGTAAAGTACACCAGGTGAAGAGCTGGGTTTAGAAACTCCTGATGTACTTTTCCGGAAAGGAAGGGCCCCCTGGCCACCCCCCATTCTCTCCATGCTCCCCACACCCCCCCCCCCCAGGCGCGCAGTAGAGGAGGAAGTGAAAACTGTCTATCCAGCCTCCCTAAATGGACGTGCTCTGCTTTCAAGTGCAGGTGAGAATAGAGAACTTTCTCTACTCCTCCCCACCTCCACTACCCCCCATCTTCAAAGATCTTGGCCAGCCTTTTCCTCAGAGTAGTTCTCTTTGCAGAGACCTGAAGTGAACATGAAACTCTCCAGAGTAATGATAGGGCGCCCTTTTTGGAAGCCCGAAGCCCTCCGGCCACACACAAGGAAAAAAAGCTGTAGCTCTGGCATTTCATTGCTTTGGGGAACTCCCAGGTGAGGAAACTCCTTCCAGCCCCACATACCGACTGGCACCAAGTCAGGCCGCAGAAACAGATGTGAGGGCAGACAGCGAAGGCATACAAACACACGAAAAACTAAACCCGGGCTCACCCTTGCCGAAGTTTCTCCGAACAGAGGTCTGTTGTCCAGGCCACTGGTGCCATAGGTCCTAGTGGTAAAGTCCTCCATATTCCCCCGTTTTTGTCCCTTTAAAAAGCAGCTGTTTGTTCACTCCAATAGGCTCTCAAAACAAAGTCATCTCTGTCTCCAGTGGCCTTAGTCCCACGATCGCGGGTGCTGGCTATTTAGGTATTGTATTCATTGAGGGCGAACTATTGATTGGAAACGAGAATGGCTATTAAGGTGGGCGCTCAATGCCAGGTTCGGAGATCATTTCCTCCAACTTCAGAGTCCTTCTTCAGGCGAGATGAGGCTGCAGGGGGGTGAGAAGAGAGCATAAGCATGCGGCCAACAGGTCCTCTGGAGAAAGTTGTACTGAAAGGCACTACCTTTTCAATAACCCTGCCCCGCCCTCCGGCCACAAACCCTACCCCCTACACGGTGGGAAGGAATAAGTAGCTCCCCTCCCTTCAAAAGGGCTTCTCTCTGGAACCCCTAGAATAAGTTACCGAGTCGACTTTCTCCTGCTGTTCCAAAGTCCCACAGGAAAAATCTCAGGCTCAGGAGTCGAGATAGATGAAAGGATGAAGGGGTGCACAAAGATGGACCCCGTCGCTTAGAGCCTTTCCAAGCAGCAGATGCCGGTGCCCTTTCTAAAAACGAGCCAACTTTGGCCGCGTTACCACGAAAGGGTGCCCTTCCCCCTCCCACTCTATCTCCAGACGGGTGCGGGAGTGAGTGAGGCGTCCACAAAGCACAGGAGCCCGAGGTCTGCGGGGCTTTCAACCTGAGCAAATTTAATCAAAGCGGTAGCCGCGCCCAATAAACTTTCATTCTTCTCTCAGTTGTTGCATCCCTCCCCTAGCTTCTCTGGCCACGGGTGCGTTTCCGAGCCAAAAGGAGGTCTTCTTGGACACAGGTCTGCAGCGGGACCAGCGGCCTGGGGGAGTGCGAGGGATGGATCCCTTCTTCGGTCCTGCAGACTGATTTGTCTTTTAAGGGGAAATGCCCACGGCTGGGCTACACCATAGCCCGACCCCGCGAGTCCAGGGCCCACAGCCGATCACTGTCTTCCACTCGGTCGCCAGGGTAATCCTCCGTGGGAGCATCCTGACATGAGTAGTACAGGGACGACGGGAAGGAAGGCACCCCCCTCCCCCCGCGGCAAAGTCCCCGCGTGGCCGGCTCCCCGTCTCGTCGGTGCGTGGCGTCCGTGAGGGAAAGGCGAGCCAACTCGCAAACAGAGCCCTGGCGGTGCTAGCATTCCATGGGCGCCGCGGGCTTCGCGGCTGCTCAGCCCGCGTTCTCGGGAGCCAAGCTCCCTGCCCCCGTCCCCCGCGCTTTCCTGGCTGGCGCCCACAACCACTGTCGCAAACCACCCCTCCCTCTCCGCGGCTCCCAGCCTGCCACACGTCACGGCCCGGGCGCACCAATCTGGCCCAGCCGGAGGAGGGGCACGGGGGCACAGCCTAGAGCTGCGGCTTTTATCCGAAAGGGTAGGCAAGTTTCTAACGTGGAGTGCTTCCCCGCAGCTCGGGACCCTTAGACCACGAGCACTCTCCTTCCCCCTTCCCCACCGTTGGGGTGAACTAACCCATTAACGTTAACACGCTGATCGGAGGCCTGAAACTGAGTGGGCAGAGGGGAGGAAGAGGACGGAGAAGTTTGCATAGTTGTACTAGCTTCCTGGAGGGCGGCTATGCAAAGTGATTTCTCGGACCCGGTCAGTTTTGGAATTCTGACTGACCAGGCTTGGCAGAGCCAGGAAAACAATTTTAACTGCAATTCCTTTTCTGCGGAGTGGGCGTGGGGAGGAGTGTGGCCCGGATTTCTGAGGGAGTGGGCGCAGCTGGAAACTAAAACGTGTAAAAGACCAACAGGTGTGGGCAACCTCGTCTCCTGATCCCCGTAGGCCAAGGTAAGTTCTCCGCCTCCTCCCCAGCCCCCACACGAACTAAATAACCAGTCCTTGGTTCATACTTTAACAGGACTCAGTACAACGTGCCTGTCTTATTTATCTGCATTCCTGATCTCCCGTTAGACTGTAAGCGCCTCCAAAAAAAGGGCCTATCTTAAGTCATCTTTGTAGCCATCACCATGTAGAAGATCAATAAATAACTGAATGAATGATCACACGGTAAATGGAACGCACTTTAGGGCATAACAGACCAAAATTAGTGGGGATAGATACTGCATTCTAGTGCCTGGTGCTTAATAAATTGATTCATTGGATGAGTATAATTTGCAGATCACCATGTCATGCATTTGGTTTAATACTTTTCCTGTGGATGCATATCTTATACCTGTTTCTATTCGATCTTGCTCCAAGTTTCTACAAGGCAGCTTCAAGGTCAAATTCTATGCATTTCTCTCTTGCCTAACCCCTATTCCCTGGTGCCTTGTGCAATTAATTAAGCTTACCTAGAAGACTGGTTAGCTGTGCTGTGTCAGAGTACTCTTGCAAAATGGGTTTAGAGTGTGAGACCTGAGCAAATCACTCTCCTCTCCTCCCCTTTTCTCCTTTCCTTTATCCCCCTCCTCCTCCGCCTCTTTCCTTCCCCCCCTTCTCTCTGCCTCTCTCCCCCATCTCCCCCTTTTCTTTTTCCCTCTCTCTCTCCCTCCCTCTCCCCAGATATAAAGTAAGGGAGATGGATAAGATGACCTCTGAAGCTCTTTTGCTGCATTGCAACACAATCTCTCCCTGTGGGTGTCTCTAAGGAGTATCTACACTGGTTCTTCAGTGTTAGTTGGCTAACAAGTCTTGCTAATATTCAGACCAGCTGCTTTCTGCTTTTCACAACTACAAACCTCTGGAGAGCAGAAAGCAATCTCAGCAGAGGAAAAGATCGGATGATTTAAGGAACCTGCCCCACAGTTAGTTATTGTACTTTCATGTCTTAGTGCTTTTCATGTTAAGTTTCTGAGCTGTCAAATATGTTTGAAGACTTTTTACATGAAAAATTGTCCCAAAATCTTAAAGTTACAACATAAGATGAGCATATGATAGCCTTCCAGATTTCAAAATTATAATCAGTATTGTGAAAATGTAAACAGTGTGACCTAGAGAATAGAGAATGGCCTCTTAGCCATAAAGACCTTGGGCATATGGATCTATAAAGCTGGACAGGTCACTCACTTCTCTGTATTCTAGGAAATGCTCTAACACTTGGAGCTACAGAAGAGGGGCTAATTTATATTATAGGTAAAAGGACTTTCCTCACTCAGGAGTTCCCTCTGCCAATGAAGTCACAGGTTATCTCAAACCCCAAGGTACAAAGGTTAAAACGTCACAAGTGGAGGATAAAGATTATGTCTCTCAGGCAGGATCAATGTGTCAGTTTATTACTTAATTACTTTGTTGTAGGAAAGGGTTCTATGAGTAGACTACTGAGAAATATCAACCACCTTTTAAAAAGATGTAAAAATCTAGTTAAAATCCCTACACTGCTACACAAATAAAATCAAAAGAGAAAACAGAGTTCAAATCAATAAGATGATCTACTTATCTCTTGACTAAAATAATACATATTGCCGTGCACAAAAATGTACTTTTTGTTCTGTTCTTCTTTTTATTGCTTGTTTTCAAGACCATCTTGTACCTGTTCACTGTTCTGTAAGTTTTACAATTTGCCTTTGGTCCAAAACAGTAAAGTTCTGTTCTCATCAAAAGAAAAGAATTACCTTCATTTCCATGAACTTCAGAATAGGGTCTCTGTGTTTCAGATGTTCTTTTTGGCAGGGAACTTAGTCTTGTCAGAACCAGGCTAATAAAAAATAAAAAGTGAAGGCAGAATAAACATGGCTAGGTGTCCAGAGCAGGGGTGGAATTCGAACTGCATTCCCTCTTCCCCCACCTCCAGTAAGGCTAAAATAATAAATTAACTTAATATCATGTCCAAGACCTAAGCCTAGGGGGCGGGAGTTAAGGAAAAGGGTGAGTTTGCATATTTCAACTAGTCTTTGACCAATTTCCAGGAAGGAGGAAACTGCTATCTGTCCTGTCCTGGTGGGACATGAAACAGTGGTGAAAATTATTGATGTGTTGTTTTTTTTTTAGGAGAATTCCCAAATAAATATATCCATTTTTAAAAATGAAAACAAAGTTCAAAAAATGAACAAACGTGAGATTCATTGTAATCACTCACTATCTTACAGGCTACTTCCCTCTGCCTATAAACCACACCTAAGTCTCCCATACCTTCTAGAAAACCCTCATATGACCCATCCATTACTGATAGCTGTCTTCATTTATTTCTCTTCCTTTCTATGGTTCACTGCCTTGAGGAAAGCTCTCTGCAATGAGTGCCTCTCCTTTTCCTCTCATTCCCTTTTTGACTCCCTAAAGTCTGATTTACTTTTTTTTATTAATTTGTTCTCAGTTTTCTACAATCACTTCCCTATATCTTAGATTCTTCCCTCTCCCTCCCCCCTCCTTCCCTGAGACAATGTGCAATCTTATATAGGTTCTACATATATATTCTTATTAAATACATTTTCACCTCAGTTATGTTGCACAGAAGAATTAAAATGAATGGGAGAAACCATCAAAACAAAACTTAACACAAGAGAAAATGGTCTGCTTCATTCTGTGATCCAGTTCCATAGTTCTTTCTCTGGATGTGAAAGGCAGTTTGTCTCGACTCCATTGGGAATTTTTTAGATCTTTGCATTGCTGTGAAGGACTAAGTGTACCAGAAAAATTCCTTGCACACTGTGGTTGTTGCTGTGCACAAAGTTCTCTTGGTTCTGCTCCTTTCACTCAGCATCAGTTCATATAAGTCCTTCCAGGCCTCTCTGAAGTCTTCCTGTTCCTCATTTCTTTCAGCACAATAGTATTCCATTACATTCGTATACCACAACTTGTTCAGCCATTCCCCAATTAATGGGCATCCCTTCAATTTCCAGTTTTTGGCTACCACAAAGAGAGTTGCTATAAATATTTTTGTACATGTGGGACCCTTTCCCATTTTTATGATCCCTTTGGGATACAGTCCTAGGAGTAATATTGCTGGGCCAAAGGTTATGAATATTTTTTTTTTAGTGCTAAATTGCTCTTCAGAATGGTTGGATCAGCTCACAACTCTACCAACAATGAATTAGTATTCCAACTCTCCCATATCTTCTCCAACATTTATCATCTTCCTGTTTTGTTATGTTAGCTACAGTCTGATTTTCAGTCTGAAACTGATCTCTCCAGAATTCCTAATGATCTCTTAGTTGACAAATCTGATAGTCTTTTCTCAGTCCTCATCCTTGACTTTTCTGCTTTGATATTCTCTATCACTGTCTTCTCTGTGGTTCACTCTCTTCTCTCTAGGTTTTCATGAAACTGGTTTTCTTCCTACCTGTCTGACCCAACCTCCTATCTCCTTTTCTGGACATTTTCCCAGGTCATACCCATTATGACATCCTCCAAAGCTCATACTAGGCTTTCTTCTCTTTCTATGTCATAATTTCTCTTGGTATTTCCATCAACTCTTCCAGAATCCCAAGGATTTAGTGATCATCTCTATGCTGATAATTCTTATATCTATTTATCCTCTAACCTCTAGACTTGCGTCTCTGTTTACTGGATTTCTCAAACTGAATCTTGTACAGACATCTTCAATCCAATATGTCTATGGGACTGTTGCAGCATGGACTATTGCAACAGCCTGCTGGTTGGTCACCTCTCCTCAACTCTTTTTCCACATCAGTCTATCCTCTACGGAGCTGGCAAATTAATCTTCCTGAAACACAGATTTGATTATACATATACACACACATATCCTGCCTCAAAGAATTCCAGTGGCTTTCTTCCTAGAGGTCCAGGATCAAATATAAAATCCTTTGTTTGGCATTCAGAGTTCTTCATCACCTGACCCCCTTTGTAAGCTTCTTACACCTTACTCCCCCACCACAGTCTTTCACCTAGTGATGCTGGTGTCCTTGCAGTTCCTCACACAAGACACTCCATGTCCCAACTATGGGCAATTTTCACTGGCTATCCTCCATGTCTGACTTGTCCTCCCTCTTCGTCTCTGGCTCTTGGCCTTCTACGAGAAGCCTTTTCTAATGCTCCTTAATGCTAGTGCCTTCCCTTTCATTTATCTTATCAATATCTTGTTTGCACACAGTTGTTTTTATGTTGTCTCCCTCATTAAACTGTTGAGTGCCTCAAGAGCCAAAACTGTTTTGCCTTTCTTTGTTAAATCTCCAGCTCTTAGTTCAGTGCCAGGCACATAGAAGATGCTTAATAAATGTTTGTTGACTGACTTAACTCCAGATGTTGCATATGACACAATTATTTAATACTATATTACCAACAGAGGCAGCTGACACAGTGGATGCAGTGGTGGGCCTGGAGTCGGGAATATTCATCCTCAGGAGTTCAAAATCTGACCTCAGACACTTATTAGCTAAGTGACGCTGGACAAGTCACTTACCCCTCTTTGCCTCAGTTTCTCATTTGGAAAATGAGCTGGAGAAGGAAATAGCGAATCATTCTAGTATCTTTGCCAAGAAAACCCCAAATGGGGTCACAAGTTGGACACAACTGAAATAACTGAACAACAGAAAATTACAAATGAGACCCTATCTGAGTCAGAGTGTCACCATCAGTCAGGGTGGGCTTATAACACAGATGAATTTCATACATGCTTCATTTGAACATGAAGCTTTTATGGAAATACAGTGGATGTTAAATAACCTTGGTGTGGAAGTTAAAAGTAACATAATAACCATTATTTCTCATCACTTAAGTACAAAAAACTGTAACTTTTAAAAGTTGAAATAACTCTAGAACAACTAAAGTTTAATTTTCTTAAAATCTCTCTCTCACACTCACACAATGTTCCTTGATGATGTGACCTTTCCCACATTTGGACACATTGTAAGCTTCACAATCACTGGTATGAAGAAATATGAGTGAGAAACCATGTAACAGTTTTTTAAGTTGTTACCAAAGTAATCAATTTTATCTTTTAAGAAACAGTCCATTAAAAGAAATAGTTCATAAAATTGGGCACTAGTTTGAGGGCAGCTCATAGGGTACTTCCATATTATTGTGAAACATACCAGTTTTTCTGTGTCAATGTACTTAGGATATTGGAGCTAAAAGAACTTTTTTCTTAATGAGACTAATAAAGATTAGTCAGCAATTAATTTATTAAGCACTATGTGCCAAGGACTGGGACTGGCACTGTTAAAAACTAAAATCATCCTGTTTTCTGACACGTGAATGGAGAAAAAGAAATGTTATTAAAATCAATCAATGAGCATTTATTAAGAGCCTACTATGTGGTAGCTCTGAGAATGAAAACACAAAAATTGAAGTACCTTCCCTCAAGGAAGCTTGCATTCTGTAGCGGGAAACAATATGTACATTTTCAAGTATATGTAAACTGATTGAAGAGAAGAAAAAGTACTAGTAAAAGATAATTAGTTATTTTGAATGTGTTGAATTTGAGATGGCTACAATACACCCAGTTGGCCCAAGGGACTTATTTTACTTAAGGAAGCAATTCTCATCTTATTTTAATCTTGATTAAATATGAAATCTATTTGCCATGGGCAAATGACACTTTTGATCTTACACCAGCTGAATGAGAAGAATTCATAGCTTCATCTTGTAGGAGATTGTAGAAACAAGCTTATAAACCAAAAAATCATATGTTTTGGCTAAAGGTTAATTAAGAAATCTCTGGTTTATCAACAAAGGAATACAGATTTTATTACTACTTGTAAGAATGTATTTGTGTGTATTTTCTCCTGAGGCTGTTATAAAGACAAAATATCTGTCTTAAGTGGTGGTTGAAAAAGAATAATAAGCCTTAATATCTTCAATAATACTACATACTAAGAAACTTTATTCCCCAAACAAGTCTATCGACAACTAACAATAGCATTATCATAATTATTAGTTTAGTAATGTATAAATCTGAGCATTGTAAAATATTTAATCAATAAATATATCTGTGTATATTGCATATTACATTCCTTTATTGAATTTTAAGATTTAGTTGCATTTAAAATTGTAATACATTATTAATTTCACTTGAATAAAGTATGGACCAAGGAAATTATTTGTGTAGGATATTTATGAGAAGTACGTGATTTTTCAAAAAAGATTCATAAAGTTTGGATATTTCTGGGGGTGGGGAAGAAGGGAAAGGAAAGGCATACCAACAAGGGGATACTTAGATATAGGGACAGAGATGGGTATCTGAGATAATGCTAGGAAACTGTCAACAGTCAAAAACTGACTTTATTCTGTTCCATTGCCATAGATGCCATCTTTCTATCTTTAATCAAGAGAATATAGCATTTACACTTACATACTCAGTCTCAAAAAACTGCTTCCTACCCACGTTGAGTTGTCTGTTTCATTTAACGACTCTTTAGCCTCCTTTGGTCACCAAGGCAACAAAATTCTCTCAAGAACTATTTTCACTCCTCCCACAGAATTTCCTGATCATTCTATTCACATTAATTCTACTTCCCTGGCTGTTGACAGGTTCAGAATTTGTGATCTGGCTTCCCATTCCCATTACATATAGGATGCCTTACTCCATTGGCTTCCCTTTGCTCCCTCTGTCAGCCTCAACTGACCAGATCCCATCGGGACTATATGATGACTCATACTGCTTGAATGAGATTTTGTTGTTCTCCAGTCATTTCAGACTCTTCTTGACCCCATTTTGGGGTTTTCTCAGCAAAGCTACTCCAGTGGTTTGTTATTTCCTTCTCCAACTCATTTTACTAATGAGGAACTCTGGGGGAAAGGGTTAAGTGGCTTGCTAAGGGTCACACAGCTAGTAAGTGTCTGAGGTCAGATTTGAACTCAGAAGATGAGTCTTCTTGATTCCAAACCCTGTCTGTGCTCTACCCACACTGCTCCACCTACTTGGATGAGCTGGGAATCACTAATTCCTGATCCTCCTTAATTCTAATCCTTCTATAGATTATTTCCAAATTATCCTGCATATAATTGCTGCATGTTGTCTTTCTCAACTGTTAACTCCTTAAGAATAGGCACTGTCTTTTTACATCTTTATATTCCAAGAGCTTAGGACAGCACCTGCCACAAAGTAGGCATTTAATAGATGTGCATTGACTGAGCAACTCTTCCTTCCAGTGAGATAGAGGGCCACCAAGCCTTACCATCTGACCGGCATTTTTCCCTTCCACATTCCTGGGGACTGTCATCTGACCTACTGAAAAAACCTGGACCCTGACATCAGCTCTGCTGCTATAGGCATCTGCTCTGCAGCTGAACTCTTACTTATGGGTTCTCTCTCCCAATCAGAATTTAAGCAACGGGAGAGCAGAGACTGTCTTGATTTTCTATATGTATCCCAGGCACTTAGCACATTAATAAATGCTTCTTTGATTTATTGATCCATATAGTTATAACTAAATGTAAAGACTAGACTGCTTTAAAAAAAAACTAGATTGCTCCTTCAGAAGAAGATGGAGAGTCCGTGTGATATAACAGACAGAAAGAGTACTAGATTAAGAATCTTGACCTTGCCAATAACTAACTATAGAATGCAACTTTTGGCATTTTGGTTACCATCTGCAAGCCTCAGTCCACTCCTTTGTTAAATGAGAGATGAGCTAATAGAATTCCAGAGTCCCTTATAGCTCTAACATACTATGATTTGTGAAGTGTGTATAAGTGTGATTGATGCAGTAACAGTGAGACGTGTCAAAGACAAAGGTGAGGAAGACACCTGGACAGAATAACAATAAGTTGCTGGTTGGGGCCCATGTTTCAATCCCTTCCTCATCCCTTGCCTGCTCCATAAAGGTGAGCTAACCATAACAAAAAGCATTGGGAGCATGGTTTCAATCTGCACCAGATCCCTCTCTATATTTAAGTGATTTTAGATCCAGCATTCTGAATCTCCATCTAATGACTGACCCTTCAGGATGTGCGAGTTCAACATCAGTTGTGAATTGTGTTATGTTGCCTGATCTCTCACCGACTGCAGAACAATCAGTCATGGGGGCTAAGCAAACTGAATTGTGTAGTTCTTAGAAACCTAGGTTCCAATTGCCCTGTGCATTTTCCAATAGTCTTTGTATGTTCTGATGGCCTCTTCCAGACCTAGGCAGCCTATGAGACTGCCTAGCCCTGGGAGAAGTCATGAGTATATAGTTTCATGTGAATGGTTTATTATGTATTGTTCTTGAAAATTCTTTTAAATTTTATTTTCAGATCCAAATTCAATCCCCTCTAAACCCCACCCCATCCCCACTGAGAAAGCAATAAAAAAATAAAACTTTTTACAAATATGTATAGTCAAGCAAAACAAATCCCCACATTGGCTATATCCAAAAAATAAATATGCCACAGTTGGCACTCTAAGTCGATCACCTCTCTAGATTCAGGTGGGGAACGTATTATATATTATTTTATCAGTTCAATGCTCTGAATAAAGTGGCTGTCTACAATATCAAAGTATGCCTGTCTATTCCTATGAGGAAGTGATTCCATTATGCCAAAGACACATTACTAGAAATCAGTGAAATATAGCAAGTTCAGGGAAAAGGTGAGGTTTGCGAAGTATATTCAATCATGTATTTAATTAAATTAAATATATTTAAAAGAAAAGTGAGTTGTACATAAAAGAGATCTACAGTACCACATACAATCCTCTCCCTCTGGAAATGCCCATTTGATTTGATTTGATGTTTGTTAATAACTCAAGAAAATCAAATCCCTATATTTTCCAAGTGAAGAAACCGAGGGCTAGAAAGTCTCAGATGATTTAGAATCAACATTCACTTGAAAGAATGGTGGGTCTCAAGACTGAATCAGTTATCCTGACTCCTTGGCCAGTATCCTTTTTACTTGACCACACTCTCTTCACTACTTATCTTTATTTTATAGGGAGTCATATAAAGGAGGTAGGGAAAGAAGGATCAGGTGTCTAGGAGGGCATAGGTGTCTAGGAGAGTCACAGACAGACTCAATTTTTAAAGGGACCTCAGAAGTCATGTATTCTAAAACCAATAGCTAACCATGAATCCCCTTTACAGTAAAGTAAATGAATAGTCATCCTGTCGCTACCTGAAGACCTAAATGGAGGAGGACTATTAAATTTTCAGGTAAGGATCGACTTGGTAGAGAGGGTTTTCTCACTAGTAAAATCATAGGCCTGGATCAAAAAGAAAGAAATGACAGCAAACACATATTGAATAACTACTACTTTAAGTTAGCTAAGATCATTGGAAAATTTTGATCGCCTCTACTTGCCCCAGGGATATTCATAGCTAGGAAGAAAAGGCATCAATTTAAACTTCCTTGGACAACTTCTAGGTCTCTCTCTCAAAAAGATTATTGAAAGGGGGAGGGGGAAACCTATTTGTACAAAAATATTTATAGCAGCTCTTTTTATGGTGCAAAAAAATGGAAATTGAGGGGATATTTGTCCACTAGGAAAGGGCTGAATAAGTTGTGTGGTTGTATGGGATATTATTGTGCTACAGGAAATGAGAAGCAGGGTTATTTGAGGAAAAACTTGTAATGACTTCCATGAACTGATGCAAAATGAAGTGAGCAGAACCAGGAGAGCATTGTATACAGTAACGTCAGTATTGTACGATGAAGAACTATGAATGACCTAGCTATTCTCAGCAACAAAATCATCCAAGACCATTCCAAAGGGCTCATGAGAAAAAAAGCTGTCCACATCCAGAGGAAGAAATGATGCCTGAATGTAGGCTGAAGCATACTAGTTTTCTCTTTCATTGTTGTTGTTTGAGTCTACTTGCACAAAATGACTAATATGGAAATGTTTTACACGATTGCACGTATATCACCGATATAAGGTTGCCTACCATCACGGATGGGGGAGAGAAGGGAGGGAGGAATAGATATTGGAACTCAAAACTTTAAAAAATCGATGCTGAAAATTGTTTTTACATGTAATTGTGTAGTAGAGAACCTTGAGGGGTTTGAAAGAGCCCCTGATCAAGAGTTCCCCTCCTCCAAGGGAGAGTAATAGCTGACTTGAGAAGTTGTGATATATTGTTCTCAGGTGCACGTCCTTGAATTCGGGTGTTGACGTTCCAGGAATCAGGGCCCCTGCTATACAGGATAATATTCTGATAAAGAGGCCTTTAGGCCCCCCTTGCTACTTACCATGATCTGTTCAGTTCTCATGCCTCCATTACTACCCCTATAGTTTTTCACTATATAAGCACCCTGACCCCTCTGATTTGTTGGCTCAATTATGTCTTGAATAAACTCAGTTTGTTCAGACTGCTGTGTCCCACCTGTCTTTTCATCCTTGCTCTGTGAGCCCCATAACCACCCCGGACCTGATCGACTGTGCTGGCTGCAGCATAATTGGGGGAAAATAAAATATTATTTAAAAAACTTCCTTGGGCAGGATTTTGAAGACTTCTTGGTCATCCAAATTATACCAAAGAAGTTCATCTGAATTTTAGAAAGGCAAACAAATTTTTATTAATATGTTTAATTCAAATGTATCACATCTAACATATTAGTTTTAGGTCATATGTATGACTATGGTTTTCTGGAGAATGCACAGTGCAGAGTCCAAATGGATAAGGATTCCCTAAGATGGTGAAGTCCTACAGATTCTCCCATTATTGGAGCACTAGGCCTCCTTAATGAGATTCATAATGACTTAAAAGAATTTGAGACTATCACACTGGAAAAATCACATTGATTTGCCTATTGCCTAGATTTCAGTCTGCAATTTTGCAGACAACTCGAAGTCCATTAGTGCAGAGCTTCTTAAACTTTTTCCACTTAGGATCCTTTTTCACATTTCTACAATATTTTTCAGCATTGCCAGGCCTGAGGGCATGCACAGTACAAAGCCTGCATGCTTTGTGTTCAGAATCAAGGCTGCAGTGAAACTCCTTGAGGCAACACAGGCAAGCACTGCCAGTAACATCTCAGATTCATTACATTTGATTTTTAATTAATTTTTGGTTGCTGCACATTCAGAAACATTTTACTGTTGCCACATTTTTCTTGACCCAATATGGGATTGCAATCTACAGTTTAAGAAGTGCTGCATTAGTACATAATCTTGGAAAAATACTATACACATGGACCCAGAATTGAGCAGAAAGAGGAGAATTGGCTTGATTGCCTTTAAGAAATGGTGTTCTGGACAAGCTGGATGCATTTCCAATAAGATCAGAGGTGAAACAAGGATGTCCTTTATCACCACTGTTATTCAATATGGTACTAAAAATGTTAGCTTCAGCAATAAGAGAAGAAAAATAAATTGAAGGAATTAGAATAGGCAAAGAAGAAACTAAGTTATCACTCTGCAGACAATATAATGATATACTTAAGAGAATAAAGTAAAAAACTACTTGAAATAATAAACAACTTTAGCAAAGTGGCAGAATATAAAATAAATCATCTGCATTTCTAAATATTGCTAACAAAGCCCAACAGTAAGAGATAAAAAGAGAAATCCCATTTAAAGTTACTGTACACACTAAAAAATATTTTGGGAGGCTACCTATCAAAACAAATCCAGGCACTATATGAACACAATTACAAAATACTTTTCACACAAATAAAATCAGATCAAAGTAAGTGGAAAAACATCACTTACTCATGGGTAGACCAATCTAATATAATAAAAATGATAATTCTACCTTAATTAATTTACTTATTCGGTGCCATACCAATCAAGCTACCAAAAATTATTTTCTAAAGCTTGAAAAAATAATATCAAAATTCATCTGGAAGAACAAAAGGTCCAGAATATAAAGGAATTAATGAAAAAAATGCTAGGGAAGGTGGCCTAGCCATACCAGATCTTATAAAGCAGCAATTATCAAAACCACTTGGTACTGGCTAAGAAATAGAGGGGTAGATCAGTGAACTAGTTTAGGTACACAAGACACAGTTGTCAATGGTTATAGCAGTCTACTGTTTGATAAACCTAAGGACCCCAGCTTCTGGAATAAGAATTCACTGTTTGACAAAAACTGCTGGGAAAACTGGAAAATAGTATGGTGAAAACTGGACATAGACCAACATATGACACCGTATACCAGAATAAAGTCCAAATTGGTACATAATCTAGGTATAAAAGCTGACACTATAAACAAATTAGAGGAGCATGGAATAGTTTATTTGTCAGATTTATGGAGAATGCAGGAATTTATGACCAAACAAGATGGAGGACATTATGAAGTGCAAAATGGATAATTCTGATTACATCAAATTGAAAGGTTTTTGCACAAACAAAGCCAATGTAACCAAGATTAGGAAGGAAGCAGAAAACTGGCAAAGAATGTTTACAATGAGTATCTATGATAAACGCCTCATTTCTAAAATATGAAGAGAACTGAGTCAAATTTACAAGAATACAAGTCATTCCCCAATTGATAAATGGTCAAAGAATATAAACAGGCAGTTTTCAGAGGAAGAAATTAAAGCTACCTATAGTCATAAAAAAATGCTCTCAATATTTATTAGAGAGGTGCAAATCACAACAACTCAGGTATCACATCACACCCATCAGATTGGCAAACATGACAAAACAGGAAAATGATAAATATTGGAGAAGATGTGGGAGAGTTGGAACACTAATTCATTGTTAGTGGAGCTGTGAGCAGATCCAACAATTCTGGAGAGTAATTTGGAACTATGCTCCAAGGGCTATAAAAATGTGCATACCCTTTGACCCATCAATACAGCTTCTAGGGCTGTGTCCCAAAGAGATCATAAAAATGGGAAAAGGACCCACATGTACAAAAATATTTATAGCAGCTCTTTTTGTGGTGGCCTAGAACTGGAAATTGAGGGGATCATCCATTGGGGAATGGCTGAACAAGTTGTGGTATATGAATGTAATGGAATACTATTGGACTATCAGAAATGATGAACAGGAGGACTTCATAAAAACCTGGTAAGACTTGTATGCACTGATGCTAGTGAAGTGAGCCAGAATCAAGAGAACGTTATCCACAGTAACAGCCACAGTGTGTGAGGACTGATTTTGATGGATTTAACCCTTCTCAGCAATGCAAGGACCTAAAACATTTCCAAGGAACTCATGATGCAAAATACCATCCACATCCAGAGAAAGAACCATGGAGTCAGAAAGCAGAACCAAGCAGACTGTTTTCTCTTTTGTTTTGTTTCATTTTGTTTTTCTCATGGTTTCTCCCATTTATTATAATTCTTCTGTGCATTATGACTACTGTGAAAATGTATTTAATAGGAATATATGTATAGAACCCATATAAGATTGCATCTTGGGGAGGGGGAAAAAATTTAAAACTTAGGGAAGTGAATGTTGAAAACTGAAAACAAATAAATTATCAAATTTGGGGGGAGGGGAAGAAATAGTGCCATGCTTTCAACAACCCTTACTCTCTCCCTGAAACAAAGGCCCATACTTTTAACTGCAATGTTCTTCTCTTGATGGTATATGACTAATAGTCATTGAACAGAACAGTCTCCAAAAAATTAAATTTGTACGTGACCCCAAGTGTAGAAGAGAAATGCACAAGGAGCATTAGTAGGCTGTAACATGGTAGAAATGGAGAGTTGCTTGGAGGACATTATTAGAAAGATATACAAGGTAAGCCAGTCATGAAATGAGAGTAGGAGGTAACCATGGATAGTCTTTGTGCTCCATTAGTATCCATACAATGGCAAGAGCTCTAGGGAAGGGTTCCTGGAATATTAGGTGAAGCCATGTAGAAGACTTATAGACAACATGGACAAGAATTGTGCAAAATTAGAAGGAATATTTAGGTTGCCTCTTATGTTGTTGGAATGACTGTCAGCATCTCAATTTGCCATAGCATATCGCAGCATGGTAGACTTAGAGTCATAAAGAACCATGTTCAAATCCTATCTTTGACATTTATGTGGCCAGAGGCAAGTCAATATAAAAAAAAATCACTTAACCACCCTGGGTCTCAGGTAAGGATTCAACAATCACTAATTCAGAATTGGAATAAAGCTTCATTTTATAGATAAGGAAACTGAGGCACAAAGAGGTTAAGGGAGTGACATAACTAATAAGTATCTGAGGCAAGATTTGAACCCAGGTCTTTCCAAGTCTACATCCAATCTCCTAGCCACTATGCATGCTGTCTCTCAGCAAAACAAAGGGGTTGGATTACATGGTCTTTGAGTTTCCTTCAATCAATGAATTATGAATGTACTTGCTTTCAGCCTCAGTTTCTTCATCTGGAAAATGGGAATAGTAAGACATACAGCACCTACATGATAGGTGAGGTTGAGATGGGATAAAGCATGTAAAATGCAAACTTTGACCATATAAATATCAGCTATTATTATTTTTATTATAGAGATCACAAGTCCATGGAAATAAGTATTGAAGTATCTGTTGATAACTCAAGTATCTGTGATACTCAAATACCTTTAAAGTATACTGAGTCCCTTGTATAAGCAAATAGACATAGTACATTTATGCCCATTTCAAATGACTTGGGGCATAATTTTAGCATTTAAAATTATTATAGAGGTATATTGTTGTATCTTTGCCTTTATGGTATGTTGTTAGTTACATTCCTCTGTGATTTATTTCATGCTGAATCCTTGATCAGAAACACCACATCCCATTATAACATTGTTACCCTAGGGAAACATAATTTTCAATCACCTTTACAAAAATGATTCCTATTATTAAGGCATTGCAGCAAATAGTAGGGGTTGCCTGTTCTCTGAATTGTTTTCATGCACCCTTAGACCTAATAGGTTCTAGGCTCTGCTCACAGTAAATAAACTTAGCAAAAGCAATATTTAGACAGACAAAGAAGGCAGCATTTCTAATAGGAATTTCCCTGGGGTAAATCTTGAGTGCCGTGTTTTAGAGGTACAGTAATATTCACTGCAAAGGAAACATAATTTATTGACTCTAATATATATAAGGCACCCTAGGCATCTGCCATTTGTTGTTTTTAAAAAGTTTTTTTTTTTTAAGCTACACAAACATAAGGAATTACCATAGCAACTGAGCTATCCAGATTCAGAGACCACAAATGTAAGACAAACACATCTCTGTTTTAGCCTGAGCTGTCTCCATTGCACAGCTCCATGTGGAAAAAAAACAATGTCTCGTGCTTTTTAAGGAAACGTAAGAGATAACATGGAACAGTATAGTGGAAGGAGTAGAAAATTGCCCCTAGACTGGGAATTAAGGGGAAGTCTAGGGTCTATTTCTTCTGCCTACAATTAAGCAAGTCATCATGCACACCTTGATTTCCTCAGCTACAAAATGGATAGTATCACATAATGGAATCTCAGTGCTGTGAGAAAAATGCTTTTATCACATGATTGTGATTTTTTTTTAGTTTTTATTTGTGTTGGTTTCTTTTTTAAAGAAGTGGACAAACCGAACTGATCCAACCATTCTGGAGAGCAATTTGGAAATATGCCCAAAGGGCAATCAAACTGTTCATAACCTTTGACCCAGCCATACCACTACTAGATCTGTATCCCAAAGAGATAAAGAAAAAAAAGAGGGGGAAGGACCTACTTGTATAAAAATATTTAGAGCAGCTCTTTTTGTGGTGGCTAAGAATTAGAAACTGAAGAGATGCCCATCAATTGGTGAATGACTGAACAAGTTGTACAAGTTGAACAAGAATGTAGTAGAGTATTATTATGCTATAAGAAAGGAGGAGCAGGATGGTTTCAGAAAAACCTAGAAAGATTTATATGGACTGATGCAAAGTGAAGTGAGCAGAACCAGGAGACTATTGTACACAGTAACAGCAACATTGTGTGATGATCTATTATGAATGACTTGGCTTTTCTCAGCAATACAATAATCCAAGACAATTTCAAAAGACTGATGAAAAAATGCTATCCACATCCAGAGAAAGAACTGATGGAGTCTGAATGAAGATTGAAGTATACTATTTTGATTATTTTTTTCATATTTTTTTTTCTTTTGACCTCTTCTTTCACAACCTAATATGGAAATGTGGGGTAGCTAGGTGGTGCAGTGGATAGAGCACCAGTGCAGGAGTCAGGAAGACCTGAGTTCAAATCTCACCTCAGACACTTGACACTCACTAGCTGTGCGACCTTGGGGAAGTCACTTAACCCCAATTGCCTCATCCTGGGTCATCTCCAGTCATCCTGATGAATATCTGGTCACTGGATTCAGATGGCTCTGGAGGAGAAGTGAGACTGGTGACCTGCACAGCCCTCCCTCACTCAAAACAAAGTCAAGTGCAAGTCATATCATCATTTCTCTGATGGCATGGTCATCTTTGGCAATGAAGGATGAACACACACAATATGGAAATGTGTTTTACTTGATTGCACATATATAACAAATTGAATTGCTTACTATCTTAGGGAGAGGAGAGATGAGGAAGGAAGGGAGAAAATTTGGAACTTAAAAAATTTTTAAACATGAATGTTAAAGTTTGTCTTTACATGTAATTGGAAGAAAAATTTTTAAACTATTTTAAAAAAAGAAGTGGAACAACCCTGAAGGCTTTAATTTCTTTGACTTAAAAATTAGCTGTTAAACATAAGAGTCCTTGTCAAATTTACAATTTTATGAAGAGAGATAAAGAACATTTTTTAAAATGAGGTTGGTCTCTACTTGGATAGAGAACATGACTTCAAAGTCCTAACTAAAGTATGAGGTGTTTTGCTTTGTTTTTTCCCACTGCACAGAAGTTCCAGGCAAGTAGCATGACAAACTCAAATGAAGATTTTGAAGGTACTTTCAGTTGAGAGGAAAGAGAAGCGCTTACCCTGGAATATAGCGAGACAAGTTTATAGGCAACAGAGAATTGAAAGGGAAAGAACTCACCTGGGGTGTTATAGTCTGAAGAGAAGGGTTTCCAATATTAATTAATTCCTTTTGTTAAGTAGATGCTAAATTCAGTTGTTTCTGGTTGCTAAAATAGTTATGGTTCTTGGTTCACAATCTCGGTTCATTCTTGATTTCTTCATTCTTCCTCATTTTCACATCAAAACAGTTGCCAAGTCTTGTCAATCTTTATTACCTTCTTAAAATTAACATTCATAATTAAAAATATAGATCACAAATTAAACACATTACAGTTTCATGTGTAATCATTTATAATCACTTTTTGTTGTATAAACAATTATATAAACAATTTTTGTTCTTGCTTATTATTTATTTACATTCCCTGATAAATGTTTTTTAAAAAGAAAATTATTAAGAGAGAGAATAAAGGCCCAAACATCAGAGGGATGAGGAAAGACAAATAAACATTTAAGGACTGTAATCAATTAACATTTTTTTAATACAGCATGTATTTATTCATTTATTTGTAACAGAAAAGGGGGAGAGGAAAGTTTCATTTAGCAGGAATTATTCCCTCTTTGATGGCTCCTTGGGCAGCTGGGTGGAACAGTGGATAGCGTGCCAGGCCTAGAGTTAGGAAAGCTTATCTTTATGAGTTCAAATCTGGCCTCAGATGCTTACTAGCTGTGTGACCCTGGGCAAGTCACTTAACCCTGTTTGGGTCAGTTTCCTCATCCAAATGAGCTGGAGAAGGAAATGACAAACCACTCCAGTATCTTTGCAAGAAAACTCCAAAAGGAGTCATGAAGAGTTGGACACAACTAAACGGAAAAAAAAAAGTTGTTCCTTCTTTTGACTAGCATGAAAACCAGTCCCTCAATGTTCTTAAAATTTCATAGCCTCAAGTACCCATTTCCTTTATGTATGCTTGGTCTGGTCCAGATGCTTTTCCTGTTTTTGTTCTTTTTAATGCTATTTCCACTTCCTCATTTAACGCTTGGAGGACTGTCCTCAACCTTAATTGTGGTAGTTTCACTGTCACTGATGAAGAGATTATTCTAAAAATGCAGACAGAATTGTTTCAGTTTTCATCTTTTTTTTTATCCTCTCCTCACAGAGCTACAAAGTATCTGAGACTAGATTTGAACTCACTGGGATATCTTCTCACTCCAGGTCCAGCACTCTATCTACTGTACCACTTAGCTGCCCTCAGTGGGAAAATATATTTATTACCAATCTATAAGCCTACTTTCTCATCTCTTTAAATATAAGAATAACCTACACACACCAAGGCTATTTGATAACAATAAAGAAAACAAGCTGCTTTTGCAAATTATAATCTCCGTTAAACCATATATTCCAAGTCACAAATGAACTGAAGGGTATGGAGAGAACTCACGGTTTTTGTAATTTGTTGTTTGGATATGTATTATTTTTTTTTTCTGGCCTATACTCTTGATTTCTCGGATCTTATTCCACTGGATCCATTCCTTCGAGTGAGCAAACTCTCCCACTACCAATGCAGGTCTTCAAATGAAAGTTCTATAAAGTTGACTATGGCTCTGAGAAGTTAAATAACTTACCAAGGGTCAGACAGCCAGTGTTTGTCAGAGACAGGACTTTTCCTAATTCTGAGACCACTTCTATCTACTATATCATGCTGTCTATTTATTGATTATTAATTTTTAAGAAAATATTTTAGTAAGTAGAACCTCAAGGGTTCATCTCCAAATTATTAGAGCCTATCTCTCATGGTTATGTTTATCTCATGCCAATAAGTATCATTTTGTGAAGTGATCCCTGATTTTCATCATCGATTAAGGTAGAAAACAGGGGAAGGTATCAAAGGATTTCTGCTATTGGCATGGAGGATGATCAACCCAGAGTCTCTTCAATAGAAAGATGGAGGGTGAGACCCTCTAGGTACTTTGATTACAAGGGATATTGCATCAAGCCCTGAAATACATGAAATTCTTAAATGAGATCCACTACTACTCAGAAGAGTTCTGCCTAACAATCCTAACAAGAAAAAGTGGATGAAGAATAAAAATCATCTAGACCCCTAGGTCCCCAAAGCATTTACTTCAGACTAGGCACTTTGCTAACTTGAGATGCAAATAAGGAAAACAATCCCTGCCTTCAAAGAGTTTACAATTAAATGGGGAAAGACAATACAAAAACAGCAGGTAATTGAGGTGGAGCAGAAAAGAGAGGAGGACACCAGAGGACCCCAAGAAAGGGTCATTTCTGCTGGAAATCAAGCAGAGGTGTAAATGGAAAGTAGTATGTATTCAACTAGTATCTTAGTATTTTATTCCTAGTATTAATTTTTAGAGTGGTCTGAATTGCAATAAATGGCAAATTCAAAATTCTTTTTAGAGTAAAAAAGTGAGGCAATCCTGGGGAATGCCAGACCCACAAAAAAATAGGGGCAAAGCAGAGTGACTGTGAGCCCTGCCCCCTGCCCCATAACACCATACCACTGCTAAATAGCTAAGAGGAAATGAAACTAATGGTTTATTTCACTTGGTAGTATAGTCATTTTTAACTTATTAAGGGTTTGGAAGCTTTCAAGTCAGTCTCAAATGGCATATTTACTTTTAACACTAAACTTCAAAATTTAATGACAAATATTTGCTATCTTCTTAAGAAGTCAGCTTTAGTATACTTAAGATGAAAAGCTCTCCTTCTAAAACAAGGTGTGTTAACCTTTCCTGAGTCATGGACTCCCTTGACAATTGGGGAAAATCCATGTGTTAAGACTTGGGGTTCTGGGACCCCAAAATTCAAGGGCAAGCAATATAGGTTCTGCTTCTAATAAATTCAACCCAAGACTTTCAACCAAAGATGAAGTTTAATAGAACAGTGGTCTAGGTTGGTGAGATTTTAGAATCTGCCCTATTGGCCGGATTTTAAGAATTTGAACATAATGCAAGTGGGCCAGATTCTTAAGGAATCTGAACATTTGTGATGTTTGTATTGACAAGTGGGCCAAATTGAATCTGAGCATTAGCTAGACTCAGGGAATCTAAGGCAAGATGGATATTTTCTACAGAAGCCTGGGAAGATCTGGGGGTGACCTAGGAGTGGCCAAGTAGTCACCCCAGACGACAGGGAGGTAACAGAGAAGGACTAGGAAGGACTGGGTACCCCAGGCAAATGCCAGAGTCCTGGACCATGTGGGAAGGTGCAGGGGTTTTTCCTTTATGGAGTCTAGATCCAAAGACATGGTCTTTTCCTTTGGTGGGTTCAGATCCTATCCCCATCACTGTGGACCCCTTCTCAATATAATTTTTTTAAATGAATAAAGCACAATACATAGGATTACAAAGAAAACCAATTATATTAATTAATGGAAATATTTTAAAAATCAAGTTGATAATACTCCAGGTTAAAATTTCCTGTCCCAGATAATATTTTTACTTTTTATATCAGTTCTCTGAGAAAGTCCTTACAGTGATTAAAAGATTCCTGAAGAAAATGGTGAGATATTCTTAAATTTAAGTTATCGTTTATTGCTTTTGTTTCTAATTATCAGATCCAGACAGTGGTTTGGTGGAAAGATAATAAGGTTCTGAAAGGACACAGATATTGATAGACCATTGAGTTTTTTGGATTACCTGTAGATTTTAATATCTATGCTGTTCTTAGGTCCTAATTTCTAGAGTGTGTTTTACATTCAAAAAAGTAGCACATTCAGAGTTTGTTTTTACACTAAAAAATACTTACAAACAATGATATATTCTTGCAACATTCTCAATGAGATAAGAATTTTCTTCAGACAGCTAACGATCAGAGAGTAAACTAATATTAATTATGCTATACAGTAGTGATGTCAAACCCAAATGTGGACATAAGATCCCTGTAACACAAGGATCTTAGTTTTACAATGTAATATTATCTGTGTTTTATTTTATTTTTATTTATTAAATTTTCTTTGTATTTTATTCATTTTGTTAAATATTTCCCAACTACGTTTTAATCTGGTTCAACCACACTCTAGAACATTGTAAGTTGTGTCTGACCCCTTTGTTATGAAGCATTCTTGCATGCCATAGTACTAATCATCAAGGCGTTCCCATCTATAAAATGGGTTCAGCACTAATTACCTTTTTGATAAGAGATTATGTTTATGATCAGCCTCAGTTAAATAGAAACCAATGATCTGGAACACTTAATTAACCAAATTGACTTTCTTGCTTTTTCTCATATTTGATACTCAATTTTCTATCTCTGTGATGCACTCCATTCTTATCTCCACCACTGAGAATCCCTAGCTTGTTCCAAACCTCAGCTCAAATTGAAGTTTTTTACATAAAACTTTTCTGATTCTTCATTCCCCTCCAGATTGCTAGTGCTTTTCCCCTCTGAATTATATTATATATAATTTGTATGTATACATATATACATAGATGTGCATGTATGTATATGATATATACACATGCATTGCATGTAGCCTTGCAAAATATATGTGTATGTGCATATGTATATATGCATACACATATATAATGTATATAGCTATGGATGCATATAGCATATACATGTTGTCTCCTCTTCCTAGATTGTAAGCACCTCAAGGGATTAAACCATTTCATCTTTGTCTTTGTGGCCCCATTATACAGTGCCTGGCACAGGGTAGATGTTTAATAAATGCTTGCTAGAAGAAAATTCAGAATGGGACACAGATAAGAAAGGCAGTGCTGGAGCTATCATGAGAAATTTAATATTTTTTTTAAAAAGTGGAGTGTAATGACTTCATATTGTCATATACAATCACCTTTTTCTATTCTTTTCATAAGGAACATGTCTAAATTCGTTGATGTTTGTCAAGGTTATAAGATCATTTTTAAAAATTTTAAATAATGAGATCAACTGTAAAAAAAAATAAAAACAAATGCTTGCTGGTTGAATGAAATTAACCCTTTTCCCCTATAATCTACCTTCAAAAAGGCATGTCTCTAAGAAGGGGGCTAGTCGAAAATTTGTTTAAAAGGCAGTTTCCAGAATGATAAGACGTACAAATAATAAATCTAATACAAGTTAGACTATTAGAAAAGAAAGGTAAAGCATTATGGATAAAGGACTGGATCTGGAATTTCATTGACATAGGGAACTCTCAATAGAGGTCATCCCCTTTTCAACTTAGCCTTATAAGAGAGAGTTGTTTGGGACAGTTTGAAGTGACTTAAGCAAGGGCAACACAGCCTATGTGTCAGAAGAGAGACAATGTTAACTTTACTCATTAGGGTTCTAAGGCTACTTTTTGTTTGTTTTTTGGGGGAAAGAGTGGTAAAAATAATTGTACATTTTCTCTTTTAAAAATGTGTATGTTCTGTTTTGGTTTTATAAAAATTATTCTAGATTTAAATATAAAAAAGGGGATTTCCATAGATAAGGTAGAACACAAAAATATGATTGGATATGAAACTGTGACTGTCCATTTCATACCTCTTGCTTTTATTTTTCTATAATTTTTTTATGTTGAACTTAAATACAAAATGGGAAAAGAAAAAAATTTCCACATCCACAGCAGATCATAAGAGAAGTTTCAATATAAAACAATAAATTTCCATTTCAAGAAAACCTGTATAATAAATACTACACATCATTTTCAAAGCTACCCAACTTTTCTTTGCTTCCTTGTTGGTTTTCTTTTGTTCTCTGCTGTGTTTTTTACTTTTTCTCCCCCTTTCTTTCCCCCCACCATAAAAAAGGATGCAACTAAGCACAGAGAGAGAGATAGATAGATAGATGTGTATGTATGCATATGATACACATATATACAAAAATATCTATATACACATAACATACACAGGTATCTATAAACATATACATATATACACATATACACTCATACACATAGAAGTAAGACCATACTATGCTTGTTTCCACCTGTCATCTGTTTCTCTGAAGGTGGATGGCATCTTCCTTCATAAGTCCAAGTCTTTCCATGTTTTTCTAAATCAACTAGCTCATCATTTCCTACACCACAGCAATATTTCAACCCAATCACACCCTATCTAAGAGACTGCATGAAAGTTTTCCCCCAATTTTCTGCATTCCTCCTATTCTTGGTTACATAGATTTTATTTATACAAGAAAATTTTAATATAAAATAATCAAAATTATCCTTTTTACACTTCAACAATCCTCTCCCTTACAATGTAGTCTAAAGTCTGATACTGCTTAATCTGCTTCCTTTGCCTTTTTTCCGGGTTTCTTTGAAGTTCCTGAACTTCTGCTCTTCCAAATGAAGTTTGTTATTATTTTTCTAACTCAGTAAAATAACTTTTTAGTAATTGAATTGGGATGACATTGAATAAATAGATTAGGTAAAATTGTCATTTTATACCTCTTTTAAAAAGAGTATATAACAAATTCCACATGCTATTTCCAAAACTGTCCTGCTTGTCTGTCCTTTTCTTCTGTGAATTAAAAGAAAAGGTTTCCCTGACTTTTTGTGTGTATCACTATTGCTAACACCTCTTCTTCCCTCCCACCCTCCTCCTATATAAAACCAAAAGAAAGGGAAAAAAATGTCTTTTAAATAAATAAATAAACAAAACAAACTCATGCATTGGCCATATCAAAGCATACATGTCTTTCTGCACCTTAAGTCTGACTGTTTGGAGGTGAGTAGTATCCCTCTAGGGCCCCTAGACATTTGATCATTGCATTGATCAGATTTCTTAAAGCGTTCAAAGTTGTTTTCCTTTAGAAATCATTCTCCTGGTTCTGTTCACTTCACAGTCAGTTCATACTCCCCAGGAGCCTTCTTTTCCCTTACCTCCTCTTTCTTGTTCTCATTTCTCTTTCTCTCTCCATCTCCCTCTCTCCTTCCCTGTTCACCTTTCAGTGGAAAGTGCTTTCACTTCTCCCCTCCATCTCCCTCTCCTCTCCTTCTTTTGGTGATGTCTAAATCTACAATAATTTTTTATACTGGTTGTTGGCTTTGGTGTACTCATCTCTCCAGTTTCAGTTACTGAATTGGAGTCTTATGCCAGGTCCAGGCTCCTCCCTTTGCCCTGCTCTTGATAGGGTGGTTGGCCCTGCTTAGTCTTGCCCTGAGTCCCCTGGGTGCTGAACTCTATCTCAGGGGATTTCAGGTTCAGAGCACTTAGATTTTCAGGGCTTCTGTGTCAGAGTTAATAACCTGGGGCCCATTAACTTTTTTTAGAAAATATTTTGATAACTGTATTTCAATATACTGTAATTGGTTTCCTCTGTAATCCTATGTATTTTGTATTATGCATCTAAAAACATTCTTAGGAGTCCATAGGCTTCACTAGTCTCTGAAAAGGTACACTGACACAAAAATGGTTAACTCCTGTTTTATGGTATCTCAGGACAAAGTCCTACGGACCTTGGAGGTCCTGGGTTTCATTGCTGCCACATCACGCTGGTGGTTTCCACTCTGTAAGGCTTCCATAGTCCCTGTCATTGGTTTCTGATTAACCTGGGACTTCCTCAGGAAAATCTTGTGCTCTTTATGCCTCTAGATACAAGGGGCTTTAAGGTACCAGGGTCCCTGAATTATCTCTCCTCCTTGCTAAATGACTATCACTTTGTCTTTCTGGCATTAGTTTTGCTATGGATCCCCTTTGCAATTTATCATAAGCTTCTGGTTGAATTTTTGTGCAGTTCTGGAGTGGAAGAAGTCACTTACTACGGTTTCTCATTGGATTTCTTGATCATTGTTAGGTGGAACTTTTAGGTTTTAGTGGAAGTAGACTGGAGGTATGAGGTCTGTCTTCATTCAGCCAGCCACCTTGACCGGAAGTATCTCCATGGTCAAATCTTTTGTTTTGTTTTATTATTTTATTTTTAGTTTTCAACATTCACCTCCATAAGGTTAAATTTTCTGTCCCTCCTCCCCTCCCCTTCAAGATGGCACACAATCTGATATAGGCTCTACATATACATCCTGTGAAACACATTTTCACATTAGTCATGTTGCACGGAAGAATTATAATAAATGGGAGAAACCATGAGAAAGACGAACAAAACAAAAAAGAAAATAGTCTGTGTTAGGAGCGAGTCCAACTAGCAAGCCCCCAACAGTGAGAAGCATGCTCACCTTAAACAAAGAATGACACCTGTTGTGAAATCAGGAAAGTTTTTATTCATCTTTGCTCCCATTCCCCCTGAGTGGACAGGTAGCCTCCCCGGTGAGGTTACAGGAACACTACAACATGTGCAGGAAATGGGGCTTCTTAGACTGTTTTCTGAGCTTTGGATCTCCCCTGGCCATGTGACTCCATGTTCTCCTCTCTGACAAGCCCTTCCTCACACAGCTCCTTGGGCCTGCGCATTAGTTTCTGACCTCTAACCTGTCCATGCTAGGTCACCACCCTTATCACCTAGGAACATGGACAAGGACTTTCTTGCCTTCCACAATCTGCTTCGCTCTGCATTCTGATTCCATCCTTCTTTCACTGGGTATGGAAGGCACCCTCCAACATGAGGCCTCTGGAATTGTTTTAGGTCATGCATTGCTGAGAAGGGCTAAGCCTATGGCTGCTACTGTGTACAAGGTTTTCCTGGTTCTCCTCACCTCACTCAGCATCAGTTCATATCAATCTTTCCAGGTTTTTCTGAAGTCTGTCCAACACCAGCTCTTTATCCCTTACACTGTAGCTGCATTGATCAAATAAATGAAATGAAAGAGAAACCATTTCTAGCTCAAGGAAGACTTCATGGAAGCATTAACACGAGCTGAGTCTTACAGCATCAGTAAAGCTAAGGTAGAAAGTGGGGAAGCCATTCTAGATGTAGGGAACAGTTTGAGGCTCTAAGATGAGCAAGTAGTGTGCTTTCTAGGGCTGGTGAGTTAGTCCAACTCGGGAAGATCTTAGTGTACGTAAGGGGGAATAGAATACAATAAGGAAAGTACTGTAATAGCTTCTCATACTGGTATGATACAGATTATTTTTTAAATTGGGGTTTCTTTGATGTTGCTCAGTTTTACCAAGTGAACTTGTTCAATTTTACTTTTGTTTTCCCAGTGTTTCAAGCATTCTCCTCACTCCTTTCACAAATGGAAAAGGAAAAAGCCCACAGCCTTGTAGTATTTCATTCAATTGTACTCTAAATAAGCATAACTACAGGGTAATCATGCTTCCTTTCTTTGCCTAAAGACACTTTAATAACAAAAAAGGAAGATTGTATGGTAATACAATTGAAAAATCTAGGTTCTGAAGAAAAATACTGCCTCTCAAACTCCTGCTCCAAATTAAATAATTATTTTGCTCAAATCTGGAACTTCAAATAGTCATTTTATCCTTTATAGTGAACTGGGTCAAATGTTTTTTGAATTCATTTTTGGGGACTTTTTTTTAAGTAAAGCACTACAATCAGGGAAGAAAAATCTAAATAAAAACTAAGATGAATTATGTAACTTTTTGCCTTTTACACTGTCTGGCTGAAGTCAACTAAATGGATTCAATTTTTTTTTTTTTGCTTGTTTTTTTCTAGAGAGGTAGTTTTTTTTTTTTTTCCTCCTCTCTCCAGCGGAAAATATTGGCATTATGCTTGCTTGGCTGGGTTCTTTGACAGTTCCTGTAATGACAACAGAAATCAGTTGTAGAATTTAGGATTAAAGGTATTAACTCTCTCAATTCCAGCAGGAATAGGAATTTCATTTACAACAGACACCAGTGATTTGGCACCCTTCTCTTCCCATTCCCAATTTTCCTACTTCTCAAAATAAACTGAGACATACTACCAGGAACATAACCTTTATTTCTTCTAATTTATAAGATGATGGTATTATTCTGAGTAGGCTATAGAAGTCAGAAAAACTGAATGTATGGTTTTTACCATGAACTTTTATAGCTTTTAATAATTTCTATAAAGAAAATTTTTATTTCATTGGAAATGATACAGGAATTTATGAGTCGTAAAGCATTTTTTTTGTAAAAACAACTCTGAATCTGCGAAAGTGCCATTCCATGGAGTATAGAGGGGGAAAACTACTTCTTATCCAGTTCTCGATGTACCTAGAAACTAACAGAATGATTTTTAAAATGTGAATTTATCAGAATTTATGTATCCATATGACTGATTTCCATCAAAATTATCACTTCTGGAATCAACATATTTATTTTAAATGTAATGACATTGACAAGTCAAGTAGGATTTATTTAAATGCTTTCTCTGGGCCAGGCATTGTGCTAAATACAATATAAATACAATCAGAAAGAAAGCCAGTGCCTTGCCTGCCCCCAAGGTACTTTCATTCTAATAGGGAAACACAACACAAAAAAGGAAATTGGAAAGGGAGAAGGGAAGAGGATGATGGCTTTGATTTTTTTTCAGGACTTAACAATGCAAATTTGGCCTCGGACAATTACTGGGTAAATCATCTAACTTTCGTTTCCTCAGTTGTTAAATAGGGAATATTCATAACAGCACCTACCTTGTGGAATTGTGAGGATCAAATGAGATATCATTTGTAAAATGCTTAACACCATACCCAGCATGTAGCAGGTGCTCTATAAATGCCTATTTCCTTTCCTTTTCCCTTTTGGAAAGGAGATAGACTTATTTCTAGACCACATTTATACACTCCCAGAGGTCTGTCTTCTCTTGGTTTTCTGAAGTACTCTCATTGCAATCTCCTCCTCCTCTGCAAACTTTTGTCACCAAGTGCCTTCATTCCCTCACCCTCTCTTTATGTTTGCCACAACTCTTTCAGCAGGCAAAAATGAATGTTGTAGCAGACAGGAAATAAACACTTCCCTCCCCATCTTTTATCTTTTCCCTCCACCAAACACTCTCCATCTTTCCCTGCAACCTCCATGAGGGCATGAGCTAGCAGAAAATTGATAGGAGGCAAGGTGACAGGACTGTGATTTTTCAGCTATAGTGAGGAGAAAGCATATTTCCCCCTCCGTGAAGAGCTGAGCCCCCCATCCCGAGTTAGCACCTGGGAAAATGAGCTAACTCTTCCACCCTCTTAGAATAAGTCTGCCTACCCATCTCCGTGTTACTCTCCTTCCTTTCTTACAGACTTTAGTACTTGGTTCCAGAGCCATCTCCAATCATCCTGATTCAATATCTGGCCACTGGACCCAGATGGTTCTGGAAGAGGAAGTGAGGCTGGTGACTTTGCATAAGCCCTCCTTTAGTTAAATCCAATTCACTTGCAAGTCTTAACATCGACTTTCTGATGCCATGGTCCTCTTTAAGAGACAAAAAACAACAGTACTTGGTGCATAGTCTTTCTTTACTGCTCTAGGAGTTCCTTTGAAAGCCTGATGAAGCCCATGCACCTCTCCTCAGTATAATATCTTAAAATTCCTTGTAAAATGTATAGGATTACAAAGGAAATTGTTAAAATGTAATGGGGCCCATTTTGTAGCAAGGGCTGTCATTGTGCGACTCAAAGGGAGACTGAATAACATCTCTAGTCTCCTCTCCCTCCAACCTTCTCCAAGGAAGGCTTTCATTCCTTCCACTAAGGAAAGTTGGAAGTTGGGGTCAGAGGTTACTCTGCTCTCAATAAAGAGGAGGGGTACCAGACTAGAATTATACCTTTCTGCTCCTTTAGGCATTGTTTGTCTAGAGGAAATGCGATCAGGTTCAATCTAACTTCTGATTGCTGTTTCTCTAAGGAAAATACGGACCTCAGGCTTTATATCCAAGGCTTGATCCCTTTCTCACCAAGTGCCAGTTCCACGATGAATACACAGAGTGAAGAGTAAAGAAATTCATTTATTCAAATCATAGCTAAACAGAATCAGAAGTATGCATAGCAGAATATATACAAGATGATACAGAATGAAGAACTCTCTGATTGGGTTCAAGGTAACTGAGGGAAAGAGAGAGAGAGAGAGAGAGAGAGATGATGATGATGATGATGATGATGATGATGATGATGTTGATGATGGAAACTGCCAACTCGTCTCACGTCTTCCTAGAATTTTTTCCTTCAGTAACCTGAAATGTGATTAGCTTCCTCCTTGAAGCATACCCAAACTGATTTGATGATAGAAGACTGAAAAGGACTGGAGTTCTCTCAATCTGGACAACTCTGCCCTTCAGACAGCATTGAGCATTCTCAATGAGGAGAGTCCCATACCAAGGGCTTTGAGATAGGGGTTATCTAAAAATATATTGAATATAAAAATATTGTTTTTAAAAACCAAGTCACAGACATCAGGTTAAGAATCTCCTTTCTAATCCAACCCTTGTTCTACTTCAACTTTTACTCTCATCCTTCAGCATTTCAGTGTATGTGTGGATATTCCCTCAAACTTCAATCTGAGATAAGAGCACCCAGTGTCATACCTTAGATTCACCCAAAACTGTTCCAGTTTTCTTAAAGCAGATCTGATCACAGTCTATCCTATTTCTCTTCCTCCTAATTGTTTTAATCTTCACTGCAACATTGTTATTATATCTCTCCCTATACCTCAAGTCTGTTACCCCTTGCTCTGACCTCTCTCTCTTCACAGTCTCAACCCATGGTTGACTATCCATAATTTTTCTACCCTGCTTTCCTTTCTACCTTGTCCTAACACCATTTATGACCTTAATTAGATTACTGATGTCAAATGACATCAGTCATTTCTGCTCATATTTCTGAGCTGCTAAATGCCAATATAACTGGCTCTACTATGCATTCAAATGTGCTGTAATTTATTGGTTACCAAAGAAGATTGAGAAAAGGTACCTTCCTTTATTGAAGAAGTAGAGACGGACAGGTGGAGAGTACTGCCGGTACTATTGGATATGTGGTGTGAGACATTGGTTGTTTTTTTTCTGAATTGTTGATTTTTCTTTTCTATTGTTAGTCTTTTTAAATTTGAATGTGCTATAAAGACAAAGGGGATCAATCAAAAAATTTAAATAAAGTCAATAGGGCCCTCACTGCTGCACAGCAAAACTTATTTTTCCTTAATTGACTCGCACTCCCACTCGGCAGCTGTCCCAAAGTTATTTTCTTTCCTCAAGCCCCCAATAATTTCTCCTCTCTGCTATTTCTTAGCAGATGTTCTCACCTCCTACTCCACTGAAAAAACAAAGTATATCTTCCATTAACTTCCTCTTCCATACCTCAAAGCCCTTCTATATTTTCACTCATTTCCTCCTCCTTTCCTCCTTTCTCTACGGAATAGGCTGCTCCTCTGCCCACCACCACCAATACCCTAAACTTCATTCTTTCCAACATTTTCTATTATTTCTTGCTCTCATCTTCAATTTCTCTCTATGGTTCTTTCCATTTGCTGTCAAATATGCTCTTTAAAACAAACAAAATCCCCTCACTTACATCTCCTTTCTTTACTACCACACTCCTAATACTGAATTGTCTACCTTCAATATCTCCACTTTCTCACCATTCACTCACATCTCAGTCTCTTGCAACTTGTCTTCCAGTCTTGTATTCTGTTGCAACTGCTCTCTTCAAGGTTACCAACAATCACTTAACTATTAAATTCAATGGACTTTTTTTTTAGTCCTTGTTCTTCCTTGGTTTATATACAAATTTTGGACACTATTGACCACCCTATCTTCCTGGACACTCTTTTCCCTTGGCTTCCATGGCCCTGCTCTCTTCTGTTTTACCACTCCTCAGTTTTCTTGGCTAGATTGTCCTCCACCTTCTGGTTCCTTTTAGTGGGAATCTCCCAGAGCTCTGACCTAGGCTCCTATCACTTTACTCTCTAGCGTAGTTCTTTTGTATATTTCATCCATCACATCTTATAGATTCAAGTATAATTTCTACTTATGACTCCAAAAGTGACATGTCTAGCCCCAGTCACCCTTCTGAACTACAGCAACTCACTGTCATCTGCCTGACTGTCTCTCTCCTACTTGATGTATGCTATGAATTTCATACTCAATATATCTACAGTGAAACTCATTGTCTTCCCCATTAAACCTGCTCCTCCTCCAAACTTCCTTTTTTCCACTGAAGGAAATACCAGTTGCCCAAGTTTAAAATCTCCAAGTTATGCTAGATTCTTCCTTCTCTCTCAGTACCACTCACACCTAGTGAACTACCTACAGGTGCAATAGTCATATCTCCAGCAGAACCATCCTCTCTATTCTCTATCAAAATCTTGAAACCTTCCCTACTGAACCACCCTGGGTTCTGATGGGCTAGTTTTTGGATTTGGGGCCTCCAAAACATGACCTAGTCAGGTCTATACCATATGGTTTCCACTCTGGCCATTTTCCCCCATTGGAATCTTGTAATTCACTCCTAGAAGCACAACAGCCTCTGAGAGGTCACCTTTGGCCTTACTGTATCTGATTCTGGTTTCTACAGCCCTTATAGGCAATTTCTCTACATTTAATAAGAGCAATGTGACAAAATATGTGCCATTTTTTCAACTTTTAAATTTTAATTTTTTTTTAAAGCTGACATATATCAGTAAGCATAAAATATACATACACTCTTTCCCTTTTTTCCCCCAATGTCTCTATTTTCATCAGGAATGACAGTGAACATTTGGATTCTAATGCCTTAGTACCTCAGGGAAATTTCTTAAAAAATTATTATATTATTTTAATTTTTCTAATTACATGTAAAGATAGTTTTCAATATTCATTTTTATAAGATTTTGAGTCCTAATTTTTTTCTCCCTCCCTTCTCTCCCCCTCTAAGATGGCAAACAATCTGATATAAATTATACACGCACACACTCTCTTTCAAGTTCCCTTTTATGTGTTTTCTTCTTTCATTAGAATATAAGCTCCTTGAAGATAGGGGTTGTTTTGCTTACACATATTTGTATCTCCAGCACTTAGCACAGTGCTTGGCAAATAAAAAAAAGGTTTACTATGTACTTTCTCTATCTTCTATCTGCCTATCTATCTTTCCATTTATCTATCCATCCCTTCTTTCCTACTTACATAGATGTCACCCTAATTCAGATTCTCATCACTTCTCACCTAGACTACAGTAATAACCTCCCAACTGGTCTTCCTTCCCCCAGTCTTTCTCTTCCTCAATACAGCCTACCGCAACTGCTAAAATAATCTTCCTAATACGTGGGTCTGATCATGTCTTTCTCAACAAGCTTCATTGGCTCCTGTAAAATACAAACTCCTCAGCCTGTCATTTAAGGCACTCCATAATTTGGGTCCCACCTACCTTTTCAGTCTCATTTCACACAATTCTCCTTCATTAACTTCATTTCAAGCAAACTGGACTCCTGACAAAATTAATAGCTCATCTCCTGCTTCTCTTCATTCGCACAAACAGATCCCCATGTATGCAGTGTTTCCTTCTATTACAACCTATTGACACTTCTGCCTTTCACCGCTTTGCCCTCTGCCCCCAGTAGACTGGAAGTTCCCTTGAAGGAGGGATTCTGTTTTTGTTTACTCTGTTTTTGCCCAGTGCTTTTCACCTAGTAAGGAATTTGATTAATCATGAATTGAACTCAATTGAATGTATAACCTGTGGTCCAGAACACCCAGTCTCTGTGCTTACAATAATAGGGTCTACCCCAAGTATCTTATCTCTTTGTATTGCTTTCATCCACAGTTGCCAGGGCAGCTAGGTGGTGTAGTGGATAGAACACCAGTGTAGGAGTCAGGAGGCCCTGACTTCAAATCTCACCTCAGACACTTTACACTCACTAGCTGTGTGACCTTGGGCAAGTCACTTAATCCCAAATTACCTCACCCAGGTCATCTCCAGTCATCCTGATGAATATCTAGTCACTGGATTCGGATGGCTCTGGAGGAGAAATGAAGCTGGTGACCTGCACAGCCCTCCCTCGCTCAAAACAAAGTTAAATGCAAGTCATGTTGTTATTTCTCTGATGGCATGGTCTTCTTCGACAATGAAGGATGAACACACACAGCCACAGTTGCCTCTGGAAATTTCAGAATATAGTTCAAATATAGCTGGTATCTAACTCTTCATAAAATCTCCGGAACCACATGTGGCTTTGAAACCAACTTCATCCCTTTTGCAGGCACTCAGCACCTTAGTGAAGCTTAGGATTCTTTCCTCATCCTAATGCATACACACACACACACACACAGAAAAAGTGCCTAGGCTTGACTGAAGCCTGTTTAACGTTTTGTATGTCTTATATTGTTTATAATTATATAATTTTATAATCTTATAATGTTTTGCATATTATTCCCCCATCCCCAACTCCTCAATGCCAGGAATTGTGCTTTTGCCCTTTTTTATCACTAGCACTTAGCACAGTGCCTGGCACATAGTAAGAACTTAATAAATGTTTATTGACTGACTGAATAATAGCTATTAAAATCCAGAATCTACATAAAAAGCAACTTAGAAAGAGACCTTCAAATCTGTCACAAAATGTTAAATCAAGATTTTAAAAAGGAAGCAAGTATATAATAGAGATTTGTAGTTTCAAATATGATCCTTTTTTATTCTTGTTTATATATAGCAATGTTAATATTAATCACCTTCAACATAACCAAAAATTTTGAGAATTAAAAATTTTTAAATGAAACATTCAATTACATTGCTCTCACTACAGTGTTATTGATGACACTTGTTTAGTGAGAGCAAAACGACATTTTGTAACCTTAATAAATAAAATACAAATTACTTTGTGTTTTATAATGCATATAATTCATTAGCTCAGGAGTATACATACATATATATATACATGTACACACTATATATGTATATATAATTTATATATATATAATTTATGTATATATAATTTATAATATATATTATATATAATATAATATAATATAATATAATAATTATAATATAATGTGTATATATGTATATATATTTATATATAATTTATGTATATATGTATATATAATTTATATATATATAATGTATATATAATTTACAGCTTAAAAATGAAAACAGGAGTAGACAACTGTATATATCATAAAAATATACATTCAAAAAGCTAGATACTCTAGAAAGTGGCTACAATCAGTCATGCAAGCATTTATTAAATAACTGGTAGGCATTATGGAAGGATCTGGGCTATCAGGACAAAAATGAAATCATCTCTGCTCTAAAAGCTTATATTCTACTGGGGAGACAACATATCCATAAATTAGTACAAAGTCTATTTGAAGTAAATACAAGGTAAAAATTTGGGGAGAAATATATTAGAAGCTGTGGAGGAGGGGAGGAATTAAGAAAGGCTTCAGCTAGAAGGTAAGCAGAGTTTTGAAGGAAGAAAGAAATTCTAAAATGTAGAGGTGAGAGAGGAGTGTATCCTAGGCATAGATTACAGCCAATGCAAAGGTGCTGAGACAGGACATGGAGCATCATGTCTGATCAACAGCAAGCAGAGCAGTTTGGCTGGTCTTGTGTAGGAAGGGGAGTGTTAATTTTGGAAAGGTACGTTGGGGCAAAGTTGTGAAGGACTTTAACAACTAAAAAGGGAAGTTAATGTTTGATCCTAGAGGTAACAGGGGTCCATTGAAGTTTGTTGAGCAGAGAAGTGATGTAATCAGATAAGTGATTTAGTAAAATCACCAGCAGTTCTATGAAGAACAAATTGAAAAGGGAGAGAACTGAGGCAGGGAGAGCAAGTGGGAAGTTACTGTTATTATAATAATTGAGGCAAGAGCAGAGCAGGTCCTGAATTAGGGGATAGTGTTGTATGATCGAGGACCAATAACATCACTAGAGTGGTCTTGTTTTAAAAAATAAATTTATTTATTTTTAGTTTTCCACATTCCGTTCTATAAGTTTTTTTAATTTTCTCCACCTTCTTCCCTTCCCCTCCTCCCCAAGATGGCTTGCAGTCTATAGAGTGAAGTCTTGACTTGGTATGAATTGGATTTAAGTAAGGGAGAGTGGAGCAAAGTCCTCAGCCTCACTCTCTCCTTCAGAGTCACTGAAGTACAGTGGCAAGACGTAAGTCAAGACAACTGGTGATTTTGGTCCAGGGTGCAGTGGATAACTTGACCTTTCTAAATTAAGGTCTTTCAGAAGCCTGAGTTTCTTTGAGACAATGCCCACTCAATGCATGAGGAGAGAAGGGCACAGTGATTAGGAATGTGGCCTGATAGAGAGTGAGGAATCAGGGATAATGTCAAGGTTGTAACCTGGTTAACTGAAAGATGGTTGTGCTCTCTAGAGAAAAAAAGGAAGTTCAGAAGCCAGTGGTTAAGGGTGAGTTTCATTCTGGACATGTTGAGTTTTAGATGCTTATGAGGCATTAGTTTGAAATACTGAATTAGTCAGTTGGAGATGTGTGACTAGACTTTAGGACAGAGAATTTTTTTTTCAGCACTCAGCCTTTATTTTTGTTATAGAATCACACATATTCAGTGTTCTCTTAGACCTTGTTGAAATCAGTAATATCAATGCTCTACACAGAATCTTCAAATATGGTAGACTCCAGGATACTTATGCCCATCTTATTATCCTCTACCATACAACTTTTGACTGTCATATCCCATGAGCACCAGTTTCCCCAGACAAGTTTATCCAGATAGATGGAGTGGAAATATTCCTTCACTTTTACCATCTCTTTTTCATCACTCCAAGATTTGGTATGCTTAAGAGTGAAAGACTTAGCAATAAGTCCTGGGTTCTTGGGCTTCTCTATATATCATCAAAATCATTCCCCAAACTCTGCCACTTTCTTACATTTTTCCTCATTATCATTGTTAAACAGGTCAGTATCATCATCTTCTTCTTGTGGTGTGGCCATCTTCACAGCAGGTAATGAGGTGAAAAATTCCATTTTTTGCATAGGGGAGACATGCTGAGAACAAGAAGCCAGAGGCCAGTAGGAAGAAGAACATTTCTTCTGCATGTATAGCTGTTTCTAGCTTGGAGATGGTAAATGAAAGATCTTAAATCTCACTCCAAAGCTCTGATTCTCTACCTCTAGGTTGGCAATTCTGGTGACCAGGTCTCTGAGCTGGAGACCCTCCATTAGGGCCTCTGGAGGCACTAGTGCTTATTTCAGGCCAGAAATTTCTGCACATTCTCTTCAGTTCTGGCAAATCACAGAGAACCACAATGGCACAAATCTGGTGAGAGGAACCAATCAGAGAACCATTCATCTGATTGTAGAATTCTCTCTTTGCATTATCAATAAATTTGTCAAATAAGATCTCATGCACCAGGAAGTTAGCTGTTATCTTCATTCCCTGAATAGGTAGGATAGCTGTTGCTATTTGTCACAATAAGGAGACCACCCTAATCAGCAGATGTGAACTCTTTGTCATGCAAAACAAGGTGTCAAACATGTCTCAGATTGACTACAACACTAATTGGGAAATAGCTAACAAAATAAATAAAAATACAATAAAACATAGATAACAATAATATATAGTTTTCTAAGTTACCATACATCCACTGGGATCCTTCTATATGGACTAGGGATCCCAGTTTCTCTTTGATATTATTGATAATTATGACCACTAAGATATACATCACTGGATTTAGAATACAAGCTCATTCACAAGACATCAGAACGTAAATGGCAGAAAACACAAATAGTATCATCTCATAGGGGAGAAAAAATTTAGAAGAAAATAAATCTTCAGAAAGTTTAGCATGAAATGTAAGTTAGGTCATCTCAAAAATATTTGAAGACAAAACTAGAACAACAAAATAAATGCAACAGATTTCCAAGCATTTCAAAATTATCTATTCTTCTCATCAATGGTAAGTAGAACCACTATCTCTGGACCTTCCTGATCGAGAACTTGACATTCTCTCAGTTCAGTGTACTTGGTGATATACATCATTTTGCAAGCTCCAAGTTTCTTCATGTTCTCTCCAAGACAGAGGCATGCTGGATTCCTTGAGGAAATTAGTGGAGGATCATAATTGTGCCAAAAATATATCACATATCTTCCAGGGCTCAAAATTCCCAGCTCCATCCAATATGGGTAATCAACATAGAACTCAGAGCATCCTAATATTGCTAGTTGAACACAGATTAGGGGTGCCCACCTCTGTATGTTGCTTAATTTTTAAAATTATGAAAATGTTAATTATCTTCCAAAATACATCATCCTTCAGATTCTCCAAAAAATTACTATTTTCTGGAGAAGAGAGTTGTTTTTTCAGATGACTTAAAGCTTTTTAACCTTTTTTTTTTTTTTTTTTATGACAATGAACCTCTAAGGGAGCTGTCTGGTAAACCTATGGACCTTTTCTTAAATTAATGTTTTTAAATGCATAAAAATAAAATATATAGAATTACAAAGGAAACCAATCATTGAATATAGTTACCAAAATAAATTTTTAAAATATGTTCACAGACCCTCTAGGTTAAGAATCCCTGTCTTAAAGTAACATATTCTAGGAGGTTACAAAAATAAGACATAAACTGAATTACAGTTATGCTTCCTTGGTGGACTAGGGCTCAAAACTGGGCATTCCCAAGTGTGTGATAGCAAGAACATAGTGCTGAAAGAGATTTTTTAGTCTAGAAATCAAAGAAGGGCTTCAAGTACAAATCCAAATAAAAACTATAATGATAAGCTCAAAGCCTGATCGAGAATCAGTGTACTGAGGATTAGGAAGTGAAAGTGGAAATGTCATCAAGAGGCAAGATAAAATATTGAAGCCCATATATGAATTCAGCTAGAACAGGGTTCTTAGCCATGAAATTTACAAAGAGGTTGCCAAATAAGTTGTGTGCACAAGGTTTATTTATTAAAAAAAATATTTGCTTAGGTATTTATATATGAACCTACTATTTATGACATGAAGTTACAAAAGGGTCAGTCAACCCCATTCAAATATAGTCAGTCCTTGATAGTCCCTGTCACCCATAATTACTACTGCTTTAATTCTCAATTTTTCCCAGTTCTCTAAGTGGAATTTTGCTTTAGGTTATACCCTGAAAGCTCTGGAGAGTCATATTTGAAGACACAACTGGGGACCATAAATTACCAAGGGATCTGTATCTGAGTCCACAAATTCTATAAATACAACCTCTGAACACATAGTGACATATATCCCCTTAGTTTGCAGACAATTAATACCTTAAATCTTTCTTCTCTAATTTGTAACACAAATCACTCTAGACTGTCTGTACTATGTTCTCCATATAGTTTATACTCTACTTTCAACATATTTTGTCATAAAAATGCTGGAGCCAGATTCCAACCATATTGACTCTTCTGATTACCAGCACCAGGAAAAGGTCCTGATGCTTTCTTATATCCTAGGAGGCAATTCAGAACCTCATGCCAGTTTCAAGACTTCCCCCTGGGTATACAACTACCACTTCTTCAAAGTTTTTTCTCTACCACTTGATGTGTTGGATGAGGAAGTTATTCTGGTGCTAGATCTAAAGGAACTAAAACTTAGTTGCAAACTCTATTACTAGCTTTTAAGTTTATTGATAACATATAAAGCAATGGTGCAAGTCCATACAAAATTGACAACCCATAGATCATGGTGTTATACACATAGATAAAGAATGAAGGGATACTTTTGCTAATCCACTTTGCTATTCACCCAGAACCTCAGCTGTCCTTTCTGGCCTTGTTTCCTAAGCATGAGCAACAGAATCAGTAGTTCCAGGAAATAAGGCCAAAGAGAACTGAAAAATTAGTCCAGAAGAACAAAAAAAGTCTTCCTCTAAACTTAGGATAAACAATGTATACTCTTTTGAAAATAGAGAAAAATTCAATGAGAATAGTGCAAAGTTAGGTGGGAAAAGGAGGTATATTGATTGAGGAATACAATGCTAGGAGAATTAGTGAGGCTTGGCAACCAAATAAGTTTTTTTTAAATATTCTAAGAAGGCTAAAATATTAATGGATAATTTAGTGTAGTTCATTGTATTGAGCATGTGTTTGCCATTATTCTACCTACAAATATCAAAGTATCCCATGGGAAAGAAATTTTCCCAGAATCCTTCATGGGTAGCAATGCAATAACCTCCCCAAAGTCCTTTGCTGTAATATCAAGTTCAAAACAAAATAAGATAAGCTTTATTCCATGCCAAGTACATTTTAAATACAATACTGATATTCACTCACAGGTGCTGATAGAATTCCTTTTAGAATCAAAGGCTTTGGACTCCGCCAAAGTGTTTCTATCTTCCTCCTCCTCACTCTAAGAGCCTAGCCTGCCCAGGTTGCATTGACTAGGACATGGTAATGGTACCTTGGTGCCAGAAAAGGAAGTCAGAAATACTGGCTAAACTAGACTACGTACGCACAAAACACATAATACTGAAGGAAATAAGGGATTGATTGTAAGATATTTCAAAGAGCAAATGACAAGAAACAAATAGAGAGGGGTGGAGCCAAGATGGCGGAGTAGAAAGACTCATGTATGCTAGCTCCGAACCCACAGCCCATATATTTCCTGCAAGAAGAACTCCCCACAAATTCTGGAGCACTGCAAGGTGCACAGAAACACAGTGGAAAAGATTTCCGTTCCAGAGAGCCCTGGAGAGCCATCCCCAGGAGTCCATCATGCTCCAGACAGCAGAGTCCACCCCTGTGCTGCCCTGGCCATGCGGCCCCAGAGGAGCAGATCCGAGCAGGCTTCAGGGACAGAATCTCTGGCGGCCGGGAAGGTCCCTCCACCCACAGGCACTACAGGTCAGTGAGAGAGATGTCTGGGCTGGCCGAGAGGGTGTCTCGGTGACTCAGGCCCCCTTGGGAAGCAGCAGCGGAGGGAGCACCAGAGGCAGCAGCGGCCTGGGACTCCCAGAGCAGACAGGAGCTCCATTACTGAAGGTCTCTGCATAAAGCCCCTGAGGGAACTGAGCCTGGGAGGCAGCCCTGCCCCCACATGAGCACCAGAACTTAAGCTCACATTGAATAGCAGCCACACCTGCCCAGGAAAGCCCATTTGAATCTCAGACCCCAAGCACTAGCTGGGCGGATCTAGGCGGGGGTGGACAGGAATCTCAGAAGTCAAGTAACTGGCTGGGAAAATGCCCAGAAAAGGGAAGAAAAATAAGACTATAGAGAGCTACTTTGAGGTGGTACAGATGTTCCCACCTTTCAATTCTGATGACAAGGAACTATTCTTACCATCAGGGAAAGACGTGGAGGGCGGGGCCTCTGTATCCCAGACATGCCAGGTGGATGTCCGGTGGGCTCAGGCCATGGAAGAGCTCAAAAAGGATTTTGAAAATCAAGTTAGACAGGTGGAGGAAAAACTGGGAAGAGAAATGAGAGAGATGCAAGAAAAGCATGAAAAACGGGTCAATACCTTGGTAAAGGAGACCCAAAAAAATGCTGAAGAAAATAACACCTTGAAAAATAGGCTCACTCAATTGGAAAAAGAGGTTCAAAAAGCCAATGAGGAGAAGAATGCTTTCAAAAGCAGAAATTAGCCAAATGGAAAAAGAGGTTCAAAAGCTCACTGAAGAAAATAGTTCTCTCAAAATTAGAATGGAACACATGGAGTCTAATGACTTTCTGAGAAACCAAGAAATCACCAAACAAAACCAAAAGAATGAAAAAATGGAAGAGAATGTGAAATATCTCATTGGAAAAACAACTGACCTGGAAAATAGATCCAGGAGAGACAATTTAAAAATTATGGGACTACCTGAAAGCCCTGATCAAAAAAAAGAGCCTAGACTTCATCTTCCATGAAATTATTGAGGAAAACTGCCCTGATATTCTACAACCAGAGGGCAAAATAAGTATTAAAAGAATCCATCGATCACTGCCTGAAAGAGATCCAAAAAGAGAAACTCCTGGGAACATTGTGGCCAAATTCCAGAATTCCCAGCTCAAGGAGAAAATCTTGCAAGCAGCTAGAAAGAAACAATTCCAGTATTGTGGAAATACAATCAGGATAAATCAAGATCTAGCAGTTTCTACATTAAGGGATCAAAGGGCGTGGAATAGGATATTCCAGAAGTCAAAGGAACTAGGACTAAAACCAAGAATCACCTACCCAGCAAAACTGAGTATAATACTTCAGTGGAAAATATGGTCTTTCAATGAAACAGAGGACTTTCAAGCATTCTTGATGAAAAGACCAGAGCTGAAAAGAAAATTTGACTTTCAAACACAAGAATGAGAAGAAGCATGAAAAAGTAAACAGCAAAGAGAAGTCATAAGGGACTTACCAAAAGTGAACTGTTTACATTCCTACATGGAAAGACAATATTTGTCACTCTTAAAACTTTTCAGTATCTGGGTAGTTGGTGGGACCACACACACACATACACACACACACATACACACACGTACACGCATGCATGCACACACACATACACCCATGCACGCACATACAGAGACAGAGAGCACAGAGTGAATTGAATATGATGGGACCATATCTTAAAAGAAATTAAGGTAAACGGTGAGAGAGAAATGTAGTGGGAGGAGAGAGGGTGAAATGGAATGGGGTAAATTATATCTCATTCAAGAGGCAAGCAGGAGACTTTTTAGTGGAGGGAAAAAGAGGAGAGCTGAGAAAAAAACCTGAAGTTTACCCTCATCACATTCGACTAAAGGAAGGAGTAAAATGCACACTCATTTTGGTATGAAAACCTATCTTACAATACAGGAAAGTGGGAAGGAGATAAGCAAGGTGGGGGGGATGATGGAAGGGAGGGCAATGGGAGGAGGGAGCAATTTGAAGTCAACACTCGGGGAGGGACAGGGATCAAAAGACAGAATAGAAACAATGGGGGGCAGGATAGGATGGAGGGAAATACAGTTAGTCTTACACAAAACAACTGTTACCGAAGTCATTTGCAAAACTACACAGATATGGCCTATATTGAATTGCCTGCCTTCCCAAAGGGAATGGGTGGGGAGGGAGGGATGGGGAGAATTTGGAACTCAAAGTTTTAGGAACAACTGTTTAATATTGTTGTTGCTACTAGGAAATAAGAAATACAGTTAAAGGGGAATAGAAAGTCATCTGGCCCTACAGGACAAAAGAGAAGATGGGGACAAGAAAAGGGAGGGATGATAGAAGAGAGGGCAGATTGGTGATAGGGAAAATTAGATTGCTCGGTGTATTGGGGTGGGGGGAGGGGATAAAAGGGGAGAAAATTTGGAACCCAAAATTTTGTGAAAATGAATGTAAAAAGTTAAATAAATAAATTTTTATTTAAAAAAAGAGAAACAAATAGAGAGGGGAAAAAATAACTTACGACATTATTACCAAAAAAGTGACCAAGAAGGCAACAACAAGTAATGATCCATATGACTACTTTCCATATTTATATAACATAAGAACAGTTTACACATATATATTTGATGAAAATCAAAGGAAAATCCAAAGAAGGAAATAGGCAGGCTTTTGTAGATGACTATATAGCAGACTATATCCTCAAAGATTCTGCCATCTTTAATTATTTTTAAAAAGCATTTGATTCTATAGAACAAAGTTTATTCTAAAATCTCTTACCAGTAATATGTCGCACTTGTAGGGTAGAATGAGACCAGGATCTGGGGTCAGAGAACCTAGCTTCACACTCAGCTCTGCTCATTCTTGTCACTGAGATTTCAAGTGAATTACTTACTCTTTATGAAACTATTTCCTCACTCCTTCATGTTCTAGATAAAGATAGGTAGCAGATAATTGGAAATATGTGCTTAGAGCTCTGAGAAGAAGTTGGCAGGACGGATATTAATCGGCAAGTCATCTGCATCCATGTGATCATGAAAGCCATGGGAATAGATGATATTGCTAAGGGATAGACTAGAGTGGAGAGAGAAGAGTAAAGGCTTAGAACAGAACCTAGGAAAATACTCACATAGAAGCAGGAGAATGAGAAACCATCAAAAGAAATGGAGCAGAATTTGGAGAGACAGAAGAAGCATGAGAGAACAGGATCACAGGGGATGAGGGAGGAGAAGGTACTAAGTGGAGAGGCAGATGAATGGGAAATAATTGATAGATTTATAGTCAGTAGGTTTTGAATCCTAGTTGTTACACAAGTAATTATAGCTTAGAATGTTAGTGGAATGAATTTACCCATAAAATGGAAACTGATAGCAGATTAAAAATTTGAATTCAACAATATGTTGCTTTAAGGAAATGCTATAAAAATGAGAGATACACACAGAGATAAAATAAAAGGCTGAAACAGAATATATTATGTTAAAAAAAAAAGCAGAGGTAGTAATCACAATCTCAGGCAAAGTTAAAGCTAAAATACATTTAAACAAAAAAGAAAATAGGAAAACTACACCGTGTCAGCAATATTATTCAATATTATTTTAGACCATTTGAAACAACTAGACAATATAAAATACTTGAGAATATAGCTGCCAAAGTAGGCACAGGAACTATATGAACATAAACATAAAATATGTTTTATACAAATAAAGCCACATCTAAATAACTGGAATAATATTTATTGTTTTGGGGTAGGTAAAGCCAATATAATAAAAAAAATGACAATTTTACTTAACTAATCTATTTATTCAATGTTATCTCAATAAAATTACTAAAAAGAAATCTTACTGAGTTAGAAAATATAAGAACAAAGTTCATTTGGAATAACAAAAGGTCAGGAACTTAAGAACTTCAAAGAAACCAGGAAAAAAGATGTAAAGGAAACAGATTCAGCAGTATCATACCTTGAACTATTATAAGGTTAGAGCATTTTTGAAGTGTAAAATGGTGTGATGGCAAGTAAAATAGGATCTTTTGCTCTTTTTGTTTTAGTATAATCAAGTGCCTCTGATTGAATCTCGCCTTTATCAATCAAGTCTTTACTAGGAGTAAAGTATAGAAAGTTAAAAAAAACTAGAAACAGTATATGTATTTGTATTGTTAATTATTTTAATATGATTAAAGATCTTCCCCATCTATTAATGGTCCTGCCTATTAAGGGAAGATTTGTGGGAAGGCCCATGCCTTTTATTAATGGGGCACTGGTTCTCAAGGGTTGTGATGGCCTCTGGCTCTAAAAAAGGTATAAATACTCCAAGTTGACATTTTTCTTTGGGATTTACTGACTGGAAGTGTTTGTTTGGCCAGATGAGGACTCTAGGAAGCTGCAAAAGGAGCCCCCTGGTTTTGAAAACCCAGATGTCCATGCTTCCCTCTCTGAAAACTATGATCAGACAGTTGGACCTGTCTGTTGATGGTCAGGCAGAGGAAGTCATATCTGTTGATCTTTGATTTCTCTGTATTTTCTTTGAAGTTCAGAGTGCTGACTCCCCTGAGCTAGCTGAATGATATATGTGCTTGGTTAAAGGAATGATACATGTGTTTGATTAAAATGACTGTTAACCCTTTGAAAGTTGCTTTCCTTTTATGAAGGAAGATCTAAGAAGCTCTGATAGTAGGCTGCTCCTGTGTATGTTGGGGTGCTTAGTTACAAATGTGTAATTTTGATTACTTAAATTAAAATTTTCCTGTATAAATAAAACCTATGCAGCCAAGAATAGAAGGAATGCAGATAGTTGGGGTGGGGGCAACTTTCATAGACAGTCTTTCAGATAAGATGTGATTGGGTTGGAATGTTACTGTGGTGTAGGAAATGATGAGCTGGCTGATTTAGAAAAACGTGACTTGGACATATGAAGAAAGATACTATCTGCAATCAGAGAAACTAATGACAAGTGAAAATAAACATTTTATATAGAACAGCCTTACCTATAAGAGTATGAGTATATATGTGTACATTTATAGATATCTATGTGTATATACATATATGTATATATGTGTGTGCATATACATATACATATATATGGATATATATATCTCCATGTTTAGGGCAGTGGGGGAGGGGAGGAAAAAAGAAAGTAAAAAGTACGCAGCAGAGAACAAAAGAAAACCTAGAGGGAAGCAAAGAAAAGCTGAGCAGTTTTGAAAATAATGTGTAGTATTTATTCAATAGAGTTTCTTGAAATGGAAATTTATTGTTTTATACTGAATCCCCTTATGTTCTGCTGTGGACATGGCAATTCTTTTCTTACTTTGTATTTAAGTTTAAAACATTTTATTTAAAAAAATTATTGTAGAATTTAAGAACTGCTGGGAAAATTAAAAAGTAGCCTGATTAAAAAAAAATTAGGCTTAGACAAGCATCTTATACTATCTATGGCCTGAATGTTAAAGACAATATCATTAAGAATTAGGAGAGCAGCAGATCATATAAGCTATGGATAAGATATAAAATCTAAACCAAGTAAGGGATAGAGGAAATTATAAAAGACAAAATAATTTTGATTACATGGAATTAATTTTTTTTGCACAAATGAAATTAATGTACCTAGAATAAAAAGAAAGTGGAGAAGGGCTGGTAATTTTTATATCAAATATATCTAATAAGGATTCGGTATCCAAAGTATATAAGATCAGCAGATGAGACCAAAAACCAATCCCCAATAGACAAATGGCCAAAGTCCATTAAAAAATTCTCAAAATAGGTGTAGATTATCAACAACCACAAGAATGATCCAAATCACTAGTGATAAAAGATATGCAAATCAAAACAATATTCAAATTGACACCTAGCATATTAGAAAAGGTGACAAAAGATGGGAATAGTTAATGTTGAATGGGTTGCATTAAGAGAGGCACACTAAAACATTGTTGGTGGAGATGTGTATTGGTATAGCTATTCTGGAAAGTGATTTAGAATGATGCCAATAAAAGTAACTAATATGACCACACCCTTTCAACCTAGAGATTCTACTGTCAGGTATATATCCCAAAGAAATGACTAACAAATCCATCTACACCAAAATATTTATAGCAGTACTTTTGTAGTACAAAAAATGATTGGATGGTAAATTTGGATTGAAAAAACTTCAAAGGAGGAGAGATTATAGAGTGACAACGGTAGTGGGAGAGTCTGAAAGTGACAATGGGGAGCAAGTATTCTAATGGCCTACATATGACCATAAGTGAAACTGCAGAGATAAGGAGAAGATGGTCCTGCTATATACTCTGTTCTTGTATTATAAACTCTATATTTAGTTCTGAGCACTGCAGTTTAGTTTAATAAGCCAGAGAATATCCAGTGGAAGACAGGATGGTAAATGTCCTTGAGTCTATGCTATATGAAGACTAATAGAAATAACTGGGGATATTTAGATGGAAGAAGATAGAATTTAGGAGGGGAAGGTACTCATAGTAGAAGAGGGATTAGATTTATTCTGTTTATCCTCAGAGGACATGGGGTAAGCTGGGTGGCACAGTAGATAGAGCACCAGACTACAGTCAAAAAGACTTGAGTTCAAAACCAACCTCAGACACTTACTAGTTGTATAACCCTGGGCAAGTCACTTAGCCCTGTATGGCTCAGTTTCCTCACCTGTCAAATGAGCTGGAGAAGGAAATGGCAAAGCATTCCAGTGTCTGTGCCAAGAAGACCCCAAATAGGGTCACAAAGAGTCAGAAACAACTGAACAACCACAACCCCAGAGAGCAGAATTGGAAAGCATAGGTAAAAGGTACAAACTTAGACTTGATATCAGTAAAACTATCCTAATAGATCTATTTAAAAGTGAAATGAGCTGCCTAGGAAACTAGTAGGTTCCTTCTTCCCAGAGTTCTTCAAGGCAGATGTTGGAAGATCACTTGTCAGGTATGTTGTACAAATGATGAGTTAGAAAAATGGCCTCCAAAGTCCCTTCTAACTATGAAATGTTTTGAATCTGTGAAAAGGTAGATGGAATGATTCTTATATTTGAATAAGTGAATTGTGGCAGAAGACTATATCTACCTTCTCAGTCCTCCCTCTCATGGCACGCATAAATCAAAATGTACTCTCTGGAAAAAGGATTTGTATAGACACCAAATGACCTTCTTACATGTTTAGACTGAATGTTTTTCTGCTTAGTTACGGTGCTGTTGAGAATATTGTCTATGTTTTCCTTCCATGACCTTACTTGATTGAGCATGACATTTCCTATGTCCTGTTTATCCTCATTCCTTCATATGTGTCCTTGAGTCTATTGCTTTTATTCACAATTTTTTTCCTTTTCTGCTTTGGCTGTAAAGAATAGCACCTTTCCAGTATTTTTTCTCGATCCTTCACCTCTTTTGACCTTGTCACAGAATCCTCATACTTTATACTAAGAATAGACAAGAGAAAGTAGTGTTTGCTCACTGGAAGATCAAGAAGATTGAAATTTTTCAGACTAAAGAAATAAAAAGCCTACAATGCAGGCTTTTTGCTCAAGAGTTTTGGATGTAAAGTATTCATTTTTGGGAAGTTTGTTTTTATTTCATTTTATCTGCTAACTTAATTTTAGTTAATCCAATTGTGTTTCTAAAGATCGTTTTCATATCTATGAAATATATATATACTAGTCAAAGTAGCAACTCTACATTATGGAGGTTGTCCTGTGCTGCCTACTGGTGAAGAAAACAAAGCTGGCTCCAAACAAAAATTCTTGTTAATGAAATAAAAGGTTTAAAATAACAGCTTTCTAAGAGGTAGCCACATCATTCAAATCATAAAACAAAGTGAATATTTTCCATGATTGTCGTATTTTAAAAGTTTTCTATCACTTTCTTTCTGGAAAATGCTGTTTTTTCTAAGCTTTCACTGTTATCCCTGAAAAAAAGAGGTAGTTTAACTTTAGACATGACGGCGAAGTTCTTTGAAGATTCCGTTTAGACAATAATATAAATAAGAAGAACACTAATGAAGGCGAAGTAAAGAAGAGTAATCATGATGTCTAACCAGGATTCTCGGGCAGCAGTGAAGATATTCACCTTCCTTTTAATAGTAAGGCAGGATGGCATCGGGCAGAATGTTGCAGATTCAGACATGAGGTCAGTGTTTGGTTGCGTTTCTTTATTGTTTTATTTCCTAATTCTTTTATTATAACAGAGATCTCCTTGGGTATGAAGAGGAGATAGGGCTGGAATTATTGTATTGTAAAAAAAAGGCATCCATCTCACCTTTAACACACTCCAACCGTGAGCCTCAGGAGGTTATTTAACCCCTCAGTGCTCTAGACAATTCTCTAAGACTGTAAGGTGAAGAGCCGATACATGAGTAGAGGTAATTCCTCAGCAGGAACTTCCCATGCCAATGAAATCACAGTTCTCTTGACTTCATCTTTCCAGATACTTTCCAGAGATCTGATCCAGGACACCCATCTGTAGATGCCATCTACCCACCTTCCACCCTGTCATGGCCTCAGGGTTTTCTCCAGTGCTCTAGAGGCCCTTTCCAGACCACATCTACTTCCAATGGACAACTCCTGCCTCCTGTTTGGATTCCCCCATACTATACCTCAGTCTGCGATGAGGTAGGCCTGTTAAGGTTTCTTAGGATATATCACCACTTACCACAAGGTAGGACCCAAGAAAGGTTTTGAACAGTGTAAGCCCTTATATCTCTCAAAAGGTTTCTCTTCTATCACTGATACAAGGCCTGAACTAATTTCTCAGTGGTTAGTATACCTCCACTTTCTCATTCTCTCCCTATCCCAATGATTCTAAACCTTCAAGATGTTGCTATCCAAACCCCACTTCCCATTTTCCACAGTCCACTCCCTTATTCCCATATCCTTCAAACTGCCCTCCCTCTTCCCACCCCCCACAATGTCCCAGGGTAGTCTTTCCTCAGATCTCCTGGCCTCTTCCACTCTGTGCTCTGGAATGTCTACTCCATAATCAACACCCTTATTTTCATTTTGAAATTCTTCTTTTCTCATGCTCCCTCACTGAGACCTGGCTCTCTGTGGATGAAGCTGATTCCTTGGATACTTTTCCCAGTACTGTTTGCCCTGTCACTTATACCCCCCCCATTCATTGGTCATGGTAGGAGATTAAGAATACTCCTTGCTCCTGAATGTCACTTCCATATTCTCCCTCTACCACTGTCACTTTGTGGCCTCTCCTCTGTTGAATCACTCAGTCTAACTTTGTTACCCAATCAAGAATTTAATAACTCTCATCTCCCAAATGCTAGTGCATTTTCATTTCTTCTTCAATGAGTTCAATGCCTGGTTCACAGTCTTTTCCTCCACTCCAACTGCCATCCTCATACGGGGGACTTCAACATACGTGTTGACACTACCTCAAGTACCCATCTTCCTATTTCCTTAATCTACTCAATATTCATAATCTACTCCTTCACCCTAACTCAACTACACACAGAAATGGTTGCTCACTCCCTTGATCTCATCCTCACCCACAAATGTGACACTTCCATGTGCATAAACTCCTAATGTTCTTTATCTGATCACAATCTTTTGAGATATTTCTCAACCTTCCCTCTGCTTTAGGCCGTATGATACGGTTTTTCACCATGACTTCTAATCTTTCCACCCTTCATATTCCTCTCTTCTCCACATCAACCCCTTGATGATTCAGTTCAACTCTATACTGTCTTCTAGATTTAAGACCCTTTGACCCCTTATCCTTGCCAAACTTCAGCTTTGGACTATTCTCATCATTCAGTGTGCCTGTTGGTGGGACTCTTCTCCTTGGCAAGGTAAACCCCTCTACAGGCACCCTAGATTCCACTGCATCTCCTCTTCTCCAGTAAATTGTCCCCTCTATCTTCTCCAGAGTCAACAATCTTCAGTGTCTCCATATCTATTAGCTGCTTCCCTGCTGCCTACAAATACACCCCACTGCTGTCTCCATCCTTAAAATACCCTGATTTAACCTGTCCATCCTGATTAGCTATAGTCTGAAATCTCTTCTCCCCTCCATGGCTAAACAGTGAGAAAGCTTTCTACACATTCCCTTTCCTCCTACTCTCTTCTAGACTTTCGATAATATAGCTACCTACCTCATCATGCAACTGAAACAAAGCTGTCAGTGCTCCTGTAATTATCAAACCAAATGTTTTTCTTTTTCCATTTTTTTATCCTTCCTGACCTCTCTACAACTTTTGACATTGTTGATCAGCATTTAATCCTGGAAAGTCTCCTCTCTATGTTTTTGGAATTCTACTCTCTCTCGGATCTCCTCCCATCTAACTGCTCTTACTCAGTCTCCTTTGCTGGCCCTTAATGTAGTTCAGGACTATTCCAAGCCCTCTTCTTATCACCTTCTATATTATCTTGTTTGGCAAATTCAACAGTTTGCATAGATTTCTAATGATCATTTCTATGCAGAGGATTCCTAGATGTTCAATCCATGTATCTCTCCTGAGTTCTGGTCTTATATCAACAACCTGCCTCTTGTATATCTCTAACGAGATGTTCCTTTTGTAACTCGAACTCAACCCATCCAGAACAGAATTCATCTTTCCCTTTAAACCCTCTCATCTTCCCAACTTCCAGTTATTACTGAGAGTACCACTATCTCCAAAATCACCCAGGCTCGTCACTTAGGGGTCTTTATCAAATCCTCACAATTCACCTCACATGTCCAATTGTTGTTTTGTCATTTCTGCCTTCCCATCACCCTTGTAACGCATCCCCTTCTCCTGCTCACACAGCCCATACCCTAGTGCAGGGCCTCATTTCTTCATGCCTAGAGAATTACAAAAGAAGTCTCTCCCCACTCTAAATCATCTTCCACTCAGCCCCTAAGTAATCTTTCTAAAGCACAAATCTTCTTTAGTGAATTTTTAAAAATTAAATGTATTTTCTCTCCCTACCATGCTTCACCACATAAAAAAAAGAAAGATCTTTGTAACAAACGTACATAGTTAAGCAAAACAAATCCTCACTGATTTCTCATTTTATACCCTGAGGCCATCACCTTCTGTCAGAAGTGGAGAGCATGCTTTTCAACATTCATCCTCTGGAATCATGGATTTTTATTGCGCTGATAAGACTTCTTAATGGCGATTACAGTGCATTGTTTTTACAGTATTGTTTTCCTGGTTCTGGTCATTTCTTCATCAGTTTATACAAATCTTCAAAACTGTTGATAATGATGATATAGTACAAATTTTTGTTGTTCTGCTTACTACATTCAGCATCAATTTATATGTCTCTCTGAAATCATCTTTTTTCCATATTTCTAACAGCATAATATTATTCCATTACATTCATATACCATAATTTGTTCAGCCATTCCCCAATTCCTGGGTATCCCCTTATTTTCCTTTTTTTTTTAACCACCACAAATGGAGCTACTATAAGTATTTTTGTGCATATAGGAGCTTTTCTTTCTTTTTTAATAATCTATTAGGTATAGGCCTAGCAGTAATATATCTAGGTCCATGGGCTTGCATACATTATTAGTAACATTTGTATATAATTTCAGAATGATTGGCCCCATTCACAGCTCTACCAACAGTTCATTAATGTGCCTGTTTTTCCACAATTACTCCAACATTTCTCATTTTCCCTTGTCATCTTTGACAATGAACATAAAAGAGAACCTCAAAATTTCTCTAATTTGTATTTTTCTACTTATTAGTGATTTGGAACATTTTTTCTTATGACTACACATAGTCTATATTTCTTCCCTTAAGATCTTAGCCCATTTATTAATCCATACTCCATTCAGCTACCAAAGTAATTTTCCTAAAGCACAAGTCTGATCATCTCATTTTCAGACTCCACAGACTCCAGTAGTCTGAAACTCTAATAGTTTTCAAGATTAAATGCAAAATGCCTATTTAACTTCTAAAGCCCTTTACAACTTGGTTCTTTCTGAGGCCTGACTGTTACTTATAGGACACTACGTCTCCCTATTTTATGCCTTTTCTAGCTGTCCCTCTTCCCTGAAATTCTCTGCCTCCTGACTTCTTTCAGGACTCAGCTCAAATTTCACTTTCTGCTGGAAACTTTTCCTCATCCATCCCACTCCAGCTCATACCCTCTTCCTCCACTGCCAGTGTCTTTCTCTAAGATTAACTCCCATTTACACATATGTATATATCTTGTACATATGTAGTTACCTGCAGGTTGTCTCCCCTATTAGAGTATGAGCTCCTTAAGGACAGGGAAGTTTGACTTAGTTTTTCTTTGTATCTGAAGTTACTAGCCCAGTGCCTGACACACAGTAGGTACTTAATAAATGCTTGGTGAACTGAATCAAATTGCAGTAGTAACTCATGTGTTTCATCCTTAAGTCAAATGAATGGGTATTATTGGCTTATGTGTGTGTATCAATATATATTCATACATAGGTCTAGCAGTGATATATCTGGGTCAATGCATATATTGCTAGTGACATTTTGTATGTAATTTCAGAATGATTGGCCCCATTCACAACTCTACCAGCAGTTCATTAATGTGCCTGTTTTTCCACAGTTATTATGTGTGTGTGTGTGGTATGTGTATGTGTGTGTACGTATATATTTATGTTATCAGGCCTACAGTAACACCATGCACACTGTTAAATGTCAATAATTTGGAGTTTAATTATTTTGAAATACTACAGAAATGATCCTTTCTAATCGTCTGGATACTCTCACATATACAGGTTTCCTAGAACTAAAGCTATAGTATTAATATAAATTCTGGCAAGTTCTTTCTGAAACACATTTCCTGGGAGCCCTTTCACCTAGTGAATTTGGCTGGAAATATGGCTCCATTTTATAATCATTTGTGCTTATCGTTGTGAGAATTGATACTTTGCTGGTTTGTCTTAGACATTCAGATCAACAACCTCCAATGTAAACAGAATTGTGTGTATGTCTTAGTGATGTTGCTCCCAGGTTGATTTCCATGGACCATGACTGGCAAAATGGAATTAGAAAGTTTAAAGGAATTTTCTCACCTAACTCAAAAAAAAAATAGATTAAATTCAAGGAACTAGGCTTTGATACAGAAATGGTTGGTTCACAAGACAGACCACGCTTAAGGACCACTATGGCTGGTTCAGTCTGTACCACAAAGAGGCTATGACAGCGACCTTTTGCCTATTGGAAAGAGGTCACGCAGCAGCCGCAGCTCAGTAGAAAAGCAGAAGGTAGCGCTAGACATCAGCAGACATACAGAGAGCCATTCCCCAGAAGCACTGGTAGATGAAAGCATTGATAGATGACAGTGTTACGGAGGACAAGAAAGGATAGGGGGTGGTAGATAGGATAGAACAGCTCAGTAGTGGACATGCCAAACTTTCAGCTCCCAGCCTGACAATGATAAGGATGAGGAAGCACTAGGAAGCAGCTTTGAAAGCAGAAAGGAGTTCCAACAGAGACACAATCCTTGGAATGTTTCCTATTGTTTCCTATATACGTGGACTCTCCTCAAGAGGTTCCCTGTATATATGTGTTTGCTATGCATAGGTTCCAGATGGGCCATAGGTGTGCTGGAGCTGGTGCTACTTTTCCTAAAGAGCTGATTGTTAAATTTTACAGCTTGAACATAAGCAAGTGCTACAAACTGAATTCTGATTTATTGTTTTCCTGATTGTCCAGTCTAAAGTGATGGAGAAAATATCAATAATGGAAATTCAACTTAAAAGTGTGCTGTATTTTTCCCTATCTTCCCCACCATAGAGAGCCAGTTGTTGAACATTTACCAGCATATTTTACTGGTCATAGTTAGAGGACTATGAGTACTCTTGGCCTTATGTCTTTATGTGTTTCCTTACTTCTATGCATGTTCTTTCTCCCTTCAGAGGTGTGGAAATTTGGGGAAATGTGACACCGTGTGAGTGGGAGGGGAGCATTTTTCCCTTCTCATTTATTTTGCAATGATATTCTTTGCTCTAAACTAATGTGGTAGGGAGCAGCTACTGGTTCAGTGGATAGAGCACCAGCCCTGGGGTCAGGAAGTGACTCATCTTTATGAGTTCAGATCTGGTCTTAGTTATTAGCTGTGTGAGCCTAGGAAAGTCACTTAACCCCATTTGCCTCAGTTTCCTCATCTGTAAAATAAGCTGGAGAAGGAAATGGCAAACCACTCCACTATTTTTGCCAAGGGGTCATGAAGAGTCTGATACAATGAAAAATGACTGAACAACATTATAAATACTTCCATTTATCTATAGACCAATGAATGGGACAAACTGGGATTTTTCCCTGTCTAGCCCCAATACCCTATTGCTCACCTGTTATGAAACCTTTTGTTCTTGAACCTCTGCCTTATACTGTCCTCTTTGGATTTGACTATACCCCTGGTTTTAACCAAGATTTCCCTTCAGACAGTGCTCCTGTCTCAGGCCTAGGCAATTTAAATCTGGTTTCTGACTTTGGCATCCACTTCAGACACTGCTATTGCATGACCTGCAGTTTTAAGACCTGTATGCCAAGTTACTGATCTCGCTTGTTCGTGTAAAATTTTATTCCTTTCCTTATTCCACAGTTTGTGCCTGAATATTCATCAATCTTTCATCAGCTTAAAAATGGACAGGAACCATCTATGGACCACATTATATAACCAAGGCATAGATCCTAGGCTATTAAAGCTTCTTTTGGAGTTAGATCAGCTAAAATCTGATAGATAGAAATAATTTCCTGAGATTCAATCCCAATTATAAATAGTGTTGAACAGGACTGTGCCCTAGTGCAACTTCTTTTAAATTTGTATATGAATAGTCTCACACAGCTACGAAGTCAACTAGATGTATGTCTTCCTTCTTTAGCAAACAGGAAGACAAACACCCTCCTCCTCTGCCCTGTTGATCTGGTTTCTTTCTGTCTAGTCTTAGACCTATTGGCTAGTTATAGGGTGATGGAACAGACTGCTACCAGTTATAGCCAAGCTAAAATGACCCTATTTGGTAGGTACCCTCCACTGTTAAGAGCAGCTAGGTTGCACATAGAGCCTGGAGTCAGGAAGACTTGTTTTTATGAGTTCCAATCTGACCTCAGACACTTACTGTATGTATGACCCTTGACAACTCACTTAACCCTTTTTCCCTCAGTTCCTCATCTGTAAAATGAGATAGAGAAGGAAATGGCAAACCACAGTATCTTTGCTAAGAAAACCCCAAATGGGGTCATGAAGCATCAGACACACCTGAAACAGCTCAATGATGGCAACAACTCCAACATTAAAGAACAATTCAAAATAATCCCACTTATCAGATCAGTTTGGTGATACATTTTTCAGATAATTTATCCTAGTGGGCCACCTGTGTGAATGTAGTTTTAAATTAGACATAGGGACTACACTGAGGTTTTCCTAATGATTAGGTGATCAGGTCTTGACTCTTGTACTTAAATGTAACAGTGTTAATGTGGCAGATGTCATACAGATGGAGAGTTTAGGGATGCAGCTCCCCATGTGCGACATGGAATATTCAACTTTAGTAGACAGTTGGGGAAAGGATAGAGATGAGTCCTTCTCCTTTCTCACTTTGCCCTTGGCTTCTGGTTTACGATAATAGTTTAGGGAGAACTTATGGCTTCCTATTACGGATATCTCTTTGGCTTTTATTTCTCCTGCTTATCACTTTGGGCTAGTTTAGGAAGCTGTCACAGATAATACCATCTTGTTTGTGAGTTCCTAGAGAGATCCATAGATACATCTGCTTTTATGCAGGCTTGACTCCTCTTTTGGTCACTTATCACTACACATAATATCAAAACACAAAGCAGGATTAGGGGCTATGATTATATTTTGTGTACTACTAGTATAAACATTGGCAAAGAAATAGAAATTACAGATGGAAAGGGGAAACACTTTGAGTGTACGCTGACTTGTCACAGCCTGCTACTACAGGAACCCAGGCTTTCCCTATTAACTCCATGGCTTACAAAGAAGTCAAACAAAAACTCTGGAGAAGTGGATAAATTAATAGAAACTTTCTACCCAGCTCAGGGCTGTGGAAGGAAGAATGTCTTTAAAGGTATTTAGGTGTCATCTCACCTAACCTGGTCAACTAGGCTCAGTGTTCACATTCTTAGCTGCTTTAGCTGCATCTTTAAACTAGCAGTGTTAGCTCTAGCTCCTCTTTTCAGGATCTCTGAAGGGGAAGGGAGAGCATATGTAGGTACTAACAGCATGACTGAAAACGTCTGCATGGCTTCAAGATAGGAGGCAACTAGGCCTTCCACCTTGGGGTTGCACCTTCCTCCTCCTATTCCAAATTCTTTGTAAACTGTCTAAGATACTCTCCTCTTCCTCTCCCCTGCCCTCTTCAGTCCATGATCTAATGACCAGTGGGATTCTGGGAAGATCTCCATGACTGTTCTGAGGTAGAGTCAGATGCTGAGGAGGAATCACAAAAACATTTTAAAACTATTTCTTTTATGCTACATGTTAAGAACTCTGGAGCCTCAACCAGAGAAAGAATTATATAAGGAAATGAGATTAAAATATATTTTTTCAGCGAATGTTAACCCTACATGCAAAGGAGCCCTTTTTAAAAAGTGGATTGCTTTCCTCTCTGGACAAGAACATAATGGCTATTGCTACTAAATTTTCATATTAGCAATACCTGTAGTAAACTCGTGGCTGCTGGTTTCTAAAACACATAGTTTACTTCCCACTTGTTATTTCTTGACAAGTGGTCAATAAATATGAACATTTTTCAAAAAGAAACAACTATCAACAATTATCTGAATAAATGTTCAAAATCATTAAGAGAGAAATGCAAATTTAAGCAATATTAAGTTATTCCCCTCACACACATCCATGTGGCAAAGATGGTAAAAAGAAACAGGAAAACATTGTTAGAGGGGTTTATGGGAAGTAAAATAGTGAGTAAACCCACATTTTATAAAAACATTGATAAGCTGGTGAGTATCCAGAGGACAATTAGAATGATAATATCTTTGGGTTCATGTGATATGAGTACTAGTTAATGGAACTAGGGATGTCTAAGTTGTAAAAGAAAAGGATCAGGGGTGAATAGACAGCTGTCTTCTGCCAGGAAGAAGTCTTGTTTTCTTTTCGTCTAGAGGGCAAAACTTGGAACAAAGGTTATAAATTGCAAAGGGAGAAAATCTAGGCTAGATAGAAGGAAAAGCTTTCTGAAAATTAGAGCAATTCAGATATGGGCTGACTTAGAAGGTAGTAGATTTCTCCTTATTGTAGGTCTTCAAACAAAAGCTGGATGACCACTTGTTAAGTATGTTGTAAGTGGAGATTCATTAGGAGTGTGAGTTGACCTAGATGAATGTTGAAGTACCTTGTAACTCTGAGATTGTGATCTTGATCCTAATTCACTTAGAGCAGAATTGTAAATTATGTCAATTATTCTGCAAAAACAAATTTGCAGTTATTAAAATTGTTCATATTCTTTGCTCTCAAGGTTCTACAAGTGTGATTATACCCTAAAGTGGTTATCAACAGCAAAATAAGAACCACGTGTACAAAATAGACATTATATGTTAACAGGTGGAAACAAATATATACCCTATGTTTAGCAGAACATGAATGCACTACCTATAAGAAATGAGGACTATGAGAAATTCAGTTAAACATGGGAAGACTTATTTGAAGTGCTCCAATCTGAAGAAAACAATATGTGCAATTACTACCATGATATAAAAAGTCAATTAATAGAAATACCACCACTTTGGTCAAAACTGTTAATGTTAGTAACTGTACTGTCAAAGTTAAAGACATCCTTTCTGTTCATGATGAATGGACTGTTGGAGGTAATGTACTTTGGTTCTGGTGGGCATTTTTGGATGTATTTGTTGCGACAAAACAAAATGTGTCAGTATGTTTTAAAAAATACAGCGTGGATGAATAGGCAGTTTCCAGGAGAAGAAATCAAAGTTATCAATAGTCATGTGAAAAAAATGCTTTAAATCACTAACTTTAAATAACTAACTAGACAAAATAAAATACCTTTGGGGCACTACCTCACACTCATCAGCTTGGCAAAGATGACAGAAAAGGAAAATGGCAAATTCAAGAAGGGATGTAGGAAAACAGGTCCACTAATACACCGCTGATGGAACTGTGAACTAGTCCAACGATTCTGTAGAACAATTAGAAACCATGCTCAGTGGACTATGAAACTGTACACAAACCATTGGATCTAGTAATGTTGCTACTGGGTCTATATACCAAGATCAAAGGAAAAGAGCCCATATGTTCAAAAGTATTTGCATTTTAAGGGGATGTTCATCAACTGGGGAATGGCTGAACAAGCTAGGGCATATGAATGTGATGGAATACTATTGTACTGTAAGAAATAGTGAAGAGAATATTTCTGAAAAACCTGAGAAGACTTGTAGGAACTGATACAAAGGGAAGCAAGCAGAACCAGGAGAACTCTATAGAGTAATAGCAATATTGTAAAGCTAATTAACTGTGAAAGACTTAGTAACTTTGATCAATACAATGATATAATACAACTCCAAAGGATACATGATGTAAAATGCTATCCAATTCCAGAGAAAGATGGACTCAGAATGCAAATTGAAGCATGCTTTTCCCCTTTATTTTTCTTGCCTTTTTTTTGTACATGGCTAATGTGGAAATGTTTTGCATGACTTCATATGTATAATGGGTATATTTCTTGCTTCTCAAGATGGCAGAGGGGCTAGAGAGAATTTGGAAATGGAAATAAAAAATAAAATTTAAAAAATATATAACTGGAAAATATCCTAATAACTGACAACATAGAATATTTAAAGACCTCAATTAGAGAATTCAATATTAAAATGATTAACCAATAATTGCCAAAGGTTTGTTAAATTACTTGAGGAAAAACTGATTTATCTATTTTTCTAGATTCTCCTGTTTTATTGTTATATTATCAAGAAGCAAAGTACCTTAGTTATGCCGTTTGTTTTACTAAAATCAGTCTTTATAGGGATCTGAATTAACCTAGACACATACTGAGATCAGCAGCTACAAAATATCCTTCCCATAAACTTGGGGTGTATTCTCCCATAAATACACACTTTCTGTAGAAACTGTGGATATATACGTAGAGTACACTGATAGAGAGACACATACACAGGGAAATTCGTGACAAAATCAACTCACATCTTGGGCATTGTAGGCTCCTGATGCCCTTTCTCTTCTGCTCTTTTCATTCTGCTCCCTCTTAGACATAATCTCTTACTGGGCAAGTAACTTACCTGGGATCCCCATTACTGCTCAACTGATTGCCAGGGATAATTCTTTCTGTAGGTGACTCTCTTCTCTGTTATCACAAGTCTACACTCCCCAAGGCTATCTATTAACTACCTAAAGAATGTGGCTAGATTTTTTAAAAGACAACTAGGGAGTCAATAACTAGCTGCCTTGTAATTTTCTTTTGTCTGACTGATACTTTCTTTCACTTTAAGATCTTAACATCCTCTTGTTTCTGTATCTGCCCCCTTACATTCTATGATTTCATTAAATGGCTAGGGGAAAAGTCAGTTCATCATGTGTCTCCTGATCAACTCTACAAATAGTAATAATGCTTACCTATGAGTGTTAAAAGGATTAATGCTCATTGGATAATTTAAAATGATTAAGTGTGTCAGTCTTCAGAGGGAAGACATGACATAGTGTATATTACCTATGGTATACCTATGTATATTACCTATAGTGTATTTGCCACAAATTCTGACAGATGTTTATGTTCATAAATTGTACCTTTTCCTCTGCTTTCAATATTCCAGTAAATCAGGATGACTTTAGGGTCTGGTATCTTCTCCTGCCAGGTGATCCTCAGAGTCTTCCTAAGACAGTTCAAATGGAAGCAATGCAGTTTCCTGGCATGGCAATGGTAGACTGTCCCATGTTTCACAGGCATACAACAATGAGGTCAGCACAACAGCTCTGTAGACCCTCAGTTTGGTAGTCAGTCTAATACCTCTTCTCTCTCAAACTTCTCTTTGGAGCCTCCCAAACACTGAGCTAGCTCTGGCAATGCATACGTCAACCTCATTGTCAATGTGTACATCCCTGGAAAGTACACTATTGAGGTAAGTGAACTTATCCACAGCATTCAAAACTTCTCTATTTGTTGTACCCGATGGTTTCACATATGGATGGTGTGATGGCGGCTGATGGAGTGCCTGTGTTTTCTTAGTGTTAATTATTAGGCCAAAATTAGCAAGGCAGCTGAGGATTAATTCTTACTTTGTGGCATCTCAGCTTCAAAGGCTGCATTGAGTGCACAATTATCTGCAAACGGAAAATCATGCACCAATACTCACTCCACTTTGGTCTTGGCTTGTAGCCTTTTCAAATTGAAGAACTTACCATCAGTATGGTAGTTGACCTTGATGCTATGTTCATCCTTATTGAAAGCTTTTGACGACATGGCTGAAAACATCATGCTAAAAACCACTGGAGCAAGAACACAATCCTGTTTCATTCCATTGGTGACTGGGAAGGCATGAGAGCATTGTCCACTATCCAGAACCTGGGCAAACATGCCATCATGAAATTGACATACAATGCTGATGAACTTCCCTGGGCAACCAAGCTGACATAATTTTCCCTAAGTCCTCACGACTAACAGTGTCAAAGGCCTTAGTCAGATCTACAAATGTGTACAGACCTCTGTTCTGTTCCTGGCATTTCTCCTGGAGTTGTCGGGCAGCAAACACCATATCGACTGTTCCTTGGCCCTTCCTGAAGCCATGCTGGGTCTCAGGTATATGACCATCTTCCAGGTGAAGGATCTGACTATTAAGGAGGACTCTAGCAAGAATTTTGCCAGGACTGAGAGAGACCCCCTTGTGATTGTCACAGGACAATCTATTCCCTTTACCTTTAGAGACGGACAATGGAGGCATCCTTGAACTCCTGGGGGATAACCTCCTCTTGCCATATAACCTGGAAAATTTCAGTCAGCTTTTGGTCCCCCTACCCTGTAAATCTCAGTTGGAATAGAATCAGCACCACGTGCTTTTCCACATGAAAGGAGCCTAATGGCCCTCAAAACCTTGTCTTTAGTTGAAAAGTTCAACTAAGGAGGGATTGACTTTAACCTGAGGTAAAGGGTCAGTGGCCTCAGCATTGATTGATGATGGTCTGTTAAGAACACTATGGAAGTGTTCAGCCCATCTCTCTAGGATCATGTCCTTATCACTAATCAATGTGGCTCCATCAGCACTGAGTAGTTGTGATGCACCATAGGTTTTTGGTCCATAAATAGCTATCAGGGAATCATAAAAGTGCTTTGGATTGTTACTATCAGCATAAAACTGAATTTCATCTGCCTTTTTACTGAGCCAGGAATCCTACATCTCTCTAAGCTTTGCTTGTACCTTGCTTTGGATGGATTTAAATGTTGCCTTCTTAGAGGTGTATGAACTATCCTGCTGGTAAATCCTGTGAAGTTTCTGAAGTCCTTGCTCAAGCTGAACTGCCAAGCATTCATACTATGCTTCAGAGAGCACAACTCCAATGGGCTGGCCATGTTGTTTGAATGCAAAATGTATGCGTGCCAAAAAGACTATTTTATGGAGAACTCACATGGGGCAGGAGATTACATGGTGGTCAGAAGAAGCGATACAAGGACACTCTCAAGGTCTCTCTCAAGAAATCTGGATTTTACTGTGCGACATGGGAGACACTGGCACAGGACCACTCAGCATGGTGTGCCCACATTAGAAAGGGTGCTGTGCTCTATGAGAAAAGCAGAATTGAGATAGCACAAAGTAAATACAGGATGCGCAAATTTGGAGTATCAACCCCAAATCTTCACACAGACTATCTGTGGTACCTGTGGTAGAGTATTCTGAGCTCGTATTGGTCTGATCAGCCACAGACACACTGAAACTTCATTTTATCATGGTGATGTCATTTTGGTCTTCTCTGAGAATGAAAGACAACCATCAAATCAGGATGAAATAACACAATGAATGTATATGTGTATCCACATGTGCACATATACCCACACATACATAAAACTAGCCCAAACCTGTGCACTGTGCAAGATTGTTTATTGGCTCTGTGGGAAATGTAACAATATGAGAAGACTATTTCCTTGGGTTCCAGAGCACTATTTAGGGGGATAGACTGAAAGAAAAAGATGACAAGAAGCTATAGTTAGTTGACTTAGTCTAGTTCTTAATCTCAAAAAATAGAAACATAGTCACATTCTCCTGTAATCTAAGTAGAGTTTATTAATAGCACTTAAATCACTAGTGGAATACTCAAGCACATAAAAAAGGTATAAGGAGCTATTTGCTGATGCCTGACCACCACTCTCGGGTCCCCATATTTGTGTGTTTTGGAGAAATGAAGCCACATAACTACAATGCAGGCAATCATCTCTACCCTGACTATAGACCAGTCCTTAGTAAAACAGTGGTGGGTGGAAGAGTTTAAAACAAGAGGTAGACAACAGGGGCTGTAGCCTTTTACAAATACACCAACTTAAGATCCCAGGTACTTTGAATACTCTAGTCATGAGTAAGTTAGCTAAACAGGGAGGCTGATAGAATTCCTCTGGCTAGTCAGAGGCTGCTCTTGTGAATCCATCATCCATTCTAAATATTTCTGCCTCCTTTCCTGGGGTAGGGAGGTGGGGGGGTGGGGTCAAAGAAGAAAGGTATAACTAACTGAATCACTGGAGAAAACTATGATTATTCACTGATGAAGCTTGATTGTTACATAAATCCCCTCAGATAATGATAACAATGCTTAACATTTATATAGTGTTTACTATGTGCCAAGTACTATACAATTTTCTCATTTGAGCCTCACAACAACTCTGTAAGCTAAGTGCTATTATTATCCTCAATTTAAAGATGAGGAAAGAGATCATAAAAATGGGAAAGGGTCCCACATGTACAAAAATATTTATAGCAGCTCTCTCTGTGGTGGCCAAAAACTGGAAATCAAGGGGATGCCCATCAATTGGGGAATGGTTGAATAAACTGTGGTGCATGAATGTAATGGAATACTATTGTGGTACAAGAAATGATGAATAGGAAGGCTTCAGAAAGGCCTGGAAAGACTTATATGAACTGACGCTGAGTGAAAAGGAGCAGAACCAGAACTTTGTACACAGCAACAACCACAGCGTGCGAGGAACTTTTCTGGTAGACTTAGTACTTCATTGAAATGCAAGGACTTAAAAAATTCCCAGTGGTCTCTTAAGGCAAAATGCCTTCCACATCAGAGAAACAACTAGGAATTCAATCGCAGAATGAAGTAGATCATTTTCTTTTGTATTATGTTTTGGTTTGTTTTATGATTTCTCCCATTCATTTTAATTCTTCTATGCAACATGACTAAGGTGAAAATGTATTTAATAGGAATGTATGTGTATAGAACCCATATAAAACTGTATGCCATCTCAGGGAAAGAGTGGAAAGGTAGGGGGCAAGGGGAAGAGGGAGGGGAAAAAAATCTAAGATATATGAAAGTGACTGTAGAACGCTGAAAACAATTTTAAAAATAAATAAATAAAGATGAGAAAATTGAGGCAAACAGAGTGATTTGCCCAGGGTCACAAAGCTAGTAGGTGTTTAAGAGTGGATATCAACTCTGGTCTTTCTGACTCCAGGCCCAGTGTTTTATCCACTGCCATTTAGCTGCCTCAGTTGACTTTTAGGAACTTGGTTATGCTCAGTATCTAAAGGGGTCAGGTTTACATATGATTTCCTAAGATAATCTGGTAAGGAGCAATTTTTTTCCCCTTCTTTGCCCTACAGAGTCTGCCCTTCATGCCTTGATGAATCTGAAGAGAAAGTAAAAAGCAATGTGCTAGGTAGTGCGATGCTAATGACAAGGTTTATATCATCTTTTAAAAATTACCTTAGTAAAATTTTATCTGCAGTCACTTGAAAACTTAAGTAAATTCTATGCAATGTCAGACATGATTGCATGATTCCTTCTAACATAAATGGGGTTGATTTAATATTACAACATTCCTGGAAAATAAGTTATTGTTTTTTAACTCAATCCCCCAAATACAGAAATAACCAATTTCCCTCTGATTCACTTTTAGAAGATGACATTTTATTTATTCAATTATCTATCAGGTATTTTAAACTATGGGGCAAGGTGGTTTAAAAGAAAGCTAGTTTCATTACTTTTATGTTACAAAGCATTAAGATGAAGAATACAGCTGGTGATGTGACATACATTTTACGTTATATCATGAAAATCAGTGGGTTTTTTAAAATAAATAAATCACACAAGGAAGGAATGCTAATAAGCATAAATTTTCACTTTATGAACCTCCTTGTCTTCACATTCCCTCTGTTTATTATAGTAATAGAAAGTATTATCTCTTCTCTGAAGTTTCTTCACATAGCCTGTCTCTGGCCAACGATCTACCTGTACACACACACAAAATAAAAAATAAATATTAAAATATTTATGAAATACTTAAATACAAAAGAATTCTTAAGTGATAGTTCAAAATTTAAAAAATGAAGTATTAAACTTAGAATTTTGGTTGTTGAACAAATTTATATATGTAGACTTTCAGATAAATAATTGGAACAGAAAATATAAAACTTACTCATTTTAATTTATCATTTCTTCCTAAAACCATATTAGAATTTCTAGACAATGGTCAAGATATAGAGCATACTCAAAGAAATTCAAATTTCTCATGCCTTCAGGTAATATAATTTAAAGCAAGAAGGGACTTTAAAAATAATTTAGTTCACTTCCATTTTCCATTAAGCAAATGATGTCTAGATATATTAAGTGATTTACCTAACGTAATACTGTAATAAAAATCTTAGTTACTTGGGACTTGAATTCAGGTCATACACATTCAGTACTGTAGTACTGCAAAGCTACATTGTAGCTCGATGTGTTGCCTCATCAACATCACCTCTACAACATATTACCTCTGGGCAATACCACGTCTAAGGAAAGATAAATGAGTCTACTGACACCAAGGCTAAGCTTTACCGGACCACACTTCTGGAAAAATGTTGGTACGTGGGCCCACCAACCGTTAAAAACAAAACAAAATCTGATGCTTATACATTATATATCATACCACAATCCTACCAAAACTTAAACAACATGGGTAAGACTGCTTTTCTCCTCTTCTACATACATTCCTCAGGGTTATCTTTTTGAAACCATCTTCTCCTTTAAAACTGTTCTTAATGTTCATTTTTATGTACAGCCTAACATTAATAGTTAAAAGATAATCTGATTTAATCAGAATGGGTACCTTTTTAATTGACACATAACATAAGCCTTCCTGAGTTGCTAAGTTGAGCTTCTCCTAACTTACTTAGCTAGACTAGTTCTTGCCAGACTATACTTGAAGACTTTCAGCTTGGAAGGACTTGCCAGACCTTGCTCTCTGCTGGCATGAATAGCCTTCAGCAATTAAGGGTCTCCTCCATTCCATGATTAAGCAAGAGTTCTGGTTTTGCCTGTATAAAAATGTAATAAATCCTTGTTGACTAACCGATTAAGAAGTGAGGACTCTCTGCAAATATTCACTGCTAAACGAGACTGCTACAGATCCTGGGGGACAGCCCTGCCTATCGGTGAAGGGTTGGGGATTATTTTAGAACACCTTTGTCAAATAATATTGCTCCTGTCCTATATATTTCAAGCCTACTATAATACCAAAAAAAACCCTAAAAACTCTTCCTGTAGTGATAGGAATATAGTCAACTTCAAATATTTGTGATAAAACTGATAAATAAAAATCATAGATAATTCAATTAGGATCAATACTTTTAAAGTCATTTCCAAGCAGCTTTTAAAAAAATCAGTTATTAGTAAGTAGCCAGAGTTTTTTTTTATCTTTCATTTTTCCACTCCCTCTTTTTTGTAGAAATGCCAAGAATTAAAAAGAAAAACCAGCTGGATAAAACAAAAAGACTAGATCTAAAGATACTGAGGATGCATAAAGTAGATAATAAGTCTGAATTAACTGGGCATTTTGAATATAGCTTTAGCTAGATGAAAAATTCAAAGAATTTATAATCCTAAAACTTCCTCATAAAGAAAAATTTTGAATGCCTAACCAATTAAGCATTAAGGCTGAACATGGCTAATGCCTATTGTTAATGTTATACTCTAAACATTAACAATAATGGCATTTTTTTTTATCATTTTAAGTTTTACAAAGTGCTTTACAAATGTTGCCTCATTTGATCCTCACAGCTTCTTATCCCTATTTTACCAATGGGAAAATTGCGAGACCAAGGTTAAGTGATTGCCCAAAGGCACACAGCTAGTATACACTCCAGACAAGAATCATACTCAAGTCTTTCTGACTCCAAATTCAATGCTCTGTCCATTAAAATACCTGGTTTCCTAGATTATTATATCAACTTTTTCATAGACACTAACTTAAATTCCTTAAAAGAAAGAAAAATTGTCAAATTCAAGGTAGGAACTTATCCCCTCATTCCCATCCTCCAACCCCTTCAAATGCCAGAAAGAACAGCAATAACGGAGAAACATAAAAACAAATATATTACTTCTTGAATGGGATATAACAACTATTCTGATAAAGGAAAATTATTCTGTTTCTACAATCTACCTTACCATAGCGACTTGCTTCACTTGTTTATATTCAATTTCATCCCGATATCCTGCTTGCTGAAATCTGTACAGATTCTCTATCTCATCTGACCATTTTTTGGCACGACTTATTGATTTTGGTTTCATGTCAGAACTAGCCATGTCTACAGAAGTTTTACCACGTCTTTTTTCTGAAAGATGTTAAAACAACATTATCTTATAATTTTGACATACTGATGAAATGCCCCCCAAAATGGAAAGACCTACAATTTAAAAAAAACACATATTTCCCAATAACCCTGTTTGTAACCATTACTGTAGTAAAAACCTCAGTCACAGACTTTAAGCAAGATTCTGCTAAAGGATACGATATACAGCAAAGGCCATTATGCTTTTCCTGAACCTTCCTAATCAACTTTGACACGTGAAACTAAGCACCAAGGGGGCATTTTAACAAACTCCTCCACTGAGCCCCCACAATAGAACTCCATTTTATGAAATGCATACGTTGGTATTTTTGCTACAAGTTTAGAATTCTTAAGACAACTGATTTTAACGAATAGTAACTAACTTTTAAAGTGAGTTATTTTAGAAAAGAATTGTTAAGGGAAAGGACTAAAATACATCAAATAGGTTAAGTTTTTCCACACTGAATTCCAAAAGTGGGTAGGATTTATGCCTTTTTTCTTGAAAAACAAAACAACAAACTAGAATAGCCTTGGAAAGCTATTTTATTATCAATTCCCTTCAAAGTTAGGACATGATGTCTTAATATTGTATCCTGATGTTTTGAACAATTGTATGCATATTTCTGATACACTTTTTAATAGGACAGCAGAATGTCAAAACATCTCACCATTCCCACATGATTCTATTTAAAAATTATCTCTTTTTTTTATTGCCATTTGTTCCTAGGAAGAGAATCTTCCTTTTCACTCTTTTCCCTCCCTTGTTCCTGGGGCAATTGCTGTTTCTTTTTTTTTTCCCTTCCTAACTGCTTGTCACCCTAGTCCTTTGGCTCAGATCACTGTGGTGCCCAATCCTCTGACAAATATGAGAACCAAACTAAGCCATAAATAGTTCATGACAGCTATAAGGTGGGCTCCAGTTACTTATGTCACTAATATAAAGACTACTATATGAAAGACATCTATGCCCTTTCCAATTTGAATTTAATTTGACTAATATTTACTAAGGACTTCTTTGTTGTATTTGAGGCACTCAGGTATGTGGGGATATAAAGATAGATTTGACACAGACCTTGCTTTTTAAAAGCTTACATTTCAACAGGCAAGTACACAAATCATGATATCCTATGATACAGGAGAGAGTGACGTTAAGTGCAAAGTAGAGTTCCAAACAAAGTGCTGTGAGAGACTGAGATCATTTTGGGGAGAGGGTGGAAAATCAAGGAAAACTCAAATGGCATCACAGAGTCAGATGCAACTCAACACCAAGAAACAACATATGCTTTTAATCATGTCATTCCCAACTAAGCCTTTCTTCTTACCACTATTCAAAACCTGTTTTCTCATGATTCACCTCAAACAGTACTCTCTCCACTTCCCCTGGGTCAGCAGTGAATTTTTCTTCTCCTGAACTCTCAGGGCCTTTTTTTACTTGTACTTGTCTTATTTACTAGCACTTTCTATTTTGCAGTGTAATTACTTATCTATTCTATTGTGCATTGTAATTACTGTTATATCTTATCTCTAGAGGGCAGGACCAGTCGATGTATCTTCAAATATCCATCAGTAGTGCCTCGAACTCAATGAATGTTTGTTAAATTAACTTGTTTCAATTTTCCAGATATGACAATTAAAATGAAGCTTGACTTAAATGTATTTCAAAATTAGTAGGATTACTACTAGTTTTGAAACCTTGATCTTTATTTCAGGCCCAAGGTAATGTTATGTTTCTAGGTATATCCATGTTTTGTAAGTGGTAGTATATATGTACCTATAACAGCTAACAGTACATATTCTGTTGAACAATAAACCAGCTTGTTCAAAACAGTTAAAGGAGATGCTTGTCCTACAATTCTACTCATTTTAATGTGAAGTTAACTTTAAACTCTAATTATAACCACTTACATGCCATCTCAGTTAACTGGTTCACTGCTCAGCAACATACTAGACCTATCCAACAAACAATCTTGTCCAGTGGACCTGGACATACTTGCTACATTCTGATAAGCCAATTATTCAAATGGATATTCCATAGAAAAAACGCTGCCAAGAAACATGCAAAAGAAATACCAGAGTGCTACTCAGTGCATTCAAAACACTGTTGAAATTTAATGTCTGGTTTATACATTAATTTAGTAAGTGTATTACTTAAAATGATAATACAGCATGAAGCAGTTTTTATAAGTGGTAGAATGGTCATAACTCCACTTTTCTGGGTTTTGTTGGGGTTTTTTTAAGATTTGGCTTTTCAGTACACAATTAGCAATACTTTTGCTTCAATATGTTCCCTAAACATTGATACATATTACAATTATGTCTATATTTACATTTGTCATATGATTCTGATTCTAGACATTTTTTAAACATAGAAAATTGTGTGCTACATTTAAAAGGACAGAACATAGATTAAGTGCTAGATGAGGCTAGTATAGTTAAGAGATGAACATTCTCCTTGGTAGAACTGCAAATTCCTGTGGTAGGCAGGAGTCACTTTACAAGTGAAAAGTATCTAACAAGAACCTTGGACACTATTATCACAGTATAGTAATGGTGTCAAATATAGCATTTTTTTAGCTTTATAATTTACTTTTTAATGTATATAAAACACAGAACAAAGGTTAATATTATTACAAAAATAGACAGCCTACAATTACTTGTCTATAGTTAAATATTTCTAATCTTTCTGGTAAAAAGCAGTTGAAGATTCAAACTATGTTAAGAACACTCAACATTTTGAGACCCAAAGGCATTTATGTCAGACATAGTAGAAAGATAAATAACACTCTCAGTTCATTAGATATATATTTTGATTTCTGTAACAGTGATTTATTTCTGCAGGATTAAATTTAATGGTAGAAATGCTACTTTCCTCTTGAAATTTTAAATAATTCAGTACTCTACCTTTCTGAAATGGAATTTAATATTAGGAGTTTGGATGTTAATAAGAATTTGCAATTTAGCTTGACAGATGCAGTAGAATCACTTCTCTACAGGCCACCAGTGTAAATATAGCATCCTATCCCAAATGGGAAGCAGCTGAAATAGAACACATGAAATGATGTATAGTACATAGATTTCTCTTACTATTTTGCTCCTTTCTGCTCTTCTCTAGCAGGTGTTTTGTAACAAATACTTTCCCCACCCTCTTTTATTTAGTGATGAATGCCGAAGGGCATTATCATTTTTTTCTTTTTTAAAAAATATTTTATTTTCCCCCAGTTACATGTCAAAACAATTCATTTCTAGTGGGATTAAAATCCCTTTGTTATATTTCTAGCAGAATTAAAATTCCTACACTCTTAATACTTTATTTACTTTCTCTTGTTCCCCAGGATAATGTTAGATCCTGAATAGAAATGAGTGGCATGCAACTATTCACATCTATAACTGCTGCCCTTTTAACCAAAATAAGTATGTCTGTAGGTGTATGTTGAGTAATATGATTGAAAAGTAAAAGGATTATATGTTGAGAATAACGAATTAGTGATTAACTCTGCACATGAGAGTTCTAGTGGCAGCTTGAAAATTCTAATTTTAATTACCCAAATCAATGAGTCCCCATCTTGGACACCTTTCACCAACACTATTCAATAATACTTCCCTACCCCACCTCCGGACCTTACTATGGTCCCATATTTCTCTCCTACCTCCACTTTTGCATCATTCCCTTCCCTGCAACAGTCTCCACCTAACTTTCAACCTGACAATTGGCTTTTCTTATAAACTCATTGTACGAAGGTACAAAGTTATACAAGTGCTTCAGAATTCTCAGTCCAGTTCATCAGTATTATAAAAAGGACCTTTAGACAACAAATAAAAATAGCTTGCAATTATATGCACTTGAAGTTACAAAAAACTTTATATATACTACATCCTTCATCCTCACAACAACCCTGTGAGGTAGGTAGAGCAAATATTATCAGACTCATTTTATGGAGGAAATTACAAAACCAAGTGACATCTAACAAGTGACAAAACCAAGATTCAAAATCAGATGTGAGCTCAAACCCAGGATCTCTTCCAATTTGGTTTTTCTATTGTATTGTATTAAACCAGTAAGTACAAAACACGTTTCTGTATAAAATCCCTAACATCAGTTGGAAAAAAGATATCGGTAGAATTCTTTTTTAAAAAATACATTCTAAGCTACCCCAAAAAGGCTCTCTTCTCCCTAAGAGCATTTTCTCCTCCGCATCACATACAGACGGACTCCACAAACCCGTCCCCTCTCTCAGGACTCAGTCGGGCCTCTGTGCCTTTGGGCCGAGGCTGGCTTAGAACCATTCCCGGACAGACACCCTCCGAATGGACGACGAACCTTGATTCCCCCACATTCCTTCCCGCGGGTTTCATGGGTATCACAAAGGGACTGAGAGATTAAAAAAAAAAAAAAGCCCAATCGGTAACGGGATAAGTACGGGCGCAGATGGGCATGGGCCAGCAAAGAGACTAGGTCCAGAAAAGCCTAGGCGGCCTCGCGACTCCCGGCGAGGAGGGAGGGAGGAAGGGGCGGGGCTTAGGGCGGTGGGGAGGAGCCAGAGGGGAGGCAGGGCCCTGGTCCGAAAGAGCAGCGCCCCCTGCCGACTGGCTTCCTGCCCCTCCTGGTCCCCACCGCCCGGCTGCCCGTGACGTCTCGGGGCTGCCGGTTACTCACTGCCGACGCCCTGTGACACTGGAAGCTTGGGCGGAGGGGGCGCTGGAAGCGATTCCTTCGGCTTCTGGGGTTTCTTGGGCTAGGCCGGCAAGGTGACAACGGCCACCCCGGCACCCTCCAGCCGCCTAGCAACCCGGAAGCTCGCTCGAGGTGGGGGCCAACGGCCTTCCCCTCCTTCTCCCGTGCGCCTGCGCCGGGGAAATTGGAACGTTTGGAAGAGCGCTCCGGAAAAGGGAGCCGGGCGCTGGAGGTTATGGGAGCTGGAGCGTGTGCCCTAGGTGACTTCTGGCCCCGCCCACGTCACGCGGAGCCGTTGGAAATGTCGCGAGAGCCGGGGGTTAGTTTCCCCGGGATATTAATTAGATTCCGAAGACTCTTTGTAATATGAGCCCCGTTAACTTCTCTGAAAAACAAAACAAAACAAATATCCACGACAACAATAACAGCAAAAAAAAACACCACCCCACGGTGCGGGGGAGGGGATCAAAACGCGATGACACGTGGGAATGAGGCCGGCTTCGTAGTCAGCAGTTCGTGCCCAGGTGCTTTGATAGGCCCCGTGGCCCTGGTCACGTTACTTCGTCCGCGGCCTCCGACTCCTCCTCGGTAGAATGAGGGGCTAGGATTGCAGGCGGGCTGGAAGGCGGTCGGGGAGGACCCGGCCGTGACAGCCCCTCAGACTTAGCTCGTGAGCGTGGCCCCCGCTCGGTGAAGGAGCGAGGCTGAAGGCACACGTCCGGAGAAAGCCCCGGAAGTGCCGCCTCTCGGCCTCACCAACCGCGCACCCTTCCAAGTAAAACTTGGACCTTCAGTAAGCCTAATGCCGTTGAAAAGGCACCCCTCTAAATTACTTTGTTAACTCCTGGCGGGCAGTAGGGTTTGACGAGGTGGCCCCCTGCGGACAGGCCTCTGCTTTCACCCAGGCTACTTCCTGCTGTCCGGTTTCTACCCTAAGCCCTCCAGGTAGGGCCTCCTCTGGGAACCTAGGGTCCCCTCCGGAGCTGGGGCGGTGCTAGGAGACAGCTCTAGTGTGCAACCGGAGATCGTAACCTTTGTTATTTGTGGTAGAACAGCCTGCGGATCCCTTCTCGGAATAATGCTTTAAAATGCACAAAATACATAGTAAATCAATTATACGAAAATACAGATATAATTTTTTTTGTAAAATACTGTCATGAGATTTATAACTTTCATGTTAATGAATATGATGTGTATCGTGATTATACTGTGTAGATTTGTTTCCAGGTGACTCGCTGTAGGGGAAAGTAATCAGTCCGATTCCCTGCCTCGCTGACAGCCCCACAGCTTGAATGACTCCCTTCTGTTCCAGCCATGCTAACCCAAAGCTCAACCACCCTAACAGTCTGGAAACTGTTCCCAGAGGACCCAGGATGCCTGTATTGTGGTGCAGCTATTTGTGGTTTTCATGCTCGAGAACTGTGCCCCTGCCTAAGCGGGTGAAGGTGGCCTTCATCCGCACTTTGAAGTGAAACTTGTGTTTGAGTCCTGACCCTGTTGCTCTCTTTGAGCCAGAGGCCTGTTTGGTCTACTGGACATTTAAAGTACCTGTGAAACCCTGGTAGAGAGCAATACTCAATATAAGGATAAAAATCCAGCCACAATCCTCAGTTATTCCGAGACTTTGACGTCTTCAATCACTTATATGGGAAGGGGAAAGTCTCAATGAATAAAAAAATGAAAAGGCATTCGCTGAGGGCTGTGTTGACATCCTCTCCCCTCCTTTTCTCCTTTCTCCCTGAGTCTGACCAGGAGGTGACCCTGCTTCCGTATGGAGAGGCAAATCCCTCTATGTGTGCATTTGTTCTCATCCTTTCCCATCTTTTCCAGCAGAATACATCTTCAATTATCTCTCCTCTTATCTTCAAACTCTTCTTAGCAAATGGTTTCTTCCTTACTGACTTCAAAAATGCTTATTTCTCCTTTGCTGAAAAAAACAACTTTTATTTGACCCTACCATCACCCTCAAGCTATCATCCTATATCTTTCCTTCCTTTCTCCTTGAAAAAAGTTGTCTATTCTTAACTGTCTCTATTTACTCTTATTCCCCAACCCTTTGAAATCTGGCTTCCAACTTAATCACTCAACTGAAATTGTTCTCTCCAAAGTTATCAATCCAATTTTTAAGTCTGTTTTCTCAGTCCTAATCCTTCTTGACCTGTGAGTTGCATTTAACATTGCTGATCGCCCTCCTATCCTTTCCATTCTGGGTTTTTGTGACAATGCTCTCCCAGTTTCTCTCCTACTTTTCATTCTCATTTTCCTTTGCTGGGTAGCATTCACATCATGAACTCTTAATTACGTATGTTCCCCAATGTTCTCTGCTGAGCCTTCTTTTCTATATTCACTTTCAATAACTTCATCAACTCCCATGAGTTCAATTATCATCTCAATGCGTGTATCTCCAAGATCTACATATCCAGCCCCAGTCTCTTGCCTGAGCTTTGGTTTCTTATTACCACTTGCCTATTGGACAGTTCAAACTAGAGGTCCCAAAGTCATCTTAAATGGAACTCATATTTCCCCCTAAAGCTTAAGCCTTCTCCTTTTCTATCCAAGGCATAACCATCTCTCAAGTGTCTCAAGTTTGTAACATTAGTGTTATCTTTGATGCCTCGCTCTCTTTACCCCACACATCCAAATATTCACCAAATCCTATGACAACATCTCTTGCATCTGCTCCCTTCTCTCCCTTCACACAGTACCACTTTAGTTCAGATCCTCATTGCCTCTCACTGATTATTGCAGTAGCTTCTGATTAGTTCCCTGACTCAAGAATTGAAGCATTCTAGTCCATCCTACTTACTGCTGCTAAAGCAATTTTCTTTAGGTGCATATCTAACCCCCTGACTCTATCTACTGCTTAAACACTCGAGTGTTTTCTGTTGCCTCTAGAATAAAACAAAAACTCCTTTGTTTAGCTTTAAAAGTCCTAAATAATCCAGGTTACAACCTATCTAGACGTCAATTTCCCCCATGACACTCTGATTATGCCAAACTGGTCTTCTGTTCCTCCATTAAGCCTTTCTTAGTCCCCCAAATTACTAATGCCTTTCCAAACTTCTTTACATTTAGCAACTTTGTATGTAGTTATATTTATTATATCTCTATATATTTACACATATATGCCATTTATTACATGAAGCGTTTCCCAGTTCCCCAAACTACTGGAGACTTCCTAAACTACCTTATATTTAACTACTCTGTATATGTTTGTATTTATTTATATTTTCATATATGCTATATATGAAAATATATATGGTACATATATAATTTTCTGCATGAAGCCTTTCTCAGCTCCCTAAACTACTAGAGCTTTCCTAAACTACCTTATATTTATTCTGTATATATTTTTTATTTATATTTTCATATACATACTCTGTGTGTGTACATATGCATACATACATATATATACTATTTTCTGCATGAAGCCTTTTTCAGTCCCCCAAATTACTAGTGCCTTCCCCAAATATCTTATATTTAACAACTTGTATATATTAATATTTATTATATTTATACATATGCTATATTGTTAGGGACCCGGGAGTCTGGGCCTGATCTCTCAGGCCCACAGGCCTTATCCGACCAGCAGAGGCCTGCAGGCCTTGGTGGAGTGAGCTGTAAGCAATGACTGAGGTGGGAGACAAGATAGTAAGAATTCTGTTTATTGAAACAGTGAGCGGTGCTTTTATCTCTTTTCTGACACTAGAGCCCTAAGTGAACCTATCAGCAATTAGTTTGCCCTTATAAGGAAGTAATATACCTATGACCAGGACTGCCCAGGGCAGACACATAGCCCCTAGAAAGAAAAACATTTTGGGCCTTTTTGTTCTCCAAAAGCCGGGAAAATAGCCTTGAGCAAAACAGAGGCAGAACCCTTCCTCCCAGCGCCATCTTGTTCATGCCTTACCAGTCTCCCCTCAGTTTACCTGAGTCGTGACCAGTGAATGCCATCCAAGAGGCTGGGAGTTGGCAATTCCCTTACACTATATTTATTTTTATGTATATGTATTGTCTTCCCTATTAGTATATAAGTTCATTTCAAGTAAGGATTGCATCATTCTTTATACTTGTATCCCTAGTGCCTAACATAATACCTGGCATATGGTGGGTGGTTAATAAATACTTGGTGATTGACTGAGGATAACTATTGTTAGAAATTAAATTGTTTTTAATTTCTCAGAATCATAGATAGAACTAGAAGGTAGCTTACAGATTATTTACTCTAACTTCATTTTACAGATGAGGAAAATGAGTGAGGCCTTTTTGTTTGTATTTATGAAGTCAGTTTGTAACATATGAGTTTGTGGATAAATAAAAGAATAAAAAGCATTTGTTAAGTGCTTACTATGTGCCAAGTGCTATATGGAGATATAAATACAAAAATGAGACAGAGCCTGCCTTTCAAGAAGCTTACATTTTAATAGAGGGAGACAAAACATATATAGGAGTGGTGGCAAGGGAAGGAAGTGTCTGGGGAGTCAAAGATCCATAGGACAGTCAACTTACATTCTTTCCATTGGTTTGATTGATTACTGAACTCAGAGCAAGAGGAACAGGGAAGGATGTGCCGCATAGGTGGGTGGATGGCAAGATAGCCACAGTGGACAGCTAGATAGAATGTGAAAAATGGACTAAGGTCACCTGTAGTGGCTTAATTGAAATTTTTGTTCATCCACTAACAATCAAGATTGTTTGGCTCAGGGTGGGAGTTCCGAAACTGAGTGATTTAACTTCTCTAGGGCAAGTAGGTGGTGCAGTGGTTAGTAAATTTGGCCTCAGACATTTACCAGCTGTGTGACCTGGGCAAGTCACTTAACCCTGTTTGCCTCAATTTCTTCATCTGTAAAATGGATTGGAGAGCCAAGATGGCAGAGTAAGCAGTGGGTCACTCTTACCCTACCTAATTGCCTTTGAAAAACCCAGAAAATATCACCCCAGGAAAAATGCTGAAACAGCAGAGCTGCAAAAAGACAGAGTGCAGCAGTCTTAGCTTGGGAAGTTTGGGGGATTAACAGGAAAGGTCCCTTCCTGGAGTGGAAGGGGAACACACAGGACCTGAGGTGTCCTGGCAAGCCAGCAGCAAGCCCTACCTTAGCAAACCAGCAGGAGATCCAGAGTCCCAGGGTGGTGAAGCAGGCAAGCACCAACACCAGTATCCCCCTCCCCCATTCCTTTGCACAGCCAGGGGAACTTGCAGACTCCATCTCAGAGAACTACCACATGTCCTGGTAGACAGTTATCCACTAGCAGTTTAACACAGCAGTGCTCTAGTGTAGCCCTGGTGAGGAGGTGTCCTCATACTATCTCACCCAGCCAGTTTCAGTGTAGCCCCAGGGAAACTCACAGAAACCTCACCTGGCCTTGGCACACAATCCACCAGCCATCAACACTAGTTCCAGCACTAGGTAAGCTACCAGACCCCTACAGCCTCCAGCTGCCAGAACCTGAGGCCCCAGACACAAAGCCAGTGACCCAGGCCCCTAGTCCCTAGCACAAGAAGCTTGGGACAGTGTCCCCTGAGCCCTAGAAGCAGAGATCAACTTTAAAAGTCAGGAAAAGGCAAACACTATGAGCAAAAAAGAAAACCCCTGATCATAGAGAATGATTATGATGACAGGAAAGATCAAAACGAAAATTCAGAAGAAGACAACACTGTCAATATACTCACATCCAAAACCTCAAAGGGGAACATAACTGGTTTCAAGGCCAAAAAGCCTTCTTGGAAGAGCTCAAGAGGATTTTAAAAGACAAATAAGAGAGGTAGAAATAAAATCAGGAAAAGAAATGAGAAGTATGCAAGAGGGAGTCAAAAGCTTGGAAAAGGAAGGACAAAAATTGATTGTAGGAAACAGCTGCTCAAAAAGTAGATCTGGCCAAATGGAAAAGGACATTAAAAAGCTAACCAAAGAAAAAATTCGTTAAAAATTAGAATTGGGCAAGTGGAAATTAATGACTTATGAGACATCAAGAATCAGTCAAAATCAAAAGAATGAAAAAAAAACTAGAATAAAATATAAACTACCTCATTGAAAACCAACTGAACTGGAAAATAGATGCAGGGGAAATAATTTAAAAATTATTGGTCTACCTGAAAACCATGATCAAGAAAAGAGCCTGGACAGTATCCTTCAAGAAATCTTCAAGGAAAACTGCTCTGAGGTCCTAGAACCAGAGGCTAAATTAGTCATCCAAAGAATCCACTGATCACTTTCTGAAAGAGATCACATATTGAAAATGCTAAGGAATAGTGTAGTCAAATTCCAGAATTATCAGGTCAAGGAGAAAATACTGTAAGCAGCCAGAAAGAAATAATTTAAATATTGTGGAACCACAGTCAGAATTAGGCAGGACCTTGCAGTTTCTACATTAAAATACTGGAGGGATTGGAATATGATATTCTGTAAGACAAAGGAGCTTGGATCGCGACCAAACAAAATTGAGTATAATCTGTCAGGGGAGAAGATGAATATTCAGTGAAACAGAGGACTTCCAAACCTTTCTGATGAAAAGATCAGAGCTCAATGGAAAAAGGCAAACAGGAAAGAAAAATAAAACCCAACATGTTATTGAATAAGGGCAAACTGTTTACATCCCTACATGGGAAGATAATACTTGTAACTCTTGACTACAGGAGAATTTTTTCTGGTGATCCAGTCCAGAGGAGCTCTTCCAGGTTGGGGGAGATGAGGAAGCAGCAGAAAAGATGGTAAGATGGTAGGGATGGCTAGCCACATGGATTAATAGAAAGACTTTGACTATAGGCTTGGGAATGGACTATTTATCTTTTGTCTGAGGATCAACCTGGCTAAGTTTAAGCACTCATTATCAAAAGGCTGGTTTCAGGCTGATAATATTTTTTGGCTACAGAAACTCATCAAGACAGTCCTCATTAATACATCTTTGGGTAACAATCTCAGAATTATGACTCTCAGAAGGCTATGAGCCCACAGAGTATGGAAATGTCACCTAGTCTGAGGCCATTATAGGCAGGTAGGAAAGTTTTGAGATGAGAGAAATGCAAGTGGCAAACTAGAAAGGTGTCTAGAGAACAGTTAACAACAAAGGGTTATCGCCAGGGTTAAGTAGAGACATTACTAGATAAGGCATGAGCAGCAGAGAACAAAAGGCACAGGTGGCAGCTGTGTGAAGAAATATCAGCCCTTGCTAGACTGAGCACCCCAGAAAGCTGTACAAAAAGGTAATGGGATATGCCTTTGTAGAGGAAGTGCCAATGCTCATTTTTAACAACTGTGCCATAGATAGGTTTATACCTTATTTCTGCTTTTACTAGGTAGGGAATATGGTTGTGTTATTGTGTTTGTCCTTCATTCTCAAAGAAGACCATGACATCAAGATGATGACATGACTTGCAGTTGATTTTGATTTGCGTGGAGGGCTGTGCAAAGTCACTAATCTTACTTTCTTCTCCTGAGCCATCTGGGTCCAGTGACTTGATTTTCATCAGAGTGACTAGAGATGGCCCAGAATGCAATGTGAGATCCTTTCAGGCTAAGGTTGTATCACATTCTTACTTTAAGTGAATGAATGGGCTTTCTTTAAGTTACTCAAGGGATGGCTCCCTTTAATTAAAAAAAAAAAAAATCAAACTGAGAGAGGAAGACCCTCAGGGTTCCTGGGTAAAAGAGAAACAATTACTATTTGGTTATTATATCCACTCTGTGCTGGCTGGATGAGGACTTGTTGTCCAGTCTATGGAATATGGAAAAATCATTGGAAAATAGATGAGTACTCCTAGGAGACATCTGGATCGTTGCAGACATTTGGTATGGGTACTAAGAATTCTGTTAATTCACTGCCTTTGATTCTCTTAATACTCTTTTAATCTTTTTTAGCTCTAACAGTGGTTGGGGCAAATAATCCAAATAGCATAATTTGTAAGAAGTCCTCTCAATTTTAATCTAGTCCACATAAACTTAGATCTGGAGTTCTGGACTATGGGATAATTATAAATATACCTCGTGATAAGTAATAAACCAAAGTGGGGCCATTAGCCACACTCTGTGGGGGATAGTTCTGATTATTAGAAAGTTCTTCCCTGTAATAAGCTAAACTAAACTTCCCTGATATTTAACCCTTTTGTTCATATTTCTGTCCTCTGAAATTTCACAAGATAATTCAAGTTCCTTTTTCTAGGCTCTTAAGCCTAGGAGGCAACTATCATGTTCACCACTCTAAGTCTTTTATTTTTCAAGCTAAACCTACCCAGTTCCTTCAGTCAGGTTCTTTACCATCCTGATTCTCTAGTAAGCTCTAGTTTGTCAGTCATTCTGAAGACTAAAACTGAACATATAACACCACAGACATGGTATGAGCATGGTAGAATATAATGTCCTGAGTGATAAAAGCTGGCAGGGCACTCTTGGTGGAGGCAAACATGGCAAAGAGTAATTTGTGAGAAGCAACTCAGAGCTGGGGTTGTACTCAGCCATTTTCTGACAACATCTGGAATATTCAACAAATAACAAAAACAGTATTAACAATACTTAACATTTGCATGGTTGTAAGAAACTTTAATTTCATTTTCATCTCATTCTGGCATAGTATAGCTACATTGGTGGGGATAAATTAGCCAAAGAGAATGATTTGTGAGGTCCATGTAAACAGAATTGGAGTTCTGGGCCATGGGTTCCAAATTATTCCAGTGAAAGGGAATTCGCTCCCAAAAAGGCAGTCAACCCTATTTTATTCTAAGCATAGCACAACATGGTGAGACTGTTATCTGCTCTATTCTCTACATAGCTGCCAAAGTTATGTTCCTAAATCATTAGTCTAAACATGTCATTTGCTTTTTCAATAAACTCTAGGACTCCCTATTGCCTCTAGGATCAAATATAAATTTCTATCAAAGCCCTTTACAACTTTACAACTCATTCTATCTTTTTACCTTATTTCAAAAGAGATTACTCCTCTTTATGCATAATATGGTCCAATCAAGCTGGCCTTTATCTTCCTCATGCAGGGCATTCTACCTCTCATCTCATTGCCTTTGCACTGGCTATTCCTATATCTTAAAATGTCTTAAAATTCCTAGTTTTCATCAGGAAGTAATACTGAGCACCACTTTCAACATGATACTTTCCCAGATATTCCCCAACACCTAGTAGCTTCCTCCTAAAATTATCTTGTATCTAATTTGTATATATTTCATGCATACTTTTATATTTAGCTGGCAGTATTGCAAATTCCTTGAGGTTGGAGTCTATTTCTGTTTTATCTTTGTCTTTGTATTGACATAGAAGCTACTTAATTTGTGTTTAATTAATTGATAACTATACAGTCTAAGATCACATAGATTTTATTTGGAAAATATGTCACAATGTCAGCTCTTATTAAGCTTACAGTCAACAAATTCCTAGACTTTTCTCATATGAACTAGTTCTCTCAAAATCTGTACTTGTAGGGTTGATCTTTTTGAACCTAAGTGCAGGATTTTGTCTTAATCCTTACTAACTTTCATTTACTTGGTTTTTATCCCAAAGTTTATCCATTCTGATAAACTAATTTCTAATTTTCATCCTTTCATCAATAATAATGATTATCTTTTCAAGCTTTAATGCAACCAGGAATTTAATAATCATGCCTACCATGAAAGCATGCTTTTGATCTCCTTGTTAAAAATATTAAACAGGGTAGGGCTAAGGACAATGTCCTGCAGCAATTCCACTACAGGCTTCCCTCCTGGTTAACATGGATTAGTTAACATTCATTTAGTACAGTCACTATGGAAGTTACAAATCCACCTATATTTATTTTCATGCTGTTTACCTCACTCCATGTTGTCTGCCAGTGTTTCAGAAGAGGCTGTGCCTGCTGATATCAAAACACATTAAATCTCTAATTGTATATTGCATATATATTTCCTTGATCTCCCAATCCAGTGTCCCTTTCATAAAAAAAGTTATAGATTCATAGAATTTTAGATCTAGAAGGCACTATAATGACAATGTAGTCTAGAAACCTTTTATTTATCTTTCCTAGTTCCTAAAAGATAGATTACGTTCAAAAAAATTTTTTTTTTGGGGTGGAAGGTGATCCTTACCTGTTTGTACTAAGCCCACACAGCTAGTTTATGATCAAAAAAGCTGATTATCTACTCTGTGGATTATCCTGGTTCTTCTCCAGCTGCCTCTCAGGTACCTTTTACAATCACAGCTACACTAACAGTAGGGTATCAGTGTTTGTTGGGAGACTTTTGTTATTGCTCTCTGCAGCATGCCCTCCCTCTACCCTAAAAACCTCAGAACAGTCCTGGATTTGCAGATCTTTCCACTACTCCATCCTTTTTTTTTTTTAAAGTTAATTTTTATTCAAGAATTTATTCACAGGTAACACATTTGAGAACACTTTAATACAAAAGATATTATGCTGAAAGGTCAAAACCTAAATTTAGAGAACATGACATTACTAAAAGAGTGATGGTTTTCTTAGTAAATTAACCTCTAAAAATTCTAGTGGAGCCAATTTTTTGCATAAACAATCTAGATGCAGGACTTCATTTAAAACAAACAACAAATGAAAAGTCACAGATAGTAGGCAAATTTGTTGATGAACACAAACATCAGCTCCATTCTTCCAGAGGATGGAGACCAATATCTTAATTTGTTCTATGACAAAAAGCAAAAGATGTTTTGGTATTTTGACTTTAAAGCCTCTTTCTCCAGCAGCAAATCTGTGTCTTTGCTGAAGTTCCTTTTCCCTTTCTGGATGCTGCTGGTCATCATCTTTTAGACACTCTAGACTTCTTAGAATAGCTCCAAGTGAACTTGCTCTATTTGGTCCCATAAACCATTCAAATGTTTCAATAGTTGCATTGCTCAAGATTGGTGGTCACCAAGGAATATTTTCATCTTCTTTTCCATTTTTGCAGTTCTCTTAGCTTCTGTTGTCATGTGACCCCTATTTATCTCAAATCTCTTTTCGAGTGATTCAGTCCTGTCTCTTGCTCCGTCCATGTACATATAAAAACCTGACTGTAACGTTCTTCCCATATGTGATTATAAGCTTCATTTGACAACTTGCCATGGCTCATTCCTTGCTTTACTATGTCTACCTTCTGTGTCAAAAGGTCTTGGGCCCTAAATGCCTCTAATTCTATTATTTAGATCAACTTCAGAGAATTTTTCATAGTTGAGTTTCTGGCAAGTTATGTGCTTGGTACTATTACTTCCTAGTCCTAGAGTTTTCTCCTTTTTATTTCCAGCTTGTTCTCCATAAGGATGATACAGAAGATCATAACAAAACACTGTGATTATAATTTTTAAATTAGTTCACTTTTCTGTAGGTCTGTGGCAGTTCTAAATTTAAGGATCTTACTTTCATTTACTTCTGAAGGTCTTGATAGATCCTTCTGAATAGCTTTGTGCATTTGTTTTAATTCCTCATTCTGCATCTCAGCTTGGAGTAGTAACAACTACATCAAAAGCATCTTCTACCTAAGTTTCATCAATCTCATGATCTTCTAGCTCTTTCTCAGCATTTTCCAGTAGAACAATCTCAAAGTTATTCTTTGGAGCAGGAAGGCCCATCAACTCTAAATAGAGATGCTCATGAGATTCTCTATCTGCTATACATAGAGGGGTCACTGTATTCTGCTAGTCCCTCTTCAAGATTTATGTTTAGTTTGTCCTTTAGAGGGGTTCTGCTTGAGGTAGTGCCAACAATTGGTATAGGAGTCATTTCACATGGAGGAGTTAATAACCCTTCAGCTCCATGAGGAGTCTTGAATGGGAATGCACAGGACTGTATTTGGTGTCTGAATGATGGGTCCTTGTGGAATCACACCAGAGAAGTCACTCTCATGCCATCATATATTAAGACCATCTTTCAGTGGTGTGTCCATGTTGGTAATAGCCATCAAATCTGTGCTTCCTTTGGGATTTTATCATAGGCAGACAAAGCTTTGAATGTGGCTGAGTGATACTATTTCTGGTGGCATTATACTCAGAAAAAAAGAGTACTGGAAGCAGAGTTCATTATGCTGGATTCCTCTGCCATTTGATGTACAATTTCACTTGGATGGCCAACTTTCACAACTTCCTGAAGTTCTGCCCTGAAGATCTGAGGTGCAGAAAGTACTAATTTGCTTTTTATCCTTTTTTGGTAAATTCTGATACTTGACCATTATCAGATTCCTTTGTGTTTCTTCCTATCTCTCCTTTCCTTTTCAGATCTTAACTCCCTATCAAGATCATGGTGTAACTTCCTAAAGTCACTATCAAAGTGCCTGATAATTTTCTTCAGATGTGTCATAAAAACCTGGTGTAGGCTTTTTTTTCCCCCAGAATGGAATTTCTGCATTATAATCTTGTTCTCTTCTTTTTCCTTTTCTTCTGAATTTCTATGCCAGCTGCTTGAAGTTCTGTTTTGGAGGGCAGTATGGCACCCTTGCTTCTTCCAATTATTTTTTTCTGTTGGCCTTTTTTCCCTGTGTGTTTGCCAGACAGGCTGTGATGCCATCTCTGTGGTCCTGATCTGTATCTTGCCACTGGACCCAGGTGGCTCTGGAGGATAAAGAAGCTGGTGTACCTTGTACAGCCCTGCCTCACTTCAGTCCAATTCATGGCATCACTTTCCTGATGCTGTGCTCCTCTTTAACAATGAAGGATAAACCACAACAAGAAGTCAGACAAGCTTCAGCTTCGGAGAGCGTTTAGAATTAATCCCTGGATCAGGTCTGGCTGGTTTCATTTCTGGCTTTGGATGAATCTCTCCAGGTTTACGTTTTCGTGGATCATCTGATATCTCTTCTTTGAGCAGTTTTTATTCATAAGTTTGTAGTGTTCCAAGCACAGTGCAGTCCTTCACCCGGTGCTTGGGGCAATGGCTCTGTCCTGGTCGATATCAACGGCCCGGAGCCAAAGCTTTTCTTCCTCCTCCCCAGCCCAGGCTCGTTTTTTGATGCCAGGCGGCCTTGTACTGCTTTGCTGATTTCCTATGCAAGTGACGCAATTCAAAGATCACTGGTGCTACCAATAGTTCATTACCTCCGCTTTGAGAATTTCATCCTCCCTGTTCCTCCATACATCCCCCTCCCCCAATCTGAGCAAAATTCGAGCCATCCTGGCGGAGGGGTGAGCTCGGCAGTTAGCTGAGGCGCACCCGCGAGCACCTAACGGCCAAGCGCCCCGCAACCTAAAGGCGACCTGGGAACCCGGAAGTGTGGGAGGGAGAGCCGAGAGCCAGTCCCCGCCAGGGAGGGCCTTTCTCATTGGAGGCTGCCGCCTGTCCCAGCCAATTGGGACGCCGGCGGTGCTGCGCTCCAGGAAGTACAAGGAGGAGCCGCGGCTCGGACGGAGTCTGGCCGAGCCGGTCTAGCGTCTTGTTTTGGGGCCGCGACTGCGGGAGTCCGGCCGGCGTCATGAGCTCGTTTGAGGGGCAGATGGTGGAGTATCCGACCATCTCCATAGATCGCTTCGACCGGGAGAATCTGATGGCCCGGGCGTACTTCCTGTCCCACTGCCACAAGGGTGAGTGAGAGCTTCTCGGGTCCGGAGGCTGGAGGTCCTTGTGGGCGGCGGGGGTGGGTCCCTGGGGGGTGCGGGACACCCGCGGCGGGGGTGGGCTCCCTGGGGGGGTGCGCTCCCTGGGGGGGTGCGCTCCCTGGGGGTGGGCTCCCTGGGGGGGTGCGGGGCACCCGCGGCGGGGGTGGGCTCCCTGGGGGGGTGCCGGGCTCCCTGGGGGGGTGCCGGGCACCCGCGGCGGGGGTGGGCTCCCTGGGGGTGGGCTCCCTGGGGGCGGACTCCCTGGGGGCGTGGGCTCCCTGGGGGGGTGCGCTCCCTGGGGGTGGGCTCCTTGGGGGGTGCGGGGCACCCGCGGCGGGGGTGGGCTCCCTGGGGGGGTGCCGGGCTCCCTGGGGGGGTGCGGGGCACCCGCGGCGGGGGTGGGCTCCCGGGGGGTGGGCTCCCTGGGGGCGGACTCCCTGGGGGCGTGGGCTCCCTGGGGGGGTGCGCTCCCTGGGGGTGGGCTCCTTGGGGGGTGCGGGGCACCCGCGGCGGGGGTGGGCTCCCTGGGGGGGTGCGCTCCTTGGGGGGTGGGCTCCCTGGGGGGTGGGCTCCCTGGGGGGGTGGGCTCCCTGGGGGGGTGCGCTCCCTGGGGGCGTGGGCTTCCTGGGGGGGTGCGCTCCCTGGGGGCGTGGGCTTCCTGGGGGGGTGCGCTCCCTGGGGGTGGGCTTCCTGGGGGGCTGCGCTCCCTGGAGGGTGGGCTCCCTGGGGGGGTGCTCGAGTTCGGAGCTGCTTGGTGAATCCGCGCGGGGGTGGGGTGAAGTGTGCGTGGGAGGGAGCGGTTCATTTCATGAACTCTGCAAGTATTTATGAAGTACCTACTGTGTGCCCAGTGCGGTGTTCGGCGCTGGCCGTCCCGAAGCGGGAAGGCAGAAGCTTATTCTGCAAGTGGGGAAACGAAAAGTGCACAAGTGAATACATACAAATACAAAATAAACACCGACTAGTGTGACGAGTGGTCGGCAAGGTGGGTGGGGAAGGAAAGCCTGAGAGCCGGGAAGCTGAGGAGGTTGAGGGCCTGTGATCGCCCCCGCCTTATTTTATACATGTGTATAGTGCATGTAACCATGAGCGAGTCACCGAACCACGTCAGGGAATTCTCTGCGCTGACCAGAAGCAAGCTAACGTAATCCCTCACATACACATGTATGTATTCCTTATCCAGATTTACTTGCTATACATTTTTAATGGATCACTGGGCTCACTCAACTTTATTGTGGTTTTTTATTCAGACCATATGAAAGGACTAAGGTCTCCATCCTTGAAAAGAAGATTGGAATGCAGGTAATTTATTTCAATAAAGAATAAGAAAAAGTAACAGTCTATTAATCCAGCAACTGGGAACTTACATTTGGGGTGTTATAAAGGGTAGTATCAGGGGAAAATGCTGTGAAACATTGCAAGTCATGATGTTGAAGACAAATTTTCCCCCCAGTTCAGTTTTGCTTAGAATATATGATTGCCCATGCCTGAAATAGTTTTCTGCCATTTCTAGAATCAAATTCCTTAAGGTTTTATTTGCTCTTAGCATCCTATTCTTTGACTAGACATAGGGGAAAGTTTGGAAGAGTGGGCTTAAATTCACTTGTCAGATAATACTTTTTTTCCAGGAGAATTACAGTGGTTTAATAATTTTTTTTTAGGCCACTGTCTTTATCCATTTAAAGGAACATAAGATCTGAGGTGGAAGATCTTAAGATTCCTTTTTGCAGTTCTTAGATGAGATGATCTCTGGATTCTCTTTCAGTTCCAACGTTCTGTGATTCAATAGCCTTGCCCTTCTTGACTCTTTTAATTGAATTGAACTCAGTTAATAGGGTGAGGGTATATAGGAACTAATCCTTCTTTCTATTTTCTTGCAGCTTAAAGATTCACTTATATTGTTCCCCTGTCACCAAGGAACTATTGTTGACTAGTCCCAAATATAGCTTTTGGGAAAAACGAATTGTAAGTTTATATTTTTATGAAAACAAATTCTACTTTTTCAAATGAGATTTTATTTTCTAAGTAAACTGGGAAGAAATTTTAGAGTAGAAAAGCCAGCGAAAGCCATACTAAAACTACACTTCATGACATCAAGAACTTGATCCAAGTCATTGACAGATATGTTGATCTGGCTAGATCTAGACTAGAGCCTTGTGTGATTTTCCCAAGGTTTTCTCTTCAGTTGGTTTTTAACCTGTTCATCAGCATTCTTTGGGTCTGGGTCTTGTTGTTTAGCCACCCTGAATCACCTAATTGAATTATTATTTATTCTACACCACTTTATCTTGTTCAAGTAAAAATATGAGAGAATTTACCATATTCTAAGTACTGTATGCTATTTCTGTGGCATTTCCCTGATAACCAGCCTAGTAATCCAGTAGAAGAAAAAAAGAAGAAAAAACTAGTCTGACATAATTTGATCTTAATGTATTCATATTGATTTTTAGGGATTGCTGCTTTCGTTTCCAAGAGTCTACAGATTATCATTTTAATAATTCCACATATTGCTTTAGAATTTGCAGAGTCCACCTTTTGAAAACGGAGACATTTGTCCATCTACAGTCCTATAGTACCTCTGTTATTTTCTATGATTTTTTAAAAGAACAATACTCATTCTTTTTTTTAAATTTTATTTATTTTCAGTGTTCTACAATCACTTCCGTATAACTCAGATGTTTTTTCCCATCCCTCCTCAGTTTTCCCCACTCCTTACCCCATCCCTCCCTGAGACAGCATACAATTTTATATAGGTTGTACGCACACATTCTTATTAAATATTTTCACCTTAGTCATGTTGCATAGAAATGAATGGGGGAAATCACAAAACAAACCAAAACGTAATACAAAAGAAAATGATTCTGCAATTGAATCCCACAGTTCTTTGTGTGGATGTGGAAGGCATTTTGCCTTAAAAGACCATTGGGGATTTTTTAAGTCCTTGCATTGCAACAAAGTACTGAGTCTACCAGAAAAATTCCTCGCGTACTATGGTTGTTGCTGTGTACAAAGTTCTCTTGGTTCTGCTCCTTTCACTCAGCATCAGTTCATCTAAATCCTCCCAGGCCTCTTTGAAGACTGACTCTTCATCATTTCTCATAGCTTGGTAGTATTCCATTACGTTCATATACCATAATTTATTCAGCCAGTCCCCAATTGATGGGCATCCCCTTGATTTCCAGTTTTTGGCCACCACAAAGAGTGCTGCTATAAATGTTTGAGAACAATCATTCTCTAATTATATCCTATAGTTCTTTTAATATCTTAGAACGCAATTCATCTAGGCAGTGAGATTAGATCATGCAGGGCACCTGGCTGATATTCTTGTTAATATGATCTAATCCTAGTCATCATGCTTTTCTTGATTTAAATTTCTTCTTACTCTTTAAAAAAAATTATCCTTTTATGTGTAGAGATAGGTTTCAGTGGAGAAAACAAAAGAAAAATAGAAATTATGAATCAGTAGATGAAAAAGCATCTAGTAAGCATTGACCGTGTGCTAAACACTGCATTGGGTGCTGGGGATACAAATAGAGAAGAAAGACAGTTCTTGCTCACAAGGTACTCTCATTCTAACTGGATGAGACCATACAAGTAGAAGGGTTCATTTGAAGGGGAGATGAAAGTCTGGTGGACCTTAGGGTCCTGCAGTGTTCGAGATTGCAAGGCTTCGTGGTCCAGAGGGCGTATGGCAAGGGATAGTGATTCTTTGTCTTCCTGAAGAATTATGATTGGTGATTCTCTCATGATGGTGAAGATGTGGGATCATTTTCCAGCTGGGAGGGGGGAAATGACAAAACAGATAATAACAGGAAGGTTGGAGGGCCAAGGGAGATTCTGTTGGATATCTGGAGGAGAGGAGTTCAGTCTGGAGGGGAAAATCTTCCTGTAGTGCCTGCTCTCCTGGAACAAATTAGTTCTGGGACTTCCCTGCAGCCTTACACCAGAAGGAGGTTGGGAAAATATTGCTAGACTTTCTTGTGTTTTCACCTTGTATTTTCAGTCCCATGAATGTGAATTTTAAAAATTCATGTAACTTAATTTTCTTCCTAATAATGATGATGGCCTTTGTCAGAAATGTAGCCTTTCTTTGCTTTTGAGAAATTTTTGACCTTGTAGTGTAGGACTATATTGAAGATGATAATAGTGATGTTCTTACTTCCCATTTGATAACAGGTGTTGACAGGTTTTTTTGCTTATGAAAATTGTATTGTGGGGTTTTTATAGGGCTTGCTTTGCACAGGATGTATAAGGTAAAAACAAATGCCTACCTTTGCGCAGATATGGCAAGTTTGTGAATGTGTTGTAGCTGTTATGATGATAGTACAGTGTATGCATTCTAGGTCCAGAAACTTAACCTAGATCTCTTTTTAGTGAATATATCCGTTTTAACTACAGTATAGTCAACTTCACTTTTTTACTTTTCACGCAATATGTACACCTGAACATGGCTTACATAAAGACACTTTGTTTTCACTTTCTGAGACTTGGAATTCTTCCTGGAATCACTTATGTGTTTGAGTTATATGGGGCTTATAAAGTGATTGAGCCATGAACAAAAATGAAATGGTGTAAAAATAACTTCTCTTTTTGCTTCATTAGATTGCTCTCGAAGTTGAAACTCCAACTCAGATTTCTTTAATTGATGAAGCATCTGGTGAGGTAAACAAATACCTTTAATAATCTATTCTAAAATTAATAACAATGTTCTTTTTTGTAGTTTGGATTTGATCACTTGCCAAGTTTTCCTTGACAATATTTCCCTTATCTGTTGGACAAATCTGGTATATCTGAAATTTTAAACATTCATCATTTAGGTGAAAATTGTTTCATGTGAGTTAAATGTCTATGCATCAAATTTTAGTTTGTATTAGATAAGTAGAAACAAAACAGTTGAAAAATGGAATGGATCTGTTGGCATGTCTACAACCAACTCTTTTCATTATTGATGATAGTTCAACCAGACATTCAGACTCTTAACATTTTCATTGTTGCCTTTGGTTTTTATGTCATCTTCATTTCTAAGTATGTCTCACACTCCTCTAAATCCCCAACCAAAATCCTTGGAACAAAGGTTAAAAAGAAATAGGGGAAAAACAGTTAATTTAAACTAATCAGCACATCTGCTAAACCCAATAGTAGATGTAATTTTTCACTCATGATTTCGTATTTCTGCAGAGAAGTCTTGTCAGTCGGCAGTTCTGATGGTCCCTATTCTTGAGACATTTGGGAGTGTATACCATTGAGCAACACTTGAATTTGACCTGGACCTAATGTTTTTCTTTTTGTTTTAAATTTCAGAAGGAAGATGTTGTTGTAACTCTTTTACCAGCTGGTCACTGCCCAGGTTCAGTTATGTAAGAGACCCTCTATCTCAGGGGTTCTTTACTTGGGATCTATGAACTTGTTTTCTAATATTTGATAACTGTATATCATTATAATTTGTCTCTTTTGTAATCTTTGTAAAGCCATGTTCAGGAAAATATGTGAAAAATAAAAAAATGAAGTTGACTATTCTGTAGTTAAAATGGATTTTTATGCATTTTAAAAATACTCTTCTGAGAATGGTTCATATTTTACTCCATACCCCCCTTGTGGTAATTCTTTTTATAGTCTTAAGAATAGGGACTATTTTGCTAGGATTTCTTTAGCCTTTATTTCCTGTGATGAAATGATTATCGAAGGTAGTTAAAAAGGACTTTGTTGGCAATGAAATTCTCATTACTGATCTTTCCAGTTAACTTTTGCGTTTTTTTTATCATATGGAATTTTCTTCCCATGGACAGTAAGTATCTACCTAAAATGCAAGTTTTTCATATATTTCAGATCAGAGAGACAACTATGCCCTAAGTATTATTCAATTCTGTTATTATTATTAACAGGGGTAACAGTTAAAAACCTGGCATCATTAACATTAGTCATATAACCATAGGCAAGTCAGTTAAACTTTTTCATTTAAAGTTCTTGAGCCTCAGTTTCCTTAGCTGTTAAAATGTGGATAATATTTACATTACCTTATGAGGAGGAAAAATATTTTTGGAAATTGTATAATGCTATATTTAAGTGACTTATATGGCAATACAATATTAATTTACTCTTTTGTATCCATCAAAGTTTCCATTATCACTGCCTTCTTGTAGTAATTAAGATGTCTGTCAGGAACATTTATTACATTATTTGGCATAGTAAGTTTCAGAAATTGTTCAAATCTGTTTTCCTTTGTAGGTTTTTGTTTCAGGGAAACAATGGAACAGTCTTGTATACAGGAGACTTTAGGTTAGCCAAAGGGGAAGTGGCCAGAATGGAATTCTTGCACTCTGGGAGCAGGTATTGGACTTTACTGCAGCTCTTAAATGGAGGACATAAGAATTTACCTGGGTGTGATGCTTCAATGCTCTGTGGTCTCTCTTTTTCCTTTTGTTACATTTCTGACTTTTTCCATGACTTTACTCTCATGACAATCACAATAATGCTCATTTTAAATTCTTTTCCCATTTTAAAAAATTGTTTCTTTTGAGATTCTTGAATTTTTGGTCCTTTAGATGTATTTTGTTATTTTTGCCCTGTAATGCAGTCCTTTGGTAGTTTGGCATGGTACTGAATAAGCAAATTAAATTAGATTGTATTGTCATTTTTATTATTTTGTCATGGCCCAACCATGAATAATGTTCCTCTGGTTATTCAGCTCTATTTTTATTTCTGCAAATAGGATTTTGTAGTTCTGTTTATATAGTTTCTTATTCTCTTCCAGTAAAAGCTCATATTCTGAGCTTTGGAATCCTGGGAAACGTTTTCCTTTTCCATGTCAGCCAAACCTGTTTTATCCTATATAATTACTTGTGTACTTGTAATACCCCTAGAAGCCTAAGCTCCAGGAGGTTAAAACGCATGTCTTATCTAACCTTAATATTTTCCTAGGCACCTAGCAAAGTGTTCTGCATGGTGCTTAAAATTTGTTAAATTGAAGGAAGTAGTTTGTGTTGGCTTCATAACTGGAGGCAAATCAAGGAAAATCCTACAGTGAAAAATAAAATCAGAGGTGGCACTGAGATGTGCTACCATGTTCCAATCTGTAGAGAAGCGCTTTGTAAAGTAATTGAACATTGCCTTTGCTAGTGTTTTATAAAATGAGGTTAGATGATACAATAAAATTTTAATTTTATTTCAGAGTGAAAGACATACAGAGTGTGTATTTAGACACTACTTTCTGTGATCCAAAATATTATCAGATTCCAAGTCGAGTAAGTATACATTTAAAAAAGATACTTTTTAAGCAAAGAAATCCAAACATTGATTAATAAATTTGGGAGGTTTTCCCCACTTGTTCTGGGGAAGATGGTTGTGAGAGTCAGTTGTTCTATTAATTGTTGAATATATCTTTAAAATTCCTAATGTAGGTGGAGTGTTTAAATGGAATATTAGAATTGGTACGAAGTTGGATCACTCTGAGTCCATATCATGTTGTGTGGCTGAACTGCAAAGCAGCCTATGGATATGAATATTTATTCACCAACCTCAGCGAAGAATTTGGAACCCAGGTATTTTACTAGTTACAAAAAAAGGAAACCTGAAAATGATGGCACATTGGAAAATCAACTCAAAACATCTCTAGAGCAGGGATTGGCAGATTTTCTGAAATGGAAATTTCCTCTGTCCTGATGAGGGAATGTCACAGCTTTCTTTAGACAGAGTATGGCAATGAATGAACCCAAAGCTGGACCTTGGAATTTTTGAGAGTCTCTTGTTAACATTACACAACCTTGAGCAAGTAGTTTCCTTCCTGTAGACCTTAGTTTTCTAATCTGATCTGTAAAATGCAAGGAGACTAGATCGTCTCTAAATTCTCTTCTCGCTAGATGTAAAGTTATGTGATTTTGTTTTTCATTTTAATGTAAGCTCCTATACTATTTTGTAGTTTCTTGAGCATAGGGTCCAAAAATTATTTGTGATTTATCTTCCCTCATGCCTAACAATTCATGGCCCATAAGTAGTTTTGTATTTTGTGGGCTGCTAGGTAGCGCAGTGGATAAAGGGACGAACCTGGAATCAGGAAGACCAGAGTTCGAAAATCTAGCCTCGTAAAGTTATTAGCTGTATGACTTTGGGCAAGTCACTTACCCTCTGTTTACCTCAGTTTTTTCAGCTGTAAAATGGAGATAATAATAGCACCTACCTCCCAGGGTTATTATAAGGATGAAATACTATTTGTAAAGCATTTAGCATAGTGCCTGTGCATAGCAGATGCTTAATAAAAATGATTGGTTTTTTTTCTTCCCCTCTCTACCTCCTTCACTCACTCATATTCACTCTTGTTTTATGGATGAGAAAGCAAAGGCTTTTGACTTATTCATGTTCACACACAATGTCTTCTGCTTCTAAATAAAAACTAATAGCTAGCATTCATATAGTGGCTTTAAGTTTTGCGGAGCACTTTAAAAATATTTGAGCCTCACATGGGAGGTATGGGCTATTATCCCCATTTTACAGATGAGGAAATTTTTGCAGACATAGTCTAGGGTCACGTAGCCAAAAACTGTCCGAGGTTGGATTTGAACTTGGGTCATACTGTCTCCATGTTCAGAAAAAAGGGTCCAGGGATAGTTACAAAAAAACTATTTGTGTAAAAAGTAAATGAAAGACTAAACTGAAGATTTGTGATTAGATGGTCCTGTGCAACTCTAATATTTTGATTCTGTATAATTCTAAGTAATATTAATGATGGAAGGTTCATAATATGCTTTGAATTGCTTGGAAGGTAGGTTGTGAATAATTTTTATCCATTAGTTAATATTTTAAACCTTAAATACCATAAATATTTGGATATTTCTTTGATTTATACTGATTGCTATCATTTTAGTGATAATTTTGTTTTTGCATCACCTACATTCTCCAATGTATTCTATCCTTTCTCCCTCCAAGAGAGACACACTCCCTTATACTGAAGAATTTAAAAAGGTTAGCAAAACTAACTAAAGTGTCAAAAAAGTCTGATATTGTAGGCAACATTCCACACCTATATTTCCCTATCTCAGTAAATAAAGTAGGAGAAGGTGCCTTCCCTTATCTCTTCTTTGGGGCCAAGTTGGTAATTATAATTTTTCAATACTTTTTTTGTTACTGGTTTTCATTTGGTTTACATGTAGTCACTGTGTATATTGTTTTCCTGGCTACCTTTTTCCAGTAGTGGTTTTCAATAGGATATTCAGAGCATTGAAGTGATGTAAATCACTGATCTTACAACTAAAAATAACCCAAGGTATCATAGGATCTTTGAGTTGGAAGAGACTTGAGAGATAATTTGTTTCAGTCTCCTGCTCAGTGTAGGAATTACTGCTGTAGTATGCTTGACAGATGGTCATCTAATCTAAGCTTGCCTACTCCCAGTAACTGGGAACTTATTATTTCACAAAGAAGCCCTGCTCTGATTTTGGGAAATTTTCCTCAGCCCTCTTGAGGCAGATAAAGTCTTACTATCCTTCCATTATAGGAAGGAAGGAAAATGATCTTCCTGAGGTCACACAACTCTCTTTGGCAGCAAAGTCTGTTTACTTTCCAGTTCATCCTCCACATGGCTGTCCAAGTGATGTTCCTAAAGTAGGAGTCTGACTAGATGCAGAAAGCTCTAGATCAAAACCAGACTCCTCTGTCTGGCATTTCAACCCCTTCACCACTTCATCCAACCTTTCTGGCACTGTCCTCTTCTTCAGGCACTCTTGGTCCAGCCAAACCTACCTTCTTACTGTTCATAACATCTGTCATTTCATTCCTCCCTCTGTATCTTTATGAGCTCTGCCTCAGGCTTTTCATTGTAATTTTTGATAAGGCTACACCTGTTGGTGATCCAGTTGCATATTCGCAGCTCTAATGATAATTTTGTACTTCAGCAACGTACTCTGTTTTCCCAGAAGACCTCACAGTCTGTTTGTTGCTTATTTGTTAATGCAGTTCTCTTCATTTGAATCCCTACATTTTTATCCATATTGCAGTTATTCTGAGCATGTAACAACACTGATACATTTAATGATATTATTGCACAGTAGGAAAATCTCTCTTGTTTATCCATATATTTTTTAATAACTTGCCAATGTTTGATGTATGAAACTGACGTTGCTTTCCCCATAAAATCACAATAGATCTTATAGCACAAAAATGTTTATTTATACATATGTGAATACATACACACACTTACTCTGTCCCTGATTCCTGAAATGCACTCCCTTCTCACTTTCTTCTGCTTCTTAGAATCCCTAGTTTCTTGCATAGGTCAACTCTCCTATGAGTCCTTTCCCTGTGTCCCTAGCTACCAATGCCACACTCCCAAAATTACCTTGTATTTTCACAAGCCAACAGGCATTTATTAAACATGTAGTGTCAGGTATAGTGCTAGAGCTGGGAATAAAAAGAAAGGCAAAAATCTCCCTTCAAAGAATTCAAAGTCTAATGGGAGAGACAGTCATGCAAACAGTTATATACAGAGAAGATATAGACAGGATTTTTGGTTCTCATTTTGTATAAACTTATATACGTACATTCCTCAGTAGAATATAAGTTCCTTCAGGGCAGGGATTGTTTTGTTTTTGTTTCCCCAGGGACTAGCACGGTACTTGGCACATAGTGGGTGCTAAATAAATACTTATTGGTTTGGTTGATTGGTTAGAACCTAGTTCTCTTTACAAGCACCACATTGACCTCTCAGTGAAGTATAGACAATGAAAAGGTTACTCAACTTTGAGCTGTAAGATCTAGGATCTAATTCCGGTTTTGCTACTTTGTGTCATCTATGCCATTTGACTGATCTGAGTGAACTCTTTTTAAAAATCTGTAAAATGGGTATAATGATAAATGTCATGAGAACCCAGTGAATTAAGTGTGCAAAATGCTTTGTAAAACTTAAAGGTCACAATAAATGTAAGCTGTTGCTGCTAACATACCATGAATAGATCCACCAGATACCATAATGAAACTTGGCTGAGTGTCTGCCTACGTGTGTGTTTTTAATACCTTACGTAGACATAGTTTTTTAGATGAAAGTGACATAGGGATTAGCATAGTCCTAGAACAATGGATTTAAGGTCAGCAACCCTAGGTGCTGATCCAGCAGGGCTGCGTAGTAATTGTGTCACCTCAGACAAGTCACTGACATTCTTGTCATCCGCAAAATATGATCTTGTGAAAGATCAAGCAAGAGGGTAATTAACTCACCAATTATACTTCATTATGTTATCGTGGTGATGTGGGTGAAGATCAGCAGCTCCTCTAGTAGATGGTGTTTTTGTGTAGCTGTGGCTAAAAGGAAAGTCATCCTGTGCTTCAGCTTGGGGTGAGCTACTCTCAGCCTAGTTAGGGCGGTCCTCACGGCTGCTGTCTGTTCCCAAGCCTAGAATCAAAGCCTTTTAGGTTTATATGTGGGACTTGTCTCAACTTCCCCTTCATTGCTGTAGCCCAAGTCCAAAGTCTCCTCTGTGCCTTCGGGAGGCTGCAGAGAAAGGCCTGAATGGAGGAACTGATTAGTCCCTAAACCACCGAAAATTGACTGACTTCATACCATAAGATAATTTCAAAATATTTTATCTTCATAAACTGTACTGTTTTCCTTAGGTTCATGTGAACAAATTGGATATGTTTAAAAACATGCCTGATATCCTTCATCACATAACAACGGATCGTCATACACAGATTCATGCCTGTCGGCACCCACGGGTATGTATCCGTCTTATTTTTCTGCTCATGCCACTTTTATGTAACATGGATGTCAAGGCACTTTAGCGGCGGAAGGGAACCTTAGCACTGTCTGATCCAATCCCTTCAGTTTACAGATGAGGAGCCTAAGAACCAAAGAGATTAAGTGAAATGTCCAAGTGATTTAGAAAATTAACACACGCACACTCACACACACACACGCACACACACACTCACATGCACACACACGCACACTCACGCACACACTCACAGGGTTTCAATAAAATGTATTTAATAACTGATTTTTAAAAAATGATGCAAATAATTATTAGAATATGAATTGGTGTACTTTAAGAAAGCAAGTGCTTGCCACCTACTTTTATGCAGTTTTGAAAATGTTCTGGATGATGAAAATGATTTGCATTTTTTAAAATTTTGTTTGCATTCTGTTCACTTAGAAATTATTGATGTTTTGTTTTAACAAAACAGATACTACTTCTCCACATCCAGACAATACCTCAGGGGAATACATTCTCCTAAACAGCAAAGGAAAACCACTTAATAGTATGTTATCATATTATGTCATGTCATATCGTATCATATATCATATTGTATCATATCTCCTTCTGCTTTTATAGTTTCACCAGTTTGTAGAAAGGAGAAAGATGTGTGTTTAACACTTCTTACTGCTTGCTCATCTCGCACATACATCTTGTTGCTTATTTGTTACACGTTCCATTCATTTGAATTCCCACATGTTTATCCAGATTGAAGTTACCCTGAGCATGGCATCACTGATGCCACTTCATGATATCATTGCACAGTAGGAGGATCTGTTTTGTTTATGTGTACAGTTGTTAATAGCTTGTCCATGTTCGACGTGAAACTCAAGTTGCATTTCCCGATATATCATAGTACATCCTATAGTACAAAAGTTTATGTGCATGCGTAGATAGACAGATAGATAGATAGATAGATAGATAGATAGATCAGCAATGAAAATTGTTATGGGTTTGTGGTTAGAAGCTTAAAGTAAGTGACACTGGGGGCTCAAAAGAAACAGAGGATGATGGAAAACCTAATTTAATAAAAAACTTGACATAAGCCACAATGCTTAGTCTGTTACTTCAGGCAACCAGAAAATTGTCATCAGATTTATATGTGCTGTGACACCCATGTATATTGAAGAGATTGTTTTTCTTTCCCATTATGCTGATTTAGAGATTACTTTTTAATATAAACATATGTATTTTTTTAAAATAACTTTTTGAGTAGAGGAGATTCCCTGGGTTCACAAGAGAGACCTTTTTGACTTTTCTTGCTGACCTGGTAGTTCTCAATGACTTGGCATTTTAGGTTTCATAATATATGTATTTCTTTTCACACCAAATGTTTGATTTCATACAAACATGTTTAGTTTGGCTCTTGCTGGTGTTTTCCATTTACTCACCCTCTGCTATACATGCACTTAATTTACAGATTTTCAGTTTAAAGGATAATTTAATTTACATCCATTTTGTAATATACAGACTGCTTTTTATCATTATATGATTAGAAGCTTAATAAACACTTGACTGACATTCAAATCATTTAATATAGCAGGCATGGCATATTCATACATGTGGAGAAATGCAACATACAGTATAGTAGGACTTGCCATTTTTCTCCACTTCCAAGTTCACTTCTGTCTAGTCTTCTTAATCTGACATGAGAGACAAAAAACCTTTGTTGTGTTGCCCTCCCTGAGCTCACGTTAGGATACTCGATTTACAGTTTGGCAGGTGTACCTCCCCAATGAAATTCCCCACCCGATATTGTTTCCTGACTTCCCTGTAGGAAGGAGTAAAGGAGGAAGGAGGAAAAAAAGGAAGGAAAGAAAGATTGATTAAGTACCTGCTATGTGTGTGGCACTGTGCTAAGCCCTTTACAGATATCTCATTTGATTGTCACTGAGAGGTAGGTGCTGTTATGACCCTCATTTTACAGTTGAAGAGATAAGCTGAGACAGATGGAAGTTAAGTGACATGCCCAGCATTAGCCACATTTTACAGAAGAGAAAACTGAGGCATAAAGAATTTAAAATAAATTCCTGAAGACTTTAAATCCATTTTTTCAAATATTTAAAATGAATTAGGAGAGTTTGCTATGTAGTGGAACATTGCCGTGTCTGAGGCCTAATTTGAACTCAGATCTTCCTGACTCCAGGCCCAACACTCCATCTAGTACACTATCTGTAGAATTTTAGTTTATAGGATCTTTAGATATGTCCTCTTTACTCTTTGAACTATGCTCTCCCCAGTTCTAGGATGCATGTCAGACTGATTCCAACTTTCTTCTTCATCACTGATTCTGAGATGGAGTGTTCACCTCCCCCCAGGGTTCCATTTATTTCTGTTGCGTGTGTGTGTGTGTGTGTGTGTGTGTGTGTGTGTGTCTATATATATATATATATAGACACACACACACACATATATATGTATATAAATATAAATACACACACATATATGTATATATACACATAGTGTTTATGCGTATACACACATTAATCTACAATATGTACATACATGTCTATGTTATATACATGCATGCCACACATGTATACAATGCACATGTATATATGTATGCACATATTTGTATGCATATATACACAGTATGTGTGTGTGTGTTTATGTGTTTTCCCAGGGTGAAATGAGAAGTACTTGTACCCACTTCCACATTGTTTTACCAACTTATTTTCCTGAGAGTTCCTCTGATGAGTCTCTTTTCTCTGAGTCCCTTCCCTTTTCCTCAGATGCTTTTCAGTCCTCTTTCATTATGGAAGCTACTGTCAAATCTAGTCCTTTTCTTTCATTTCACGTTATTTTCCTTATATTCTCCCAAATTTCTTTTCCCTAAATTGAGCCTTTGGCCTTCTCTGAATTCCAGACTTTTCCTCCTAGCCTCATAATTTTATTCTTCCTGGTTAGCTGAGGTCCTCCTCTTTGTTCACACCTTTCTGTGACAGACGCAACTTCTTTGGAATCTCTAGGTAGCCCTTTCTTGAAGCTTTGGGCTTTTCTTCTTTTGCACATCTTCTGTTGGGTCTTTCTTTATGTGATTTGTCCAGTGGGTTCAGCAATGCTGTGGTATAACTCCAAATGCTTCTTGAGTGACTATGCTCTAAAATTACCCAGTGCAAGATACGCCTTATGGTCATAGGCACAATGCTGACACATCAGAATTTAAGATGAAATGTTCCCTCATTTGAGAAATTATTTCAGTAATTGGTTGATTTCATAGTAATGCATTAAATTAAATGATGCCTTTGTATATCAGATTTTTATTCTGTGTTGTTCTTTTGTTAAAGATTCATGGGATTTCTAGAACTCAGTGTCTAGGTCTTTGGCTTTTCTTTGTCTTATTTAGTCAGAAGAATTTTTTCGATGGAACAGATTGCCATGTGGAATTACTTCTAAAAACGGGACTCCATTACATGTGATCAGCATTAAGCCATCCACAATGTGGTTTGGAGAAAGAACCAGGAAAACAAATGTAATTGTGAGGTAAGGCATGTGTGTAAATATTGGAGAGTGGGATGAGAGAATATATCAATGTGTTATAAAGAATTTTCTGATTGGAAAAGTCTGTTTTGATTCAAAATATCTAATCTGACTTTCCTAAAATTCAGTCTAGTATGAGGGTGATAGAGATTTTGCAATTTCTAAGCTGCAAAATTAAGCTCTACTACCAAGCTTGTTTTAATGACAATCACAACCAATAGCTATTTATTGAAGGAAGGTTAAAAAAATCTTGCCTGCCTGAGAAGAAACAATTATAGAATAGCATAAATATATAATTAGTGGCTAATAGGTCACTAGTTGACTCCTAAGGTTAATCTTCAGCTGTTTGCCCCTTTTATTTAGACCTAAATATATAATGAGATTTATCAAGTCTTCTTACAGAGAAACAAATATTGAGATGATAGTTTTACATATTAGACATGATAAATGTCATGGTGGTGGTAGTAATACATGGATTTAATACAAGTGTGCAGTTTTATTTTGAGACTTTTTTACAGTCTCTTTAGTGCTAGGGAAGTTAGTTCATAGAAAGATCATTGAAGAGCTAGAGCCAAGGCTGCATGAGTAAAAGGAGTTGAGGTTAGTGCTGAAAGACACAGGGACTTGAATTTAGAAGTAGCAGATGATAGGGAGCAGCATTAAGTAGAAATGCCTGAGTAGAGGTAAGAGTTCAAATTGATGCATGTTGAGAAGTAAAACTTGCTAAGTAGGATGTGTCCAGATTCTGGAGGGCCTTGAGTGGTGGACAGAGAATCTGGACCCAGGATGAAGTAACACGATAAAGGTGGCATCTGAGGCAGCTGAGGCTGGCAGCAGTTAGCAGCATGGCTTAGGAGAGAGAGTTGCTGGAGTTTGGGATACTAACGGAGAGACTGTTGCAAAAGACAGTGGGTTTTGAGAATGCAGACAAAGGTGGTGACCATGGTGATGAAAAGAATCATCGTGTTCAGTTCTTCATTTTAGATCTGAAGAAATGGAGGCCTAGAGAGATGAAGTGACTTGTCTAAGAGATAAGCGTGGGGATAGGAAGCATAAATTAAATGTCTCCAACATGACTGGACTTTGTTTCTTAAATTTCTGTAGGGCCTTACATAATCCTGAGTTGCAACAGAATACTGTTTGGAAAAATTCTGATGTAAAGCATTACCTATAGGTGATGATAGAAATCACAAAAGGTGATTAATAGGGACTTTTAACCTGATTGGTACATACTAGTTGGTGTCCCATAGGAGCCATTTGCAAGTCAGATATAATTTAATATTTTTATTAGTGGATAGTGAAATTGAGTGTGCTTATCAAGTTTCGGGAGGTTAATACCTGGAAAACAGATGTGTAATTCAAAGCAGCTTGGACAGATTTAATAATATGCCTCTTTAAAACAGGATGAAGCTTATCAGGGATAACACATGAACTAGTGAAAAAAACTGGACTAGGAGTCTCAAGAAACTTGGGGCTTAGTTCCAGGTTTATATGAACTGTGTGAACTTTGGCATGTCTGTACTTCAGTTTTCTCATTTATAAAATGGAAGAAGTTGGGCTCGTTTGACAGCTGAGGTCCTTTCCTGATTGAGATATCCTGTACTTCTATACAAAAATGGCAAAGGAAAACCTGGACATCAATGGGTTCACAACACTTTCATATTATTTTCTTCTTATTTTTATTTTTAAAGCAGATAGCACAATTCTAGATGTTGATGTAAGAATAATGTTCATTTTGGTGTGGCAAATCAATATCATTTTGGAACACTTACTATAAATATAAACTACATGCTTTAAGAGACGAAAAGAAGTGTCCAACATAGTCCCTGCTGTCAAGGAACTTATGATCCAGTTGAGGAGACCAGAAGTAAACACATACACATACATGTACAATCTAAATAACAGAAGACTTAAAAGCATTTCAAGGTATCAGAAGAAATGTCAAAAGGCCAGCCATTACCAAGTAAACTGTAAACTAATCATGGTTGCAGGAGTTTAAAGGAAATAGAGATTATTCCCAGAAAAGAGTGGTCAAAAAAGGGAGTTAAGATTTGAGATGGGTCTTGAAAAACGTTTAGGATTTGGATGGGTGAAGAGGAAAGGAGAGGAGCAGAGCAAATGAAATAGCATGAGCCCAACTACAAGGGAGGGAAAACACAAGGAATGATGGAGGACAGTGAGTACATTGGTTGGGCCAGAACAAAGAATTTGTATAGGGGAATAGGGCAGAAATAAGACTCCAAAAGTTAGGTTGGAGACCTTTGAAGGACTACAGGTGCTGTCTTAATTAGTTGGAACTTTTTAACTTCTGCCCATTTGGAGAGACACTGACAGTTTTTCCAGCAATGAGAGTTTCGTGATGCAGCTGCATTTTAGGAAAATCAGGATGGTATTTGTGGACAGAATAGTTTTAAATGGGAAGGGGCTAGAAACAAGGAAACCAGCTAGAAAGCCATTGATGAGGTGTTACAGATATGAGCCAGGGTTCTAGAAAGAGAATAAAAAGTTACTGTGAAGAATTGATAGGCTCTGATGACTGGATGTGGGAGTTAAAGGAGAAGTCAAAAATCATTCTACAGTTTTGAAACTGGGAGAGTGGTAATATCTTTAACAAAAGTAGAAGAGCGAAAAACTCAATTTCATCTGAGTTTGAATAATGTCAGGGTACTCAAGTGGAAATATTTAGCAGACATTTAGAAATGTGGCATAGGAGTTTTGGAAAGTGACTTGGTCTGTATAGATGAATTGGTTGAAGATGAGAGTGGATGAGATCTCCAGGTAGGTAGATAAATAGATAAGAGAAGAGCAGAAGGATGATGCAAAACAAGAAAATGTTTCTGCTTTATTCTGCATTGGTTGATGATTCAATCAACAAGCATTTATTATAAACCTATTTATTAGGGGCCTTGAATGTGCCAGCGTTGTGCAAGGAGTTGGGATGTAAATGCAAACGTGGGACAACTTCTACTCTGAAGGAGCATTCTACTAGGGGGATGCAACATTTTTCAGATAAGCAAATATGGGATATATGCAAAATGAATGCAGTGATTTTGGAGAGGAAAACTGACAACTGGAAGAATCAGGAAAGACCTTTTAAAGGAACTGGTATTTGAGATGAGACTTGGGAATGCAGTATTATACGGGTCAGTTTGGCTGCAAGGTAGAATAAGTGAAGGTAAATACTGTGTAATCAGTCTGGAAAGATGGGCTGGAGCTGGATTAAAGCTGATAGGCTATAAATTCCAGAAATTTGTTTTTATTCTAGATACAGTAGGTAATAACTGAAGCTTCTTTAGTAGGGGAAGGAAATGGTCCAACCTAGACTTCAGGAATATCAGTTGAACAGCTGTGTGGACCAGGAATGGAAGAAGGATCAGGGGATCATCGGATCATAGATGCAGAGTTGGAAGGGACCTTAGAAAACAGCTGATCCAGCCCCTTCACTTCATAGGCAAGGAACTGAAGCCCAGAGAGGTGAGAGTGCCAGACCTCACATAGCTAGTAAGTGTCTAGGGAAAGATTTGAACACAAGTTTTCCTGACTCCACGTCCAGCTCGCTATCCAGTACACTATGCTGCTTCTCATTTCTTGCATTTACATAGGAGGAAAAAGAAGATAACATATGCTAGAATTCAGCCAGACATAAAGAAGTCCCCCTCCCCTGCATGTAGGTTGATTAAATAGTGGAGTAGGCTACCCTGGGAGAGCTCAAAATGATTATGAATGTGAATTAACAAGGTTTTTTGTTGTTGCTACTTTTCCTTAGAACTGGAGAGAGTTCGTATAGAGCTTGTTTTTCATTTCATTCTTCCTACAGTGAGGTAAGTGGACAGTGGGTGGCTTTAGTGTCCTTGACTTTCAGGCATATATTTGCTTCTGCTACTCAGATTTATTGTAGCTCATGATAAATACTTGTGTTGATGTGTTTCAGAGAAATAATCCCAAAGGCATTTTGTTATCAATAAAATCTGTCTAAATACTCTAAAATATGTATTACCAAAGATGCCCTCCTAAATAAAAGGTTTTTCTAAAGTAGAATTTACCTATCTTATAGAACCATTAAGTTATCATTCAAAGGAATACCCAGTATTATTTTGGCTAATAATCCCAGTACACAGCTAACTTGAAAGAAATAACTAGATACTAGAGTTTTGTTGTACTGAATATTATTTTAAGTAACATTCAGTAGAATGTTGAGTAAATTGCCTTTAATGAGGCTTAAAAACATTTAGTTAATGTTGCATGATGGCTTTCATTTCATAATAACTGACAGTTATTATACAGGGATCCAGGTTGTATCAAACTGGTAATGTGGTACTTTCACTTTTCCTGAAAAAGTAATTTCCAAATTAATTTGCTATTGTTTTTATTCTTGTAAACTCAGACAAGCTAACATTAACTCTCATGAGGGTGCAAATTCAGCATGTTCATGTGTGGAAGTAGAATGAAGAAGACTTGGGTAACATTTGCTGTGATAGCATAACTTAAGATTTCTGTTTTGGGACTTGAAAGTCTGTTTTTTTCCTCATAGTTACTGGTCCTACACCTGGGCTGAGCTGCCCCCAGCTGACACTCTTTACTGTAAGGCAACACATCAGTGTGTTTTGCCTCAGGTTTAAGATGATGGCTCGTTGAACAGTCACAAACCCAGAATCTCAGAGTTGGCAGCAACCTTGGAGACCTAATTTCTACCTGAACCCAAATCAAATCCCCTCTCAACATTCTTATTGCTGACCTTGGGCAAGCCATTCAGCTTCTCTGGGCCTCAGTTTCCTCATCTGTGAATGGAGAGGGATGGGCAGGTATAAATCTGTGATGCAGTGATCCTCAGTAAGATCCTCCACCCTCAGATTTAGGCATTTTCAGAAATTGGTTGGGGGTGGGGAGAATAAAAATACAATTATGAAATGTCAAGCTATCTAACTGGGATAATGACTCCCCTATTCCCCATTTAGAAAGCATTCAACAAAATGCAAATTATAAAATACAGTCCTATCCTAAAGGAGTTTAGATTCTAGTGAAATGACATAACAATGGATTTATACTTTTAAATTACCGTTCTCCACCTTGAGTCATCACTTTTCCATAGTGACTAACATTTCATTCTTCTTTAGCTCATTCCAGCATTACTTTCTGCTGCTTATTTTGTCAAATCATATTGGTTTAATCAATATTTGATTCTCTTGTGTGTAGTGTATTTGGACTCAATAATTAACCTCCAAGGTTACAACACTTATGTCTTAGATTTTCTATAATATACCCTATTTCAAATATTCTGCTTCATTGTCCCCATAAACCATCCAAATGGCAGTAATCTCCAGTTGTCTCAGGAGGTGACTTTGCAAACAATGGAGCTAAAATGAAGAGAAGGAGTTAAGATAAAGACCTTAGGCGGGAAGTACAAAATAGTAGAGTTAAGGTTTGTCATAGAGAAGAGAGAAGGTTAAACAGTAGAGATTGATAAAGCACTATATGTCCCAAGGGACAAAAATAAAACTATTATTAAAAAGGAGACTAGATGGTAGAATACAACTTTACCCTGGAGTGAGAGGGAAGGGCAGACTTCACAGAAGGGAGTTGGGACCTTTGGTGGGAGGGATGAAAGAGTTATTCTATCATATTTCCTAGGAAGGCCAAAAGGACAGTTTTCTTTTGACTACTTATTTTATTACCAAAAATATCTGTTTAATAACCAAACTTAACATTAGTTACAAAGATAATATTTTAAGATAGTTTTCGAAGTAGTAAATTCCTATGACATAATTCATACCTTTTTTAGTAATTTGAAATTTTGGGTAGAAGACAGAAGCAATAGTCTACTTTTCAGCTAGTTTGCTTTTGGAATGTCTTAGGCTGCCTGTCTCTCTGGATCAGCTATTACATTTCTTTCGTATTCTTTTTAGCCATAGGTGGTCTCTGTACCCTGTCCAAGGTATTTAAGTCAATCTCAGGGCAGGCTTTACTTTTTAAAATTTTTTGAAACCAGCAACCCTGACTCCAGGGCTGGTCTTTATATTCTACCATGCTCCTAAGGGTTCTTCAGTGATGCTTAATGGTTGCTGAATTGAATTGTCTTTGATTAAATGCTGAATCTAGAACAGTTAAGATGCAACAATTGATTTGTGCCTCAGATTCCACATTTGCAAAAGGGAATGATTCTCTGCTTCACAGGGTTGTTGTGGAGAGTAATGAGAAAATACCTATATAACAACCTGGGCTTTGTAGAAGACGCAAAGCAGTCCTAAAAACAATCATCCCATTCCTTTTTGTGTGTCCACAAACTGCACTCAGTAAGGTCAGAGACCATCAAAGCCTTTGAGGAGCTTTTGGCTGTTCTATCATTTAAAAAGGTTTGCATCTCATAATAGTGACCTTGTACAGGGAAGGACAACAAAGTTGTAAGATTTTATGTTGTACGTGGTTATTTAAAGGCAGTAACTAAATTCCAAGAGAATGAAAAGGAGATGTATCAGGGTGCTGAACCTTCCTGAGGAAGGAGGCAAATAGTATGTGCACACAACATGGGAATTGGGGCACATGTTGTATTACTCAGCAAACATCTGAGGCCTAGAGAAGGTTCCTTTCCCTTACCTCCAATCTTGTGAAGTGCACTCTTCGTTGTTAACGTAGGACTATTATTCTCCCACTAGTGTCACATTATTGTTTTTCCTTTTCCATTAGATTAAGGATTTCTTGAGCTACATACGTCCTGTCAATGTGTATCCAAATGTCATACCTGTGGGCGCAACAATGGATAAAGTAGTAGAAATGTAAGTAGAGAGTTTGAAATGAGCCCTAGACTGATGCTGTTGTCCCTGGGAGGCTTGGCTAGGAGGCTCAAGCTTCTCTGTGGAATCTGCTCATAAATCTAGTTCCACTTGAAATCTGTGAACCCTGTCTTCAAGGTAGGACACTCCTGCTGTTTGTTTCCATTTCTGTTTGCCCATTCAGTTTGCTCATTGTCTACTCTGAGATACTCCCAAACAATTCCTCTACTGCTCCCCTGCCCCACCTAAGCCATAGATCTTCCACCTCCATGTTCAAGAATTCTGAGATCCCCTTATCTGACCATAATTTGTTTCACTTCTCCCTGTGCCTCCTTTGCATAACCCTGCTCACCTGACCTCCAATCCCTGCCCGCCTCAGTTCTGTCCCAGGCTGGCTTCCCTGCGTTAGCCACTCTCTCCTTTTCTTCCCATCCTGACTGCTTGCTGAACCAACTGCACGCTGTCCTCTCTTGAATCCTTGGCTCCCTTATCATATTGACACTTACGCCCAGACAAGCCTCAGCTTTGGATTACTTTCACCATTTACTGCCTTCACTCCTACACACATGCTGCTGAATGAAGGTGGAGAAAATTGTTCAACTGTTTTTACTAGATTCACTGCATATTTGTTACCTCATTTCAAGTGTGCCTTCACTGCTACTTGGCAGTCCTACTATCCCTCTCTTACTTACTCACTGTCCCACTCTCCACAGCGGCTCTTCATCCCTCAAACCTCCTTTGGCTCTCCATCCCCCACGCTCTCAACTTTTCAGAAAAAAAATTGAGACCCTTTATCATGGATTTCCTCTTTTCTCTCTTCCTTATCTGCTGTCAGGTGCCTCCTGCAATTTTCTCCTCCATCAGCACAAAGGCTGACCCCTTCACTTGTTCAAGAGATTCCATCCCATCCCCTCTCCTCTGACAGGTTGGCCCCTCTGCCATCCCCACTCGTCCATTCGTTTTCATTTCATACTGGCTCAAATCCTGTTGCCTGCAAACATCCCATCTGCTCTCTCCTGAAAAAAGTTTTCTGTCCCTAAAGGCCATCTACAGTATACTCTCAATCCTTTACAGTCTAACTCTTGACCTCTTTATTCCACTGAAACTGTACTCTTCAAAGTTACTAATGATTTCTCAGTTACCAAATCAAATGGCCCTTTCTCTGTCTCCATGAGTAACTAGGTGATGGGCTTGGAATCAGGTTCAAATGTTCAAATTTGACTTCAGACACTTACAAGCTATGACCCTGGGCAAGTCACTTAACCTCCTTCTCTGTAAGATAGGGATAAAAACAGCCCCTAGCCCTCCAGGTGGTTGTGAGGATCCAAAGACCTTGGAGCCTGGAAGATAGTGAGTGCTATTTAAATGTTACCTCTTACTGGTTCACAGCCCTAGACACTGTTGATTGCTCTCTCCTGCTTGGGACTCTGTTCTCTCTAGATTTGAAGGACACCATTCTCTCCTGGTTCTCCTTCTACGTGTCAGACTCCTCCTCGGTCTCCTTTGTGGATCCTCATCCAGATCACACTCTCTAATCATAGAGGCCTCCCAGGGTTCTGTTCCCTTCCCTTCTCCCCTGTACCATAGTATAGATGGTGATCTCATCAGATTCCATGGATTTAATTACCATCTCTATACTTATGATTTTAGAATCTGCCTTCATAACCTAGCCCCCTTCCTACCTTTCCAATCTTTTTACATGTTACATACTCTTAATTTGAGTAACCCTGGCTTCCTGGCTATTCCACAAACAAGGTACCCCATCTCTTGGCTTCAGGCATTCTTTCTAGCTGTCTCCCCATTTGCAACTTTTCCTCCTCCACTTGGACTATTGACCTCCCTGGCTTTTATATACCAGTAAAAATCCCACCTTCTATGAAGTCTTTGCTAGCCTCCCTTAATTCCAGTACCTCCCCTCTGTTAATTATCTCCTTTTTATCCTGTATATAGTTTGCTTTGTGTAGATTTGTCTGCATGTGGTCTCCGTTGTTAGACTGTGAACTCGTCTCATTTTCTATGCCCAGTGCTTGGCACAGTGCCTGGTGGTAGTAGGTGTTTTCATAAATGTTTGATTGATTGGTATTTGTAAAGTACACGGCACAGAGCTGTTTCTGCCTGTGATAAGCCATCAACAGATTGCAAAAATTTTGTTGTCATCTTCCATCTTACTAACCACCTACATTTGTACCTTGTGGTCTTCCGTAGACACTTGTTTTTGAATATTTTGTAGTTAAATATATGAAAACTTCAATTTAAATCATTTCCCAAATATTTAAAATAAATGAGGGGAGTTTACTCTTTAATGAAACACTATAGTGATTTCTTTAAGTGAAAAATATTTTTGAATGTGCATTCTGATGGAACTGCCTTCTAAACTCAAATTTATATATGTTCAGTTGTCTTAAACCAGAGCATATACTTTAAATGTCAACAAATATTTATCAAGAAGCAAATGTTTTTGTAGCATTGCACTAAATGTTGTGAGGTATACAGAAAAAAAAATTGTCCTTTTCTGTTCTCAAGGCAATCTTAGATGAAATAAATACAAGTTTAAAGTTATGAGAAGGAATTTTAAATAAGCATACATCCAGCTGATTACTGCACTTCAGCATAGTCACCTTGATAAGTCATACATGGAGTCCAGTGATACTCGGTACAGTACATTTATGGATCAGCAGGACCCTATGTTTAACATTTCTCAGTATTAGTTAACCAGGAAAGGGCTCAGTCTATAGAGCTGTATGCAGTGTATTCCATGGACACATTTTCAAGCCGCTACACCAGCAGTCTCCATACATTCACTTGAATATGTTTCTCCTCCCCTGCCTGACCCTCCTACTTTATTGGCTTTCTGATTTACTGCTTCTAGACTTGCTCTAAATAGCTTGGAGAAGCGATCTATCTGTCTGCTTTACTTTTACAGGCCACATTACTAGTGGTTGATAGAACTTCCAAGGGAATACATCTTCGATATTTCATAATATCCACAGTTCTACTTTGGCATTGCTTTTCATTCAGGTAGGGAGTTTCACCTTGATCCGGGTCAGTGATAGAGAGCAGTGTCAGATCATACTAGGCTATCTTGTTTATTTATAGGTGACTAAGCTACGTAACAGAGTTAAAAAATCAGTTACTTCTTTGGGCGGCTAAACAGAATTATTTCTTTCAAGTTTAGACCTGTGATCTGACTTTAATTTCAGTTATATAGTGAATATGATAATATTCTCTCTAGTCCAAATATCCTTTCAACAGCACTGTAATAGTCATATGTTTCTTTCCTTGGGAGAAGTATTACATTTCTTTTTGAGCAGGAGTTAACTTTTCCTTGTGTCATGGACCCCTTTGATAATCTGGTAAAACGTAGGGACTCCCTTTTAAAATAATGTTTTAAAATGAATAAAATAAAGCCCTCTCTGTGCAGCTAGGTGGTCTAGTGGATAGACCATCAGGCCTGGAGTCAGGAAAACTTGAGTTCAGATTTGGCCTCAGACACTTCCTGGCTGTGACAAGTCACTTACCCTTGTTTGCCTCAGTTTCCTCATCTGTAAAATGAGCCGGAGAAGGAAATGGCAAATCATTCCATTCTCTTTGCCAAGGAAATTCCAAATGGGGTCATGAAGAATCAGACATGACTGAAAATGACTAAATGACAACTAAAGCAAAAAACAGGATTCATGAGGTTACAAAGGAAACCAATTATGTTGAAACATAGTGTTTAAAATATTTTTAAAATAAGTTCTTGGACCATAGATTTTAGAGTTTGGCCTGGTCATTCCATTTGTTGTTCAGTTTGTTCCTATGCTAGAGACGTATATGCTTATAGAAACTAAGAGAAGCCCCTGTTCCCCAACGGACATATTTCTTTTTTTCTTGATGTAATTTTATTTTCTTTTTTATTATTATTATTTTATTTGTTTTCAGTGTTCTACAATCACTTCCATACAACTTGGATTTTTTTTCTCCCCTCCCTCCCCGAGATGGCATACAATTTTGCATAGGTTCTACACATATATTCCTATTAAATACATTTTCACCTTAGTCATGTTGCGTAGAAGAATTAAAATGAATGGGAGAAATTATAAAACAAACCAAAACATAATACAAAAGAAAATTATCTGCTCCATTCTGTGATTGAATTCCATAGTTCTTCCTCTGGATGTGGAAGGTATTTTGCCTTAAAAGATTTTTGGAAATTTTTTAAGTCCTTGCGTTGCAATGAAGTTCTAAGTCTACCAGAAAAAAATCCTTGCACACTGTGGTTGTTGCTGTGTACAGAGTTCTCCTGGTTCTGCTCCTTTCACTCAGCATCAGATCATATAAGTCTTTCCAGGCCTCTCTGAAGTCTTCCTGTTCATTATTTCTCACAGCACAATGGTATTCCATTACATTCATATACCACAATTTATTCAGCCATTCCCCAGTTGATGGGCATTCCCTTGATTTCCAGTTTTTGGCCACCACAAAAAGAGCTGTTATAAATATTTTTGTCCATGTGGGACCCTTTCCCATTTTTATGATCTCTTGAGGATGCAGTCCTAGAAGCACTATTGCTGGGTCAAAGGGTATGCACATTTTTGTAGCTCTTCGGGTATAATTCCAAATTGCTCTCCAGATCAGCTCACAGTTCCACCAAATAGTGTTCCAACTCTCCCACATTTATCATCTTTCTGTTTTGTCATGTTAGCCAATCTGATAGGTGTGATATGGTATCTCAGAGTTGTTTTGATTTGCATCTATAATCAATAGTGATTAAGAGCATTTTTTCATATGACTAGATATCTTTTAATTTCTTCCTCTGAAAACTGCCTATTCATATCCTTTGACCATTCATCAATTGGGGATTGACTTGTATTCTTGTATATTTGACTCAGTTCTATATATATTTTAGAAATGAGGCCTTTATCACAGACACTAGTTGCAAAAATTCTTTCCCTGTTTTCTGCTTCCCTCCTAATCTTGGTTGCATTGCGTTTGGTTCAAAGGACATATTTCTAAAGGATTTAATGCTAACTGGATGATTATTTAGGAAAGTTGTTGAAAATTATCAGTCCCACCAAATGAAATTACTTTTTATTTCTTGTATATATTGTTATATGCTTCTATATCAGATTCTGGACAAGGCTTTATATTTTCTGTTGAATCAAGCATAGACCTTTCTCCTCCTTTTTCACCATCCTTCCAAAACTAGCTTATGGAACTTGATTTGGACCCAGAAGGGGAAACACAAAAACATAATGCAAGTCTTTAAGTATGTTAAAGAGCAATGCAGCTTGTGAGAAAAGAGCTGAGATAAGGAAAGATACAAAAGTCTTTGAGTTTTGGCCAGTCTTTATTCTAAGCCTAAGTACAGAAGTAGAGAGGTCTTTTGGAATGTCGATTCTTAAATGATCAATTTATTTAGGAAACTGTTGGAAGGAATAAATTATCATAAAATATAGGAGATCCATGTTCATTGGACCTTTGAAATCATAACACCAAACAAGCCATACAACTTTCTGATTGGCAAAGATCAGTGGCCATAAGAACTGTTTGTAGTGGTAGTCTAAATTCTAATTTAGATAAGATCATTTTTTTTTGTAGTCATTTCATTTCTTTCTTTTAAAATCTTTTATTAGGCACAGACTTACATGGTAATGATAAAAGAATATTTTCTTTTCCGAATGCCTGATAACCACAGTAGTAATCTCTGAGTCAGATTATTAATTGTATGCTCTTATATTCCCTCAGTGTGTATTTAGAAGAGTTCAGAATGTCCAGCAGGGGAAGGCATGTTGACAGCTGGAACTGTTGAAAGCTTTTATGTAATAATTAAGAGACCTTTCTCCCTACCTTCAACAGTGATTACTTTGAAACTCATTTATATGTATAAATGCTAGCATTTTGTTAATAAGAAAAATCCACATCATTATTTTATACTCATGACCTTGTACATATAAAACATATGATTTCAACAGGATAGATACTCCCTCTACCAAACAATAGATTGTAATCCTTCCATACTTTAGTAGATTGTTTGATGAATTGTGTTGAACTTGCCAAGATATTTCAGCATCTAATGGCCAGCCTTTTATGATGAATCTTTACAAATTTAGCTAGATTTGTCCTCAGACTACGATTTGGTCAAATCATTATATCTGATCATGTATCTGGGTCTACCAGAAGTTTCAATCTGTTAGCAAAAATACTAAGAACCCAGCTTCCCCTCTACCATAGTTAGATAGAGGAATAGTACTTTAGTGGAGGACAGTGTACATGAAAATTCAAATATAGCAGAAGGAAGTCATTCAAGATTCCACAAGGTAGGGTGCATAATGTTAATGTGGATGAGGCAGAGAGCTCTTTGTGTGGGCTGAAGTTGTCCTAGAAGGCATTGTGGAAGAAACTGGACTTGAGGTCTTGACAGATGGAAAGACTTTTGGATAAGCAGAGGAAGGATGTTAGGCTTCATAGGTTGACGTAAGTAGTGTTAGGTTTAAGGAGCCAAGACTTATTTGGGGGATAGTAAAAATATCAGTTTGTCAAGGGTAGGGAGTAGTAGGGCATAGGTTGAAAATAAAGGTTAGTACAAATTGATGAGAGTTGTAAATAATATGAGGTTGAGCTTTATTCTGAAGATACTGAAAGACCTACTGAAATTTTGAACAGAATAGTGATGTAATGGAAGTGGCTTTTTAGGAAGTGTGATTTGGTATTGATAGATTTGGGTAGATTGAATGGAAGATTGGGAGTGAGAAGAAAACAGAAATAAGAAAAGTGTTTTGAAGTCAGTTACATAATAAATAAAGTACTTTTTGAATGAGAGGACCGTTTTGGGGTCACAACTCGGTTTAAGGAACGCCGAAGGAATTGCAAATGGAAAAAGTTTAAGAAGCACCAGTCTAGACTACTACTGCGATTGTATTAGGGCCGCAGAGTCTTTCAGAGCTTGTTTAGCACAGTACCCGAAATATGTACATGGTAGGTACTTAACAAATTCTTGTTGACTGGTCCACTTATCTTTTATCATGTTGTGTTTTTCGTACTTGCGCATCTGAAAATGTGACAAATAATTTTTAAAATTAAAGAAGTACATTAAATTTAATATGGGAAGCTTTCAGAAAGAAAAATAACCAAAAAATTTATACCAATAAATTTAAAAATCATTTGGGTTAAATTGAAACCAAAGTGGTGTAAATCATCTTTCCTAAGAAGCAGAGGAGCTAAAAACTAAAAAACTTATAGGATGCCAATTATAAGGAATTAAAAAGGTAGGGGTCACCCTTATCAAGGAATAGGACATAGCAGAATCTCACTTCTTTGCCCTCCTGGGTCAAGCTTTATCCTGTAGGACCTGTAAAAGAGATGAGGCCATTTGTAAGCAGGAGCCACTACAGATCTGCAAAGGATTTTGTGAAAGGGAACTACACACTACTTACTTCGTTAAGTTTATGTTAAACTGTTAACTTTAAGGAGGTTATAATCATCACTTTATTATTCTGTTAAGAATATGAGGTTTCAAAAATTGCTTCTAAAATTCCTGGAACAGATATTTAAGTTCTTAGATATTATGCATTCTAGAAGCTTCCTTAGAAATTAAAAGAAATGTATATATGTCCTTATTTTTTTCAGCTTAAAACCATTATGCCGATCCTTTTCTAAGCATACTGAAGCAAAGTATAAACCACTTGGAATGTTGAAGAGAGCCAGAACAGCATACCTAGAGTCAGGTAAAGGGAATATTCCTGGGTTCTCAGTGCATTTGCCTAAGGAAGGCTGCATTTTGTGGAATAACATAATTTGGAGAGGAAATAGGATCTAATACTTGATGTCTTTTCTTGGAAAAATGATTTTTTCCTATATGTTTTCTATTTGTAAAATAAGGACTGAATTGGATCTCTTTTTTAGCTTACAAACCTGTAAGGAGGATAAATATATTATTTAGTGCTTTGAATTTCTTGGAAATAAGTACTACAAAATGAGGAAGGCAGTGTGGAGTTATACTGATGTCTTCCATTAGTTATGTGTACGCTAGCTTGTACAGATAATTGGGAATGTCTGTCTTCATTTTTTAAAAAATCATTTCTGACTTGATTAAATTTCAGTATGATAGAAAACTACCACTGATGTAAACAATACAAATGATAACTTTACATCTTGCTGTCTCTTTTGACTTATTTCCATTATCCAATCAAAGAGAGGAGTGAGCTCATTTTGAAGCAGAATGAAGAACTTTAGGTTCTGAGCTGAGCTGGCTGTGGTGGTCTTCATTAAGAAAAATTTGAATTCTCATTGCTTCGATGTATAAATGTTTTGGAAAATAATTAAGTAGGAAAGTACTTTTGAGCCAAAATCCTGGAACTTGAAACTCAGTTGTAAATAACTTTCACCTATCACTTCTAGGAATGATCTCACATTGTTTTCTGTGATTAGTTCTTCCACTAGTTTGGAAATATATGAGAGAATGTTTTAATCCACATTTCTCTTAAAACCAACGTGTACTAAACCAGCAACGTAAGCTGGCAGTATTATCAAAATTGTAGTGCAAAAATATTATAGTGCTAGATTTGTTTAAGTAACTAACGTAATTGTAAAATCATATATGAGAGGAAAAAATAACATCTTAACAAGTGGGTAGTTTGAAGAAGTAGGGACAGCATATATTTTGGTGACAGTTGAGAAGGCATTATGATCAGGAGGTGTTTATTCCAATACTGGATTCCAAAGTCATTAGTTAAGCACTATGCATTATTAGTTATCTAATAATGATATATATACATGGCAGCTAGTAAGAAGAAATCTACATATGGGAAGTCATTGACCTTGGTGATTGATGGTTTATTAAAATGAATTTTATTAATAAATTAGTGTTTTATTAAAATTAATTAAAACATTTAGTGCTGGAAAGGAACCGTTAAGGTCGTCTCCAGTGTCAGACACTCAGGCTGCACTGTGGCCTCCAGTACTCAGCAGCCTATTAAAATGTAATGGGGAAATATTTAGCAGGATAAAAGTCACAAAAATAAAAACATTAATATGCGGTTTTCTGAATCACTGTCTTTAGTGCTTTAGATATAGATATCTGTAGATATCTTCATATATGACTTAGGGACCCTGTGTCTGTTTGGGTTTGATACTGCTGATCTAATCTAATGCCTTTATTTGCTGAATGTTAGGGAAACAGTTTTTATTTGTTCTCAGCCCTGTTTTGTCATTGTTTATGGGATAACCTATTTAGCACCTCAGCCTTTATGCAGGAGTTCTTCTTCAAGTATGTTTTGTTCCTACTTTCAGCTTTGGCAGTTTGAAGTCTGGGTTAGTGAATTCTCATAGAGGTGGAGCTTGTGTTTGATTTTCAAGATACTTTTAATACCTTTAATTGACAGATCTCTGATTTTAAAATGTATTTAATTTGGCTGCATCAAATATCACCAATTTTAACATTTGTAGGGCTTGTTAATATTTACAATTTTAAATTATAGACTTAAATGTTGTCTAATCAACCAGTATTTATTGAGCGTTTACTTTAACACAAGTTACGAGGCTAATAGAGATACAAAATGTAGAGTCTAGTTGAGAGAGTATATACATAAAAATATTTGATCTTAATTTAAACCATCCTTATAAAAGTGTCAGTGGTAGTTAAACTATTTGAGTTTAAAAAACATTGTAGTTCAACTGAAATAAAATAACTCACAAATAAAAAATAATATTGTGCTCTAAAATCTCCTAAAGAGCTAGGGAACTAATATCTGTAAAGTGTCTAAATTTTACTCTTTATTATGAAAGAAGAGAGGATCTTTAAGATGCCTTAGATCATGAGTACAGCTGAATGCATTACACAAGAAATTGTGTTGCAATTTCTGTGGATCTTTCCATTTACCAATTTTTTTCCTTGGGGGTATGGACAGAGGATGAAGATGAAGATCTCTTTGATGACTTTCACTTAACGCCTTTGAGGCACAAGACCCCAAACCAACGGACTTTCCAGCCTCTGGTACTTCCCCCAAAACCTGAACCTCGGGATTGTCCAGGACAGCTGAAGTGGAGCAAAGCAAACTGCAGAACAGATAATATGCAGACCTCAGTTCTGACAAACTTCGTAGACTGTGAAGAATCCAACAGTGAGGATGAGGAACAATCTGAAACCTCATCTTCGTTTCATGGGGACTTGAATTCCCTTCCAGTACAACAACAGGAATTGGATGTGGACATGCCTGAGTGGAAAATTTTCTTTAAAAATAATGCTGACATTTTAGATGATGGTTCAGAAAATTTAATTTCTTCCACAGAGGCAGGTGGGTCCCAGTCACCAAGACTTTTCAGTGATTCTGATGGAGATTCCACTCATATCTCCTCACAGAATTCTTCTCAGTCCACCCACATATCAGAACAAGAAAGCCAAGGTTGGGACAGCCAGTCAGATACTGTTTTGTTATCTTCTCAGGAAAGAAACTGTGGTGACTTTATTTTTTTAAACAAAAGTGGCTCCCGAGTCAGAGAGCTTGTTACTGCATGCCAGCTGGAACAAAATATATCTGGTCCAAAAGACACTTCCTCTGATTTGAAAGGCAGGGCTCCAGATGTAAATAGAGCTTCTACTTCTAGAGGAGCAACTACAGTAAGTTGTGAGAAATGTACGGTTGAAGAGGAAAAAATCCTATTAAATCTTAGTACAAGTGTGGATTCTCAGAGCTCCTCAGACTTTGAAATACCTTCAACACCTGAGGCTGAACTTCCCAAACGGGAGCATTTACAACTTCTATATACAAAGCTGGCAACAGGTGAAAGTATAGTAATTGAAAGAAAGCATAGTACATCCAGTTCTTAAATATTTTGGAGTTATAATTTCAGCCAAAATATGAAGGCTCCCACAGAGATTTTATGAAATAGAAAACAAATCTTAAAAATAAGGACTTTTAAGGAAGAAAATGTTGTGAAATATTAAGTGGCTGAAATTATATACATTTTTAAGAAATAAATTTTATTTTTTTAATCAGCAAAAATCCATTTTCTTTCCCCCTTTACTTCCCCTCCCCTTCACACACACACCCTCACCCCACCCCTCCATTGAGAAAGAAGGGAAAACAAATCCCGTTACAGCATGTGTAACCAAGCTAAACAAATTTCCATATTGGCCATTTCCCCCCAAAAAAGTTTTATTCTGCACTTTTGAGCCTTTAACCAGTCAGGAGATGAGTGGTGGTGTATTTCATTATGATTTCTGGATTCATGGTTAAGTCATTGATCAGTTCCTAAATCTTTCAAAATTGTCTTTACAAAGTTACTGTATAAAAGTTGTTCTGTTTTTGTTCATTTCGCTGCATCAGTTCATTCAAATCTTCTCAGATTTCTCTGAAACTATCCCTTTATTACAACACAATAGTATTCTGTCACATTTATTAATTTGGTAAGCTATTCTCCATTTGATGAGTACTTTGCACTCTCTTCCCCCACCCTGGTTTCTTATATTTGCCACTGCAAAGAAATATAAATATTTCATATGTCCTCGGTTAGAATTTATTTAGGGCTAATCACTCCCTTAGTATACCCTGCATCCTGTGCTCTTTCTCTCTTCTACACTTTCCCTCATTTCTCTGTTGAGTGAAATGTATTTTTGTAGCAGCTGCGTATGTATTCTTCCCTCCTTTGACCAGTTCAGGTGAGAGTGAGGTTCGAATGTCAGCTGCTTCCCCCAAGCCTGCTCCTTGTTTGTATAGATGTCTGCTTGGACACCTGATTATGTGAGATAAATTTACCAGGCATCTTTCTCCTGCCTACCTCGTTAGCATAGTCTTCCCTTTTTCCATCTTATTCTTGTCTTAAGATCATTAAGATATAACAGAACCATTCTTAGGCTTTTTGTCTAATTAGACTCCCCCTATGATCCCTAATGATGGTAAGGTTCACAAAGGACACACATATCATCCCCCTATATTTGAATGTAAGCCATTTTAGTTTCTCATGATTGTTTTCCTTTTTATGTCTCCTGAGTCCTACATTTGAATTTGCATCGCTGGTCTTTTCAAAAGGAATGATTGAAGTCTTTTATTTCATCAAAGGCCAACTATTCCTCCTTAGCATTATACTTAAGTTTTGCAGGATAAGGAGCTTTGGCTATAAATGTATCTTTTGCCTTCTGGAGCTCTCTACTGGTGGTTCCTCAGCATTTGAATTTTCTTTCTGGCTGCTTGCAGTATTTTTTTGATCTGGAAACCACAGTTATGCCCTTGGGAGTTTCTATTTGGGGGTTTTAGAAGATGTTCAGTGAGTTCTATTTCCACATTGCCCTCTTGAGTATAAAAGATTTGGATAGTTTTATGAATTCTTGAAATATGTCTGATTTTTTTTTTTTGGTCATGGCTTTCTCTCCTTGAATCTCTTTTCCAGATCACTTGATTTTGCTATGAGATAACCTTACCTTTTCTTTCATTCCCCGCCCCACCCCTAGTCTTTTGACCATGAATTAATATTTGTTTTATAGAATCATTAGCTTCTATTCAGTCCATTCTGATTTTCAGTTTGTTGACTGGATAAGATTTTGTACTTGTGCCAAGATGTTCTCTGCCTCTTCAGTAACTCTCATTTATTTTTGTTTTATCCCCTTCTGGTGCTCTTATTTATAAAAACATTTAAAAACTTATTAAAAAAAGCTTCTAGGAAATTGTTTGAACTTGTACCCAAGCTGTTTTTGAGGCTTTGCCTGTGTGTTTTGGAGTCATTCTTTTCTCCTGGGTTTATGTTTGAGTGTCCCTGTCACTATAATGGCTTTTTATTTTAGAATTTTTAAAAAATTTTCTGTTTTCCAGCCTGCTTCCCGACTTTTAGATTTTAAGGCTAGTGTCTGTGTACTTGTGGAAGAAATGTTTGGACTGGTCCTGTTTGATTTCTTGGGCTATTATATTGTTATTCTGGAATCTCAGAGATAGCCTCAGATTCAGGACCTGAACTCTCAGTGCCCCTGAAGTGGTTTGATCCAGGGCAAAGGCTGATCATTGCCCTTCTCATCCGAGTTCTGCAAGTTCCTGACCTGGCTCTGGGTTTGAACAATAGGCCTGTGGATTTGTTATATCTGGAGTTTCAGTAGACTGCCTGACGGACTTAGCCACAATGAGCTAGGCGAAAAGCTCTGCTGGTCCAGTGACAGGACTGTAAGCTTCCCTTAGGATCTGAAATTCCTGCCCCAGTTATTCCTCGGTGGGCTTCACACTGAGCTAGATGCTGGAACTGAGACCCTGCTCTGCTCCTGAGGCTTATGGCTCACAGCTGCTGCTTATTAGTGAACTTGCTCCTTCCCCAGTACATGCCTTAACTGGGGCAGCTCCTCCCACTGGAATACCACCTCTAGGCCTAGGTCTTTTCCACTTTGTCTTGGATCCATGACCTGGAACAGGGCAGAGAGGGACACAACTGTTGTTCTTGTACCCTGCACAAATAGAGGCTCCATGGTGATGGATCTGTAATCCATTCTTGCCCTAGTATACAGCCTCTCCGTTCATTGGAACGTCATGTACAGTATGATCTTGTCTTTATATACACTTTAATCCGAAACATACAATTTCTCAGAATCCAAGGCATCAGGTAATGCTTTCACATTTTTTAAAAAGACTTCAGTTATTTTTTAATTTTAAGTCATCAGCTTTGAAGGGTAAAATGCTTTTGTAGCTGGCTGTTCAGTAAAATGAAATGGGAATGAAAGTTTGGGATTGTCCCTAAGTTTAAGTAGAATATTTATGGTTGGTTGTTGTACTTCATTCTTGAAGAGGACCAAAATGACATCATCATGATAAAGTTAAGTTTCAGTGTGTCTGACCGTGGTTGATCAGACCAACATGAGCTTGGAATGCTCTACCACAGATTGGGCAGAGATAGTCCGTGTGAACAATTGGGACGGATACTTTAATTTTGCACATCCACGTTCCTTTGAACTGTTTCAATTCTTAGAAATACCAAGTTTATATAAACTACCACTGCACTTCCTTACCTTTTGGGAGTTACAACAAATATTCCTGCTAATATTCTTAAGTTATTAGAGTCGGTGGCCATGCTATGTGAGCACTAAACTCACTATGAAGACCGAGTCTACACAAACAGTACTGTTACAATCAAAACTTAAAACCAAATTAATCTGACATTTGACAATACACATAATTATTGCATAGTATGGACAATTGAGTACGTGTTCAGCACTTCACCTAAATGACCACTAATTAATATTAGTGTTAAATAAGCATTTCTAACAAAATAAAACTATCTAGCTGTAAAGAATAAAAGGTGAAACTGGACAGAATGAGAAGACGCTTTGAGACCCTTCTCAGGATCCCTGAATCCAGCCATAAGTAAGGGGGATCCAGATACGAAGTCTCTCCCTTTCTCGGAATATTTGGAACCAAGATTAAGGTGGCTACTAGGGTTTCAGGTCATAGCTGACTTAATTCAAGGCAATGTTCACCTTTCTATGAAGAGTTGCTTTTCTCCATTGAAGAAAGATTGAACAGGCAGTTTGAGTCTCAGGATCCATAAAAGAAACTTTTAAACATTAAGGAGCCTGCCTTGATTTCTTCCTTTTCTAGTCTCTCATACCTCTTTTTGGACCTCACCTATGAATATGTGTGTTATAGTTATGCATTTGCTGCCTTTCTTTTAAATGACAAATTCCTGGAGGGTAAGACAATATCTTATTACATCACTGTACCCTTAGTGTAGTATACGGAACATAAAAATTATTAGGCATTTAACAAATGTAAAGTTCAACCAAGAACACAATGTACCTGGTTAAAATAAAGGCTAAACTAGAAAGATGATGACATGACACTACATATAGTAACAATTCCAACCTTAAACAAGACGTTGACCCAGAAACACATAAAAACAGAATTGTGATAGGGATTAGACCTGTGACTTCACTGGTACGAGGAAATCCTGGATGAGGAAACTTCTTCTACCAGTGTAGCCTGTCAAGTCTGCAACTTTTAATATTAAAGAGGTGTCTAGAGCACTGAGAAATTAAGTGACTTTCTCAGGATTGCATAGCATAGCCAGTATGTGTGGGACTCTAACCTAGACTTTATGGCTCCAAGGCAGAAAATGAATAAAAATAAAATGTGATTGGATACAAATAAAACTATTTTTAGAGATATTTAACCTACAATAAGGTCAACAGAACCCCAAAACCACCTTAGCCAGAGCTTGCTCTCATGGCCAAGTAACAAGACATGATTATCTGAGGTTCCTTTGCCAAACATTACAGAGGTTCATGGTAGAATAATATTAGGATTATTGCCTATTATTTGCCTCACAAAACACCAAAAAGCAGTTGAGGAAAATGAGATTGCAGAAAGCTTTGGTATGAGACAGCAGCTATAGCTAAGCTAAATTGTCCTAGAGAATTTTTAGGTAAACCAGAAGAGGAAAAAAGACACATTAGGACAGACATGCCAGAATTTACCTTGGTAGAACAAAACATGGCTCTAAAATTTTCTAACTGGGTTTTACCTGTGCATACGCTAAGATCGTACAAAATTACTTGTTTGATACAATCACAGAATTAACATTGTTCAGTGATACTCTGATAATTAGTGACAAGGCATAAAAAAGACTTGCCTGCCAGAGATGTGCATCACTATCATGGATTTTCTGCCTAGAGTTCAAATGGATTGAGAAAGGAAGGGTTGCCTACATTCATTCTGAAGGGTCTATAAAACTGTATGAGGGAAAATTCCACCCTTTGTTTCAATATAATTGATTTCCTTTGTAATGTATATTATATGCATTTTAAAAATTCTTCTGAGAAGGGGCCCATATGCTTCACCAGTTACAAAGAAGTCTGTGATGCATAAAATATTAAGGATCCCTGCTATAGGTAAAGTTATCTACATGTTCCTCTTTGTGGATGATACTGTGTTGATATTATCAAGGAATACTGTAGTACTTGTTCAGTGTATGTGCATGTGGCCATGCAGAATCTACTGAAGAAAAACTGAGCAGATCATGGACAAACCATCCTACTGAGTACACTCATCAGTACATGTATCTTAGGCACTGAAGATAAAATGGACCCAGAAATGAATAGAAAGGCAGTAGGTTAAATATGAAATTATTGGAAATAGTGTTCAACTTGGGAGTCATGAGAACTCAAGTTTAAACTCTGGTTCTGCCACTTTCTGCTTGACTTCGCATAAATCACCTAATGTCTCTTGGTCTTAAGTTTCTGCATCTGTAAAAATAAAGTGTTGGACTAGATAACATCTAAGGTCTTTTCCAGCTCTAAATATATTGCACTTGGAAATTTGTGCAGCATTTTCAGTGACTGCAAGTTAGCTTTTAAACAAGCATCCTGGTAAGGCCCTATCACTATGGTATCATGGAAAAGAATGCTTTCAAAAGAATGAAAATTTCAGATAACACAAAAGTAATGGAAAAGACAGAAATACAGTGCAAGTGCATGTTATCAATGACTTGTAATAAGTGGCATAAAGCATCAAAGGCATTTATGACTGGAAAAAGCAGCAAGTCAATTATGTAGCAAGAATCATGGATAACAAATGGACAGCCTGATTGCCATACTGACACTTATGAAGTATTAAAGGAGCTAGAGCAAGACCTCAGGGTTGTTGTGATCTAGAGGACTTCCATGTGCTTTCCTAGAAGGATATGGAAAGTAATCTTCCACAGAAATCTTTCAGTGGCTCATCATCATGTGAAATTGATCCTGGGACCTCAAAGCCTATGTCAGTGAATTACAAGGTCATATGGTAGGAAGGTTTCTAACATAACATCCTTAATAGAAAGTATGTCCATTGTCCAAGGAGTGCTGTAATTTTGGAGCTGGCTGCAAGGTAATTAATTTTAAGCTTCAGTGACTTATAAAGACCATCACTAAAGCATATAGGACTCATAGTTTGTGTCAGTGGAGGAAGCACTGCCATATTAATAAAATCACAGATCCTTAAAGTACTGAAATGTGGGCAGAAATCACACAGATGGGTTGTGATCTGCATTAAGAAAGGGATATCCATACCTAAGAGGAAGGAAGGCTAGATACCACTTTCTCTCCTTTCCCTTTTTTTCTCTAGGAGCAAGCATGCAGGAAAGTGAGTGGAACAATATAAATTAAACGAAGTACATCTCTTTTGCATAGCCTGCAACTGAATTATCTCAGTAGATGCATGATCTTACTGATAAGATTATTCTTCCAGTGGCGCAGATGGAAGCTCATCCCTGCCTTTCCATCCTAGGTAGTTCTTGTCATGATCTTCTATCAAGGATCTTCTCGATGTACAAGAGACCTTCCTCTAAGTCTTGTAACATTCTATGGGTACAATATTTAGACTGTTATTTCTCTATTTCTTACTCTTATATATAACTAGCCTAATTCCCTTTCAGCATGTTTCCTGGATGGTATCTCACACCATTTCTCAAAGATAAGTCATCATTAGTAATACGTTGCAGCTTACACCAGCCCTTTGGGTTATCACATTTTTGATCTATCAAGGATTCCGGCATTCTTCATTGGCAAAAATCATCACCAAGTATCACCAAGACTATTGGTGTTTTTAAAAAATGAGATTTTGTTTTAGGGAGTTATTCTGAAGGATCAGTCAGGACTGTGTCAGGGAGATATAAATTCAAATCCTATTTTTGAAGGGAGTGGCTTGGAATAATTAAAAATGTTTTATAATTTCCAGCCATATCCAGATAGCTCTCTTCCTCCAATTCTAGCTGAAGATTTACCATTAGAATTCACTTATATTAATGAATCTACAAATCAAGAAACATTTATTAGTTGACAGTTATATGAAAAATGAGGTAATTATGCTTGGCTTGAGGCATACCGAGATAAAATGTGTATAATCTTCATCCTTCAGGATTTTACTGACTAATTGGGTTGGATAGGATGATGAAACATATGTCATGACACAGAGGTAAAGGAGAGATGAAGACAAAGTGACCTAGATAAAGTTGAGGACAGAGAAACCATTTTCAGATAGGATCCAGGGAAATTTTCAGAGAAAAGAGGACCTCACTTGGTCCTTGATAGAAGAGTATGTTCATAGATAAGGTCTGCACAAAGGTAAACTGAGAAATTGAAAGAGTAAATAGACTTAATTTGGCAGGAACATTAAGTACATTAAGAGAATGTGAAATAAGCCACAAAGTTAGATTATAGCCATATCACGAAGGGCTCAATATGCTAAGGATAAAGAGCTTGGACCTCAGCCTAGAGGGAGTCATTAGGAAACCATTTGGCAGGTATGGAAAAAATGGATTTGAGAATGGAAGAAATTTGAGGGTAAGGGGATGAATTAGGAGAATATTACAAAATCTTAGTGAGAGGTAAGAACCAGAACTAGGATAGCAATACAATTGAAGATATAATTCTGATGAAATATTGACCGGGAGAATGGTGATGCTATTAACAAAAATACAGAAAATGAGAAAAGTATTATGGGAAGAAAAATATTTTGTACATAATTTTGAGTTTAAGGTACTGATTAGAAGTCTCCAGCGTTCCATGTAGGATTTAAGCTCAGAAAAACAGGCTAATTATATAGATTTGGTAGTTATCTGGATAGAGCTGACAATTTAAGGGAGAGATTGTATAGAGGAGGCCTGAGGACAGAACACTGGGCAACAGCCCTGTTTAGGGAAAGGAGAACCTTCTAGGGAAAGAGCCTGAGAAGTTGTCAGAAGAACCAGTAGTTCTTAGAACAAATAAAAAATAATAGCACTTATATGGTGTTTTAAAGTTTGCAAAGCACTTCACAAATATTTTATTCTCTCAACCACCCTGGGAGGTAGTTACTATTATTACCTCCATTTTACATATAAGGAAACTGAGGGTAAGTGAACTGATAAACATCTGGGGTATGACTTGCATTTATGTCTCCCTGATACAATCCACTGTATCACCTTGTTGCCTCCAACCAAAGAAAGTGTTAAGAAAAGGCAAGTTGGTCAGCAATGTCAAATTACACACAAAGGCCAAGCAAAAAGAGAATTAGATTTTGGTAATTATGATTTATGAGTTAATATATATTATTAATATTAAATTAATATGAGTTAATAATCTTAAGAAACAGCTTTAGTAACTTTATCAGGCAATTAGTGCAAATTCACTTAATCAGCTTAGATGAGATAATGGCAATCTTGTTGGATAGAAACACGAAAAAATGAGGTAATTTGGAGCATGGGTCACTATAGAGGAAAACATGTTGCTTAAATGATGGATTTTAGAGAATCAGGACAGCAAAAGGATGCTAGGTATCTAGAAGAGTGGAAAGGGGGTACAGGAAGAGGCTGAAAGGAGGAGGGAACCCTAAGGCAAACTGCAGTTTTATTCAAGAAAAAGGCCTGTCTTGACATGAACATTTCCATTACTCTGAGCTGGGTGTAATTGAGACTTCCAAGTCTAAGAATAGAGGAGCTCAACCAGTCCCACCCCAAACTTGGATAGATCTTACCTCCCTGCCTCCCAAAATCTGCATGTTTCATTTGAGAAGGATCCTGTCCTCTCTTTAGTTCACTTGCTAACTACCTCTAATCAAATGGATAGTAATAGGATGCATTACAAGGAGAGTACTATCTTATAGAATTCAATTACATATAAAGTATTTTTCCAAGTATGAACCTTGAGGACTATTATATTACCCATTTACATTGATCTATAACATTTCTCCTTCCCCTTACTGTATCACATTGTTAGGTTTTGTTTTTTTTTTTGGCGAGGCAATTGGGATTAAGTAACTTGCCCAAGGTCACACAGCTTGTAAGTGTCAAGTGTCTGAGGTTGGATTTGAACTCAGGTCCTCTGGATTCCAGGGCTGGTGCTCTATTCACTGTGCCACCTGGCTGCCCCCACACTTTTGAGATTTTTTTTAGAAAAATGCTGAGTAATTTTGTAAAAATCAGGTCTCATTAAAAGCAGCCAAGTGGAACAATGAATAGCGAACTTCCTAGTTAGTTAGATAGGAGTTCAGATCTGGCCTCAGACACTTACACACTGTGTGGCCCTGGGCAAGTCACTTCCCTTATGTCTGCCTCAAGTTTCCGTAACAGTAAAATGAGGACAATAGTTAACACCTGCCTCACAGGGTTCTTGTGAGGCTCAGATGAGATTTGTAAAGTGTCTTCCTATCATTTATGTTACAATAAAATTTTACTTGTTTGTTTTGTCCCCCAAAACATTGTTTACTGTTATCTCCTATGCCAGCTTCACTTTAAGTCATCAAGAATTAAAGTACAAAGGTGATTTAATTTGAAGAATTTTTGGGAGCTTTTACAGTTTTTTCTGCTCCCTTGTCCACAATAGCTGCGCACATAAAATCAGACTCCTTAATGGTGGTCTTTTTGGTTATTATCAACACTAAAAGGCAAGGCGACTTCCCCTAAAATATTTCTCCTTTAGGTTCTTGTGAGTAGACATATCATTATTTATACTTGTATCCTAGCTCCTAGCAGAGTAACTGGCACATAGTATATATGTAATACTTCATTGACTTTTTGAGGAAAACCTGCAAACCATAATCCATTTAGTAGCAACTTCCTCACATCTTCTGGTTATGTTTGTAACATGAATATTAAAAAAAAAAAAATTCAGAATGTCACATTTATATGTTGAAACTTATGGGTCAGGACCAAGAAATCAAAGAGGCCAAAGGCTTAAAGACTATACCAAAGTCTGATATCTACTTTTTTTCAAGAGGGGAATTGGAAGGCGCTGCAAAGCGGGTTTCAAACTTGAAGGCGGAACCAGGTGAAAATATAACTGGGCAATGTTTTAACAAAATAAATTTAAAAATACAATATAATGTTAATTTGTGTTTTCTAAGTTAACATGTGGCTGACAGGAATCCATTTCTATTTGAGTTTTGGAGCAGCACTACATAATCAGAAGGAAAAGATGATGACCATGTTTTAACACAGAAGAGGTTTCCAATGTGGTAAGTAATTTCAGAATCATCTATTTATATGGAGTCATACTATCCACTTAACAAAAGGATCAAAATTATACTGTATTAGAAAAAAAAATTAAGAAAACTGGTATACATTTATAACAGTGACCACCTGACACTCAGAAATGTTACAAATACTGAAAACGAATAACTGATAAAGGTACAGACTTTTGATTATTACCCTTTTGGGCATGAGTTTCACTGATATAAAGCAGGTGTCAGAATGAGGGAACACAAATAGCCAAGACACCACCTTAGACAGCAAATTCTTGTTTTCCTTGACAAGAAGCCTGCGGCAAAGAGAAACACCAGTTTATATCATTTGCAAAATCTTAACGATAGTCAATTATGAGTAACACTGCTCAATAAAACAACAAAGGGAAGTGAAGAAAATGACTTTGTAGAAAGTCTGGTGTGATATCTCCTTTAAGCCAGTTATTTTAAGAGTAGTTAAAAGATGAAAGCAGAAGGAGAACTGATAAAAATGAAAAACATCTACCAACTAAAACAAACTACGTTAATCAATTATCATGGAGTGATCATATTTAATCTCCAGCATCTTAGTTCTCAACAGCACCTAGACCAAACAAGTACAGAAATGTCCATAACATGGTGATGCAATATCACTTCTATCTGAAAAGATAACTAGGTGCTCCAAGATTGGGGGGTGTGGAGCAATCAATAGCTTATTGCATCAGAAAAGAATATTAACAAACTCTTTGCCTACTTTAATTTCTATAAAATCATTTTGGAGGGGCCATATATCTATTAGCATTTATTAAACACTTACCTATATACAAGGTACTTTACTACAGGCTGAGGATACACATAAAGGAAAAACTGGTCCTTGTCTTTCAGGAGGTTCTTAAGCGTATCTTTGATCAAAGTATGAAAAGGAAGCAACCTGATGTTTGCAAACTGTGTTCTACAGCCAATTAAAATCACGTATACAATTGACTGAAAGGTTCAAAGAACACACTATCTACTTGCAGTAGAGCAAAATGCAACCTTAAAAATTCCAGTTCAGCAAGGGGTCACCCATGCATAAGTTAAGATAACTGCAACAATAGAGATAAAACTTTGTTGGATGATCTGATTAGTATCAAGGGATAAAACAGGAGATAGACACCAAAGGGTTTTGTTACTATCAGTCAAGTACAGTGCATAGTGTAGAAACCAAATGAGAGAATGATTCCCTGTGGGTGGTGAGGTCTTTCAGAGGCTCTTCTTTAGAGATGACTTCCATTTAGTACTGAACATCACAGAATCTCCTTAAATGAGATCCACAATGCTCAGAGGTTTAGTTTAATTATCTATAAGAGAAAAAACAAAGTTGATAAAGACTGCCTATTCTCTGGATTTTAATATGTAGCTAAAGAGACAGTCCATTGAGCTGGTCCAAACTTGAATAGGAATAAGATAGCAGGATGGATTCCTTTATAAGTTTCATAGAACTTTTAAAGACCCTGAAACAAAAACCTTTATCACCAATATTCTTCTAGTGATGCTGTTTGGGCTTCAATGCATGGGACCACCATCCTCAAGGAAATAAAACTGTGAGTCAGTCAAAACTCAATAGAGATGGAGAGATCACTGTAGGTGGGCCTAAACAAGCTACAGCAAATTACCAGCAGGGACTTGTGCTCAAGAAGAGGCATAAAAAATGCCATCCGGGAGATCAACGATTGGAAAGAGAAGTGAATTCAGTCATATGGCAAGAGTAAGAGCTAACATTCAGACAACCTAAATGCTAAACTGCTACTGGTCTAATGTTAAGAGACATAATTAAAAAGCAGGCCTCTAATACATTCAATGAACCTCTCATGAAAGGATTTGGTTAAGAGTTACATAGGATGGAAAGGTGTTGATGACTTGTACCACTGGAGGGAGTAATTAACATTGATGAAAGAATCAGTTTATACATTTGAGTAGCTGTATCTCGTAAATCTAGAGAGTAGCTATCTCTAGTAATTTCACTAGCCATATACTAGAAATCCAACGAATCTGAACTCAGGTCTAAATATAGACCTATACTAACTATATTCTATTTACAACCCAATACAATACACAGGTTGTATTTTTTTTGCTTTAAAGAAATAAAGAGGCTTCCCACAGAGAGGTAATTCCACTTTGAAAAATAACAGCTTCTTTGATCCATCGATTTTTAGGATTTAATTTTACTAGCTCAGATTCCAAAATGTCTTTTGCTTTGGTGTTTAACTTTTCTAAAACCTACCTGAATTATTTTGGGAGTTTACTGTTCAGTTTATAATTTTAATTAAATGTTAGCCTTTTCCGTTTCGTGAGTATAAATTGTATCATGAATAAGATTTTATGCAGTCTAGTAAAGTTAATAGAAAGTAAAGTTTTAGGTTGCACCAAAGATCTGAAATGGCTAGGGGCGAGCAGCCAGGATGGGGAAAGGCTTAAAGTTCCATGATACAGGAAGTGCAGTTGAAAGAAAAGGAAAATGTTTAAGCTTAGAGGAAGAATGGGAGATATGATGACTGTTTTCAATACTTGAAAAAGATATATATATATATGATGACTTGAAAATACTAGCTATATGGATTAGACCTGTTCTGCTTGGACCCACCAGGAAAAACCAAGTTTTAAGTTTTAAGAGAAGTAGGGAAAATGTTAACAAGATGCAAATTCCAGGCTGATACAAGGAAAAACTTACTAATGTTTTGCAGTGGGCTGCCTTAAGAGATAGTGGGTTCCCTTCACTGGAGGGCTTCAAGCAAAGGCAAAGGGTTGGAGCAACTGTCTTATAGAGATCCCTTTTACTTCTGGAGTAATGTGATCAAAAGAATCTAAGAGGTGATATGGCACAATGGAAAGAATTATTAGGTTTGGAATCAGAGAACCTGGTTCAAATCCTCTCTATCAATCTTTGCATACTTCAGTTTCTTAATCTGTAAAATGATGGAGTGGATTAGGTAACCTCTAACATCCCTTCTAGTTTTAAATCTGTGACCCTAAAATCCATAATCCTGTGGACCCAAGGCTTTAAAATAGCCAGTAAAATAGGTGTGAACTTAAACAAAGATGATAGCTTGCTTTTAAAAATAAAACTAAACCTTAAGTCCCTGATAAGTCAGCTACATTTCATCTCGGTATATTCAGAAATACGGCAGTGATTTTCTGCCTCACTCAGGGATCACTAAAATAAGGTGCTTAAACAGAAACAATGATACTTTGTGGTAAGTAGAGATGTACTTGAACAACATAAAAATCCAAACTAAATTAAATTTATTTTGTTAAAAACTATAGAAAAAATGCTTTAAAAATCACTAAGTACAAACTAAAATTTGCATATCTATTAAAAAAAAAAACATTCCTGAGATTACCAACTGTGTATTTCTAACACAGTTCTGTTTACATACACTGAAAACAATGGAGTTAGTATAACCTGTACATTAGTTTAATTTAAACTTGATCAAAATCTTACATTGGAAAATCCCTTATATTTGAAAAACATCAAATTCCTAAGGCTTTAAAATAGCCATTGAAATAAACAAAATTTAGGTAACTGCCAAATTATATGGTGGCTAGCTAAATGGTAAACACAAATCACTATTTAAAATGGCAAGAAACCACAGTTATTTTGTCTAAACAGTGTCACTACATTTGTCTGGCTGCATAATAAATTCTGGTCTTGATAATAGTATAATGGAGCTCAGATACTTCTCATCACAAAGGTCCAATTTATCCATATTTTGTTTTTAAAATAAAGAGGCAAGATCTCATGAAATATTTAACATTTTGAAAACAGTTATTTAAAATTACATCTTTAAAAGGAAAGGCCCCTTCATTCTCAAGATTCAACCAATAAATAGCAGCCTAAGCATAAGCCTAAGCCTAAGTCTGTGAAACCAGTACTGCCCCTGCTGACTAATGACACATAAATGATTTGTGAGCAGACACACAAAAGTCCTTTCCAGTTAGCCATAACTCTGGTTCCAAGTCCATAAACATAAATAACCTAAATTTATAATGAAAATTTCTTAATGCAACAATTGTTTTGCTGTATGGCTAACCACACACTCCTTAACAAAAAGAGATTTCATAAACAAGTAGCAGATTTTCCCTAAATAGTTTGTGTCATACAGAGGCAAATGGGATCTAAGTTGCTGTTGTGTTCATTTTGTCCCAGGCAAACTTTGAGTCAGTGTAGTTAAGGAAAAGAGGCTTGGGCAGACCTGCTTAGGAATGCAGTGAGCTGAATCTGTTTTGCACCATTTGTTTCCATGTTGAACATCATGATTAGAATCGAAAACAAGTCAATCCCAGAACCAGAAATATGCAGCTGAAAAATTATTCAACTTTTAGGTTTGCCATGTGATAAAACTCTTTTTTTTCTTTACAGTTTTAATCCTAGCCCCATAATTCAGAAATACTATGATAAAACTATTATTGGCCAAGCCAAACTTAGCTTTCATGTTCACGTTTTCACTACGTTCATGGTACAGAACGTCAGCCTAAAATATATATCACTTTTTAAAATGAAAAGCCTGCAGAAAATATAAAAATTATTACTATAAGTTTAACAAAGCAAGTACATTAAAACTTGTCTGAATAAAGGTGTAATACTAATGTATTAGAAAAATTTGCTTATTATGAAACAACAGCAAATATGGGAATACACAAAAATACTTCGGGGAACATCTGGTGATAGTATACAGATCAGTAGCTCTCAAACAGGTTCTTGCAATTTTCAGTGGAGTTATGAGGGAGTTTCAGGATGTATATCTGTTCTTCTGAGGAGTGCTTCGAGGGGCTTTTGATGGTACTATACCAGCTGACAGAAACTTTCCCTGTGCTCCTTAAAGCACCCCCCTTTTTGTCCCACATAATTACGATGGCCAGCCATTCAGTATTTTGTAAAAGATTATTGTTCTATACGAAAAAAAGTTTAAGAACTACTAGTAAAAGCAGAAAAAATATATCTTATATGCTACAAAATTCTCTAAAGTATGAAATCAAGATATTTAAATTCTATTGTTTTGCATTTAATTTTACACCTTAGCAAACATTAGGATCAGTAAGTAACTTGTCAATTTGTTTTAATAAAAATTAGAAAAGAGTATAAAATTTGATATCACCTATTTTCAATAAGTACATACACAGTATGTATGACTGTTAAGCAGGTGAATAAGGATGTCATATAAATTACATTAACAAAAATAGAACTTTTTTTACATTTTACATTGTCCAAATTAAATTAACTAACTATATTTAAGATTTCTCAACAAACTGAATGTTAGTCTTAAACTGATAACACACATTCCAAAGCAGCATTTTCATAACTAAACTTAAGTATGTAAGCTCCATGGGGGCAGGGATGGTATCTTCTCTAAAGTTTTTATCTCTCCCAGTGCTTAGCATGGTGCTCCCCACAGTTAGTGCTTAATAAATGTTTGTTGAATAAAAAACCCTAATTCATAAGTAGTTTTGTTTTCCTAATGGGTATGACATCCAACTACTAAGCACTGACATTTTTGACCAGTCTGTAAGATCTACTCTTGTGACCCTGTGTTTACCCTTTCACATTAATGAGCATCAGTAAGGTCTTTGGCTAATGTGGTTTTGAAATGAGTTGTAAATTAAGAAAACATGAGGCATAACAACCTTGATTTAGCAAATATAAAAATATCCCAAATACTTAAATATAAAAAAAAAAATTCATTTTCTAAAATGGGATTTAAGTAAAAAACAAACAAAAAGAACCATGACATTTATCTTTAGACCTATATCCTGAAAATTTAGTTGAGGTAACCTCTGCAAGACACAGATCCACACTTGCACACAGTTCTGACCCTCTTTTTGGCTGGGCTGAGGTCAATAGACTCTGAAGATATATCTCCAGAACCTGAATACATGGGGGGAAAAAACACAGGAAAAAAGAGAGTTGGTAATTATAATACTAAATCCTTTATTATTAATTTTAAAGACTTTTTAATATACATTTTGAATATCTGATTAGTACTAACATCAATGAAGGTAATTATCCTATTTACATAACTAACTAGAGGACAGAAGTACCTGCAAGGTAGCAAAATAATCTTTAAAAACTATTCCGAGAACAATATGGTAGATGTTCTTCTCTTAAGGATTTTGTACTTAGTATTTTTCAATCATCGGTTAATAAGCAAACAGAATTATATGATATAATTCAATGAAAATAAAGATCATGAAGATTAATTTTTCTTACAGGGAGGTAGGATGATTGAATTAAGTGCACACAAAGTAACAGATCCAGAGTGTGGAATCAATTTTTTTTAGTAGGAATAGACATCTGGAATAATGCAAATCACTGGGAAAATGACTGAATTATACAATATTCATTCAACATACAACCTTACACAGGAAGGTCAAATTGTACATAAAATGTTAAGAAGCTCATTCTAAAGAAAAATATTAAAAATAACTATTTATCTGTTTAAATTTTAATTAAAAAAACCTTTAGATACAAATAGGAGCTAAGTTTTTATGTGTTTTAGTAACTTTTAGTCTTTTGAGACTACAAAAAAAAGATTTTATAACATTTCCAAAAGAATTAAAATAAGAATATTTTGTATAAGAAGACATTATGTTGGAAAAGGAATACAGTTTCCCTACTTGAAAGTTCTTTTGGTTTAAACACAATAAACCCATCCCTACAGAGGTGATATCCTGAGCAGCTGTTTAGGTATAATGTAAAAGTTACCAAAATGAGTCAAGAGTCCTACTCCCGTGACTTATTACCTGTATGGCTATGACTAAATTAAACCTAAGTTTATTCAGCTGCAAAGTGATGGGGTAGAACTAAACATGTCTGATTCAATTCTGTACCCACAACTGTTTAACTTAAGTCATATCCATAATAAATCATCATACCTTTCATTTGATAATCAAAAGTAAGTTCTTCTCCAGGATGTATTGTTCTCGTGGAAAACAGTGCTATTCGAGGAAGGCGAGTATCAAGGTTATCAATGAAGACGTTGAACACCTGAAGATTTGGGTCACACTAAAAAAGGAACATTAGAATTACATGATCATTGCTGTAACATATACAAAAGCATCTGATTTAAAGCCAGATAAATGCCACATGAAATTTTTATTTTCCTAGGGTCTTGCTTTTAAATTCCTTTTTAAAATTTAATTGCTTTTTACACGGATAAAGGACTAAGTTAAACCTCTTAGAGACTAAATTCAAGGTTCCTGGGTGTGTCAGTGCTCAAAGAAAAAGCTAAGGAACCCACTGCTTCCCCCCACACTTAATTTATAAGCTATATGGGAGAGGGGATAAAGCCCATATTTTGTTTAGCAAATAAAACTAGAAATTTTATACATTTTTATCTCAGTATTTCTTGAGATACTTCAAAAGATTCATGACTTCATCAATGTGTGTACTCTCCCCATCAATGCAGATTGAAAACTCTCCACTGTTTGGTCCTGCTGAATTGCTTTAACCAAGCAAATTCAAATTCATCACTTACTGAAAAGCCTTCTGGTGATGAATGTCTCTGCACTGCCTAGGTTGGTTTTTAGGTAACAGACATATATAGTACATCACCCAATCTCCTACCTGAAACATTTTTAACTTTGTATAAGGAATGTCATACCTTGTCTCTGCTATCACCACAATAAAGTGAGACATGAACACAGAACTTTGCCAGACATTAGTTATGTTAGTATTTAATTTAATGGATCTCAAATTCACCACTAAACAAAGTTTACCTTAAAATAGGTTAAGTGGATCTAATCAGTGGATTTGGAAGAATTTCCAGCGTTTTTCATAAACCAATTACACCTGAACTAATAATTTGGTATATTTTCCCCCCAAGTTGTAACCTCACTTGCTGTCTCTCTGTTTAAAATAGCAATAATACAATACTTTAACAGAGATTCTATGTGGAAGATGTAAAAATGATATAAAACACTCTGGAAATACAAAGCCCTGTATGAGTGTGATCACCTCATTCTTAAGGCCTTGTTTTAAGGAACTGGGTAGTTTTAAGTTGAAATGATTATTGGTAGTAGATAATGAAAAAATCAAAAATTTTAAAGTAACAAGGTGAAATTCTTGGCCCTCTAATTTTAAAAAATCCTGTTTATGCTTGAAATGATACTTCTTACACTATGATTCACAAAATGAGACACATTTCCATATCGAGCTGCATCCACTGTGAATTCATCAGATTCATAGTCCAGATCAAAGAGATATGTGATTCCTTTATTATCATAGAGCTGCCCCCGTCTCTCAGCTTCTTCACTTGTGATAACCTACAAAGAAAAACTAATATATTATATAACTATTGTTGAACTAAAAGAAAAAGTAATCCATATTTTTGCAAAATAATTACAAAAAGTCAGAGATGATCTTAGAGCTGAAACCAAGGAAATTAAGCAGCCATATTAACAGTACACTAACATACAGTAGCTGTGACCTAAAAATGTTTTAAATTAGACATACATACACTAGCTACTCTGAAGAGTCATAGGGATTGCCCATTATCTAAACAACTTTTGAAACAAGATAGGTGGAAGTAGAGAAATCTGGGAGGATCTTGCAAAAATTCTATTTTTTCTTTTTTTTTGCAAAAAGGATTTTGTAAAAATAACTTCATTAGAAATACATAACTTTAAAACAAATTTTACTTTTTTTGTTGTTGCACATTTTACTGTTATTTTTCCCTGAAAATAGTAAATGAAGCCAAAGAAAAAGCACACTGAAGCCTCTTATGCTCATTTCCCTTCAATAATCTGTGAATATGGTCCCAAAAGGACTCTTACTAGGAACACAGAATATTAGTTAAGTTAAATTTGAAGTGAGCAATATTAACAAAATTAAATTGTAAGTTTTTACAAAGATTTGACTGAAAAGCAAAAAACATTTTCTATAGTTATGCTTTTTATTTAATTACCCAATTAGCTACAAACCAAAAATTTCTAAAGTACAGGAAATAGAATGGCAAAAAATAAGATCTCAAAAGTTCAAATATACTGGAGTAACTTAAAATTGATGTAATCAGGCATCCCAGACTCAGATAAAAGTGCCATCAGCTTTATCGTCTTTAGAAGACAATATCAGATCCACCATCAACAGGGGCAGTTCTAAAGTTGAAATGGGATCAAACGTGTTCAGATATGCAACCACAATCAAATATCTCTGAAGCTAGAATTTTCTGGCATAGCTATGCAGCTTGATTTTTTGCATGTCAGTAGGGAGAATGTTTGCAATTCAAAGTGAGCTATGCGAACATAAGTTTTGGACTTCCACCATCAGTCATCCTTTAGGTTCATTGTTTCACAGCAAGTTGGTAGCACTGATGGACAGTTATTAGAATTTAAAATATAAAATAGCATCACTTCCAGTTGTGATATACTATTTGTAGGAATTCTTTGTTTTTGAATATATCTACTCCAACTACTTAAGGCTTCTGTAATTTCACTGATGTGCTACTTCCCTCCATCAAAGCAGATTGCAATCCCTTTACAACTTAATGGATGGGTCTTTCAAGAGCTGCTGCGGCTAAAAAATTCATTATCAGGCAGCCAGCATGGTGATGAACCTGTCCCCACTTAGACTGGTTCTCAAATAGACATATTTGTCCATCACTGGGGTCACACTTGAAACTTCCTAGCTTAGTACAATTTGTCAAACTTGTGCTCCAGTGGTATACTCCTTAGTTACCTGCATGCCACAATGAAGCACCAAATTTATCAGGAGTTTTAAAATATATTTTATTAGAAGCACCATAGCACTCCTGATGTAAAAACAAGAAAATAGATCTGTAAATCTTTGCAAATGTCAATCACGAAATTTACCAGCCAGTACAAACACTTAATGTTATTAAAAAAAATTAATAATAAAGCAATTTATTAAGTAATGAATCCTTTGAAAAAGACTATTCCCCCAAAATGTCACAATCTTGTATACATATTATTCATTACAGTCTAAGTAGTTGAACGTACCTCTCCAACATACTCCATGACAAAACTCATTCTTTTAATTTTCACAAGGGTTTTCACTCCCCAGCCACAGCCATTGCTAGTTCTAAAGATGCAAAGGGAATATGGTGTACCTTTCTGAACAATCCTATTGGGGCAATCAGGCCCACATTTACACCGTGAGTTGCACTCATAGATCGGCGTGCCAGGTTGGATTTTTATCTGCTTTTTTTTATTGTAAGCCAAATGAACTCCAGCTTCTGCAGGACAGCACTTCTCAAAGAAGCAATCTGTGCACATACAACCAACTATGGCTTCATTTGTTAAATTGATTCCAGGAGCAGGTTTGTATTCATTAATGTAGTAAAAGTCTAAAGGTGGGCCTTCCAGATCAACAGTATTTTCAACAAAGATCATTCCTTTATGGTTCTTTTTTCTGTTAAGCTCTTCTTGCCACCTCTGCAGAGCTACCCTTTGTTTAGCCTTCTTTACAACATATTCAGCAATGGCAGGCTTCAAACTTTTAATATCATTTTTTAAAATGACTGCTTTGCCTGGCTTCAACTGAGACAAATAATCACGCTGGTCATTATAAAACTGTTCAAGAAGTAATGGGCATTTGAGATTTCTTGAAGGTTCCCAAGTATTTGTAGTTTCTGGCCATCCTTTCCATTTCACAAGGTAATATTCCATATCCTTAAAATATAAGAAAAAGATGTACATTAAGCTGTAAGGTTTCAATTTAGTTCAACAATGAGGGCCTATTATGGACACAGTCTCTGGGGAAGATGTCTGGTGGTTGGGTGTTAAACTATACAAAGATGAACAAGACATAATCCCTTCCCTCAAGGACCGTATAGTCAGTCTGTCAAACGAGATAATGATATATTCACTTGAATTAAGGACTCAAAAGAGAAAACAAGCACCCATCATCACTGTTTTGACACCAGTCTAAAGGATTTGCTCTGTGACGTTTGGATTCAGCCAAACTCTAGGTCCTTATTTGAAGACCTAAAAGGCCACATGTGGCCTCAAGGCTGCAGGTTTCCCACCCCTGGACTCTAAAAGAGTATTAAAACTATTGCATCTTTAAGGGATATTACACAAAATGTGAAAATTCCCCCCATGTTTTCAAACCTCATGTTGCTGAATTTTTAATGTGACATAAAAAGTCAATGTCTCAAAAGCATTGTTATAAATAAAGTTTGCAAAGCAGTTTTATGATAGTAAGACCATGTCAACAAAAAACCTAAAGCATTTATATTTATTCAGCAAACATTCAACAGAGTCAAAAAAAAAAAAACAAACGGGTGTTTCAGACAGCTCAGCCTTTTTGGCCTAATGCTGAGACTTCCTCACAAAGGACTGGTGAAGCTGAAACCTTTATTCGATTTCTGGTCAAGAAGGAGATGTTTTATCACTTGGTATTGTTAGCTAGGAATTTTAAAGACAGTTTTCAATGATCCCGTGCCTTATAGTTTAGTCTGGATGATACTTTGATCTATATTATAATGATAATTGATGATCGTAATAATGACCCTAAGGCACCATCTGAAGCATTAGAATAGTTAGTACAGCTTTACTGTAAAGGACTTTGCTGTATTCTAATTATCCTAAAACTGATAATACATACTAGATCTTCAGTAGACAGTTTGTTGAACTCTGTATTGAGTGGGCATACAAGATTAATGTACTCTTGACCCAGACATCATGACAGGCAGTGTCCAACAGAGGTACTCTCCCGCTATACCATGCTGTGGGTCAGACAACATCTGGATGCCAACATTTTACAAAGGACACTGATAAGCTGGACAACACTGAGGAGGGCGATGAGGCGGTGAAGGGATTCAAGTGCATACCAAGTGATGACCAGATGAAAGAACTGGTGATGTTGAGCCTATAAAAAAAGTGTATGGGAATTGGGGGAAGTACTTAACTGTCTTCAGTATCTGAAGGGTGAGATGGACGATGAATGAGTTAAAAACAGATACACAATAGTTAAGTAAAACAACAGTAAATGACCAAGTACCAAAATAAGTGTCAGGATAATCTGGTACTAGAGGAATGAAACAAATGGAGGATAAATGTAGAATGCAATTACTGGAATAGGCTAAAAAGATGGCATGGAACGTTGAAGGACTGGTTAGGATTTAATACGAAATAAAAAGGGGAAGAATCTAAGTTTGCAATGTGGTGTGCTACAGGGACAGGAAGAAAATGACCCCAACAAAAAAAAAGGATTTACAATAGGGTTTAATAGAGTTAGGGTTAATAGGTACTTGCTGCATGAATCCATATTTTCAAAATGGGTACTCTTTCTACAAATGCAACTCTCAACCCACTAATGCCATCTTATCCTTGTTGAGCTTTGTCTATTCCCTAGGGGCTGTGTCATTTTTGTCTTTATCTCCAACATATATCTCCTTGCATATAGTAAGCATTTTTTAATAGGCACAATAGACATACTAGGCAATTTTTTTTTTTAAATTGGAATTGACAATCCCTGCTACCTCTGACTTTGAACAAGGCATTCTCTCTGGGTCCCAGTTTCCTTCTTTGTAAAATCATGGATGTAGAGTAAACAATTTCTAAGGTCTCTTGTAGAACTAAACCATATATTCTTTGCATAAAACGTTGGGGGCAGAGAGGGGCATCTATGCAGTCAAGGTACTAAAGGTTTTTTCTCTACGTCTTTTACTGTTCTGTATCATTTTATGTACCAGTACAAAATCCAGGATCTCAGTAATCAATTAACCCATCTCTTTTTCTAGTCATGCATGCTCTTGATATCTTTTATAACTGTTTTTGCAGTCCAGTCCAAGATCTCTTATTCAATTATGGGATCAGGTCTACATGTTTGCAGTAGTTATCTTTATAGTTGTTTCTATGATATTTGTTCTCCCTGTCCCATTCTCTTCTATCCATATTCTACACAGCTGTCAAAGTGAGATCTTCCCAAAGCAAGGTCTGACATCACTCCTCTGGTCAAGAAATATGGTGGTTTACTGCCTCTATCCTCAAACACAATTTCATTTGTTTCCTTCAAACCTCATCTCAAACACCAGACTCTATGAGGTGCTTCTCTGTATGCTGCCCAAATTACCTTGTATTGACTTTATAGAGATTTTGTACATTTTTATGTGTTGCTTCTCTGGATAGGATATAATCTCCTTCAATTTCTTGTTTATGTTCGTATCCAAGGATATTCTGGATGAATGCATAGTCTTTGAGAATGCCAGCATAAAGTAAATAGCTGTGTATAGGAGGCCACAAGGACAACTGCCAAAACATAGATATCTCCTAGACTATCTAGGAAGGGACAGAACTATCTTTGAGAAACACAGGGGATGGTAGCAATCACTGGATGTATGAATCACAGAACTGTATAGTTGGAAAGGATATCTCTACCAACCCATACCTACACAAGAATCTCCTTCACAACATACTTGATAATGGGCCTTTGCTTAAATGTCTCTAGAGAAGGGAATCCCACTACTTCCTACTCCATCTTTGCATAGTTTTTTTAATTGTTAGGAATTTTACTCTTAAGTTTAAATTTGCCTTTTTGCAGATTTCAAAGAGGTAGATTTGCTGAGTGTCATTGTTCAGTGGTGGGGGGAGGGAATTGTGGACTCAGGAGAAGTCAGGGAAATGAATTGCTCAAGTTTGGAAAAAGGGGAAATGTGATAGTACTTTTGTGTATGAGAGATGGTGCTAGGCAATGAGACCTGAAATGAGATTTTTTTTTTTTTATAGTCGTCTAAATCCTAGATTTCTTAACCATGGAATAGATTTCCAACCTGTGGTCTTAACTGTAGTTTTATCTATCACTGCTCTTGAAATGATCTGTCTCAGTTATGTCTTAAACTGAGCTTTGTGCATATGTATTTCTTCTCCACTCACTGTCTTCACTGTTTTGTGAAATGATATTCTTCCTAAGCTTTCTCTTTAATGTTGGCCCATACTCTCTAACCTGGTGGTGCCCTGGTTTACTTGACAAGAAGCACAAATGTCTTCTGGTAAAAACGATTTCAGGGCTCTTTTGAACTCCTTGAGACAATTCTCACAGTAGTCAAATTTATCTTAAGAAATTTCTGTAATCAGCCAATATCTTTTACTTTTATCTAGTTCCTATTTTTAACAATTTACTTAAAATATTTCATATTGTAATAACTCAGTTTTCTCATTTTTCCCTTCTTCTAACTTCCTTTGTTCTAAATACACACATACTGAAATGATTCCCCTTTTAATAATTAGTCACATCTCATTAAGAGTCAAATTCATTTTTGGGTGACAATTTAGTATTTTTTTTACCCCATATTATCACTGTCCTCAAAGAAAGTATTAGTGATACACAGGCATGAATCATTTAAGTAGTTTACAAGCTTTAGGACTTGTTGCTTATTCCCTGAACCATATTTTCCAGTATTTTCACTGTCTTCCCTTGTACCTACATTCCCACTAAAGTAAATGTGTATCAAGGTATATATGATAATTTGATTTGGAGGATGTTGTCAGATTCTTTACTGAATTTGTTGACATTTTCATTGTCTACCACAAATGTTGGTACATGCAAGCTGCCACTACCTTCCTGACAGTGACCGTGCTCATGCTCATCACTTGAGTGCTGTAAAGGATGGTGAACATGCCATAAAATGTTTCTTATTGTCCTTGGATGAACAATCAAACCAAACTCTTTCAACTTATTTATTTGTTCCTCTGAGTGGAACCTGTGAACCACCCTTCCATTTAGTTGATATGGTTTTCTAGTTTAGTTTACAGCATGACTGTAACTCAGTTTCTCCAGTGTTGTGTATCAATTCATTGGAAGCCAGGCACAGATCTCACATTAAACGTACCATCAGTTAAATTAATGCTAGTAGGGAATCTAAAAATTTTAATTCTTAGACCCCCCTTTTCTATTACTATCACTTTTCAAACAAGACTGAAGTTTACATTGCATTTTTGTATGATTCATGGGCCAAATGTAACAAAAGGATCACTTAAAATGCAACCTGGTAGCAATGAGCACCCATACTTAGCTAGATTGTTCCTTTGACAGTAAACATAGTCTGTTTTTGGAACTTCAGTGTCTTAAGTTTGTACTGTTAGTAAAATCTTTGTAGAATCCAGAGTGACTTCCACATTATGATGGTATTGAAGCAGGGCACTGCTAAGGCAGAGAGTTTGTATAGTGAGGACAAATTAAGGAGAATCATGAATTCTGAGGCAGAAATGTTTTAACTTTGTCCTTTAAGCAAATGGAAAGTCATCAGAGAGGGTTTGAGCAGCAAAGTAATGATGAAACTAGTGTTTTTGGAAAACATCTGGAAGTATGGAAAACAGCAGACAAAAAAAGAATTTGGAGAGGCTAATGTGGTATCTTTCTGTGAGGTGAAGAGGATTCTGACTAGAATGGTGAGAGTGGGAACAGAAAAGGGAGCAATACAAGAGATATTTGGTAAAAAACAGGGTTTGGTGACTGACTATTAATTGAACAGAGGGAATGAAAAGTAAATAAATCTGAGGCTTAATCTGGGAATAGGGTAGAACCACTGATGGATAAAGGTAAGTTAGAAGGAGATGGGTAAGTGGATTGTAAGGGGAAAGAGTCTACTCTATATGGACTACATATGGGATATCATAACCATTTCTGGGTACCACCTTTTAGAAGACACTAATAAACCAGAGTGTCTCTAGAGGAAAGCAACCAGGTTGATGGAACCCATGTCACATAAGGACTGACTAAAGGAACTAGGAATGTTTATCACAGGGAAGAGAAGGCTTGGAGGGATATGAGAGTTCTCAGTTATCTGAAGGGCAGTCCCATAAGCAAGAGATTAGAATAAGAACCAACGGGTAGAAGTTACAGAGACGTGGATTCAAATCCACATATGGAAAAATTCCTAACGATTAAAGTTATCCAAAAGTGGAATGAGATGCTTTAGGAAGTAGTGGATTCCCTTCCAATGGAAAGTTTCAAACTAGGTGATATGACTTGTTGGGGATGTTGTAGAAGAGATCCCATGATTATGAATTTGCTATTAAATATAGAATCGTAGAATGTAAGCTGAAACCTTAGGGATCAAGTTTAATTCCCTCACTTTACAGATGTGGAAACTGAGGCTCATAGAGGTTAAGTGACTTATCCAAAGTCATAAAGCTAGTCAGTATAGAGCAAAGGCTTGAATCCTTGACTCTATCCCCAACATGTTAATGAGGTAATAGGACATTTATGTAGAGATATCTGGTAGGATTAGTTGGTAATATGTAACTGATACTCAGAAATTAACATTAAAATTAACCTGAATTTTCAGGTATACACCAACTGTAGAAGAGAAAGGTGAACCTAAAGTACGCTATGTAGCAGATACGGGGAAGCTGATTAGGAATACATTTTCTGTGGGTGAAACAGAGATGGTCAAGAACTAGCTGTTCTATAACACCTTAAAATATTTTCCTGTTGGGACCTAGAATTTAAACTTTAAAAAATGCCTCGCCTTTCCAAATTTCCAAGTTCTTTCTTCTGATAAATGAAATGAAATATTGAATTAACATCTGATTATGACTTTATTAAGGACTACACATTTGCCTTACCTTTTCTATCTTGTAGTCACACAGGTATTCCACCTCATAATTATTTAGATTCCTTTTGGTGATTCCAATCGATTTACATGTGAGCTTTTCCTTTCTACATAATTCCTGAAGAGTATCAAATGAAGCTAGGCAAGGCACACACCAAGCTACAATAAGAAAAACATGATTCTCACTGATGGAATACTAAAGTTAAGAATATAGACTTTTTAGTTTTTACATCTTTAGTTTTACATTCTCACCCCTCCCCCATCTACATTGTAAAATCACATGTACATATGAGTCAATGAACTTTTCTTCAGGAGAAAACCTAAAAATTTCCTTTATAGTAAATTATCTCATTAGATGACAACCAATGGTCATCCATTACTTAAAGATATTTCCATCAATTAGGTTGTGCCAAAATCCTTAAACGAACATTTACATTTGTTTGCTTAATCAAGATTATGGGGCCCACTGTAACAGTCAGCACAAAGAAATATTTTTGACTTGATCATTACATTTATATACACAATTACTTTATTAATGGGACTTATAGGACCCCCTGGTCAACTATTAGAATATATTATAAATGTTAAAAGAAATAAGAAATTTTAAAATGAAGCTAAATGTACAGCTTTGTAATAAAGTGCAAGTTCTCTGTTTTCTTTAACCAACAAATGGGAAAAAGGGCTGAAAATCAAAACACATGCCAAACTTAACAGCATTAGCTTAAAGCTTTCTCACTTTGAAAGGCTGTGAGATTTAAAATTTACACGTCTTGCCCATGCGGTAATATTACCATTCAATCCAGCCCTGTGATTTAATTGGTAAAATGAGCTCCTGAGGGCAACAATTCCCTCCACCAATAGAGATCATAAACTTCTTAGTGGTCTTCTCCCCTCTCTCCCCCCAGCACTAAGAAATCAGGTGACACGTCCAAGGTCCCAGAGCTAAAATGTGAGGTAAGTTAGGCTCTAAGATGATAATGTGTTAACTTCACAATAAATAAACCCAAGAGTTATTCCTATAATGGAAACAACACTCATTTTTCCAATGTTAATTTTTTCATTTTTGTATTTTAAAGCAGTGTCAAAGTAATGAATGGACTGTAAGATGTCCCAAATACCGTGAAATGTGATCTTGCAATGTATACAAATCTGTTCCACTTCAAGAAAAATACATATACACTAAAATCTAAACTTATTACTAAGATCACAGACTTGGAAGAGGCCTTAGCGGTCATTTAGTCTAACTTCTTCATTTTTGCAATAAGGAAAGACAGGCTAAGGGAAGTCCAGTGATTTACCCAAACATACAAATGAGTAAGTGGCAAAGCTAAGGTCTGAACCTAGGTCCTCAACCAGGACTCTTCATCCTACCGTAAAAATATTATTATCCAATTATTCATATTGCAAAAAAATAAAATTCCAGTCAAGACTCCTATAAAAACAGTTATCCGAGCAAAACATTTAGCGACTTTTCAATCCACAGTCTATCTGGTATCACAGAGTACTGGACTGAAATGGGAGCCCAGAATTCTACTCGAAGTTCTGCTGTAGAGGTTTGGGCAAAGCACTGAATCCCTTCTGTACCGAAGGTTTTTCACAGTGGGAGAGACCTCAGCATAATTCAGAGTCCTTACCTTCCATGCTTCCAGCCAGTAAGAGCCACCACACCTACTCCTGGGCGCTGGTATTTACAGGGGGAATAAACCTACCTACAATACCTTCCCCTCACTCTAATTAAGGAATATTAATTACCGCGGTCTCCTCACGAACACCCCCCACATTTTCACCACCAGCAGGTGTCTCCCACACCCAAAGATCACTTCAAGTTCTCAAAACAGACTGGGGTCCCGGGCTGATTTGTAAGGTCCCTTCCAGATCTAAAATTCTTACAAATTTTAAGCCAAGCGAAGGGCCGCTCTGCTGTCATGTGCTAGTGACAAACGAGGTATCTACATCAAGTAGAATTCAATCCGCTAAAAATCTTCTATTTCTGTACCGGGGAACTGAAAACGTGGCCAGGAGCACCTAGAGGGCCGCCCCGTTCTCTGAATGCAATCCAGCAGACCAAGTTTCCCACCAGCCCCGTAAAGCCTGCGGCGGGGCGCACAAAGGCTTGCGGTTCCCGGCCCTCTCAGTCTACAGGAATGCCATGTGTTCCCCCAGGAGCCGCTCCGGCCCGCCGCGTCCTGGGCCAAAGTAACAGACCCCCGCTCGGCCCCTTCCGTTTGGATTCTGCGGACCCCCGGGGGTGGGGGTGGGGGGGCGGCCACCCACTCCTCGCAGCCCGGGAAAGCCGGGCGCGTCCGGGCCAGGGCCGCGGGGTCCGGCTCCCAGGACCTCCGGGTTCACGCTCCCCCCCTCCCCCTCCGGCCCCGGGTCCTCGCCCTCGGGAATGCCGGCACCCGACCGCGGGCCGGGGCCCCTCCCCGGGACAAACGGACCAACTTCTACACTCCAGCACGTCTGTGGTCCAGCAGGACCACAAAGGAGTCAAACCGCAGCCTCCCTCCGACCAGCTCTCGGATCCTGCTCAGGGATTAACAAACCACTAATCCCCCTCGGGGCGGCGGGCGCCTCCCGCTCTGCCCCACACCTCGCGCCCGCCGTTCCCCCACCTCCGTTACGGTTGGGGAGCCAGAGCCTGCCCAGCGCGGGGCCCGGGGCCCGGCCAGCCGCGCCTCCGGGGCCCGCGAAACGTTGGTGCCGGGGAGGGCGACGGTAAACGGCTCCCCACCGTGCCCGGCGCGGGCTGCGGGGGCAGAGGCGCCAACCCGGCTCAGTTCCCGCGGCGTGCGCCTGAGCCTCCCGCCAGCGTGCGGCGCGGCGCGGAGAGGGGCCGGGCGGGCCGGGACCGGGCGGAGAGAGGGGAGAAGAAGGAAAGAAAGGAGGAGAGAAGGGGAGGGGGGAGCGGAGCTGGGGCCGAGGGGCCGAGGCCGGCGGGACAGTGTGGGGGCCAGCCCCCCGTCCCGCTCCCCACGTTGGGGTCACCGCGTCAGGAGCTGGGAGATGGCGGGCCGCCCCCTCGGCATCAAGGTCTCCTTCCCGGTCCCCCAGACGCGGGGAGCGCGGTTTGGGCAGTGGGAGGTGAGACAAGCGGGGTGGGGGCAGGGACCCTCTCCAGCCCTCACCTCCTCGCGCTCCGGCCGCGGCCGCCGCCATCTTGTGGAACCTTCATTCAAACTGGCGCGGTCTGACCGGACCGCTCAGCTGGAGGGCCGAGGCCCCGCCCCCTTACCCGGCTCCGAGCGACGAGCGGGAGGGAGGAGACAGGCCCACACGTCAGGGCATGACGGGCGCCGGTGCGGCAGCGCGCGGGCTCTCCCGACCCCGTGGCCGCCGCGCCGCGGGCTTCCCCACGGGGCCGAAGCGGCCGGGGCTGGGGGCCGAGCTCCTCCTCCCTCCTGGGCTGCCTTAGGGGCCCCGCCCCGGAGACCCGATCGGAGCGTGCAGTCGGCCGAGGGCGGGTCCCCGGGCCGCAGACGTGCGTGCGATCGGAGCCCGGAGGGCCGCCGGGGCGGCGCGTGTGTTCACGCCTCCGAGCCAGGCGCAGATCGCTTTTTATACAACTGCTCCTCGGTCCGAGATGACGTTTATCCGTCCTTGCGGACAGCCCTCCGGTTAGGCCCGGGTTTTCGCCGGGCAGTTTTAAGGGTTTTTTTTCACTGTTTCTCTGACTTAGGCAAGATTTTCCTTTGACATGACTATAATGTGCACAGTCGGTTGTCGTCCGGCTTGTGATCAATTCCGTCACTTTGCTTTCCTAATTGAAATGGTAGGAAATTAGGTTACTGTTGGTTCTGCCACAAGTGCCCCCACTCCGGGACTGGCCGCGGAAAGCCCTGATCGGAAATCTTCCGGGTGTCTTTTGTGAACGCGTCAAAATGGTGCAATAGGACCGGAAAGCCAGAACCTCTCCATGATCCTTAGTATCAAGCAAAGCGCAAGCCCGAGGGGCACGTGGGTGCTTGTCAGAAACGTGCTGCCCACGCGGGGGAGGGGGGATGCGGCCCACGATGCGGGGAGCGGGGGCCCAGCTGGAGGGTGGTCCGCGCTGCCTGTTTCCTTGGCGAGGGCATCCTTCTAACAGTATCGTCTGTATAGCATCTGCTTTGGGCCAGCAAATCCCACACCTGATCCTCACCCCGGGAAGCAGGCGACTTCCCCAGGTGTATTTGAATTCATGCTCCACGCCACCATCTAGCTGCCGGGATCCTCGCTTTGTCTCCTCTCTCCCCACGTTCTCTCAGTAACCTCCCTGGCACCCGTGGTTCAATTTATCACCCACCATCATTACTGTCACCTATCTCTGGATGCTCTGTTGCTCCCTGATCTATAGCTCCGGCCCAAGTCTCTCTATGGAGCTCCAATCCTTTAGCACCAGACTGCCCAGCTAGACATTACACCTGCATATCCAATACGTAGCCCAAACACGGCCCAAAGAGAACTGATCTTTGAACTTCCTGGTTTGTCAGAAAGACCACCATCCTTCCAGCCACCCGGTTTAAAAACCTGCCGGATGCTTGGCTCACTCTCACCCCATGTGGACAGTTGCTAAGTCTGGATGATTCTGTTTCTACAACTCCTGTCTTCTTCAGTCTACTCACACAGCTACCACCCTAGTTCAGACTTTACCTCCTCTTGCTTAGATTATTGCAGGGGCCTCATGGATCTCCTTGCTTCCCTCCCTCAGCTATCAAAATAATTTTCCTTAGGTCTAGGTCTTATCATGTCTCCTAACTACTCAGGAAGCTCCAGGGCTTTCTGTTACCTATAGGATCAAATATAAATCCCACTGTTTGACATTTAAAGCTTTCACATACTGTCCTCTTCCTATCTACCAGGCTTTTTAGACATTAATCCCCTCCACATACTTTATTACCATCTAGCCATACTTGCCTACTTGCCCTTTTTCCTCCTATAGGGCACTCACATTTCCCCTTTCTTGGACCTTTGCATCGAGTCTTCCCCCATGCCTGGAAGGCTGGTTCTCCTTACTTCCTGGAACCTTGGATTTCCTTCTAAACTCAGCTTAAGCATTATCTTTTGCAGGAAACCTTTCTCAGTTCTCGTCTTTTCTCCTGAACTACCTTGTATTCATTTTGTATGTTAGAATATAAATTCTTTTCTGACAAGGTCTATTTCACTTTTGGCTTTGTCAGACAATAAACATTATTAAGTACTTCATATGTACCAGGCACTCTGCAAAGTTATGGGGATACAAGGGAGGCAAAAACCAAGCAAGGTCTCCCTGCCCTCAAGGTTGGTTGGTGGTAGTTGTCCTTCCTTCTCGAAGAGGACCAAAATGACATGACCATAATAAAGTCACATTTCAACGTGTCCGACTGTGGCTGATCAGACCAATGCGAGCTTGGAATGCTCTGCCACTGATTGGGCACAGGTAATCTGAACATTTGGGGTGGTTACTCCAAATTTGAGCATCCTATATTTCCTTAGTGCTGTCTTAATTCTGCTTTGCTCATCGAGCACAGCAACCTTTCTGATGTGGGCATGCCATGCTATGCCAGTGTGTCCCATGTCACAGTCAAATCCAGATTTCTTTTTTTTTTTTTTGAAAAAGTGAAACAGAAATATATTCCAAAGAGAGCAGTTGTGAATGGGACACAGATATAACATTGTAGTTTTGTTATTATGTTCAATTCAATATACAACTAAAAACTATTTAATAGTTCACAGTTTTCATATACAAATATTGTGAACATGACTATTATGGAAGTCACTTGCAAAACCACACATGTATGGCCCACACTGAATTGCCTGCCCTCCCAACGGGGATGGGTGGGAAGGAAGGGAGAGAAGTTGAAACTCAAAGTTCTAGGAACAACTGCTGAACACCGTTCTTTTATCTCTTTAATTAATTAATTAATTATTCAATTAATTAATTAATTAACTTTTTACATTCATTTTCACAAATCCTTGGGTTCCAAATTTTCTCCCCCCTTATCCCCTCCCCCCACCCCAATACCCCAAGCAATCCAATTTTCCCTATCTCCAATCTGCCCTCTCTTCCATCATCCCTCCCTTCTCTTGTCTCCATCCTCTATTTTCTCCTGTAGGGCCAGATGACCCTCCATTCCTCATTAACTGCATGTCCTCTTTCCTAGTTACAACAACTACACTAAACAGTTGCTCCCAAAACCCCAAGTTCCAAATTCTCCCCATCCCTCCCTCCCCATCCACTCCCCCTGGGACGGCAGGCAACTCAACACAGGCCCCACCTGTGTAGTTTTGCAAATGACCTCCCCGACAGTCGTGTTGTGTAAGACTAACTGAATTACCATCCCTCCTAACCTGCCCCTCGTTTCTCTTCTGTCTTTTGATCCTATCCCTCCCCAAGTGTTGACTACAAATTGCTCCCTCCTCCCTTTGCCCTCCCTTCCATCATCCCCCCTCCCTTGCAATATCTCCTTCTCCCCCCCTTTCTTATACTGTAAGATAGGTTTTCATACCAAAATGAGTGTGCATTTTACTCCTTCCTTTAGGCAAATGTGATGAGGGTAAACTTTTTTTTTTTCTTTCTCAGCTCTCCTCTTTTTCCCTCCACTAAAAAAATCTCCTACTTGCCTCTTAAATGACATATAGTTACCCCCTCTTTCCTCCCACTACATTTCTCTCTCACCATTTACCTTAATTTCTTTTAAGGTATGGTCCCATCCTATTCAGTTCACTCTGTGCTCTCTGTCTCTGTATGTGTGTGCATGTGTGTGTGTGTGTGCATGTGTGTACATGTGTATGTGTGGTCCCACCAACTACCCAGATACTGAAAAGTTTTAAGAGTTAGAAATATTGTCTTTCCCTGTATGAATGTATACAGTTCACTTCTGGTAAGTCCCTTAATACTTCTCTTTGCTATTTCCTTTTTCATGCTTCTTCTCATTCTTGTGTTTGAAAGTCAAATTTTCTTTTCAGCTCTGGTCTTTTCATCAAGAATGATTGAAAGTCCTCTGTTTCATTGAAAGACCATATTTTCCCTTGAAGTATTATACTCAGTTTAGCTGGGTAGGTGATTCTTGGTTTGAGTCCTAGTTCCTTTGCCTTCTGGAATATCCTATTCCATGCCCTTCGATCCCTTAATGTAGAAGCTGATAGATCTTGAGTTATCCTGATTGTATTTCCACAGTACTGGAATTGTTTCTTTCTAGCTGCTTGCAAGATTTTTTCCTTGAGCTGGGAGTTCTGGAATTTGGCCACAATGTTCCTAGGAGTTTCTCTTTTTGGATCTCTTTCAGGTGGTGATCGATAGATTCTTTCAATACTTATTTTGCCCTCTGGTTCTAGAATGTCAGGGCAGTTTCCCTTGATAATTTCATGCAAGATGATGTCTAGGCTCTTTTTTTGATCATGAGTTTCAGGTAGACCCATAATTTTTAAATTGTCTCTCCTGGATCTATTTTCCAGGTCAGTTGTTTTTCCCATGAGATATTTCACATTCTCTTCCATTTTTTCATTCTTTTGGTTTTGTTTAGTGATTTCTTGGTTTCTCGTAAAGTCATTAGACTCCATCTGCTCCATTCTAATTTTGAGAGAACTATTAAATTCAGTGAGCTTTTGAGCCTCTTTTTCCATTTGGCTCATTCTGCTTTTGAAAGCATTCTTCTCCTCATTGGCTTTTTGAACCTCTTTTGCCAATTGAGTGGAGCCTATTTTTCAAGGTGTTAATTTCCTCAGCATTTTTTTGGGTCTCCTTTACCAAGGTATTGACCCGTTTTTCATACTTTTCTTGCATGTCTCTCATTTCTCTTCCCAGTTTTTCCTCTACCTGTCTAACTTGCTTTTCAAAATCCTTTTTGAGCTCTTCCAAGGCCTGAGCCCACCCGCCACCCCCCCCTGGGGTGTCTGGGGTACTGAGGCCCCGCCCTCCACATCTTTCCCTGATGGCAAGGATACGTCCTCGTCATCATATCCGAAGGTCGGGATCATTTGCATTTGTTGGAAAAAAACTCTCTATAGTCTTATTTTTCTTCCCTTTTCTAGGCATTTTCCCAGCCAGTTACTTGACTTCTGAGATTCCTTTCCACCCCCGCCTGGATCCGCCCAGCTAGTGCTTGGCCTCTGAGATTCAAATGGGCTTTCCGGCAGCAAGCTTTAGTTCTGGCGCTGGGGTGGAGGCAGGGCCGCCTCCCAGGCTCAGTTCCCTCAGGGGTTTTATGCAGAGATTTTCAGGAACGGAGCGGGTGGGGGCAGGGTGGGGGGCCCCCGCCTCCCAGGCTCAATTCCCTTGGGGGCTTTATGCAGAGGCCTTCAGTAATAGAGTGGGGTGGGGGCAGGGCCGTCTCCCAGGCTCAGCTCTGTCAGGTTTTATGCAGAAACCTTACGTAATGAAGATCCTGCCTGCTGTTGGGGGATTCCTGAGTCCTGGGCCGCCCACGCCTCTGCCTCCGCCACTTCCTGCCCCCGTCTCTGCTGCTGCCACTTCCTCCCGAGGGGGCCTGAGTCACAGAGATGCCCTGCTCCCCCTCTCGTCCAGCCCAGCCTTCTTTCTCACTGACCTGTAGCTTCTGTGGGCGGAGGGACTTTCCCAGCTGCCAGAGCTTCCGTGTCTGAAGCCTGCTCAGGTCAGCTTCTCTGGGGCCGCAGCCAGAGCAGTGTTGGGGTGGGGTCCGCTTTCCGGGGCGCGACGGACCGTGGGGACGGGTCTCCAGGGCTCCCTGGAACGGAAATCTCTTCCACTCCGTTTCTGCACACCTTGTATTGACCCAGAAGTTATGGGGGTCTCTTTTTACATTAATTCTATGGGCTTTGGTTTTGGAGCTGTAAACGTGCGTCCTTCTACTCTGCCATCTTGGCTCTGCCCCCTCCAAATCCAGATTTCTTGAGAGAGACTTTGAGAGTGTCCTTGTATTGTTTCTTCTGACCACCATGTGATCACCTGCCCCATGTGAGCTCTCCATAAAATAGCCCTCAAGGTACTTATGTTCTAATGGGAGATAATATATAAATTATTAGGAGGATGCAAGATATATAGCATACCATAGATTAAGTTAGTCTCAAAGGGGAGGGCAATAGCAGCTATCAGAATGGGGAAGGGCTTTCAAAGGGTAGAATTTGAGCTGGGTCTGGAAGGAAGGAAACTAAGAAACTGAGCTGAGGGGGCAGATCATTCCAGACCTGGGGGAAAGCCAGTGCGAAGACAGAGAGAGGAGACTGTCATGTTTGAGGAAATATGGGAAAGCCAAGCATAGCTGGATTGTAGAGTTTGGGGAGGAGAGTAAGGCTAGAAAGGTAGGAAGGGACCCTGTTATGACGAGTCTTAAATGCCAAACAGAAGACTTTATATTTGATCCTGGCGGTAAAAGGGAGCTATTGGAATTCACTCAGTGGACTTACACTATACAAAAATCCCTTTGGCAAACAGAGGATAGATTGAGCAGGGACAGGCTTGAAAATAGAAGGTTATTATAGTAGTCCAGGCAAGAGAGAAGAAAGAGCCTGAACTTAGGTTGTGGCTATGAGCAGAAAGCAAGGGCCTTCTGAGAGATAACAGTAAAATGACAACACTTGGGAACAGACTAAATATGTGGAAGGGAGTGGGAGTAAGGAGTCAAGGGATTACACTGAGGTGTAGGTCTGAGTGACTGCAAGGACCATGGTGCCCTTGCTAGTGATAGCAAAGTTTAGGAGAGGATGTGGTGGGAAAGATAAGAGTTCTGTTTTGGAGACATGTATTTGAGATGCCTCTAGGATGTTAACAGAGTTGTCCAAAAGGCAGGTGGAGATCCACTTGGGCTGATTAAATAGATCTATAGGTGAGAGGTGATGATGGAGCAACACATGCGCATAAGGGTGGGGAACCTGTAACCCTCGAGGCCACATGTGGCCCTCTAGGTCCTTGGGAATGGCCTTTTGACTGAGTCCAAGCTTTACAGAACAAAGCCTTTTATTAAGAGGATTTGTTCTCTAAGGTTTGGATTCAGTAAAAGGGCCTCACTTGAGGACCTAGAGAGATGGTAGGCCCAGGGCAAGAGCCTCAGGAAACATGAGTCATCAAAGGAAACTGAGAAGGGCAGTTGCATAGATAAGAGGAAAATAAGAACAGTGTCATGAAAACCTAGAAAGGAGAGTAACCAGAAAAGATGGTGTTTTTCAGTGTCAGTTACTACCGGGATTAAGGACGACCAGGATTAAGAAAAGATCATTAGATTTGTATTCCCAGTGCTTTATAGTGTGCAGGACATAAAGGGTGTTTAATAAATGGTTGTTGGTTCTGAAGTCACAAAGATCTCCTAAAAAATTAATACTAGAGATGGGCAAAGGGAGAAAGTTAAAATTATACTTTACTTGTCAAACATATAGAGCAAACAATTTTCAGTACACACCAGAGGAGTGCTAAATATTCTATAAAATGAAGCATCCTTTGACAAGATAAAAGAATTTTTAAAATCTGTTCCATAAATTAAGATTGTTGTATACCAAATATTTTTCTAAAATAGGCCCATAGTATTGTATTACTTTTCCCAAAAAAATATTTAAGTGAATCTACAATGGACAAACATAAGATGAAAAAGATGATAAAATTCAAATGGCCAAGTAGCAAAACAGGGCTACTGAGGGGATGAGTTTAATCCAGGAACTAACACTAAGTCTTTAAAATACCATGTATAAATCACTTCATTTCTCGGTGTTTTAGCTTTCCTAGGCGATGCATTGTAACAGTATGAACCAGTCTTGGACTCAAAAGACCTGGGTTCCAGGTTCTAGCTCCAGCACTTTTAGCTAGAGATACTAGGACAAAACATCTAGTTTCTATGCCCTCAGTTTCCTAATATGCAAAACAGGGAAAACGTCTGCTCTACTTCAAAAGGCTGAAGAATGTGCTGTTGAAGCATGACTGCCCACCTCTTTTTCCTGTTAATATACCTCCCAGATGATGTAGCTTAGGTTACTTTTTCCACACAGATCTTCACTGGTAGTATGTTGCAGCCTGTTATACATTCATTGATCTGTGACTCACCTGAAGTTTGATCATGTCCCATGATTCATAGCTATACAGAATCAACAGAACAGTTGTTTTATAAATTTGGGTTATATGTCAGGGAGAAATTTGAGCATCAAAATTCTATGTAATTAGCCATAAGCAATTCCAACTACTGCCTTCCTTCTCCTCACTTCTGGGTCCAGCCAGGGATTCATCTCCAGTGTCTATGCAGGTACTGATGGTCTGACTTAATGAACTACACATCCAGCTGCATGTCACAGGCTGAGCAACAGGTATTCTTCTATGTTTTCTACATTTGTTGGACTGATCTCTGAGTAACTATGAACCTCACTGAGGAAAAATAGATCATTTCAAGGCTTGACACAATTAGCATAACATCATCGGCCAGCATGTGGCTACTGGCCATCATCCATCCCTCTCTAGCACTCAGAGATGATGTTACTGACTAGTCTGTGTGTACTGGAAAGATAAATGACTTGCATTCACTTCACATTTGATTCTGTATATTTGCATGGAAAGTAATGTAGAATTTCCAGTGCTCTATTTAAAAAAAAGAACTTTACATCTCAAGAAGCCCCCAGAATTGCTACATAAATGTTCACATATATGGAGTTGAACTGTGTTAGTTGGTGAGTATTTTATTTCTCAAATATGCTTTTTGACTTAAACAAGCATTATGTTTTCTACTCTTCATAATTTTGATACATTTCTGAAAACAGAAAAGTACTTAGTGTCTTAGCCAAAGAACATGGAAATAAAGAACTGACATTCTTTTACTTAAAGAATTTTAAAGATACTACAAAAGAATGGATCATATTAAATACTTTCAGATGTGAATTTATTGTGTCACTAATGCTGCAGACTGTCCATTAATAAATTACTTAAGTTCTTTTACATTTGGCCATTATGCATAGATCATAACATAGGTTTACAGCTAGAAGGGACCTCATTTTTGGAAACATAAAAGAGATGTTTTAGATATTTATGTAAAATCCAATAATACAAGGCAAATATATAGTGCTGGGTGAAGAACTAAATAGTGTGAAGTACTGGTGGTTATCGGTCAATAAAGCTTAGATTTTCCTTGTGTCTTTCCCTTCAGATTTGCTAACTGATGGTGAAAGGGAGATAGACTTAATGTTTAGATTATCTTTCTCCTGGCTCTCCATGGTAACAATGAGTTCTACTGTAAGTTTGGACAAATAATAAATTCTCCCATTAATTGTCCAATGAACCTCTCATCAGCCACTGAATTCTCCCTGATGGGGGGAACACATTCAGTTTAACAACTCTTATAAGCCAAATGTTTGTCAAAAGACATTTTGAAAGGGGGAAAGGTTAAATACTAATTTCTTATACACTCAGAAAAATTTCACTCTAAACAGTTACATAATAGTAATAATTATATTTTTCTATGTCTAATTCATTAAAAATTTTAAAAAAGTTAAAAATACCTTCTAATTTAGTTTAATAAAAACAGATCATGCGGTTCATTAAAATGTTTTAATATAAACATTGGTTCTGAACAAATAAAATGACATTCCTGTAATGAAAAAAATGCTTCCTCAAAGTACTATGATGCCACTTCAACAGTAATTGCTTCACATTTTCCAGTATCCTGATCTGTGCATGTCACATGTAAAGATCCATCCCTACAAAGAAAAATGCATGGGTTTACTACAAAAAGTCATGGAAATTTTTAAAGAAAGTGCTTGAAAGGGTACTGCCTTCTGGAAAAAAGCTATAGCAACTTTAGTTTTCAGGAAGCAGACTTTACATTTGGAATATATTTCATTTTCAAGGCTATAAACAGGGCATCCAATATTCCACACTTGTGGAGCTTTTATTCCCCTTGAAGCAATCCTTTTCTAGATCATTTGGCTAAAACAGTCACTTGTGATATCAAATTTAAGTGTTATTAAAATGGGTCAGAATATCTTTCAGTCTAATCACTGAGCACAATGTAACCAGACAATTCCTCGGCTCATGAAAAGAGTTGTTTGTATCAGATGATTGATCATAAAAGATTCACTCATAATAAATTTGATTATACATTCTTCTTGTTACGAACAGATCTTTAAAAAGCCCATATACTTTGTCCATTATGGCACCAGCCTTACCAAGAGAGGAAAATATAGCTGCTTGCTACTGTTGTCAGGTATAATTTGGTAAATGACTCTCTACCTTGTACAAAGAGTTATTACATGACAGCCTGTGACAATAAAATTTAGTATTTTTATATTATGCGGACCAAGATATGGTAAAAATGGGTCTAAAGACTCTCTACAGCCATAGTAATGACCCTATTTTTAAGCAAGAGGCAACGGGAATTTTACTATATAATTTCCAAGGAAATAAGACTGGATATTGTTTAAATAATATATCTGAAAACAGCAAAAAAAAGACCTTTTTTTGGGTTAAAAGTACAATTAATGTAAAGTTTTGTTTTTAAAAATTAGAATATATTGTAATTTACTGGAAACATGATTTATGAATAAAATAATGCTCAAGGTATCAAGAATAGTTTGCATATAAAGTCTTTATAGTATCAATAACCACTACTTAACAATAACAGATTTCAATATTGAATAGGCTTTGCCTTGTTTTCACAGAGTAAAACTAAGAGACTCATGAAATACAGAAATTCTCAAAAAATTTTTTTCTAAATCAGTAAGCATAATATTTTTTTCTAAATCAGTAAGCATAACATTTTGCTTTTTGTACCTCTTCATGGTGAGAACAGCTAAAATGTCATGGAGCCCATTTTCTTTTTTATCTAAATCCTGGAGTATAATCTGTTTATGAGAGAAAGAATGTTAGAAAAGATTCAACAAAACATCATCTTAACTTATAAACTGATAAATTATTAATCCCTAAAGGTCAGCCTTTATTATGAAACCCAGAAATGTTCAATCTTGCTATTATATGGCAGTCTCAAAATTCAGAGAATAAAAATTATTCTTTTTAAACAGGACATGGCTGCTATAGAATGAAAATTACATTTGACTGGATATACCAGGGAGATCAGATAGGGGAAGAACTGGAGAAATAAAAATTGTTGTGTCCCTTTTTATTCTTTTGTATATGGTTAACTATAGTGGTGTGTGAATTACTTGGGACAGGCAATCATTTTGATGATTTTATTTTGTGAAGGCAATGACTGTGCTTAAAGAGGCCCTTTTTTAAGGTGTGGGTGTGTGTGAGTGGGGTAATGTGTGAATCTATAGCTAGGTTGACTTCAAATGTCAGACTTTGTCCACTTTTGGTTAGTTCTCTATATATTGAATGCTAGATTTTATGCCACTCACACATGCTTCACTACTTTTTTTGGTTGTTTTAATTCTATTGTTTTTAAGAATGTATAATACTCCAAGGAAACAAGTAAACATAGCTTTTAAAGAGAACACTTTCAAAGACTCTTAAGAGATATTGCAGTGGCTGTTGGTGCAGAAATTCATACTTTTCAAGGATTATCCAAGCCCACAATGAAATAGGATGAATTTCACCAAAGCATAAGGGAAAATGGAACTGAAAATGAAAAACATGCTAAGAAGTGACATGATTGATACAAAACTGCCCAACTTCAAAAACAAGCCAAGACCTTCAGAGAGAACTGGTAGCTAGAGGAAATGTTACTGATTCTTCTAAAGGACAGTATGGCCTTCTTGAAGTTGGAGGAACAGGAAAGAAAGCAAGAAAAAAAACCCCAAAACTGCCAATTGTTGTTATAACAAAAAAATTCTCATCATAAGTAAGTCAATACAAAGACAGTAGTACTAAAGATACAGAAAATCATCTTTACTGATAAAACTTACTTAAAAATTTTTTTTTAAAGCAGAAAATCCACCTCACCCTCCTAGCCAAACTCCCTGTCTCCAATTAAGAACTAAAGGAAACAAAACCCTGTTGAAAACAAATCTTGACTTTGACCACGTCCAAAAAATGTCTCATTCTGTACTGTAAGTCCTTCACCTCTCTTATTAGGAGAGTGTTAGTATGAGACATCCATCGTCAGTCCTCTGCAACTGTAGTTGGTTGTTATACTGATCAGAATTCTTGATTCCTTCAAAGTTGTTTGTCTTTATAAAGTGTTCTCACTGTAAAAATGGTTCTCCTGGTTCTGCTAACTTCACTCTGGAATAATTCATGTAAGTCTTCCCAAGTTTCTCTGGAACCACCTGCTTCATTATTTCTTACAGCACAATACTACTCCATCATATTTATATAACATGTTTAAGCCATTTTTCAACTTATGGAAACATCCTCAGATTCCCATTCTTTGCCACTCTAAGAGAGCTATAAAATTTCTATCTTTAAAGTTGTTTTGCTTAGGATTACTCCTTTTCTTAATCTACCCTCCCTCCAATTTTCCTTACTTCTTCCCTCTTGAGTGAAGTACATTTCCATAGCTAATTCTCTCTGTGTATGTTTGTGCATATTCTTCCTTTTCTAACCATCTCAGATGAGCATGGAGTTCACTCCTTTCCAGTTCCTCCCCCTTGTACAGATGTCTACTTCTGCACCCTGATGATGTAAGATAATTTGCCCTAATCTTCCTCCCCCAACTCCCACAGGATATTTCTTTTCCTCTGTTTTTCTCTTCTCAGGCCTCGTCTAATTATACTCCCTCTATGGTCCATGATGGTGATAGGGTTCAGAGGGGAGTGCATGTATCAACTCCTTATATTAGAATGTAAGAAGTTTATCGCCCCGTTCTTTGTTCATTCATGTTTACCTTCTCTTAACTCCTGTGTTTTCACCTTGAAGTATCTACAAAGCTTCAATCTTTTCATCAGCAATGACTTGAAGTCCTCCATTTCACTAAAGGTTATTTCTCTCTCTCCCTCAACCCACAGCATTAAACTTAGTTTTGCTGATTAAGTCATTATTGGCTGTAAGCCTATATCCTTTGCCTTCTGGAATACTGTCTTCCAAGCTTTTTGATTCTTTAGGATGGTGGCTGCTAAATTGTGAGATCCTGATTGTGACTCCTCAGTTCTGGAATTCTTTCTAGCTGCTGGCAGGATTTTTTGTTTGATTTGTATGCTCTGAATTTCGGCTATGATGTTCCTGGAAGTTTTTACTTTGGAGTTTCTGTGAGAAAGTCAATGATAGATTCTATTTCCACTTTGCCCTCTATTTTAAAATTTCTTGGAAAAAAGTATCCAAGCTCCTTTTTGGTCATGGCATTAAGACAGTGCAATGATTCTTAACATTTTTTCTCCTCCATCTTTTTTCCACATGGGTGGTTTTTCACTATATTTTACATCTTGTGGTTTTTTTCTTCAGACTTCTGACTTTGTTTTAATATATCTTATTGTGTCATAGAGTCATTAGCTTCTATCTGGTACATCCTGATCTTAAGGGTATTTGTTGGTTGGGCAAGATTTTATATCTCTTGCATCAAATTATTCTCTTTTCAATTTTTTTTTATAATTTATTTGTTCTTCAGTTATTAACATTCGCTTCCACAAGAATTTAAATTCAAAAATTTTTCCCCATCTTTGCCTGCCCCTCAACAGCATGCACCCCCATCCACCTATTCCTTCAGTCTGTTCTCCCTTCTATTACCCAAGCTTATTCCATCCCCCTTCTCCTCCATTTTCCTGTGAGGCAAAACAGATTTCCACACTCCATTGCCTATATAGCTTAATTTGCATGCTAAAACAATTTTCAACATTCATTCTTAGAGCTTTGAGTTCTATATTCTCACCCTCTCCCCACTCACCCTCATTGAGAAAACAAGCAATTCAATATAGGTCATACATGGGTAACAAAGCACTTTCCATAATAGTTATATTATAAAAGACTAACCATATTTCCCTCTGTTCTATCCTGCCCTTCATTTATTCCATTCTCTCCTTTGACCTATCCTCCCACAACAGTGTTTCCTTCTGATTATTCCTTTCCCCAATTTGCTGTCCTTTCTATTATCTTCCCTCTCCCATCCCCTTCCCCCTTGCCTTCCTGTAGGGTAAAATAGATTTCCACATCCAATTGAGTGTGTTATTCCCTCCTCAAGCCAAATCCCATGAGAGTAAAGCTCAATTCCTTTTATCTCCCCCCTCTTACCCTCCATTATAAAAGCTGTTCCTTCCCTGTTTTATGTGAGATGATGTGCTACATTCCACCTCTCCCTTTCTCTTACTCCGAGTACATTCCATTCAACAGTAAATTTTATTATTTTAGGTATTTTCCCTTCATATTCAGCTCACCCTGTGCCTTCTATGTATTTATGTATGTATGTATATATATTTACATACGTATACCTATGCATGTTATATATATATATATACATATATATACACACATATACATACCCTACACACACACACACATATATGTATTCCCTTCAACTATCCCAATACTGAAACAGGTTTCATGAGTTACAAATAACATCTTTCCATGTAGGAATGTAAATAGTTTAACTTCAATGAGTTCCTAAGGCTTCTCTTTCCTGTTTACCTTTTCATGCTTCTCTTGATTCTTGTATTTAAAAGTCAAGTTTTCTATTAAGCTCTAGTCTTTTCAACAAGAATACTTGGAAGTCCTCTATTTCATTGAAATTTCTTTTTTTCCCCTCAAGTATTATACTCAGTTTTGCTGTAGGTGATTCTTGGTTTTAATCCTATCTCCTTTGACCTCTGGAATATCATATTCCAAGCCCTTTGATCCCTTAGTGTGGAGGCTGCTAAATCCTGTGTTATCCTGATTGCATTTCCACAATACTTGAATTGTTTCTTTCTGGCTGCTTGTAATATTTTCTCCTTGACCTGGGAACTCTGGAATTTGGCTAAAAAATTCCTAGGAATTTTCCTTGTGGGATCTCTTTCAGGAGATGATCGGTGAATGCCATTTTACTTTCTGATTCTAGAACATCAGGGCAGTTTTGATAATTTCTTAGAATTTCTTGGAAGATGATGTCTAGGCTCTTTTTTTGATCATGTTTTCAGTAGACCAGTAATTTTTAAATTATCTCTCCTGGATCTATTTTCCAGGTCAGTTGTTTTTCCAGTGAGATATTTCACATTGTCTTCTATTTTTTCATTCTTTTGGTTATGTTTTACAATTTCTTAGTTTCTCATAAAGTCATTAGCTTCCATCTGCTCTACTCTTTTTTTTTTTTTACATTTTCACCATAGTCATGTTGTATAGAAGAATTAAAATGAATAGGAGAAATCATATAACAAACCAAAATGTAATACAAAAGAAAATGATTTGCTACAATCTGCAATTGAATTCCATAGTTCTTTCTCTGGATATGGAAGGCATTTTGCCTTGAAAGACCACTGGGAATTTTTTAAGTATTTGCATTGCAATGAAGTTCTAAGTCTACCAGAAAAAGTCCTGCACACTGTGGTTGTTGCTGTGTACAGAGTTCTCCTGGTTCTGCTCCTTTCACTCAGCATCAGATCATATATGTCTTTCCAGGCCTCTCTGAAGTCTTCCTGTTCATCATTTCTTATAGTACAATAGTATTCCATTACATTCATATACCATAATTTATTCAGCCATTCCCCAATTGATGGGCATCCCCTTGATTTCCAGTTTTTGGCCACCACAAGGATTGCTGCTATAAGTATTTTTGTCTATGTGGGACCCTTTCCCATTTTTATGATCTCTTGAGGATGCAGTCCTAGAAGCACTATTGCTGGGTCAAAGAGTATGCACATTTTTGTAGTTCTTTGGGCATTGTTCCAAATCGTTCTCCAGAATGATTGGATCAGCTCGCAGCTCCACCAACGATGAATTAGTGTTCCAACTCTCCCACATCTTCTCCAACATTTATCATCTTCCTGTTCTGTTCGCCAATCTGATATGTATATATATATATATATATATATATAGTATAACAGAGTTGTTTTGATTTGTACCTCTCTAATCAATAGTGTTTTTAGAGCATTTTTTCATATGACTGTAAATATCTTTAATTTCTTCCTCTGAAAACTGCTTTTTCATATTCTTTGACCATTTATCAATTGGGGAATGACCTGTATTCGTATACATTTGACTCAGTTCTTTATATATTTTAGAAATGAGGCCTTTATCACAGACACTAGTTTCAAAAATTCTTTCCCAGTTTTCTGCTTCCCTCCTAATCTTGGTTGCATCTACTCTAATTTTTAAAGAACTATTTTCTTCAATGAACTTTTGAACCTCCTTTCCCATTTGGCCAAATCTGCTTTGTAAAGCATTCTTCTCCTCACTAGTGTTTTGGACCTCTTTTGCCATTTTGGTTAGTCTGTTGTAAAAGGTGTTATTTTCTTCAGCATTTTTTGAGGTTTCCTTTAGAAAGCTGTTGACTCACTTTTCATGATTTTCTTGCATGGCTTTCATTTCTCTCCCCAATTTTTCCTCCACCTGTCTTACTTGATTTTCAAAATCCTTTTTGAACTCTTCCATGGCCTGAGACCATTGCATATTTTTTTTTTTGGAGGCTCTGAATGTAGAAGCCTTGTCTTTTATGTCTTCCTCTAATGGTATGCTTTGTTCTTCCTCAACCAAAAGAATAGAAGAAAATACCTTTTCACCAAGAAAGTACCCTTCTATAGTCTTATTATTCTTCCCTTTTCTCGGTATTTCCCCAGCCAGTTACTAGACTTTTGAGTCATACGTCAAGTGGAGGGTATACTCTAGGGACCTATAAGTTCTCAGTTCCTCCAAGGTGGCACAATTAGCGGACAGGAGTTTACTCCTCCTCACTCCAGGACTGTCACTCAGGGCTGAGATCCAGATCAGCTACTCAATTCCCCCAGGGTCTTTAGGTAAGGGCTGAAAGTGGATGATGCTGCTGCCCTGGAGCCTGGCTAGGGTCAGACCACATACCCCTCTCACCCAGGTGAAAGAGCTTTCTCACTGATCTTTGAAGTTGTCTTTGATGTTTGTGGGTTGAGAAATCTGGGAACTGCAGCTGCTACCCGTGATTCTGCACCCTGAAACCTGCTCCAGTCCTGTTCGTGCTGTGCTGCACGGCCAAAGTTGGGCTGCACTCTGCTCCACTCTGAGCTGAGTGCCATAGACCTTTCCTATCAGCCTTCCAGGCTGTCTTGGGCTAGAAATCTCTTTCCTTCTGTCATTTTGTGGCTTTTGCTGCTGTATAATTTGTTTAAGGTCACTTTTTACAGGTATTTTATGGGCTATGCGGGGAGACCTAGAGCAAGTCCATCTTTCTACTCTGCCCTCTTGGCTCTGCCCCCTAGAGAGTTATTTTTAAAAAGCTAATTTTTCTTTAATAGTTCTCATTTCTTTTCCAATTTTTTTCCTCAAGAACTCTCACTGGACTGACAAAAACATTTTTACACTTTGATTCTCTCCCTGGAATTCTAGTTGAATTTGTGCCCAAGATGATTTTTTCCCACCTGGCTTTGCTTGTGGCCTAATTCTTTTCTTTTGGGTTTGTCTCTCAAGCACCACCATCACCACAATATCTCCTAATGGTGGGGTTCTTCTTGTTTACTCATTCTTCCAGCTACTTTCTGACTCTGGACTTGATGTCAGAGTTGGGCTCTATATAATTATGATGGGAAAGCCCAGACTGCTTTCTTGGGCTATTGAGTGTTGTTATTTCAGGATCTCAAGGACAGCTCAGGCTCAGAACCTGAAATCCTTTAGTGCTCCTAAAGTGGTCTGAGCTGTGCAAGTTCCTAACCTTCCTCTGGTTGTGAGCAACAGGAGATTGCTGGGGGAGTCAGAAGCGTTGCTGGTTCAGGCATAGAACTGTAGCCTTCCCCTCCTCCTACCCCTCCAACCTTGTGATTTGGGAATTCCTCTGTGCAGGATTCAGTGCGGATAAGAAGTTGAGTTTGAGCTACAATGCTGCTTGCTTGCTTCTGAACTGCCTGCCACCACACCTGACCATGGAAAGTCATTCATGGGAGGAGATCTCCTCAGTCTGCCTGGATCTGTGACCCAGAACTGGGTAGTGGGTACCAAAGCTGGCAGTTAGCACCTTTTCCTACACCTTACATGAAGTGCACAGGTATGGTTTTAGGATTTCCTCCTGAAACAGTCAAAGAAAGGAATATCCCATAGTCAAACGTAACTCTGGATTTTATAGGATTATAAACTTGGAGTTCAAGTGAACCTTACAGGATATGTAATCCAGGCTCAATTTATACACAAAGAAACTGAAACCCATAGCCCAGATGCTACCTGGGAGCTGAAGTGCTCCATGCAGCACACTTCTGGCCAAATCCCTTTCCCAGTGTCCACAAACCTGTCTCCTTATGCTGACTTGGGCTACATAGATGACCCACTGTGACTTTTCCTTCAATTTGCCTGTCAGGAGTCAGTCTGCCAAGTTTTATAGATGTTTGGTGGAATTTTGGGTCAGAGGCAGGAACTTGCCATATTCTTTCTGCTATTCCACCATCTTGGCCTCACCTCTTAAGATGCACTTTTTCATTCAAGGATATACTAAAAGCATTTTCAAAAGTCCAAGTGAACTTCTGGGCATTTTTCAACAGACTATAAAATATTCATAGTCTGGAGTTTTGTTTTCTTTCGATCCCAGTGGGCCTGAGAATCTTGTTCCTACTAAAGAAATGAAATGATGAACTCTGAAAAATCTATCAATATCCTGAAAAGCAGAATTGTTCCAGAATTACAGAAAGTCTTAAATGGAGACAGTTTGTACGTGCCACAAATAGTTAAGAAATTTATCCAAGAGATAGAGTTAAATATGCTTCAGTGACCTGGGAACTTGTGATTTAAACTCCATGAAAATTTGAAAAAAGACTATCAAAGGTATATTTAATATCCAGTATGACAAAAACATAGTTTCATGATGAATAGTAAGTATCAAAATATTGTGAATTCAATACCAAATCACTTAAAATGAGGGCCTGTACCCAAAGGAAGATATACTGCATTTTTTTAAAATGTGAAATATTGCAAGGTTTTTGTATAAGTTAAGACTTAAAATTATTTTATGCTGTCCCAGTTAATCTGCACAGCACCACTGGTTCTACAATTATGTCAGATGAAAATATGGTCTAATATGGTCTTTCCCTCCTCAAATTTCTCATGGCACTATACATGGTAATCCTTTATCCTGATCACTTTCTGCTCTATATCATACTTATTTATACACACGAGTATTCTTATGTATCTCCTCTACCCTATTATAGTCTGAACTCCTTGAAGGCAGTGTTATTTTTCATCTTTAAAAACTTCACCTCCAATAAGTACTTCACACAAAGGCATTTAATCTTGTTAAACAGAACTAAATTTTTCTGAGATCAAAACTGTCTTGTTTTGAACATGATGAGTATAGTGGGTCATTTGTTTAGTTCTTCTCTACATCTAATTTCTCTGCTGCAGTTTCTCTGTGATGAATATAAATTATACACATACACACATATATAAAATAACACATAATTATAATATATATAATATGTAATATAAAATCTATTGGT